>OW052245.1:86208701-87432868 GCA_932526585.2 Philonthus cognatus | reverse complement strand
CTGCAACATGTTTCACCACACAGTGGCTTCATCAGGCAGATGGAATAATTGAAAAAATTATTTCATCTGCCTGATGAAGCCACCGTGTGGCGAAACATGTTGCAGTGTTCAACAATAAAAGTGAAACCCTCCCAACTGTGTTGTTTTATTTCAAATACTAATTATTTATTATTAACACTGCGAATCGTTGATAACAGACTAAATATCTGATTCCCTGTTGCTCTGATTAAAGATGTATTTGTGCGTTTTTGAACTTAACTTCAAATCAGTGTTTTGTACGCGTGGCGCATGAAGTAAAATTTCGAGTTTAGAAAAGCCCGAAAATTTGTCTCGGGTCGCTGCGCGACCCTCGACAAATTTTCACGGGGCTTTTCTAAACTCGAAATTTTACTTCATGCTTAGCCTGGGAGTGGAAATACTCGTTCAAAACTTCAAATTGAACTCTATTATAAAATCGACGAATGACTGAAAATTACGTAAATAAAAAAATCACTGAATTTCATTAAATCCGGGAAAGTCAGAGAAAAGTCATAGAATTGTATTCATATTGACCAAAACACTAACAAAAAAGCCATATGATGTTATTACATTTATCAAAATCAGCAGGCAATTTACAAATCATGTTAAATTTTTTTAAATTAACTTAAATATTAATAAAAAACAAAGAATACGATTAAACAATATGGGGGTTTCCCACAGAAGAAAGTTATATTTAAAGGTCAGGGAAAAAAATCTTCAATTAGGGAAATGCCGGAAAAATTAAACATTTCAGATAATGGCTACTATGTCAGTTTTACTTCAAATAATATTAAAGAAAATTATGAAAACTAGATTATTATCTTTAAAAACATTTTCAGTCACTTAATGTTCTTATTAAAGTATTCAGTTTGAAGTTTCGAACGAGCGTTTCCACTCCCAGACTAAGCATGAAGTAAAATTTCGAGTTTAGAAAAGCCCCGTGAAAATTTGTCGAGGGTCGCGCAGCGACCCGAGACAAATTTTCGGGCTTTTCTAAACTCGAAATTTTACTTCATGCGCCACGCGTACAAAACACTGATTTGAAGTGAAGTTCAAAAACGCACAAATACATCTTTAATCAGAGTAACAGGGAATCAGATATTTAGTCTGTTATCAACGATTCGCAGTGTTAATAATAAATAATTAGTATTTGAAATAAAACAACACAGTTGGGAGGGTTTCACTTTTATTGTTGAACACTGCAACACGTTTCGCCACACAGCGGCTTCATCAGGCAGATGAAATAATTTTTTCAATTATTTCACCTGCCTGATGAAGCCAAATTTTCTGGGCTTTTCTAAACTCGAAATTTTACTTCATGCGCCACGCGTATAAAACACTGATTTAACGAGAAATTTAAAAACACACAAAAGACATTTTTCATGTAAGTCCTTACAATTAATTCGAATAATTTTTGACGATTCAAATCCTTTTGTAAATATTCGAATTCTTTTATAAATATTCGAATCATTTTATAAATATTCGAATCCTTTTATAAATATTCGAATCCTTTTATAAGAATTCGAATCACCCACATTTGGATTCGAATACGAATCCTCTTAATCACGAATCCAGTTGAACTAAAGTATTCGAATGCCTCTTTTGAATCCTCGAGTCGAGTCCAGGATTTGAATCCGGAATGATTCGAATTCTGCCCAGCTTTAGTCCATAGTACTCAAAATATACATCTAACAAAAATAAAAAATATGTTAAAAAAGTGTTAGTGTTTTTATTCCAAGATAGTAGTTCTGGCCCATTTTCATATGGAATACACGAGTAAAGATACTAAGGGACAGAATTTTGCAAAAACTGATTTTTTCAAATCGAGACTATGACTGATTCAATCGATCGATTCAATTGCAGACATGAAATATCCTTCAGAAAGCAGCATTATAAGCCTCGTAGTTCTGGCTCGTTTTCATATGAAATACACGCGTAGTGGTGCTAATGGACAGAATTTTGCAAAAACTGATTTTTTCAAATCCAGACTATGACTGATTCAATCGATCGATTCAATTGCAGACATGAAATATCCTTCAGAAAGCAGCATTATAAGCCTCGTAGTTCTGGCCCGTTTTCATATGAAATACACGCGTAGTGGTGCTAAGGGACAGAATTTTGCATAAAGTAATATATTTTTAGATTAAGGAGATGACCGATTCATTTGACCGATTCAATTGTAGACATTAGATATGGGTTGTTCGTGAATGATTCGTTCGAAAATAACGATTCTGTACGGTGATTTGAATGAACTGATTCCGTATTTCAAGGAAGATTGATTCGTTAATGATTCATTCACTCGAGACGACCGACCGAACGATTTTGGTTGAGCGGAATCGTTATTCCCGATTTGGATTTATACATGCGGTCTGAATCCGCCCGAATCGGATGGCTAATTCGTTCGCTCGAATCCGTGCACAACTTCAACTCCGCTTTGTACATACGGTCTGAATCTGAATCCGCCCGAATCGGATGACTAATGCGTTTGCTGGAATCCGCGCACAACTTAAACTCCGCTTTGTGCATGCGATCTGAATCTGAATCCGCCCGAATCGTATGACTAATGCGTTCGTTCGAATCCGCCCAAAACGATTCTTTACGACTTGCAGAAACGAACCCGCTGCCCCAGCCTTTATTGGTATTTTGTACGACTCGACGTGTAATTTTATCAGGTAATGTTTGTTCTCTACTTATGAGACAGATCACAGAATATTTTTCAAGCCACCGAAGTTTTATTTGGAACAGCTTTATTAAACTTTCTACTTAAAAAGTAAAATCAAATTAATTTATCATGTGCAACAAATTTCCACAAAATTCTTCAAACAAAACAGCCTTCTTACCTTTTTAACCTCATATCCTTCAGAACTGACGTACATCACTTAAATTTAAGACGCAGAGATTTTATTACCATTCCGAGGCACCGCACAGCTTATATGAGTAGATCTTTTATTGTTCACATTAGTACCTTATATAACTCTATTCCAGAGAAAATTAAAAAATTAAACAAAACAGTGTTCAAAACACAATATCACCTTTATTTGTTAGAAAGGCAATAAGTCCATTTGTGTTCTCTCTTCTTTTAATTTCAATTTCGGTGAGTTTTAAGTTTTAAATTTCAAATTTTGAAATTTCAAGTTTTGAAATTAAAATGTATAAAATTTTTGTTTATAATTATTGTATAAGTATAGATATAAGCAATATATAAAATAAAAACAAGGTCCCAGTGGAAGAACAGGGAAATTTAATTTCGCATCCTGAACTGGCACCTTGAGATTTTTCATAACTCCAATTTAATATTAAACACTGTAAATTAATCATGTATGTAATCTTTGTGAAGTTATGGAAATAAAGACCTATTATTATTATTATTATTATTATTTGATAAGTAAAAAATTTAAATAATAAAACATTTTGAATTATAGGTAAATTTGTATATGTTTGCTCTATTTTTTATAGACACATATCTTTCGAATAAACCTATCATCTTTAATTAAATTATACAAGCCGTACATGTATTATTGGGTTGGTCGTCTATCGGTATGGAACGAACTTATATTATTATTAGTATTATTATTCAATTTTGCGCGTAGTTAATTGACGGTAAGTAAATGGTCACGGTTTATGAAACAAGTGTCTATCGTCACAATAAAATATTAACGTTTCCAGCAATCTACATCTACAAAACGGTTTGTTACATTAAATCTAATTTAAATCAGTTCGCTACCCATAGCGAAAATCATAATTACAAAACAAGACACTGTGACTTAATACGAATTGATAAACACACTACTACTCTATATAATAAATCATTTATAAACGAAGGTAAAAAAGTTTACAACACATTAGTTAACGACATTAAAAATCTTGATTTCCACAATTTAAAAAGGTCATAAAAAATATGCTACTAAATAGAGTTGTATACACAATTAATGACTTCAAGTTTTAACCTCGATCGGTGGCAAAAGTATACCTGTACATACTATACAAAATTTGTTTTGATATTGTTTTGACGCTTCACATCTATCATCTATCAGATTGAAGTAAATAGAGTTGTATACACAATTAATGACTTCAAGTTTTGACCTCGATCGGTGTCAAATGTGTACCTGTACATACTATACAAAATTTGTTTTGATATTGTTTTGACGCTTCACATCTATCATATACAATGTATTGTATCATTGCATTATGTAGCATACGTGAATAAAGCTATTATTATTATTATTATTATTGGGGCGAGAACGAACTATATTATTATTATTATCATCATCATTATTATTATTATTATTTTAAGTAATTCTTTTACGAATGATTCATACAGAACGAATCACTTTTAAGAAATGATTCGGTTGATTTTAATCACATGAAAGATTCAAACTTCCTATATCTAGTAGACATGAAATATCCTGCAGAAAGTTAGTCATTGCCAATTACACTTATAATATTAAACTTATTGCATTAAAAATTAATTAAGCATCAGATTGCAGAAACAATAACGTAATGAAAGTTTATGTAAAAAGAAACAACATCGGAAAACCTAAAAATAAATGACGGAAGTTTAAAGTTGATTAAAATGATTCCGTAAAAATGAGATTATTGTATTATTTATGTTAGAAAGTTTGAAACCTCTGGAATATAAGATGAAAAGGCTAGCCGGGCAAAAAAAAACAGGATGGTGTATAAATTTAAGTTTCGTACATTGGCCACGTCACATAGATATGTCCCGGGCACCAATTTGTTCTGGAAGTACGTGATCCTGGTGCGCGGTCAGGCTGTCCCGGCTAAAAGTCTTTTGGACATTTAGGTTGTATATGAGGGCCATACGAGCCGACGGCTACATTACATATATATTACTTCGCCCGGTTGCGTTCCATTTTATTTCCTATATATACGGATATAGGAGGATGTGCTGTGGGCCCGGGGGGATCTCCTCCTCATCCCACAGGATCCACCAAGAAAATGTATTAACGAAAACAAAGTTCTTTTATTAAATTTTATTTCCACGAGCATTATTAATGTTGGGAGAAAAGTTGTTTCAGCTGAAACTTTTCGCGCATGAACGTGTAAGAACAACAGCTTGTTACATAAAAAATAACAATTGTTTATAGCTATCTTAAATTATGATGTATAACAACTAAAGACATCTAAAAAATATATCGTATGTTCAATAAAATAAAACCTCTAGAGTGCCATGGAATATATTGTTGGTTGGCAACTCTAAAATTATACGTTATAATTATTATGTCTGACGTTTTATATGACAATTCCTAAACCGTGTAGCCAACATATATTTAAAAAATAATAAAATCACAGCACTCTAGAAGTTTTTTTTTATAGAACATATGATATATTTTAAGAATTTTTACTTTTGTAATATTACTCTGTATTACTTGGAATGTCCTGTTGGGTAATAAATATTATTATTATTATTATTATTATTATATATTTATCAAAGCTGGGCAGGATTTGAATCATTCAGGATTCGAATCCTAGATTCTAATAATTTTAGAGGATTCAAAAGAGGCATTCGAATACTTTAGTTCAACTGGATTCGTGATCCGGATTCGTTACATTTTTTAAGAGGATTCCTATTCGAATCCAAATGTGGGTGATTCGAATCCTTATAAAAGCATTCGAATATTTATAAAAGGATTCGAATTCTTACAAAAGGTTTTAAATCGTCAAAAATAATTCGAATTAATTGTGAGGATTAACTTGAAAAATGTCATTTGTGTGTTATTAAATTTCTCGTTAAATCAGTGTTTTATACGCGTGGCGCATGAAGTAAAATTTCGAGTTTAGAAAAGCCCAGAAAATTTGTCTCGGGTCGCTGCGCGACCCTCGACAAATTTTCACGGGGCTTTTCTAAACTCGAAATTTTACTTCATGCTTAGTCTGGGAGTGGAAAACACTCATTTAAAGCTCTGAATTAAACTTTATAGAAAATAACAACGAATATCTGAAAATTTTAAGAAAATAAGCTGAATTTGGAAATCCGAATTTTAACATAAAAAAACATATTTTCTTAAAAAATCCTAAAAAAATCACAGACGCTCTTATTATTAATATTAGAAGCAATGCAAGCTATTTAATTCCTTAAAAAATATATTTCGAACTACTTTTTCAGATTTTAAAAATTAAATTTTCTACTATTTGTCCTGATCATAGTAAAGTAATTTTAACAAGTGAAAATGCTACTAAAATAATTTTTTTAACATAAAATACTTGGTTTTAGCTGTTTCTAATATTGAGGAGAATAACTATAACTTTTTATCAAATTTTCTAAAAAATTAAAATTTTCATCGAAAGTTAACAATTTCCATATGAAGAAAAAACTTTTTTTTTTTAAATTCGTTAGTGAAATATTTTTGTTTAACAATAAATACTCGGTTCTAGTTATTAATAATATTGAGAAAAATAACTATAATTTTTTTAATTTTTTATAAATTTTCATCAAATAATTGCAAATTTTCACATAAAAAAAATATTTTTTAAAATATCCTAAAAAAATTACAGACGCTCTTAATAATAATAACGACAATGTAAGCTATTTAATTCTTTCTGAAAAAAATATTTCGACCAACTTTTTCTAGTTTTAAAAACTACAGAAAATGAACAAACGCACTAAAGTGTAAGCTCGTACTAAACGTAAACTTTAAATCTTCAGAAATGTTTACACTTCAAATGAAAGCTCTTTAAATTTTAAATAACTTGCTTCTTTAATAAATTAAATCAGTTGGGTGTTTTAAGAATTAAGGCACTTTAAATAGAATAAATGATAAATCGACAAATTTGCTTTTTTAAAATAAAAATGTATTTTCAATAACATTTTAAAAGCGAATAGCAATTGTTTTATTTGAACATATGGCCCCGAATTGGTGATTTCTTCTTCAATGTTGGCCTTCAAGACTTGCAAGGTTTGTCGTGGTAAATGTGAAATTTTAAAAAGACCCACAGGGAGTGGAAACGCTTGTTCGAAACTTCAAACTGATTGCTTTGATAAGAACATTAAATGACTGAAAATGTTTTTAAAGATACCAATCTAGTTTTCAAAATTGTATTTAATATTATTTGAAGTAAAACTGACATGGTAGCCACAATCTTCTTCTTCTTCTTCTGTTATCCCTTGTTGCCCATTAGGGCGTCGGGTACGGTAGCCACAATCTAAAATGTTAAATTTTTCGGGCATTACCGTGATGCAAGATTTTTGCCCTGACCTTTTAATATAACTTTCATCAGTATGAAACCTCCATTTGTTTTTAGATTGTTTTGATTGTTTTCGTCAATATTGAAGTTAATTTCATAAATATTTACGTGTTTTCTAATTTGCCTGCTGATTTTGACAAATTTAATAATTATATCGCTTTTTTGTTACTGTTTTGGTCAATTTGAATATAATTCCATCGCTTTTCTTTGACTTTTCCGGTTTTAATGATATTCAGTGATTTTTTTTTATGTAATTTTCAGGCATTCGTCGATTTTATAATAGAGTTCAATTTAAAGTTTTAAACGGGAGTTTACACTCCCAGGCTAAGCATGAAGTAAAATTTCGAGTTTAGAAAAGCCCCGTGAAAATTTGTCGAGGGTCGCGCAGCGACCCGAGACAAATTTTCGGGCTTTTCTAAACTCGAAATTTTACTTCATGCGCCACGCGTACAAAACACTGATTTGAAGTGAAGTTCAAAAACCCACAAATACATCTTTAATCCGAGTAACAAAGAATAAGATATTTAATCAGTTATCAACGATGCTCAGTGTTAATAATAAATAATTAGATTTTGAATATTTTTGTTAAAACAACTGGTAACGATATTTATATATTATTGGTTGCAAAAAAATAATAATATCAAATTTATTCTTAAAGGATTTGTATTCGTGATTTGAAAAAACAGGATTCGAATCATATTTACCTCTTACGAATCCTTCATTCGAGCATTCGTGACTCGAATCATATTAGGTTATTCGGATTCGTGATTAGAATCCATTTTACGAGGATTCGTCCCAGCTCTAATATTTATTATTTTTTATCATTATATTGAGATAAAACTTAAAATAAATATTCTATAGCTCAAAATGTAAAGAAGATTACTTTATTTAACTTGATTCTTGAATTTTGGAGGCGTTTACTTCGTGGTACATTTTCAATTTTGATATAAAGATATTTAACTTGGTGTGTACTTATAAATATTTCAATTGAACTAGACTTGATTTTAAGTCAAGAAAAAAACAAAATTTACATAAAACTTCGATTGAATTTGAGAATACAAAATATCTCAATGGATTACATTAATTTGTACCTCCATATACATTCAGATCATAATTCCGTGATTCGACCAATACCTGGCTCGCCCCTCAACGTATAAATAATAATTGTTAATGGATAAATTAGAGGATACAAAAATGGTGTTCCGACGATAAAATTTGCAATTTACGACGAGCTGGACTCGCAAAGTGGATGCAGATGTTGAAAAGTAAACGCTCGGCGATTCACTTCGAATCGTACACGTACGATTATTATTTATGTTATCCACTTTATCCTTTATACAAAAATGTATGAACGTTCATTAAGATACGAGGGGAAAATTAATTTCCGCTCGCAGAAATTAGAGATAACTTAGCGTGAGCTTTCGATAAGCTTTAAGTTATGCTGGTTGCTGACCGGAATAATGTCGATCATTATTATAATTGGAAATAATATAACTAATAGTTTGAAGTTTAATGGAAATCAGTTAATTTTAAATCATGAATTAGTTAAATCGATCATTTTAACAATGTTTATTTCAATTAAAAAATTATCTAAGTTCTATTCATTATTAGTTAGTGATTTAAATTAGTTATGCAAATCAGGTACTCAATCTGCATGACTGATTTAAATCATTCATTATTTTAATGCAAATAGTAAAATTTGAAAATAATAAAAATAATGAAATAATAATAAAAATATTCCTTGATGTTCACTGGTATATACGACGAGGAAATTATTTATCATAAAAACAGTTTGAATGTAAACAGATTTAATAAAGGGTTGATTAAATTACTAATACGCAATTTGATTGATTTTGCATCGCTAATTCATTTTCGCTGTTAGATGTATAATAACAGTAAAAAATAAATTCGCAAAGCAAAGAAATCAAACTGTGTATTATTAATTTAATCAACCTTTCATTCTTGATTTGAGTGTAAACAACTGTTTTTTTTATGATAAAAAATTTCCTTGATTCTTTATCTCGCATGTGAATAAGGGCAACATCCGGTGTATAAATCTATTTATATCCGCGCGTGATTGAAATTGGATTTTTTGCACCGACAAAAAAAAAATCGACCACGCTAATCACCTCCCAAAGATTTATTATATTCAATTCAACATTCAATAATACAGTGTACATCGCGTCTCCGCGTTTTCAACAAAATTTCGGGAAATTTACAGTTTTCAAAAACGGAAATGTAAATTATGATTTGATGTGATGTTTGTGTAATCGTGTGTCGTGGGAATTTGCTGGAAATGGAAGCAGGGGGACGGATTTAGATAAAAATGTGTGCCGTGGAAATTTGCCTGAAATGGAAGGAGAACGGAATTGCAGAATACATACAGGGTGAGTTGATTTTCTATTGAAACAATTCTGTACAGCGCGGTTATGAAGTAGAAGAAGAATAGCTAATTATTTCAGTAAATAAATTTATAAATAGGGAATATTCTTGCTGGCCCATAGAGCTAAGACATCCAGGCATTTTCATGCTTTTCTGTACTCGAAATTTTACTTCATGCGAAATGCGTATAAAATACTAAAATATTCTGAAATTGAAAATAAATTCTAACTATATCAGATAATATGAATTAATTGATAAAAAGTGAAAACTAGAAATGCATGAATATATAAGAATTATTCAAATTCATAACTATTACGCGTTCCTTTGAAAATGGTCTAACAAACCGAAATTAGTCGGAATAAAGATTTAATTGTGAAACAATACCAAGTGCCTTTCCTTTAATTAACTTTACATAGTGTAATATGTTTCACCAAGTGCCAGATGAGAAATTAATTCAAGAAATTACGCGTCTTATAGTTTGCACACTTTAAACATAAAATTACCGAAATTCGTGTAAAATGCAAACAATATGTCTTAATTAATAAGAATTGAATTGAAACAACTACTTCCCTATTTGCACGGGATATTGAATTATACAATGAATTATTTAAAATCTTATTTGATTTGTTACAACGCTCTATCAAAGTATATGTAACATTGGGCTCGTTCATCAAAATATGCAACATGTTTGGATTTTGTTTGTGATGTATGTTGGTATCTGATGACCGATAGTCCGGTCATTTTGATTTTGTGTGTTGTTTGTTTTGGTTTTAGCTGTAAATTAAATACATTTATCGATGGATAATGCCCAATTACACTTTATTTTATTTAATGGCAGAAAACATTTAGTTCCATTGCTGAATAAAATTAGTTAAATACTCATTTACACAAACAATACTCTATTTACACATACACTATTATTTTCTGACCTTACAGTAATTCACGAATCTCCTTACGTTTAGTAAATTCGTAATAGATATTATTAAATACATAATTTCGCACATGCATAACCTCGACTAGCTCAAAAGTTTAACCCTCCAATACCAATCGCCAACATTAATCGGTCTAAATAGCACGATTGCAAAAATGGCGACCGCTGCCCTAACATGTTCACGATTAACAGTCCGGTCATCAGAGAATTCCCCAGCAGTTGGCAGTAAACTCCCAATTGTTGTCTCTGATGAACGAGCCCATCGATGCATGAATATATTTTAAACGTCATGATTTCTTAACCTCGCTCTAGTGAAAATCCCATGAGTTGCAATCTCACCAATTTTTCAATCATCGTTTTAACCCAAAAATCCAAACCAGATCATAACAAAATTTGTTTATTTACCCCTCTTTCTCACTTTTTTTTAAACACATTCGTATCCAATTTCTCTGGGCAGCGTACATTCTCAAAACAGACCCGAGAGTCAAGGTAAAACACGGCGGGTTTTTGTCGAATTCTAAAATTACCGTTAATCCGCCCATACTCAAAATAAACTTTCTAAAATGGAACGTGGCTGCCGACGACGCCGCCATGGCTTTTAATTTTTTTCTCTCTCTCCGCAATGAGATTCCGGAGAAGTAAAGGGCCATTATTCGAGCAGAAGGGAGAAATCGGTCTGATTTACGGACGGATTTTTTTGCCGATGTCCCTTTAGGTGGACCCTTGTTATTGGCGGAGAGGGCGACAAAAAATAATAATAAGGGTGGCATTCAGGTGGACAGAACAGGGGTTGGTTTGCCGTTAGGAATTTAGAAAGTTTATGTCGCTTTTATGTTCATAGTTTTAAGTTAAAAAATTAAGTGAAAAAATGTGATGATTAATCGGTGTATAAGTAACCAAAGGATTGATAATTCATGAATATCAAAAAATCAGGATTGTTTTGCGATGTTTTTTAATTAATTAATCTAAAACACACGTAATTGAATATATATATATATATATATATATATATATATATATATATATATATACGATTCTTTCTTCAAATTTTGGGATAGAACTAATTACCGAAGTATTTTCAAAATCTATGTTATGGTCTGTATCAAATTTATGTTGGAATAATGAGGAATTTTGGTCGTGATTTTTTATGGCTAATATATGTTCTTCTCGTCTGACGCTAATTCTTCTGTTGGTTTGGCCGATATATGATTTATGGCAGTCTTTACAGGGAATTTTGTATATTCCTTGTTTTTCAAGGAAAATTGAAGAAAGAATCGTACGTGAAGCCATAGAAATAGAAAAACATCCTTTGTGCCTCAATAAACGAGATGATGGCACAAGATTACAAACCACATGGAAACCTTTGATGAATACAATAAAACAACAAAAAAATGACTTGCATCCAATATCCAACAATTTTCGGAATATTCAGAGAAATTCAAGTAATCTCAACAATGCAGTTACATCGGACGCAAATCAAGAAATTTTAGCACCTTCTACATCGAGTGGACCAATAACACGCAGCAGATCTAGACTACAAGTCCCTAGTTTACAAAACAAATGTATTGACGGTGAACGTGACATCTATCACTCAGTATACAAAAAAGCTCCTGAGGATGGCAGAAGTGATGCTGCCGAAACGTAGAGCCCAAATAAATCAACCAACGCGAGAAAGCAGCCCAAAAAACTCAAGCCAGTTATATATATATACAGGGTGGGCCACGAATAACGCCCATTAAAAGTTTTCGGGATTCCCGACAGAGGAAAAATTTGAAAAAATTCTACATTGCACGGTTGAATGCGACCACCTCATGGAAAATATTTCGACTTTCTATCACTTCCGGTTGTACCGGAAATGGCTACTAACTTTATTATTTTAAATGGAACATCCTATATATTAATTTTTTTTTTTAGATTCCCCGTTCAATTGTCTACCCTCTCATATGAATTTATGTCCACTTAACTCTTACAGTTTTTGAGTTAAAAATTTATTTGTGAAATAGTGACCTCAAATAGACGTTTTGAAAAATGCCTATAACTTTTAGTAGGGACAAGATAGACAGACGAGCGGCATCTTGAATTGTTACTCATAGATCCCTCTAGAATTAAAAAAATTGACATCTGTCAATTTTGAATAGTACAGGAATTATTCAATTGTGCAAGCATTCTGGGAGGAAAGAAATTTCGAAATAACTCAAAAAGTATTTGCTCTAGATATAGGGAGACATAATACTTTTATTTTGCAAATTGTCTTGCCAATCACCATATCAGATAAAATATTGGTCATTCCATTTGAAAACATTGAATTATGATGTTTTTAAGTGGGCACTGAAATATTGACATTTTTGAAATACCTATTGTCAAAATTGACAGATGTCAATTTTTTTATTTCTAGAGGGATCTATGAGTAACAATTCAAGATGCCGCTCGTCTGTCTATCTTGTTCTTACTAGAAGTTATAGGCAATTTTCAAAACGTCTATTTGAGGTCAATATTTGACAAATAAATTTTTAACTCAAAAACTGTAAGAGTTAAGTGGACATAAATTCATATGAGAGGGTAGACAATTGAACGGGGAATCTAAAAAAAATTAATATATAGGATGTTCTATTTAAAATAACAAAGTTGGTAGCCATTTCCGGTACAACCGGAAGTGATAGAAAGTCGAAATAATTTTCCATGAGGTGATCGCATTCAACCGTGCAATGTAGAATTTTTTCAAATTTTTCCTCAGTCAGGAATCCCGAAAACTTTTAATGGGCGTTATTCGTGGCCCACCCTGTATATGTATATATATATATATATATATATACATATATAATAAAAGAAAAGGAACCTCTATCAGAGTCAATTTAAAAAAAATATACGTGGCTATTTGAAAAAAAAAGTTGACTATCGCTGATATGAAACTTGATTTGGTAAAGAAGTAAAGTTAGGGCTTGTTTGTAGATCTTGTGAAGCCATTTTAATTGTTTTTTGATTTTTTTAAATTGGTCACTAAATGATGAAGTTATGGTCTGCGGCGCTTTTTAGGAGACACGCTATATATATATATATATATATATAGCGTGTCTCCTAAAAAGCGCCGCAGACCATAACTTCTTCATTTATTGACCGATTTAAAAAAACAGACAGACACGCTATATATATATATATATATATATATATATATATATATATATATATATATATATATAGCGTGTCTCCTAAAAAGCGCCGCAGACCATAACTTCTTCATTTATTGACCGATTTAAAAAAATCAAAAAACAATTAAAATGGCTTCACAAGATCTACAAACAAGCCCTAACTTTTACTTCTTTACCAAATCAAGTTTCATATCAGCGATAGTCAACTTTTTTTTTCAAATAGCCACGTATATTTTTTTAAATTGACTCTGATAGAGGTTCCTTTTCTAAATCCAAACGTATACAACAAGTTGGCTTTGGTGCCATATTCATTAGTAAAAAAAAATGTTTATTAACATAAAGTTGGAGTCTTATAGATTTTTTTAAGTGTGCCATGGGAAAATAAAACTGATCACATGTTATCTAAGTGACAGTGTCTAAAATTCGATTTTTTTTGTCAGCCAAATTTATTATTATTGGTGAAATAACTCAAGTGATGGCTAACAATATTAACAGTTTATTGACCAATATACTATTTTTTTTTACTTAGGAATATTACACAAAGGCCAACTTGTTGTACATGTTTGAATTTAGAAAAATATCTTCTATCAGAATAATTTAAAAAAAATATAAGTAGCTATTTGAAAAAAGTAAATGTTTTCGAAATGATTTACACTATACAAGAAAAATGTCATTATTTTTATAAAATCACATTACTTGTTCTTAATTATTTTAGCTGTTAATTTTCTGACATTCGTTGATTTTTAAAAGAGTTCAATTTGAAGCTTTAAACGAGTGTTTTCCACTCCCAGACTAAGCATGAAGTAAAATTTCGAGTTTAGAAAAGCCCCGTGAAAATTTGTCGAGGGTCGCGCAGCGACCCGAGACAAATTTTCGGGCTTTTCTAAACTCGAAATTTTACTTCATGCGCCACGCGTATAAAACACTAAAATATTATAAACTTTATGTATTTTTGAACATCACTTGGAATCAGAGTTTTATACGCGTGGCGCATGAAGTAAAATTTCGAGTTTAGAAAAGCCCAGAAAATTTGTCTCGGGCCGCTGCGCGACCCTCGACAAATTTTCACGGGGCTTTTCTAAACTCGAAATTTTACTTCATGCTTCGTCTGGGAGTGGAAAACACTCGTTTGAAGATTCAAATAGAACTCATTTAAAAAACAACGAATGTCGGAAAATGTACAGCTTAGGCGGATGTTAACCTAAAAGAAATTATTTTATTATTATCTTTAAATCTTTAGATATTCGTTGTTTTTTTATAAGTTCAATTTTAGGCTTTAAACGAGTGTTTTCCACTCCCAGACTAAGCATGAAGTAAAATTTCGAGTTTAGAAAAGCCCCGTGAAAATTTGTCGAGGGTCGCGCAGCGACCCGAGACAAATTTTCTGGGCTTTTCTAAACTCGAAATTTTACTTTATGCGCCACGCGTATAAATCACTAAAATTTTATGAACTTTATGTATATTTGAACCTCACTCGAAATCAGAGTTTTATACGCGTGGCGCATGAAGTAAAATTTCGAGTTTAGAAAAGCCCAGAAAATTTGTCTCGGGTCGCTGCGCGACCCTCGACAAATTTTCACGGGGCTTTTCTAAACTCGAAATTTTACTTCATGCTTCGTCTGGGAGTGGAAAACACTCGTTTAAAGATTCAAATGGGACTCATTTATAAAACGAATGTCGGAAAATGTACAGCTTAGGCGTATGTTTACCTAAAAGAAATTATTTTCTTTAAATCTTTAGATATTCGTTGTTTTTTTTTAAGTTTAATTTGAGGCTTTAGACGAGTGTTTTCCACTCCCAGACTAAGCATGAAGTAAAATTTCGAGTTTAGAAAAGCCCCGTGAAAATTTGTCGAGGGTCGCGCAGCGACCCGAGACAAATTTTCACGGGCTTTTTCTAAACTCGAAATTTTACTTCATGCGCCACGCGTATAAAACACAGATTTTAAGTGAAGTTCGAATATACATAAATTTCACAGTATTTTAGTGTTTTATACGCGTGGCGCATGAAGTAAAATTTCGAGTTTAGAAAAGCCCAGAAAATTTGTCTCGGGTCGCTGCGCGACCCTCGACAAATTTTCACGGGGCTTTTCTAAACTCGAAATTTTACTTCATGCTTAGTCTGGGAGTGGAAAACACTTGTTTAAAGCTTTAAATTAAACTTAATAAAAACAGGGAATATCCGCAATTGTTGTATCAATTCCATGGTATGTCATTATTTTTATAAAATCACATTACTTTTTCTTAATTATTTTAACTTAGAGAAACGTAAAGTGTTAAGTGTAAACATTAATATATTTAGAATTTTTCCCTCTACAAAAAAGTGAAATACATTTTGTCTCTAAAATAAATAGGGAAGCCAATATTTGAACACTTTAAAATTAACATGGGATTTTCTATGTTGCGTCCGCCAAGTCCGGTATATATATATATATATATATATATATATATATATATATATAAAATAAATAAGGATTCTTTTGCGATTTTTTTTAAATTAATAAATCTAAAATACACGTAATTAAAAATCCTGACAACCTATTGGCACTTAATCTGTTGAATAATTTTATAATTTTTAGCAAAAATATCAACACTTTGAGAGTTTGTTATTGATAATGCGCACTTTGTGTCTCGAACGGTACATCTAACGATAAAAATAAAAGGTGAAGTAAGGAATGACAGTCTTTTTTAGTGTAACACTTTTAATGATAATTAAACTAAATATTTGTAAACAATTCATTTAAAAACATATATATATATATATATATATATATATATAAAGCATTTTTGTTATTATAAGAGGTAAATTTATTTATTTGTAAATTCAGTCGGGTCGCTCGAGCACCCACAGTTTTTCCACCGGGAAAAACGTCGATACTCCGGGAAAATAGTTCCATACACACACCCCCCCACCCACTCCAATTCGTCCGGGTGGTTGGGAAATGCAATACATTTTCCTCTTTCTCTCCATCTCTATCTCTTTCTATCTATCCGTGCTGCGTCACGTTTTGTAAAATATGTACGCTCGACTGCATTATTAACCTCAATCATTGGTGTCCTCTTGTACCCTCCGAACCCAATCAATGTTGGCCCCGCTGTATGCTGAATAAAATAGGATACATTCGTTGTCGACATGACTGCTAGAGTTAAACAATATTGGATTGTTTATTTACTACATTAAAATACATGTTAGTAATTTGAAATATAAAATGACGAGAAAATTCACACTGCTTGATATTAAATTTTACAATGAGCATTTAAAAAACTTCATTTGATTTGTTACAACTCTATCAATTGTAACGGTTTATACAAAATTTTTTGTAATTTTAAATTTCATATTGAATGTTCTGCCAGCTTAAAGCGTAAGAATTTTTTTTGAATTCCATATAGCTTTGAATTCGAAATATACTTATGCTAATTGATATATATGTATATATTATAATTATTCTGTATTGTGGAGGCTTCTACTTCGTTATACATGTTAATTACACAATGAAACACTTTTAACTTTGTTTGTATAACACGTTTTATTTAATGTGACTGCAGTTTCGACAAATTTAGCTTGTCATTATCAAACATGGAGTAACTTAAACTAGAGGTTTTACAGGTATATATACACAATTACAAGACAGCGGTAAAAATGGGGGTGTACATTAGGTCAACCTGGTCGTTAATTAAGGGAATTCCCGGATTAGCGCGGGCTTTGTGTATCTCTAGTGCTTCTAGCAAATTCATTTTACGACCCTTTTCGGCATGATGGATTATGGTAAGTACATCTTTTTCAAAAGTGTGATTTTCGTCTAAAAGGTGTTTTGCAAAAGACGACTTATCACTCTGTTTAAGCCGAAAAGAGCGCAAATGTTCCCTCAATCTTATGTTGAAATTACGACCAGATTGGCCAATGTATATCCCTTGACAATCTGCGCAAGTTAATTTATATATTCCGGATTTATTAAATTTATCTAATTTTGTTTTACTATTAAAGATATGGTTATTGATTTTACAGTACGGTTTAAATGTAACTTGAATATTATGCTTTTTTAGGATATTTTTAACTTGAAAACTGACATTACCAAAATAAGTTAACGATTTATATTTAATTGTTTCTTTTTCAAATGATATTCCAGCGTATAATAGATGTTTGATGTTATTAAATTTCTGTTTTTTAAGAAGTCTATCAACCAAATCACAACCATAACCATTGTTAATAGCCATAGCTCTAATCAAGTTAATTAACAATGGTTATGGTTGTGATTTGGTTGATAGACTTCTTAAAAAACAGAAATTTAATAACATCAAACATCTATTATACGCTGGAATATCATTTGAAAAAGAAACAATTAAATATAAATCGTTAACTTATTTTGGTAATGTCAGTTTTCAAGTTAAAAATATCCTAAAAAAGCATAATATTCAAGTTACATTTAAACCGTACTGTAAAATCAATAACCATATCTTTAATAGTAAAACAAAATTAGATAAATTTAATAAATCCGGAATATATAAATTAACTTGCGCAGATTGTCAAGGGATATAAATTGGCCAATCTGGTCGTAATTTCAACATAAGATTGAGGGAACATTTGCGCTCTTTTCGGCTTAAACAGAGTGATAAGTCGTCTTTTGCAAAACACCTTTTAGACGAAAATCACACTTTTGAAAAAGATGTACTTACCATAATCCATCATGCCGAAAAGGGTCGTAAAATGAATTTGCTAGAAGCACTAGAGATACACAAAGCCCGCGCTAATCCGGGAATTCCCTTAATTAACGACCAGGTTGACCTAATGTACACCCCCATTTTTACCGCTGTCTTGTAATTGTGTATATATACCTGTAAAACCTCTAGTTTAAGTTATTCCATGTTTGATAATGACAAGCTAAATTTGTCGAAACTGCAGTCACATTAAATAAAACGTGTTATACAAACAAAGTTAAAAGTGTTTCATTGTGTAATTAACATGTATAACGAAGTAGAAGCCTCCACAATACAGAATTTAGACAATATTTTTTATTTTCGTGACTGCAGTTTCGGCAACTCAACTTGCCATTATCAAACAGAGTGTTATACAAACAAAGTTAAAGTGTTTTATGTTGATGAATTAACATGTATAATAAAGTAGAAGCCTCCACCGTTCATGATTTCTTTTAAATATCAAATAAATTTAGTTTTTTTAAAATATTCAATAATTTAAAAATACCCCACTTCTAGCTTTCAAGATATTTCCAATTGAAATCAAAATTGTTTTAAATTTGCTTGATTGTTCAATTCTCTTAAATTTATAATAATTGTAACTTAATAATTCCTGAGTAAATTTTTATAAAATTTACTGTGCATATCAATCAAATCTAGCAATTACGAAATATGTAATAATATAAAAATACCCTATCCCTAGTTTTCAAGATATTTACACTTAAAATGGAAATTGTGATATTTTAGCCAGATTTTAATAGATTTTTAATTTAAAAAGATCATAACTCAAAAAATCTTGATTAGATATTGAAGAATTTTTTTAAGGATATCAAGTAAATTGAGTTCTTTCGGAATATGTAATAATCCAAAAATACGCTATTCCTAGTTTTTAAGATATTTCCAGTTGAAATCAAACTTGTGTTAATTTTGCTTTATTTTTCAATTCTCTTAAATTTATAATAATAGTAACTTAATAAATCCTAAGTAAATTTTTGTAAAATTTACTGTAAAAATCAATCAAATTTAGCACTTGCGAAATATGTAATAATCTAAAAATACCCTATCCCTAGTTTTCAAGATATTTACACTTGAAATCGAAATGTGATATTTTAGTCAGATTTTCATAGGTTTTTAATTCAATATAATCATAACTCCAAAAATCCTGAGTAGCTATTAAAGAATTTTTCTAAGGTTATCAAGTAAATTCAGCTCTTTTGGAATCTGTAATAATCTAAAAATACGCCATTCCTAGTTTTTAAGATATATCCAGTTGAAATCAAAATTTGTGTTAATTTTGCTTGATTTTTAAATTCTCATTAAATTTATAATAATTGGAACTTAATAAATCCTAAGTAAATTTTTATAAAATTTACTATGGATATCAATCAAATTTAGTTCTTTTAAAATATGCAGTAATTTAAAAATACCCCACTTCTAGTTTTCAAGATATTTCCAATTAAAATCAAAATTGTTTTAAATTTGCTTGATTGTCCAATTCTCTTAAATTTCTAATAATTGTAACTTAATAAATCCTGAGTACATTTTTATAAAATTTACTGTGGATAATAATCAAATCTAGCACTAGCGAAATATGTAATAATTTAAATATACCCTATCCCTAGTTTTCAGGATATGTACACTTGAAATCGAAATTGTGATATTTTAGCCAAATTTTCATAGGTTTTTAATTTAAAAAGATCATAACTCAAAAAATTGTGAGTAGATATTGAAGAATTTTTTTGAGGTTATCAAGTAAATTCAGCTCTTTCGAAATATGTAATAATCTAAAAATACGCCATTCCTAGTTTTTAAGATATTTCCAGTTGAAATCAAAATTGTGGTTAATTTTGCTTGATTTTTCAATTCTCTTAGATTTATAATAATTGTAACTTAATAATTCCTGAGTAATTTTTTATAAAATTCACTGTGGATATCAATCAAATCTAGCAGTTGCGAAATATGTAATAATTTAAAAATACCCTATCCCTACTTTTCAAGATATTTACACTTGAAATCGAAATTGTAATATTTTACCCAGATTTTCATAGGTTTTTAATTTAAATAGAACATAACTCAAAAAATCCTGAGTAGATATTAAATAATTTTTTTGAGGATAGCAAGTAAATTCAGCTCTTTCGGAATATGTAATAATGCAAAAACACGCCATTCCTAGTTTTTAAGATATTTGGAATTGAAATTAAAATTGTGTTAATTTTGCTTGATTTTTCAATTCTCTTTAATTTATAATAATTGTAACTTAATAATTCCTGAGTAAATTTTTATATAATTTACTGTGGATATCAATTAAATCTAGCACTTGCGAAATATGCAATAATGTAAAAATACCCTATCCCTAGTCTTTAAGATATTTACACTTGAAATCGAAATTGTGATATTTTAGCCAGATTTTCATAGGTTTTTAATTTAAAAAGATCATAACTCAAAAAATCCTAAATAGATATTGAAGAATCTTTTTGAGGTTATCAAGTAAATTCAGCTCTTTCGTAATATTTAATAATTCAAAAATACGCCATTCTTAGTTTTTAAGATATTTCCAGTTGAAATTAAAATTGTAGTAATTTTGCTTGATTTTTCAATTCTCTTAAATTTATAATAATTGTAACTTAATAAATCCTAAGTCAATTTTCATAAAATTAACTGTGGATATTAATCAAATCTAGCTCTTTCGAAATATGTAATAATCCAAAAGCACCCCATTCCTAGTTTTCAAGATATTTACTGTTGAAGTCAAAATTGTGATATTTTAACCAGATTTTCATGGTACTCTAATTAATTTAAAAAATCATAACTTAGAAACTCTTTGGTAGATTTTGATAAAATTTTCGGTAGATATCAAGTAAACCTAGCACTTTTGATATATATAATAATCGAAAAATACCCTGTTCCTAGTTTTCAAGATATTTCTAGTTGAATTCAAAATTGTAAAATATTAGCCAGATTTTCAAGGAATCTAAATTGAAAAAAATGTTGAATCAAAAAATCGTGAGTAGATTTTGATGATTTTTTTTTTCATGAATATGAACTAAATTTAGCCCTTTTAAAACATGCAATAGTCCAAAAATACCCTATTTCTAGTTTTTAGGATATTTGCACTTAAAGTCAAAATTGTGAAATATTGGTCAGATTTTCATAGCATTGAAAAAAAATCATAACTCAAAAAATCCTAGGTTGATTTTGATGAATTGATGTAGGTATCAAATAAATCTAGCACTTTCGAAATATGCAATAATTAAAAAATACCCTATTCCTAGTTTTCAGGATATTTCATATTGAAATTAAAATTGTGTTAAGCTAGATTTTATGACATTTAAATTTTTAAAAATTACAATTCAAAAAATCCTGAATAGATTTTGATGACATTTTCTGTAAATATTCAATAAATCTAGCACTTTTGAAATATGCAATAATTTAAAAATACACTATTCCTAGTTTTTAAGATATTTCTAGTTGAAATCAAAATTGTGTTATTTTAGCCAGATTTTCATGACATTTAATTTTTTTTAAATCATAACTCAAAAAATATAAAGCACATTTTATTGACATTTTCTGTAAATATCACATAAATCTACCACTTTTAAAATATGCAATAATCCAAAACTACCCCATTCCTAGTTTTCAAGATATTTCCACTTAAAACCAAAATTATTTTGCCAGATTTTCATTACATTCAAAATTTAAAAAAATCATAACATAAAAAATCCTAAGTAGATTTTGATAACATTTTCTATGGATATCAAATAAATCTAGGACTGTCGAAATATGCAATTATCCAAAAATACCCCATTTTCAGTTTTTACGATATTTGCAGTTGAAATCAAAATTGTTATTATTATTTCAGCCAGATTTTTATGGCATTTTAATTTTATAAAAATCATTACTTATAAAATCCCAAGTAGATTTCGATGATAATTTCTGTAGATATTGAAAAAATCTAGCACTTTTAAAACATGCAATAATCCAAAAATACCCTATCCCTAGTTTTTAAGATATTTCTACTTGAAATCAAAATTGTGTTATTTTAGCCAGATTTTCATGGGATTTAATTCAAAAAAACTCAAAAAATCTTTAATAGATTTTAATGAAATTTTCTGCAGATATCAAAAACATTTAGCACTTTCGAAATATATAACAATCCAAAAAATACCCTATTCCTAGTTTTCAAGATATGTCCAGATGACATCAAATTGTGTTTCCTTAGTCAGATTTTTATGGCATTTAAATTAAAAATAATCACAACTTGATAAATCTTATGTAGATTTTTATGAACTTTTCTGTAAATATCAAATAAATCTAGTACTTTCAAAATATGCAATAATCCAAAAATACCATATTCTTAGTTTTTAAGATATTTCCACTTGAAATCAAAATTGTGTTATTTTAGCCAGATTTTCATGGCATTTAAATTTAAAAAATCCTTAGTAGATTTTAATGACATTTTTTGTAAATATCAAACAAACCTAGCACTTTTTGCAATAATCCAAAATTACGCCATTCTTAGTTTTCGAGTTATTTCTACTTGAAATAATAATTGGGTTATTTTAGCCAGACTTTCATGGCATTTGAATTCAAAAAAATCATAACTCAAAAAATCGTAAGTAGATTTTTATGAACTTTTCTGTGGATATCAAATAAATCTAGTACTTTTATAATATGCAATAATCCAAAAATACCCTATTCCTAGTTTTTAAGATATTTCCAATTGAAATCAAAATTGTGTTATTTTAACCAGATTTTCACGGCATTTAAATTTAAAAAATCATAACTCAAAAACTCCTTTGTAGATTTTAATGATTTTTTTGTAAATATCAAACAAACCTAACACTTTTTAAATATGCAATAACCTAAAAATACTCCATTCTTAGTTTTCGAGATATTTCCACTTCAAATAATAATTGTGTTATTTTAGCCAGATTTTCGTGGCATTTGAATAAAAAAAAATCATAACTCAAAAAATTCTCAGTAGATTTTGATGAAATTTTCTGTAGATATCAAATATATCTTGCACTTTCGAAATATACAATAATCCAAAAATACCGTGTTTCTAGTTTTCAAGATATTTTCAATTGAAATCAAAATTGTAGTATTTTAGCCAGATTTTCATGGCATATAAATTATAAAAATATCATAAGTGAACAAATCTTTAGTAGATTGTCATTACATTTTTTGAGGATATCAAGTAAACATAGATCTTTTGAAATACGCAATAATCCAAAATTACCCTATCCATAGTTTTGAAGATATTTGCATTTAAAATCATAATTGTGTTTATTTTACCCAAATTTTTATATAATTCAAATTTAAAAAAAATATAACTCAATATAGCATAAATAGATTTTTCATGAAATTTTTTGAGTAAACTAAGCTGTTTCGAATTATAAATAATCCAGAATCTCCATATAAAATAATCCAAAATCTCCGTATAACATAATCCAAAAGGATTGTTTATATGAATTCAGTTATATAAATTCAGTTATTTTTAATTTTCAAGAATTTGTATAATTTAGAATATTCTTCCTTTTTTTTTTAATTACTAACGAGTGTTTACAATCCCAGGCTAAATATGAAGTAATATTTCGAGTTTAGAAAAGCCTGAAAATTTGGTTTGGTCGCGTAGCGCGAAGCGCGGAGCGACCAAGCCAAATTTTCAGGCTTTTCTAAACTCGAAATTTTACTTTATGCGCCACGCGTGCGAAACACTGATTAAAGTGAATTTGAAAATACACTGCTTAAGTTTGATCTCAATTTAATAAATTTTTCAAATTCTTGAAATTTGGAGACTTTCACTTTGTGATATATTTTCAAATTTTGATAAATAGAAACTACTTGACTTTTTTTACACCCATTTGAAACTAGTAACAAAAGTAAAATAAAAGGGGTATGAAGAAGTTAAGTGTTTTGTTTATTTATATTAAAATTTTACAAATGTTTATTACGCTTAAGCCAAATTTTGCGCTTTCGAAATTCGAGCTATTTGCATTAGGATATGTGCAAGTATAATTAAAAGAGCAACAAAAAACTTTCAAAGATATTGAATTTTTAAGATTTACTTGTAACGAAATAAACATTTAAAATATACATTAACATGAGATCAAACTTAAGCAGTATGTTTTAAACTTTATTTTAAAGCAGTGTTGCATACGCGTGGCGCATGAAGTGAAATTTCGAGTTTAGAAAAGCCTGAAAATTTGGTTTGGTTGCTCCGCGCTTCGCGCTACGCAACCAAACCAAATTTTCAGGCTTTTCTAAACTCGAAATTTCACTTCATGCTTAGTCTGGGAGTGGAAACACTGGTTAGAAGCTTCAAATTGACCAATTTTATAAAAACAACGAATTCTTGCAAATTCACCAAATCATCGAGATTTGTATACTAATTGTTTAGTTGAGTTATGTGGAGTTTTAATCACAATGAAAAACTTGTTATTCCTTACTTTATTTTTATTTTGATTCGTTAGATCTACATTTCGAGTGCTCAGCACTCATTATCAATAACATTCGTTATTTATAATAACGAACTCCCAATCTATCGAATAAATATAAAAGTAAAGTAACGAATAATAAGTTTTTGATTGAGCTAGAAAAATTCTTAGTATGCTTTAATATTAATAATATCTATTACCCAACAGGACATCCCAATTACAAAAATAAATTCTTAAAATAATAAAATAATACATATACAGGGTGACCTATTTTAATTTATCCAATGGAATATATCGACGAATATGCATCGTACAAAAAAATGTTTCAAACAAAAGTTTAATAGTTTCGAGGGGGTCATCCGATCCTATGAAATTTTCTTAACCTTTACTTCCCCAGGAGTGGGGGAGAGGGGCAACTTTGAAATCATAAATAGGAACCTGTATTTTTTATTTAAGATTCGGATTTTACACCAAAAATGGTGTAGGTTTTATCTGGAAAAAAAATGAATTCGTGATAGATGCCGCTGTAGGCGCAAAATGAAAACGTTCCCCATACACTTAAAAAACGGCCTTTACGTAAACTTATAAAAAAAAAGAGTGTGTAAAGTTTACTTCCAGTGTTTTGAACTCCTGGCAGATGGCGGTAGAATCGCCAAAACTAGATTTTTTTTTAAATAGAGCATACGATTCGATTTTTGTCCAGAAAAAAAAATATTTTTTTTAATGCTACCTAAAAAATGCTTTATTATGTTCTACGGTGTGTATGCTATTTTTAAGCCCTAAAAAATTAAAAATAGCATACACACCGTAGAACATAATAAAGCATTTTTTGGTAGCATTAAAAAAAATTTTTTTTTTTTCTGGACAAAAATCGAATCGTATGCTTTATTTAAAAAAAATCTAGTTTTGGCGATTCTACCGCCATTTTTTATTTGAGCGACTAAGTTGAAAAAAATCATTTTACTAGTAGCGGACATATTATTGTACAAATTAACTTTAATAAGGCATTAGAATAATTAATTTTATAGTCCTATATTATTTTAATTTGCGGTCAGTACTTGTGTTGACCACAGCAGATTTTTTTAGGTTTACTGGGAACGTTTTCATTTTTGCGACTACAGCGCCATCTATCACGAATTCAGTTTTTTTCTGATAAAACCTACATTATTTTTGGCGTAGAATCCGAATCTTAAATAAAAAATAGGGGTTCCTATTTAAGATTTCAAAGTTGCTCCCCTCCCCCACTCCCTGGGAGGTGGGGGTTAAGAAAATTTTGTAGTATCGGATGGCCCCCTTGAAATCATTAACCTTATGTTTGAAAATGTTTTTTGTACAATGCATATTTGTCGAGATATCTCAGTGGATACATTAAAATGGGTCACCCTGTATACAAAACAAAATTACAAAAATAAAAATCACGTTATATAAGTTCATGTTCTATTTAAAGCAAATAAATTAAATATTTAGAAATATATATATATATATATATATATATATAAATTAGAATTAACGACCTGCTTATAAGTACCAAATAAGAAATAACAGCGCATTAGGTCATGATGTAAAAGTTATTTTTTTTATCAAGTGAGTGTGCAAGGAGGACAGAAGACGACGACGATCGTTTCGCTCTTTTTATGAGCTCCTCAGGCCGCCACATCCATCATCCCATACACACTCACTTGATATGTAGAAGTTGTATATATACTGACTTCGCTAACCATAAGCCGGTATTGACGTCAGTATTTATAAATGCTACTGCATTGATAAGGGCATTGATCTCATTTTGCTTCTACAGTTAGTGTCGGTTTTTAGTTTAAACCATCGACTAGCATCGGAGCGGCGAGAAACCCGAACCAATGCGATGATAATATTCAGAACGCCGAATTAAATTAAATAAATTAGAATTAACGACCTGCTTATAAGTACCAAATAAGAAATAACAGCGCATTAGGTCATGATGTAAAAGTTATTTTTTTTTTTTTATCTCGCCGCTCCGATGCTAGTCGATGGTTTAAACTAAAAACCGACACTAACTGTAGAAGCAAAATGAGATCAATGCCCTTATCAATGCAGTAGCATTTATAAATACTGACGTCAATACCGGCTTATGGTTAGCGAAGTCAGTATATATACAACTTCTACATATCAAGTGAGTGTGTATGGGATGATGGATGTGGCGGCCTGAGGAGCTCATAAAAAGAGCGAAACGATCGTCGTCGTCTTCTGTCCTCCTTGCACACTCACTTGATATAAAAAAAATAACTTTTACATCATGACCTAATGCGCTGTTATTTCTTATTTGGTACTTATAAGCAGGTCGTTAATTCTAATTTATTTAATTTAATTCGGCGTTCTGAATATTATCATCGCATTGGTTCGGGTTTCTCGCCGCTCCGATGCTAGTCGATGGTTTAAACTAAAAACCGACACTAACTGTAGAAGCAAAATGAGATCAATGCCCTTATCAATGCAGTAGCATTTATAAATACTGACGTCAATACCGGCTTATGGTTAGCGAAGTCAGTATATATACAACTTCTACATATCAAGTGAGTGTGTATGGGATGATGGATGTGGCGGCCTGAGGAGCTCATAAAAAGAGCGAAACGATCGTCGTCGTCTTCTGTCCTCCTTGCACACTCACTTGATAAAAAAAATAACTTTTACATCATGACCTAATGCGCTGTTATTTCTTATTTGGTACTTATAAGCAGGTCGTTAATTCTAATTTATTTAATTTAATTCGGCGTTCTGAATATTATCATCGCATTGGTTCGGGTTTCTCGCCGCTCCGATGCTAGTCGATGGTTTAAACTAAAAACCGACACTAACTGTAGAAGCAAAATGAGATCAATGCCCTTATCAATGCAGTAGCATTTATAAATACTGACGTCAATACCGGCTTATGGTTAGCGAAGTCAGTATATATACAACTTCTACATATCAAGTGAGTGTGTATGGGATGATGGATGTGGCGGCCTGAGGAGCTCATAAAAAGAGCGAAACGATCGTCGTCGTCTTCTGTCCTCCTTGCACACTCACTTGATAAAAAAAAATAACTTTTACATCATGACCTAATGCGCTGTTATTTCTTATTTGGTATATATATATATATATATATATATATATATATATATATATATATATATATATAATTTAATTTCCAATGGGTTTTTAAAAATCTAAATTATTTGAAAACCAAATTATAATTCTCATAAATTAATTGGTCTGTTGACACCGTTCAATGTCACATAGGTTAGGAAATTATACACACGAGCGCGTTTAAAAAAATAAATCGAAATAGCGTGGTAACTAGAGTCATTTTCAATGCCACGCTTTTAAAAAAAATCAATCCTGTGTAAATTTGTATGTGGGAGGTAAACTACACCAAATCACATTTTTGAAATTTTACAGTGGCATTCACTTCTCGATAGAGTAAAAAATCCTGATTCTAACAGTGTAAAAAATGTGTATGTGGGAGGTAAACTTTCTTCAAAATACCTTCTTTTATGGTATTAGAATCAGGATTTTTGATTCTATCGAGAGGTAAATAGCACTGTAAAAATTCAAAAATGTGACTTGGTATACTTTACCTCCCACATACAGAAATAATAAATAGCATTTAATTCTCGAACAACCTTTTCCCACAAACTCCGATCCGTATCTGGCAAAACGGCGGGTATTGATCCGTCCCTGTGAACCCACTACCATACACCTAGCGCCATCTGTTACCACCGATTTGCAGCGAGATTTTTTTCAAATTCCCTACAAAGAAACGGGAATTCTTTCGCCGTTTCCTGCGGATTAATCAATTCATTAATTAACCTAGATTCTGCGCGTAAATAAATTTTAACTAATGAGCTAATTAAAGATCAACAGAGCGAGAGGAAAACGCCAGAGAGCTTGTTTTGTTTCTGTGCGTGTGAGAGAGTAAGAGAGAGCGTGTGCAGAGCAACAGGTAAAGATGCTGCGAGGTTTTCTTAACAGTTGAGCGTTTCTCCTACTGTTGGCGCTAATGTCGCGCTGGGAGCGCGCGTCGGTTTTGACGGCGAAAGGGCGAAGGGGTGGAAAGGGCGCGCTTTACGCCCTGCGCGAAACTTGTGCAATATTTAATAATGAGGCAATTTGTCTGTCACGGGACGCGCTCCGGATCCGCCGGTTCTCCCCGTTTGGGTATTGCCTGCCATATCTCGATTCCGTTTGGAATTCCAAATGTTTTTGTTCAAAATTGTATTAACTTAATTCGCAAATAAGATATTTACAAGCCCGCGTTTGATTAAAGTTCGTTTTTTTTAAATATTGTTAAAGGAATATTTAAAAAAATTCCTGTTAAGATAAATTAAAGCCAGATCATTAAAATATAACAATAGAAAACGAGCAATTATAGACTTAAGTCAAAAAGTTAATTTTAGGTGAATTCTGCAACAATTTTTATAATAATCATAATAATATTAATCCATTTATTGTCCAACAGAAAACATTTCCCAATTACAAGACAAAAACAAAAGCCTGGTACATATAAAAATATAATAATAATTAAATTAGAATAAATTCTGTAACAATAAAATTACTTATTAAATATTGAAGGCGTTTTATGGTTTCTATATACCGAGATTTCAACTTTTAAATAAACATAATGTATATGGTGTACATTTTTAGGCATTCATCAATTAAATACCATGAAAATCTGACTAAAATAACAATTTTGATTTAAACTGGAAATATCTTAAAAACTAGGTAGGGCTATATTTGGATTATTACATTTTTCAAAAGTGCTAGATTTATTTGATACCCAGCAGTATATTTTAAACTTTACTTTAAAACAGTGTTGTATACGCGTGGCGCATGAAGTAAAATTTCGAGTTTAGAAAAGCCTGAAAATTTGGTTTGGTCGCTCCGCGCTTCGCGCTACGCGACCAAACCAAATTTTCAGGCTTTTCTAAACTCGAAATTTTACTTCATGCTTAATCTGGGATTGTAAACACTCGTTAGAATCTTCAAATTAACCAATTTTATAAAAACAACGAATTCTTGCAAATTCTCCAAATAAGATAGAATAGATTTATTTGATACCCACAGAAGATTTTATTAAAATCTAATTAGGATTTTTTGAGTAGTGATTTTTTTAAAAATTAAAATGCCATGCAAATCTAGTTAAAATGTCAAAATTTTGATTTCAACAGAAAATATCTTGAAAACTAGGAATAGGCTGCATTCGGATTATTGCATATTTCAAAAGTGCTTGCTTTATTTAATATCTACAGAAAATTTCATCAAAATCTACCTAGGATTTTTTTAGTTATAATTTTGTTTTAGTTTAAATGTCACGAAAATCTGGCTAAAATAACACAATTTTGATTTCAACTGGAAATATCTCGAAAACTAGGAATGGGGTATTTTTAGATTATTGCATTTTTCAAAAGTGCTAGATTTAGTTGATAGCCACAGAAAATTTTATCAAAATCTACCTAGGATTTTTTGAGTTTTGATTTTTTTAATTTTAAATGCCATCAAAATGTTGTTAAAATGTCACAATTTTGATTTCAACTGGAAATATCTTGAAAACTTGAACGGGGTATTTTTGGATTATTACATATTTCAAACGTGCTAGATTTATTTTGAATCTACAGAAAATTTCATCAAAATCTACCAAGGATTTTTTGAGTTATGATTTTTTTAAATTTTAATGCCATAATTATCTGGCTCTAATAATACAATTTTGATTTCAACTAGAAATATCTTGAAAACTAGGAATAGGGTGTATTCGGATTATTGCATATTTCAAAAGTGCTTACTTTATTTAATATCTACAGAAAATTTCATCAAAATCTACCTAGGATATTTTGAGTTATGATTTTGTTTTAGTTTAAATGCCATGAAAATCTGGTTAAAATAACACAATTTTGATTTCAACTAGAAATAGCTCGAAAACTAGGAATGGGATATTTTTGGATTATTGCATTTTTCAAAAGTGCTAGATTTATTTGGTACCCACAGACAATTTTATCAAAATCTACGTAAGATTTTTTGAGTTTTGATTTTTTTAATTTTAAATGCCATGAAAATGTTGGTAAAATGTCACAATTTTGATTTCAACTGGAAATATCTTGAAAACTTGAACGGGGAATTTTTGGATTATTACATATTTCAAACGTGCTAGATTTATTTTGAATGTACAGAAAATTTTATCAAAATCTACCAAGGATTTTTTGATTTATGATTTTTTTAAATTTTAATGCCATAATTATCTGGCTCTAATAATACAATTTTGATTTCAACTAGAAATATCTTGAAAATTAAGAATAGGGTGTATTCGGATTATTGCATATTTCAAAAGTGCTTACTTTATTTAATATCTACAGAAAATTTCATCAAAATCTACCTAGGATTTTTTGAGTTATGATTTTGTTTTAGTTTAAATGCCATGAAAATCTGGTTAAAATAACACAATTTTGATTTTAACTGGAAATAGCTCGAAAACTAGGAATGGGATATTTTTGGATTATTGCATTTTTCAAAAGTGCTAGATTTATTTGGTACCCACAGAAAACTTTATCAAAATCTACGTAAGATTTTTAGAGTTTTGATTTTCTAAAATTTAAATGCCATGAAAATGTTGTTAAAATGTCACGATTTTGATTTCAACCCGAAATATATTTTTGGTATTTTTAGATTGTTGCATATTTCAAAGATGCTTGATTAATTGAAATTTACAGAAAATTTTATCTAAATCTACCTAGGATTTTTTGATTAATGATTTTGAAAAATGTTATTGCTATAAAAATCTGGGTAAAATAACACAATTTTGATTTCGACTGGAAATATCTTGAAAACTAGAAATCGGGTATTTCCGGACTATTGCATATTTCGAAATCGCTAGATTTATTTGAAAGCTACAGGTAAAATTTCATCAAAATCTACCAAGGATTTTTTGAGTTATGATTTTTTTATATCTTGATAACTAGAAATGGGGTATTTCCGGACTATTGCATATTTCGAAATTGCTAGATTTATTTGAAATCTACAGGTAATTTCATCAAAATCTACCAAGGATTTTTTGAGTTATGATTTTTTTAAATTTAAATGCCATTTAAATTTTGATTTTAATAATAAAAACTTAAACGGGGCATTTTTGGATTATTGCATATTTCAAAAGTGCTAGATTTATTCGAAATCTCCAGAAAATTACATCTAAATCTACCTAGGAGTTTTTGAGTAATGATTTTTTAAAATTTTATTGTCATAAAAATCTGGGTAAAATAACAATTTCGATTTCAACTGGAAATATCTTTAAAACTTGAAATGGGGTATTTCCGGATTATTATATATTTCGAAATTGCTAGATTTATTAAAAATCTACAGGTAGTTTCATCAAAATCTACATAAGATTTTTTGAGTTATCATTTTTTTTTTAAAGTTAAATCCCCATAAAGCAGTGGCTAAAATAATACAATTTTGATTTCAACTAGAAATATCTTAAAAACTGGGGATGGGGTATTTTGGGATTATTGCATATTTTGAAAGTGCTAGATTCATTTGAAATCTACAGAAAATTTCATCAAAATGTACCTAGTATTTTTTGAGTAATGATTTTTTTAAACTTTATTGCCATGAAAATCTAGGCAAAATAACATAATTTTGATGTCAACTGGAAATATCTTGAAAAATAGGACTGGGGGGTATTTTTGGATTATTGCATATTTCGAAAGTGCTGGATTTATTTGAAATCTACAGAAAATTTTATCAAAATCTACCTAGGATTTTTTGAGTTATGATTTTTTTAAAAATTTAAATGCTATGAAAATCTAGCTAAAATAATACAATTTTGATTTCAACTGAAATTATCTTAAAAACTGGTGATGGGGTATTTTGGGATTATTGCATATTTCAAAAATGCTATATTTATTTAATATGTACAGAAAATGTCATTAAAATGTACTCAAGAGTTTCTGATCTATGATTTTTTTTTTAATTTGAATATCATATAAATCTGGCTAAAATAACACAATTTTGATTTCAACTGGAAATATCTTAAAAACTGGGGATGGGGTATTTTGGGATTTTTGCATATTCCGAAAATGCTACATTTATTTGATATGTACAGATATGTCATTAAAATGTACTGAATAGTTTCTGAGTTATGATTTTTTTTTCAAATTTTGAATAACATATAAATCTGGCCAATATAACACAATTTTGATTTCAACTGGAAATATCTCGAAAACTAGGAATGGGGTATTTTTTGACCATTGCACATTTCGATAGTGCTGTATTTATTTAAAATGTACAAACATTTTTATAAAAATTTAGTAGAGAGATTTTACTTTATGATTTTTAAAAATTTTAATGTCATGAAAATCTGGCAAAGTAATGTATATTACAACTCCCCTCTCAATACAATGATGCGCAATTATAATAACTCTCAAAACGTTGCTGATATCTTTTGTTGTAGTCGTAAACAATTTATTAACAAAATGTCCGCTGTATTAATTTAGTCACTATGTCAGATATCGTTAAGTATTGTTTAACTGAATTAAATATTGTATATGTAATAATTTTCTGCTAGAATTTTGTATATTTTTCCCTGTAATTTGAAATGTGTATTTCTGTTGGGAAATAAATTATTATTATTATTATTATTATTATTATTAAACTAATACAATTTTCTCGGTGACAATAAGTAAAATAATTAAAGTTTTTCTTTACCAATAATTTAAAAAAATATTTTTTTTTAATTATTTGTTAAAGAAAAACTTTATCTTACTATCAAATCTGATATCTACTTATTCTTATATAATATAATACTCATGCCAAGCTTTTTTTAATTTAAAAAAAATCCTTAATCTGTCACTTTTTTCTGGTTTTCCAGTCATTACAAGCGGAAACATTACAAGCGGAGATCATCTTTTTTAAATTCTTAACCCATTACCGGCCGGAATTCGAACATTTTAAATAATAGGGAATATTATAGTGAAATTTAATTTCAATTGAAACTTGAATTCATTGACGCAAAATGATATTATCGTTATTAAAAATGCGAATGGATTAACATTCTAGAAATCTCTAACTAGATATTCACAATCGAAAGTTTAAATCAAATATTATCTTTATTAATGCAATCATATCTGTAGTACTTGCTTTGCAAGTTTGTTTTCCAGCATATTCACGTAACTGAAAAAATGAATAAATTATTTTTGTTTTTACAAAAAATCGTTACAATTAAACTGTCTTATGGAGCAGGGTGGCCATAAGCTCCCCAAAACAGTTTAATTGTAATGATTTTTTGTAAAAACAAAAATAATTTATTCATTTTTTCAGTTACGTGAATATGCTGGAAATCAAGTACGACAAATATGATTGCATTAATTAAGATAATATTTGATTTAAACTTTCGATTGAGAATATCTAGTTAAAGATTTCTAGAATGTTAATCCACACGCATTTTTAATAACGATAATTTCATTTTTATTAATGTAATCATATTTGTAGTACTTGCTTTATAAGTTTGTTTTTTTAACATATTCACGTAACTGACAAAATGAATTCTTTTTTTTTCTACAAAAGTCGTTACAATCAAACTGTTTTGAGGAGCTTAGGGAGAAGGGTGGATTCTCCTCCACAATTTATAAAGTAACACCACCTAGACCAATTTACATAAGAAAAAACAACGCTCAGACTAGAGAGCAAACAAGCGAGCGCACACGCTCGCTAGGGGGGGTTAAAAATTGTATTTTCGTGGGGGGATAATCCTACCCCCCATCCCCATTCCCCAATCCCCGCCAGCTCAAGCTGGCGAGATGAGATTGAAACGCTCCTCTTGCCACGAGATGCCGGAGCTGGAAGGCAAATTGGCCGCCTCCTCCACCTCCTCTCAATTTTGATTAAATCACCCTTAATTCCGAAAAAAAAAAATGGAAACGCGCCTCCGCTCAGGTGAACTTAATCAAAAATTACACACGAGTAAAGAAAAAAAAAGATCCTCAGTGAAGGTTAATTAAATTAATTGGATTCAAATGTCTGCATAATTACATAAATTATAAAATTGTTTTTCTGAAAGTTGCTGTTAATTGATGTGTGGTTGTGGTTAACTGCAGACAGATGGTGTTGGGTGTACCTTTGGGGCATTTAATTTCTCGATGCTGATCTCATCAAATTCCACACAGCGAGAAAGCGAAATCGCATTGAGTTTTTTTTTCTTTTGTAAAATTATATAATTCACTAACTAAATTTCTTATTAAATATTTAGATATTCGTTGTTTATTTAAAGGGTTCAATTTGAAATACTGCGTGATTTAGATTAAATTTAAATTAAAACACTTGGTTTATTTCACAAACCAAGTGTTTTAATTTAAATTTAATTTAAATCATCCAGTATTAGATTTAAAATTGTTTCACCACGGGTTAAGTGAGAAATTAATTAAAGATATTCAATTTGAAATTTTAAACGTGTGTTTTCCACTCCCAGGCTAAGCATGAAGTAAAATTTCGAGTTTAGAAAAGCCCCGTGAAAATTTGTCGAGGGTCGCGCAGCGACCCGAGACAAATTTTCTGGGCTTTTCTAAACTCGAAATTTTACTTCATGCGCCACGCTTATAAAACACTGATTTCAAATGAAGTTTAAATATACATAAATTTCACAATATTTTAGTGTTTTATACGCGTGGCGCATGAAGTAAAATTTCGAGTTTAGAAAAGCCCAGAAAATTTGTCTCGGGTCGCTGCGCGACCCTCGACAAATTTTCACGGGGCTTTTCTAAACTCGAAATTTTACTTCATGCTTAGTCTGGGAGTGAAAAACACTCGTTTAAAGCTTCAAATTGAACTTAAAAAAAAAACAAGGAATATCTAAAGATTTACAGAAAATCGGCTGACAACATTCGTTGTTTTTTAAAATAGTTCAATTTGAAGCTCTAAACGAGTGTTTTCCACTCCCAGACTAAGCATGAAGTAAAATTTCGAGTTTAGAAAAGCCCCGTGAAAATTTGTCTCGGGTCGCGCAGCGACCCGAGACAAATTTTCTGGGCTTTTCTAAACTCGAAATTTTACTTTATGCGTCACGCGTATACAACACTAAAATACTGCGAAATTTATATATATTAGCACCCCACTTGAAATCAGTGTTTTATACGCGTGGCGCATGAAGTAAAATTTCGAGTTTAGAAAAGCCCAGAAAATTTGTCTTGGGTCGCTGCGCGACCCTCGACAAATTTTCACGGGGCTTTTCTAAACTCGAAATTTTACTTCATGCTTAGTCTGGGAGTGAAAAACACTCGTTTATAGCTTTAAATTGAACTTAAAAAAAAACAAGGAATATCTAAAGATTTACAGAGAATAGGCTGACATCATTCGTTGTTTTTTAAAAGAGTTCAATTTGAAGCTCTAAACGAGTGTTTTCCACTCCCAGACTAAGCATGAAGTAAAATTTCGAGTTTAGAAAAGCCCCGTGAAAATTTGTCGAGGGTCGCGCAGCGACCCGAGACAAATTTTCTGGGCTTTTCTAAACTCGAAATTTTACTTCATGCGCCACGCGTATAAAACACTAAAATACTGCGAAATTTATGTATATTTGCACCTCACTTGAAATCAGTGTTTTATACGCGTGGCGCATGAAGTAAAATTTCGAGTTTAGAAAAGCCCAGAAAATTTGTCTCGGGTCGCTGCGCGACCCTCGACAAATTTTCACGGGTCTTTTCTAAACTCGAAATTTTACTTCATGCTCAGTCTGGGAGTGGAAAACACTCGTTTAGAGCTTCAAATTGAACTCTTTTAAAAAACAACGAATGTCAGCCTATTTTCTGCAAATCTTTAGATATTTCTTGTTTTTTTTTTAAGTTCAATTTGCAGCTTTAAACGAGTGTTTTTCACTCCCAGACTAAGCATGAAGTAAAATTTCGAGTTTAGAAAAGCCCCGTGAAAATTTGTCGAGGGTCGCGCAGCGACCCAAGACAAATTTTCTGGGCTTTTCTAAACTCGAAATTTTACTTCATGCGCCACGCGTATACAACACTAAAATACTGCGAAATTTATATATATTAGCACCCCACTTAAAATCAGTGTTTTATACACGTGGCACATGAAGTAAAATTTCGAGTTTAGAAAAGCTCAGAAAATTTGTGTCGGGTCGCTGCGCGACCCTCGACAAATTTTCACGGGGCTTTTCTAAACTAGAAATTTTACTTTATGCTTAGTCTGGGAGTGGAAAATACTCGGCTAAAGCTTCAAATTGAACTCTTTTAAAAAACAACGCATGTTGGAAAATGTACAGCTTATGCACATGTTTACCTAAAACAAAAATTCCCTGTATTTATATTGTAGACAAACAGCTAAATTCTGGCAACATAAAATATATTATATTATGTATTTTGACTCGTGTAAAACCTTTATGTTATAGCACAAATATATTACTTACTATATATTCATGCTATTTGCAACTACATAAGTGATTTAAATGATTACTATCAAAAATGAAGTATCGTATATGAATGTCGCGTGCTGCACTCCTTAATTTGCTAAATTACAATAAAGCACACAAAAGAAATAGATGCGATCACGAGAGCAGGTCTACCCTCTAAGTTAGGTAGGCGACACTTCAAGCTGAGTAGGCTTAGCCGTACAAAAAATGAGAAATTACAATAACCCAATTCAAACTCCAGACGCTAAGCTGACTAAGTGCCTCGGTAATTAAATCGCCGAGTGTCGCACATTCAATTTGGTAAAGAAATGAAAACGGAATTTTTCCGACTCATCACTTGAATCAACAGATACCGGCATTCCACATTCCTGTTCAAAACATGAATCCATAAATGCACTTATATTCAAAGAACGTATTGCGAAATATTTTAATAATGTCTTTTTTTGTTGTGTATTAACAACATAATCAATGAACAGTCCGCGGCAGAAAAATTAAAATTGCAATTCAAGGCCGTGCATCGGGAACCCGTGTCGCGACAAATGCCGTTGACGAATTCTACATATCAAACCCAATTTCTTTTCACATGTTTTTGGAAATTACAGTATAATTTTAAGATAATACTAAAATAGCACGATGCTGCCCCCTATTTATTAAAAGCATAATCAAAATTTGCATTGCTCTTATGGAGATTTCTAAGCAACGATTAATTTTATTTATTATTTATTTTAGATTAATCTATTTAATACAACATGTTTATAATAATTATTTCAATAAATTAAAGCAATATGAAGAAGAAATAATGTTTTCTATGGAAGTATTGCACGGATTTAGGTGTCCATTTAAGAGTGTTCCATTAGTTGATTTATATATAATTTAAGAAACATAAAAAAAAAGAATAGTGTTAATTTATTCGCAAAGCTTCAATGTGCAATATGTATACGTTTCAAAGATCTGTTTTCATTATTGTTGAAGATTAATCGTTGTTCGTTCTTATGGCCAAATAACATGTGAATTTCCGGCCTTAACGATCAACCTTGCAACGATCAACCTTGCAACGATTCATTTCAAATAATTTAAGTAAATAGTTTGTAACTTTTTGGTATTATTATTATTAATTTTGTCAACAAATAAATAATTTAAGTAAATAGTTTGTAACTTTTTGGTATTATTATTATTAATTTTGTCAACAAATAAATAATTTAAGTAAATAGTTTGTAACTTTTTGGTATTATTATTATTAATTGTGTCAACAAATAAATAATTTAAGTAAATAGTTTGTAACTTTTTGGTATTATTATTATTAATTTTGTCAACAAATAAATCTCATTATATGCGTAGAAAATTAACAAAGAAAATCTAAGTTATTTTCAACGTTCTATCGATTAAATAAATTGATTTTGAGTTACGTGAAGATCAAATTAATTTGACGAATAAAGCACTAATAACCTTTCTTCACACTTTTATTTGAATTACCAAATGTACATTTCGGACACAAAGTGACCATTATCAATGTATCTCCTGTTAATCCATTGATAATGGTGACTTTGTGTCCGAAATGTACATTTGGTAATTCAAATAAAAGTGCGAAGAAAGGTTATTAGGGCTTTATTCGTCAAAGTTCTAACGATTAATTTCAATCAACCATTTCAATAAATTCTTCTATGTGCTTGATCTATAATAAATATTCAATTTGTATAACACAGTTATTATTACATTTCTCTTTATTTTCGTTACGATAATTATCTAGGTAAAATCCTCGGCGTATCAGCTTATCTAATGAACCCGACATGGAAGCAATTTTGTCGGAGATCCTCTCGTAATCTCGCCACTGAGCTCCCCAAAAAGCCGCAATTATAACATCAACATTTATCTGTGTTTCTCTCCGTGTGTTTGTGTCTGTGTGTGTGTGTGTGTATGTGAGTGAGCTTTTCCACTCGTCAGTCACGTCTGGAAAATATTTTTGCTGCGATTCCTCGTGTCGCACAAAAGATAAGCGGATATTGACACGGGCCGACTTACCCCCTCGTGCTACGTGATGAATATCCGGAAACTGGATACAACGCAGAAAACGGAGAACGAATTTGACGCGATCCCAAACAATGTTGGCATTTTTCTTGTATATGAATTGGATGGATTTTGTTTTTCTTTTTATGAAATACTAGTAGATCAAACTATTTCTTAGATATTGGGGCAGTTAGGGCAAACTGCTCCACATGGCCGTTGCTAGAAAGGGATGTGTGATAAACAAAAATTAAAAAGATTGTAAAAATATGTGAACTACTGTAGAAAGTGATTAAAACAAATAAAAAATATCAATTATTAGGGCAATTAGGGGATTTAAAAGAACATAGCTTAAAAACCAGTTGAAATATTTTCATAAAATTCTGCAACACAACATTGTTTTCTTAACACATGAAAATTCAACTTCACAGAAAGACAATTTTATCAAAATTTTAGCGAAATTAGAATTTAAAAAAGTCATATTTTTGCAAACCATTTGCGATAACTCCTTGAAATTTTATGTTAGTATTTAGAAAAGTTTGTTTCTTTAAAACATGAAAAAAAATTTAAAAAACGCCTTCAATAGTTGTTGAATTATTTTCAAGTTAACGTTAAATTGAATAATTTAATCAATATTTTGTAGGAGTTACAAACAAATTTATTAACGTGACATTAAACTTAAGCAGTATATTTTGACTAGCTTGGCATGAAAACACTAACACTTTCTTCACAATATTTTTTATTTTTAGCTAACGAGTGTCTATAAACTGTTAACATCCCAGTAGGTATTAATGATTTCGATAGCTAACGCCATCTAATGCTTCATAGTGGCATCGTCAGTGACACGAATGCACAAAGTGCATATACAGGTCACTGTTTCGTCCACGAGCGAGCAGAACTCTGTAGGTTCTGACTTCAGAAACATACATCGTGATGCGACACTACCCAATGACATATAATTAAATTTATTTGAAGTTTCCTAGATTCACCAACTCGTATGACTTAATTAAAGATATGTAATTTGATTTTTAAAGCAACCGAGAACCCGATAGTTTATAGACGTTAGACATACATTTCGAGTACTATATACTCATTATCAATAGCTTTGCAGTAAGCTATTGATAATGAGTACATGGTAGTTGAAATGTACATGTAGTAAAAATAAAAAATATTGTAAAGAAAGTGTTACTGTTTTCATTTCAAGTTAGTTAAAATCTTGACGTAACTAAAAAAACAATTTCTTAGTATATTTTGAACTTTACTTTAGACAAAAATCAAATAATCATAGCTTAAAATTCAAGGGGGATAAATTAATGACATTTTCTGTAATTATTCAACAAAGAATAATCTTTAAACATATGTGGAAATCCTAACTTACTCCATTAATATTTTTTTAGTTATTTCTAAATTAACGTCGAAAAACAGTACTTTTATTAATATTTTATGGATGCTCGAAAATCAAACAACCATAACTTAATATCCATGTAGGATATCTTTATGAAATTTTAAGTGGATATTCAAAAAAGATTGCTTTTTCAAAATATGCCACAATCTTAATATTTATAGGAAATATTTAGATTTTGGCATATTTTGAAAGAACAAGGAGCAATAGATTTGAATTATATATTTTAAATATTTAATTGATGAGGCGGATACATGATGAAACTCCATAATACTATTTGAAATAAAACAACGCAGTTGGGAGGGTTTCACTTTTATTGTTGAACACTGCAACATGTTTCACCACACAGTGGCTTCATCAGGCAGATGAAATAATGATTTTACAAAGTACAGGTAAAAACTTATATACTAATTATTATTAACTTAATTGCATTAGTATATAAGCTTTTACCTGTACTTTGTAAAATCATTATTTCATCTGCCTGATGAAGCCACTGTGTGGTGAAACATGTTGCAGTGTTCAACAATAAAAGTGAAACCCTCCCAACTGCGTTGTTTTATTTCAAATTATATATTTTATTCAATTTTGTTAATTTAAATCGACATTATTAACTCCATAACAACCGTAATAAACAAGGTTTTATTCACTAGTGAACTAAAATATTTTAGGTCACTAGTGAGTTAAAAAACTTGTTATATAAACAATTACAACAACAAAACTTTACAACAATTAAATATCTTAAGAAACCTGCGCGTTTATCACAACGAATTTAGTTCAAAAGTTAAAATCAAAGCAATCTTTTGTCTAACCCCATAGTAAACGTTTACTTTCTCAGAAAGTTAAAAAAAAAAATCATATAATAACATTACAGAACGCAATGTTTAATAACTTAAAAAAATATATATTACAAAAATGAAAACAGAAACAAACATATCATCACACACATTAAGCAATAATATTTATACTTGATGCCAAACGTATGTAATATTCATATAAGTAAATTAATCTTTACTTATATGAGTTTTTCTTAAAATACTCCAGTGAGTTCAGACATTGACAAGATAGAAGTTTTACAAATTTTGAAAATTATAAATAATACGTCGTCATGAAAATGGATTTCACAGTCTACATAGTTTTTTAACATTTATTTAAAAATAAATGTAAAGTACATTTTCTTTACAATTTCGTCAAAATTGAATAAAAACATATATACGCCACGTGAATTAAACACCTTTATTCACTCAAAGAAATGATTTCACTCGCGCCGAGGCGCTCGTGAAATCAAAAATCTTTTCGTGAATTAAATCGTGTTTAATTCACTTGATGTGTAATATTTATTAAATTAATAGTAAAAAAAACTGCAATTTTGTGGATAGTATAGACAAATTTAAATTATTTAAAATTATAACCAGACCAGAGGAGATACTCAACAAATATTGCTCTTTCAAAATATGTAAAAGTAAAAGAATACCCTATCAATAGTTTTTAAGTAATTTTCAATTAAACGTTAGAGACGAATAATTGTATCTGCATTTTCGGAAAGCAAGTAAATGAAAATATCATATCTTGAAAACCAGTTGTGATATATTCATAAAACTTTGTGTAGATATTCAGCAAACATTGTTCTTTTAAAATATGCAAATATCTAAATATACCCCATCAATAGTTTTTGAGTTATTTTAGATTAAATGTAAAAAAACCTGTAATTTTGTAGACATTTTAGAGGAATTTAAACTTTAAAAAAACTTTATACCAGTTAGGATATTTTGATGAACTCTTAGGAAGATATTCAATAAACCTTACTCTTTCAAAATATGTGAAAATTAAAAATTACCCCATGACTAGTTTTTGAGTTATTTTCAATTAAACGCCATAGAAGGATAATTTTATCTACATTTTAGAAAATTTTGAAAATATCATATAATACCTTAGAAACCAGTAGGGTTGTGTGGATATTCAGCAAACATTGCTTTTTTGAAAAATGTGAAAATCTAAAAATATCGTATTATTAGTCTTTGCGTTATTTTAGATTAAAAGTAATGAACCTGACATTTTAGGGGAATTGACATTTTAAAAAAAAATTAACTTCGATACAAGTTAAAATATTTTCAGAAACTTTTAGGAGAATATTCAATAAACCTCTCTCTTTCAAAATATGTGAAAATTATAAATTACCCCATAAATAGTTTTTGAGTTATTTTCAATTAAACGCCATAGAAGGATAATTGTATGTGCATTTTCCTAAATTTAGTAAATATCATACCCTCAAAACCAGTACGGATATATCCATAATATTTTGTATGGATATTCAGCGAAAATTGCTCTTTTGAAACATTTAAAAATCTGAAAATATCCTATTAATAGTTTTTGAGTTATTTTAGATTAAAAGCGATGAACCCGACATTTTAGAGGGATTCACATTTAAAAAAAATGTAACTTTAATACCAGTTAAGATATTTTCATAAACTTTCAGTAGGATATTGAATAAACCTTACTCTTTCAAAATATGTGAAAATAAAAAATTACCCCATGAATAGTTTTTGAGTTATTTTCAATTAAACGCCATAGAAGGATAATTTTACCTGCATTTTAGGATATTTTGAAAATATCTTACCTTAGGAACCATTAGTGTTATATCCACAATATTTTGTGTGGATATTCAGCAAAAAATGCTCTTTCGAAATATGTAAAAATCTAAAAATACCCTATTAATAGTTTTTGAGTCATTTTAAATTAAATGTAATAAAACTGACATTTTAGGGGAATTGACATTTAAAAAAAATTTTGTTTAATACCAGTTAAGATATTTTCATAAGCTTTAAGAAAGATATTCAATAAACCTTACTCTTTCAAAATCTGTGAAAATTAAAAAATACCCCATGAATAGTTTTTGAGTTATTTTCAATTAAACGTCATCGTAGGATAATCGTGTCTAAGTTTTGGCAAAGCTAGAAAATTAAGATATCATATCTTGAAAACCAATAGTGATCTATTTATGAAACTTTGTGTGGATATTCAGAAAATATTGTTCTTTCAAAATATGCAAAACTCCAAAAATACTCCTAATAGTTTTTGAGTTATTTTAAGTTTAGATTGAATGTGATTTTTTTTTATTTTATAAATATTTTAAAGGAATTTAAGTTTAAACTGTATAACTTTAAGACCAATCGAGAAATATATATTATACACATCATCTTTATTTATACTTAGCTTATATACTGCACATAGAACACATTATATTAAATGTATTTGTTAATACGTCCTTGTCTGGGCTATCAACAGTTAGTCTTTCTGTCCTTTTGTAAATTAGTATACATTTTTGCAGAAAGTCGATATTAATTTAAATTCGTTTTTATATTTAGTATAAAAGAGTAAATTCTATTAACTGCCAAAATGATACAAACTAATGAAATGATATATGGTGGTTTTTAGATGATTACAATTGGGTGGAATGTTTTAATTGCGGGGAATGTAGTATTTCAAGGATTTCTATATTGAGTAGGTTTTTCAGAAATAGTGTACATTCAATACACAGTAGGGATTATTATTATTTTTTTTAAAGTTCATTGGAGGGATTAGGGAGAGGATTGTTTAGATGACAGATTTTAGTTAAGGTACGGAGAGCGGATCTATGAGTTGTGTATGAGGATGTAGGAGTAATTTTGTGATGAATTATTTTTGTGATAAATAATTTAGATTTGGTAAAATTGACTTCAATACTTTATTTGATGAAAGGATTAAAAGAAATTTAGAGCAGTGTGCAAGACTTTTATGGCGGTTTGAAGTTTACATGTTGTTTAGATTTTACAATCCTTGTAAAATTCATGAAATTATCTCGATTTAACGTCTAAACTCCCTAATCCTAATCCTAATCAACAAATGTTGCTAGTTCAAAATATGTCAACATCCAAAAATATCTTATTGGCAGTATTTTACCGTTAAAGATGATTAATTCTATCCAAATTCAGAAAAAATTAAAATTAAAAAAATATATATATAAATTGAAAACAATTGCAACATTTTCTGTGATTATTCAATATATATTGTTGTGTCATTCAATGTAAAAATTTTAGAAAAGTCCATCAATAGTTTTAAATAATTATACAGTGAAAATTAAAGATTCGTGGGTTTTTTTATTAGTGGGGCTGCAGATGTATAAATAATTTATAATACCTATTTAAAAACCCTTTTAAATGTTAGGCAGATTAGTTTAGTTTTTATTTATTTTTCATTAAAAATGTTTAAATGAAGGACGTCCGAAAATTTAAATGGTTAGTTTTTTCTACATAAAACAGTTAATTCAGATGCTGCATTTTTTTATTTATTATTAATTTAATAAATAAAAAAATGCAGCCCATATAAGTAACCCACCCTTTTGTATCTGTTTAACACCATTTTTTTTTTATTCACACAATATTCTCCACCCTCAGCAAAATTTACGCACACGGGTAAAAAAGAGTGCAATATATTTCGCAAATTTGTTCATCTACTAAATTTACACGGACGCAAAGTTATTTCGAAACTCACCGCAGGGGGAGAGCTTTTAACGCAACATATTGTTTATATTTCAAACAGGAGCTCATTTCGTACGCGCTAGAACGTGCGTAATTTTATATAGAGTTATGACGACAGACTGTGCAAAAAAAATGTGATGTATACACATGCACACACAAAATTACGCGCCGTGAAAAAAAAAAGTGGAAAATTGTAAAATAAATCATAGGTTTGAATTACCTTTACAAATGTTTCAGACTAATGATTGTGAAATAGGAATTAAAACACAACCATGATTTTATCATATTTAAATAATTAACACTGATTACTTTTTTGTATTCACTTTTTATAAAAAGTGAATACAAAAAAGTAATTAGTGTTAATTATTTAAATATTTACAATGTTTCACAAAGTAACCGCCTCCACCACAAGATATGATTTTATCAGTATATTTTCAGTTGTTCATTGATTTTATTAAAGCGTTCAATTTCAAGCTTCTACCGAGTGTTTCCAATCCCAGGCTAAGCATGAACGCGGGGCTTTTCTAAACTCGAAATTTTACTTTATACTTAGTCTGGTAGTGAAAAACACTCGATTACAGCTTCAATTTGAACTATTTTCAAAAACAATGAATATCTGAAGATTTACGTTTTTATACAACATCGACGAATGCCTTACATTTACAGCGTATACATTATGTATATTTAAAATAAAAATTCACAGTATGTAATAAAATAAGTCATTCGTAGTAATTATTAAAAGAAGTGTAGAATTTTACCGAAAATTCAACTTTTACAGTTAACTCGATTAGATTAACTTTCATTTGACAAGACAGTTTTATTATATTAAAATAAAATAACGTTGATTAACATTTCACAAATTTAGAGTATCTCATAAGAATTTTCTGCTGTACATAAATAAAACACTGTTTATCACTTTGTTTGTATAACAATTGGTTTATTTGGTGACTATAGTTTCGACACTACACGTAAACTATAGTCACCAAATAAACCAATTGTTATACAAAGTGATAAACAGTGTTTTATTTATGTTCAACAATGTATAACGAAGTAGAAGCCTCTATAATCAGTGAATTGAATTTTCTGCTGTTTTTAATAGTGCAAATAATTAATGAAATTTTGTGTTTCTTGGTGAAATAAATAACAACCCACAGTAATAAAATTCCGTGTGAATCATATTTAAAAACACCTAATTTTATTTCACCACTTTTAATAAAAGTGGAAAAACAAAATTGAGTGTTTTTAATACCATCTGTATAAAGATCCCACTGAGCAAAAAACAAACAAATGACGTTTTATCAACATTGTAACAACATGTAATGTTGATAAAACATTACTTAAATATATTTGCTCAGTGGGATGTACTGCACGGTAAATGCCAACCAAATCAAAAATTTTAATCATACTTATTTATTCATACTACAGCTAACGTGTTAATTTTTTTTACGTGAAGATAAATTGTTTAATAAAATCAGTTGTACTTTTTTCTTCAACTAGAAAGGAGTATTCAATAAATCCATTATTTAATTTAATTGGATAGGATTCCAATGTCAATTATATTTGCATTTCCAAGCGTGAGAATTTCCTCACAAAAACTCAGTTTAAATAAGTATAACAACTTAATTAAATCCTATTTTTGAATCGAGTTCAAAATTATAATTAACAAGGTCAATTTACATTAATTCTAAAAAAAATATATTAAGCATAAATAATTACTTCCTTTAGAATAAATGTATACAGATTTATCTAAAAGAACCTATTTAAACATAATGTTTTGGTATGAGTTAAGCGAAGATAAATTTAATATTAAAGTAATCCTTTTTCTCCACAGGTTTATTTTAATCACTAGATGTACATTTTGTTCACTAAGTGAACATTTTCAATAGTTGTCTAAACTGAGTTGAGTACAACTATTAAAAATATTCACTTGGTGAACAAAATGTACAGGGTGGTGTATTTTGGAGGTGCTACATATGGAAAACTTTTTTAATTGAAGAGATATTGAGAAACCGTTTTCGCGAGCTAGAGTCACTTTATTTATTTGTCAAATTAACGGAAGCCATTTACAGAAAAACATAAATATAAACATTGATTACAATAGTAAAAATTTTAATCAATGGTGAAGTGAAAATTGATCTATCTCTAATCGTTTCCGCTCTATAACTGGAAGTTGATAAAATATCATGTTTATGAAGTTACTGGTACTCATTTGTTTTAAAAGTTATAACCAAACTGTAAGCACTTTCTCATAACAACTTTTTATGGCCATTAAAATGACGTACGTGTTTTATTTCAAGGATGCTCCGTTTTTGTTTTCCCACACCAAATTCACTTTTTTCTTATGGGCGCATATGGAGATATGCACATCATTGAACAGCATTTTTTTTGCCAATTTCAACGATGTGCCACTTGTGTACGTTTGTGACAAAAATATTTTTTCATATATACGACAAGCAAAGTAGCAGTTTGTGTCAATCAAGAGTGCTTATTTATAAAACAAAATATATCACATCAATAATAGTCAGATTTTTAAACAAATTGCAAGCATCACCTAGTAACGAAATTATTTACCGGTTGTCATAGCAACTTTTTCAATGACTTTTTTTTACAAAAGTAGGCGTGTGGCACATCATTGAAATCAGGGTTAAAAATGCTGTTTAATAATATGCATATCTCCATATGCGCCCATAAGAAAAATGTGATTTTGATAAAAGAAAACAAGAACGAAACGTCCGTGAAATAAAACAGGCACGTCATTTTAATAATAATAATAATAATAATAATTCTTTATTAACGGACAAGCCATTTACAATGTAGAACCAAAAACATATAACTAAAATGTAAGACACAAAACATGAATCACAAATATGCACACAGACACATATGTTAATCTGCGTAAACCATAATAGGGTTATAACATGGGCGCAAAAAGTTGCCATAAAAAGGTTTTTGCAGGTTGGTTATAACTTTAAAAACAACTGAGTTACAGCAACTTAATAAAATCGACATTTTATTAACTTATGGTTATAGAGCGGAAACGGTTAGTGATAGATAAATTTTTTTCACCATTAACTTATTTAGTAATTTAATTAAGAAAAAAAAAAATAATATTGCGTCTATGCATCAATTGCGCTTAATCAATTGATGCATAAACGCAATATTATTTTTTTTTTTTCTTAATTAAATTACTAAATAAGTTAATTCGATATGTTATATTATTTGACCTGATTTAAAAATATATGAAGAAAAAGGTAAATACTTTGTTATTTGAATATTTTGCTTATTACTGATTTAAAAAAAAGAAAATTCAGTGTATTTCCAACTTAACAATATTTCAGTGTTTTTAACGCGTGGCGCATGAAGTAAAATTTCGAGTTTAGAAAAGCCCCGCGTAGAAAATTTGTCGAGGGTCGCTGCGCGACCCTCGACAAATTTTCCACGCGGGGCTTTTCTAAACTCGAAATTTTACTTCATGCTTAGTCTGGGAGTGGAAACAATCGTTATAAACTTCATATTGCAGGTTTTTATATAAAATCGACGATTGCCTGAAAGTTTACAGCGTATACATTATGTATATTTTAAACAAAATTCACAGTATGTAATACAATAAGTCATTCATAGAAATAATTAAAAAAAGTACAGAATTGGACCTAAATTCAACGTTTTGAGTTAACTCTATCACTGCTCGGCCGTTAATGGGTTAAGTAAAACTCGAAAAAGTGACTCGGGCTTGCGAAAACGATATTTCAATATCTCTTCAAATAAAAAAGTTGTCGATGTGTGGCACCTTCAAAATGCACCACCCTGTATATTTAGTGGTTAAAATAAACCAGTAGAGAAAAAGGATTAATACTATTTAAACATTTTGAAAAACCCTGGCTTAAGGATATGAAATCAGTTTTTTTGTCTTTCCTAAAAAGCAAAAGCAGAGATTGTTCCGTGGGAAAGTATCTGGTTGTGATTAATTAGCGTCTACAAACAGCTCGAGACATCAAGCAGTATTTTTTTTTTCGTCTTGTGTGTGGGAGCTTTTACACATGGTTCTAAAAAAGACCTCATAAATAGGCCCCATATAAGCTCCCCCTTTTTCAGACAATCAACACTCGATTTGAAATCAGTGCTCGATCTGGAAAAGGGTTAAAGATTAATTTCGAAATAAGGGAAGAAAAATACGCGTATAAAACACTGACTACAGGTGAAATCTTTAATCATTTGTCTAAGCTTGTTTTAGACGACACTATTTTCTTCTACAAGATAATAGTATATTTTTTTCTATCATGGTGTACCAAATAGAACATGTCCTATTTGCATTATACAAAACTGTACAAGATTCGAGTTTGGTCATATTTTGTTTATTACACCATGATAGAAAATAGTACACTATTTTCTTGTACAAGTAAATAGTGTCGTCTAATACAAACTTTAGAGTGAAATAAATTTAGTATGTCGATTAACAATTGTTTAAATAAAGGGGGAAAACTGCGATGATAGACGAATCATTATGTTTTGTAGCGTATGTTCAATTAAAAAAAACCTCTCGAGTGCCATGATTTAATTTTTTTTAAATTCAAGTTGGGTACACACTTCGGGAATTGACATATAAAACGTCGGGCATAATAATTATAAGTATAAATGAAATTGCCAATTCTTGGTTGCAGAATACTTCAAACATTAAAAGTGCGATTCTTTTCGCAATCTATACTGATGAGAGATAAATCTCGAAACGCGTCTATAGATGGCCTGAATAATTTTACCCAAATTGTTACATTTGCAGTAGGTTACTGTATGTAACAGCAAACACTTGTTGTATAATTCAATGTCCGTCGGAGTATTAGCCCGGGAAGTAGTTGTTTCAATGAGTGTTTGATATAGTCTTTGTAAGACTAACTTGTTGTACATTGCGTAAAGAATCGCACTTTAAATGTTTGAAGTATTCTGCAAACAAGAATTGGCAATTTCATTTATACTTATGTTTGAACGGTAACGTGACCGCCAGTCTAAGGTGTCAAATTGTTTAGAGGGAATGGCAAAGCTATACTGATGAGAGATAAATCTCGAAACGCGTCTATAGATGGCCTGAATAATTTGACCCAAATTGTTACATTTGCAGTAGGTTACTGTATGTAACAGCAAACACTTGTTGTATAATTCAATATCCGTCGGGGTATTAGCCCGGGAAGTAGTTGTTTCAGTGTACGTCGGGGTATTAGCCCGGGAAGTAGTTGTTTCAATGAGTGGTTGGTATAGTCTTTGTAAGACTAACTTGTTGTAGAAGAGAATCGCACTTTTAATGTTCAATAATTATAATGTAAAATTTCACAGTTGCCAACCTACAATATTTTCCATAGCACTCTAGAGGTTTTTTTTGTTATTAAACATACTATATTATTTTAATGTTAATTGTCGTCGTTTATAATCAACAAAAAACTGTAAGTGGCGCATTTGAATTTTGTACAAATTTCATAAATGTAATAAAGGAATTCTCGAGCGATTAGAGCGTATGCACGTGCACACCCAATTACTTGGAGTAATTATGCAACGACGTCCTGTCGGTGTGTTTGTGCCCGATGTGGGCATGATTTAGCCAACTGGAATGCATATTTAAAGAACGGCGGCCTCAAAAATTCAACAAACTCGAAAACCTCGAACCGTGTAATTTATGACCTCCTCTCCACGGAGTTATCGTCTTATAACTCGCGCCGTCAGGGACGCCCATCTTCATCCAAAGTTATCCACACGTTGCAGACAGACACTGGCCGTTCGCGCTGAATACAAATTCAAACTTAGGAATTATATTCAGCCCTCAGGTGGCGACTTTTAATAATAATAATAATAATAATAATTCCATTTACCTATAATTCTATGAAATGGATGTGATATTAAAATAATAATAATAATTCCATTTAACTACAATTCTATAAAATGGATGTAATATTAAAATAATAATAATAATAATTCCATTTAACTATAATATTATAAAATGGATGTGATATTAAAATATTAATAATAATAATTCTATTTAACTGCAATTCTATAAAATGGATGTGATATTAAAATAATAATAATAATAATAATTCCATTTAACTGCAATTCTATGAAATGGATGTGATATTAAAACAATATCCAAGCATTGGCGTAGCTACATACAGGGAATTTGTCTTTTAACTATACATACCCCAAGTGTACTTTGTAAACTCTCAGGAAATCGTTGTTTGTGAAAAGTTTTTAATTTGAATCTTTTAACGAGTGTTTTCCACTCCCAGACTAAGCATGAAGTAAAATTTCGAATTTAGAAAAGCCCTGTGAACATTTGTCGAGGGTCGCGCAGCGACCCGAGACAAATTTCCTGGGCTTTTCTAAAATCGAAATTTTAGTTCATGCGCCACGCGTATAAAACACTGATTTCAAATGAAGTTTAAAATACACTGCAAAAACAATATGCTAAATTAGTATATTTTTTTACTTCACGTTACATTAGCGTTTTATACGCGTGGCGCATGAAGTAAAATTAGTAGTGAAGTAGAAAGCCCCGCGTCGAGGGTTGCGCCAGGGACCCGCGACAAGTTTTCTCGGCTTTTCTAAACTCGAAATTTTACTTCATGCGCAACGCGTATAAAACGCTGAAATATTGTGAAGTTAGAAATACACTGCCATTATTCTAAGATGGGTAATAAATGATTATATTGTGAACTACAGTAGTTTCATTGTTGTAAACGACTATTAATTACAACAATGTTCTTATCCTGGACCAGGGTCACCATAAAACCCATTGCTCCCGCTTTCTTGAATATTTACACGCGATTGCATTTTAATAAACGGATTTATTGGCGCTAAACGATTTTACGAGGTCGTAATTATAATTTTTAATAGACAATAAAAGACGCCTCGAGTGCCAATAAAAGTAATAACAAGCGGCCCCGCTTTATTCCCAGCGAAATTGAACGATTTATGAATATTTTATTGTGCCGGCCGGAAATTTTACGATCCGCTCCTTCAACAATTTTTTTTTTCGTCCGCCTCTTTTCTTTCTTTCCGCCCTTTCGCTCTCTCGTGGATTGAATGAATGAGAAACGCGGATAGTTCGGGTATTCCGCGTTAGATGGCGCCGACTGTACAGATCGATTGGTTATTGTTTTTACATGAGTAAATTCCGCCCGATTCGAAGTTAAAATCATAAAATTAATTTATTAATAATTATAATTAGTACTCATTTTTTAAATCTTTACAAGTAATAATAATAACAATTCTGGATATTTAAAACACTTGCTTTGTTGCACTAGTGAAATAAACCAAGTGTTTTAAATATCCAGAATTATTTCAAAAATGTTTTACCACGGGTTAAGTGAGAAATTATTTTGACATAATAATAATATTTATTTATTTATTTATTTATTTCCTCAACAGACCTAAGCCTAATTACAAAGGAAAATATAGTAATGCAGAAACAAGAAATGGTACACAATAAATCAACTTAAACCTATAAGTATAAATGAAATTGCCAATTCTTGGTTGCAGAATACTTCAAACATTAAAGGTGCGATTCTTTTCGCAATCTACAACAAGTTAGTCTTACAAAGACTATATCAAACACTCATTGAAACAACTACTTCCCGGGCTAATACCCCGACGGACATTGAATTATACAACAAGTGTTTGCTGTTACATACAGTAACCTACTGCAAATGTAAGGGACTAAAATTATGTGTAGCAAACACTTGTTGTATAATTCAATGTCCGTCGGGGTATTAGCCCGGGAAGTAGTTGTTTCAATGAGTGTTTGATATAGTCTTTGTAAGACTAACTTGTTGTAGATTGCGAAAAGAATCGCACTTTTAATGTTTAAACCTATAACTTAAACCTATAACCTATAACAAACATAAATTAAGATTACGTAAGAATTCTGGCTTATTATTATTAAAGATATCTACACCGTATTGAACCTCATGATATGATGTCAACATTTAATATATTAATATTATTATCTTTATTTCTTCTAAGTATATAACAATTATTTTACAATAATGAAATGTGAAGAAGAAAAGCGTCAAGTAAAAATAAAGTGAAAACATATTAGGTCTAATATTCAATAATACTGTACAGTTCTTTTTCGGGGTGATTTCCACCTCCTTCCGGGAGAAAATCAAATAATGCTATTTTAAAATTCTTATTGTTTTCTATAATTTTAATACTCTCGTGTAATTTATTAAAAAGTTTAATGCAATTATAGTTTAACAATTTAATTCACACTTAACTTTGTTTTACCACTTTTATTTTACTTTTCAGTGACTATAGTTTCGACTACAAGCTAGTCATTATCAAACTAAGAGACTAAAATTATGTGTACATTTTGCTTTTATATTACAGCATCAAAAAGATGTATACATTATGTCGGTCTGGTCATTAATGACGAGAATTTCCGGATTAGCTTTTAATTTGTGAATTTCCAGCGTTTCTAGTAAATCCATACAGGTAATTTGTCTTTTAGGTAGACATTCGTTGTTCTTATAAAATCTTTTAATGTGAAGCTTCTAACGAGTGTTTCCACTCCCAGACTAAGTATGAAGTAAAATTTCGAGTTTAGAAAAGCCTCGCGTAGAAAATTTGTCGAGGGTCGCGCAGCGACCCGAGACAAATTTTCACGGGGCTTTTCTAAACTCGAAATTTTACTTCATGCGCCACGCGTATAAAACACTGACTTAAAGTGAAGTTAAAAACGCACTGAAAACCAACCCAACTTCGATATTTTTTCCAAATTGGATATTTTCTTTCCTATCCCTGCTGTAAACCTTCAGATATTCGTTATTTTCTTGTAAAAAAACTTCGATTCCCTGTAGTCCTTCGGTCTCCGAAGACCATGATTGGTCCTTCGAGCTGTAACCTTTGTAAAATGGTAATAAACTTAGTAATCTAGAGTGATCCTTTAATTTGAAACTTCTAAGAACGAGTGTTGTCCACTCCCAGACTAAGCATGAAGTAAAATTTCGAGTTTAGAAAAGCCCCGCGTAGAAAATTTGTCGAGGGTCGCGCAGCGACCCGAGACAAATTTTCACGGGGCTTTTCTAAACTCGAAATTTTACTTCATGCGCCACGCGTATAAAACACTGATTTAAAATGAATTTCAAAATACACTCAGCACGCAGTAATTTGAACATTTCAGGAATTTAAAAGCATCTAAATATTTTAGGGATAAATTCTTGAAATATCCTAGTCCTCCTGTGAACATTACGGAAACCATTATTTTAAAATAAGTACCGAAAGTGAGAATTTTATTTTTGAATTCTTTAAAATTGCTGTGATTAATTCAACTCTTGATCAATTTGAAAAATTCGAAAAGTAGTAGATGCAGGATTAAATTTGCTTTAAATTGATGTTAATTACATATTTATATCATAAAAATTATGCCCATGCTGGATGCGCAAAGTGGGAATTTTATGTTTTTCAGCGCATTTCAAGTGGTTTTAAATAGTCGATTTTTTTAGTAAAATATTTTTTTTATAAGAAATAAATTAGTTCAGGCTGTTTCTAACATCAGAGAGTATATCTGTAATTTTTTTCAGATTTTTTAAAAAATAATAATTTTTATTAAAAATTCCTAGTTTTTGTTAGGGTTGGGTATGAAAAAAATCGAGATTTTGAATTTTTTATATATTTTTTAAAGTCTGCAAAAAATCGCAGCTATTCTTACTAATATTATAAACAACGTAATTTTTTTTTCAGATTTTCCAAATAATAATAATTTTTATCAAAAATTCCTAATTTTGGTTATACTTAGTAACGTAATGAGTATGATGTGTTACTTTATACAACTAATTGTGTTAATTTCAATTGTAAAAAAGGTGAATTCCGTAAATAAAGAATAATAATAATAATAATTTTTGTAAAACGTGGCTATGAAAAAAAATTCAGATTTTGTAATTTTCTTTGAATTTTTTTAAAAATTCTACAAAAAATCACAGACACTCTTACCAATAATAAAAACAATGCGCGGTATTTATTTCACAAATAAAAAAAAAAACAATTACTCAACTTATTCCACTTCAAAAATTTTCAAGGAATTAGTTAATCCACTAAACTATATCTTTGAGCAGTCGTGCCAATCGCATTTTTCTAGTATGAAAACATATTTATACATAAAATTAAAGCTCTTTTAATTTTAAATCACGTGCTTTTCGAATAAATTACTTCGGTTTCGTATTTTATCAAATAGAACGCTTTAAAGAGAAAAATCGATGTATTTGCTTTTTCCAATAAAACATTCATGTCAAGTTAAATTTTAAACATTAGAAGTGCGATTCTTTTCGCAATCTACAACAAGTCAGTCTTACAAAGACTACATCAAACACTCATTGAAACAACTACTTCCCGGGCTAATACCCCGACGGACTTGTTGTAGATTGCGAAAAGAATCGCACTTTTAATGTTTGAAGTATTCTGCAACCAAGAATTGGCAATTTCATTTATACTTAAATTTTAAAAACAAATAACATTTTTGTTAGTGAATGTATTTAGAATTAAATCAGCATTTAATGTATGCTAATTTTGTTTTACTATCTCAAAAATTGTGTTCTTAGTATATGCTAAAAGTTGAAATTTAATTTTGTTAAGAGTTTTTAGATATTAAAAATATGTTGAAATTTTGTGAAATATTTTTTTTTTGCAAAAACAACCATTTTTAACTACTTCTTGTATTAAAGAGAACATCCATGATTTTTTTCGTTTTACTATCTTAAAAACTGTGTCCGTGGTATATGCTAAAAGTTAAAATTTTATTTTGTTAAGAGTTTTCAAGTATTGAAAATATAATATATAAAATTACGAAAAAACTATTCGTGAAAATGCAAACAGTGTCTTAATTAATAAGACAATTTAAGACGATAAATATCCATTGAAACAACTACTTCCCGTGCAAATACACCTCCGGATATTGAATTATACAATGAAATAATAATTCAATATCCGGAGGTGTATTTGCCCGGGAAGTAGTTGTTTCAATGGATATTTATCGTCTTAAATTGTCCTATTAATTAAGCCACTGTTTGCATTTTCACGAATAGTTTTTTCGTAATTTTATATATTATGTTTAAAGTGTGCAAACTATAAGAAGCGTAAGCTTATTTTCTCGAATTCAAATAGTTTTGAATTTGAATTTATCTTATTAAAAATATGTTGAAATTTAATGAAATATTTTTTCCCCGCAAAAACAATAACTTTTAACTACTTCTCATACCAAAAAAAATGTTTACAATTTTTTTCAAATTTTTTAAAAAATAAAAATTTCCATCGAAAATTCGCAATTTTCGTAAGGGGTGGGTATGGAGAATATCGACAATTTTTTTTTATTTTTTCAAAATTCGACAAACAATTATAGCTACTCTTACTAACATTAGAAACAACGCGTGCTATTTATTTCACCAAGAAAAAAATATTTTATCGAGTTATTTGACTTTGAACATTTTTAGAAAATTTATGAACACACTAAATTATATCTTTGAGCGCTCGTACCACGCACATTTTTTCAGTGAAAAAAAAATGTTTATACATAAGAATGAAGCTCTATAAATTCTTAATTACGTGCTGTTTGAATAAATTAAATCGGTTACGTTCTTTATCAAATAGAACGCTTTTAATAGAAAAAATGAAAAAATCAATTTATTTGCTGTTTTGAATTAAATATTGATGTCAAGCTAAATTTTAAAAACAAATAAAACTTTCTTTAAGGTATGCATTTAGAATTAAATAAGCATTAAATTAATGCTAATTTCGTTTCACTATTTCCAGAATTGTGTTCGTGGTATATGCTAAAAGTTGACATTTTATTTTGTTAAGAGTTTTCAGGTATTAGAATAGAAATATGTTAAAATTTAATGAAATATTTTTTTTCTTGCAAAAACAATCACTGTTAACTACTTCTGATACCAAAGAAAATGTTTATGATTTTTTTCAAATTTTCATCGAAAATTCTCAATTTTCGTAAGGGCTGGTATGGAAAAAATGGAGATTTTTTTTTTATTTTTTTTAAATTCTACAAAAAATTATAGCTACTCCAGTACTAATATTAGAAACAACGCGTGCTATTTATTTCACCAAGAAAAAAATATTTTATCAAGTTATTCGACTTTGAACATTTTTAGAATATTTATGAACATACTAAAATGTACCTTTGAGCGCTCGTACCACGCACATTTTTTCAGTAAAAAAGAATGCTACTCTTACTAACATTAGAAACAACGCGTGCTATTTATTTCACCAAGAAAAAAATATTTTATCGAGTTATTTGACTTTGAACATTTTTAGAAAATTTATGAACACACTAAATTATATCTTTGAGCGCTCGTACCACGCACATTTTTTCAGTGAAAAAAAATGTTTATACATAAAATTGAAGCTCTTTAAATTCTAAATTACTGTTTGAATAAATTAAATCGGCTACGTACTTTATCAAATAGAACGCTTTAAATAGAAAAAGTGAAAAAATCAATTCATTTGCTTTTTTGAATTAAATATTGATGTCAAGCTGAATTTTAAAAACAAATAAAACTTTATTTAGGGTATGCATTTAGAATTAAATAAGCATTAAATTGATGCTAATTTCGTTTCACTATTTTAAAAATTGTGTTCGTGGTATATGCTAAAAGTTGACATTTTATTTTGTTAGGAGTTTTCAGATATTAAAAATATGTTGACATTTTGTGAAATATTTTTTCCTTGCAAAAACAATCACTTTTAACTACTTCTTTTATGAAAGAGATCATCTATGACCTTTTTCGGATTTTTTAAAAAATAAAAATGTTCATCGAAAATTTGCAATTTTTGTAAGGTTGTTTTTTTTCAATTTTTGCCATCATTTGTTTTGAAAATACAAGGCTAACTTAGTTTTTTTTTCAAGGCACAGACCACCTGTGTTATTTTTAAAGAAATAATATTTTTTCTCTGAATTCAGTAGTCAAACACATGCCCACATTTATTAAAATGTTATTCTGGAAAAGTAAAACTAAATTAGCTTTCAAAATGCTGTTATTAGCGTTCTGTCACTTGCATATTAGTCATTTAAGTGAAACTGAGCATATGGAAGTCCTCATGATGATTGGTTATGGCGAAAGCGAAATTGTGCTCAAGTAGTGTCTCTTTTTAATTAAATTCATCTAAACCCTAATCCGATCTCCAGAACGACGGTTTCAAAAACCTTAGGAAGATTTCAAGAAACTGGTAGCGTTAAAGAACGTGCCAGACCTAGGCGACCGCGAATTATTACCAATAATAATAATAATAATAATGAACCGTTTATTGACCTATCCAGTACAAGTATAATTACATAAATCTTAAGATAAATTTAATGGTCAAAGGGTCCTGAATCAGTTTCAGTCCAAGGTATATAACCAAACACTGAACCTGATCTTCCTTCAACCCGTACAATAGTAGACAGTACAATACAAATAATATACAATACAAATAATATAGCTAGTAATAATAAATTATGATGCACTTAGCATTTCTATATATTTCTGCTTAAAATCCGTGTATGAGCCAAATCGAAACTGTACCGAGTTCATGCAACTTGTAATTGTATAGGTAAAGCACTTTTTAAATAATTTTAATCTATGCTTTGGGATGGATAGGAGCCCTCTACTTCGAATATTTATGTTATGCACATCACTTCTATACGTTATTTTGTTGAAGAGAATGAAGAAAATTCCTTGATTATTATGTTGGATGTGGTACAAAATCCAAAAAATTCAGTATAACAGTTGGCTTTGAACGACAACTTGAGTAGAGGATACAAATATAATGAAACCCGAATAAATATATTATAAAATTCACTTGCTACAAGAATTAAGTGAAGATGATTTTGACGGCAGAATCGAATTTTGCGAAACTAGGATGCACAGAATAGATCAGGATGGTAACTTTATTAAGATCGTAGGTTCTTTTTCATTAACGGCAATTTACCGTCTCGAAGATATGTGCAACTTTTACAACAACAGAATGTTCCACGATTTAGGGAAATATTTCCAAAACAAATAAATCTAAATATACCAGCAGAAACCATATAGTTTCAACAAGACGGAGCATCGCCGCATTTTAATCGTCAAGTGCGCGAATATTTGGATGAAACATTTCCCGGTAGATGGATAGGGCGAAGACAAGCTATTGAAAGGCCAGCAAGGTGGCCTTGCATTGACCTCACTTGATTGTTTCCTGTGGGGTCATGTAAAAAATCGAGTGTATGCTAACAGATCATTACAAATCGAAGACCTCAAGAACGTCACTAATTGTTTTATTGAGTTATGTGGAGTATTTAATCACAATAAAAATACTTATTCTTTACTTCACTTTTACTTTTATTTGTTAGATGTACATTTTGAGTGCAAAGCACTCATTATCAATAACTAATAACTATCAATAACTAAGTTATCGATAATGAGTGCTTTGCACCCGAAATGTACATCTAACGAATAAAAATAAAAGTGAAGTAAGGAATAAAAGTGTTTTTTATTGTACCTCAAGAACAAATAAGAAACGAAATTGACAATATTTCTTCAATTTTTTTGATTAATTCCTTGCAACATTTTGCTCAACGTATTGATTATTGCCAGAAAATTAATGGAAATCATTTTGAACATTTTTTGTAGCATAAAAGTAATGTATGGATTTAATCGAGATTTTGAGATTTTTTTTTATTTTTTTTAAATTCGACGAAAAATCACAGCCACTCTTACTAATATTACAAACAATACGTGCTATTTATTTCAGCAAGAAAAAAATATTTTAGCGACTTATTTGACTTGGAACATTTTCAGAACATGTATATGTATGAACACACGCAAATATATCTTTGATAGGCTTTTAGTCTTATGGAAAATTCGACACTGATAATAAGGAGTAATTTTTGAATTTTTACAATGGTGAGAATGATAGAATATGTACTGTGATGTATACATCAATTATTATCTCTTGGAAAGAGGATACCATGGAATTATCTTTGTTTATATTTTACATAAGTTAATTGTTGAGGCAGTTAATAGTTGAAAGTTCATTTTCACTTTGGTTTTAGTTTAAATAAAACACTTATTACTTTCAAACACTTTCTTGTACTCGGGACAATTGTTTCGCCTCACTGTGGCTTCTTCAGGCGAAGAATCTATTTTACAGTTTTAAACGTAATGTTAGTCCATTATATTTACGTTAATATTCGAAATACATTTAGAATTTTGTTTGTTAGGTTATTTAATAACTGTAATTTAATACCAATCAATATGCACGCGGCGATGCATGTAATAATAACTAATTATATTGTTTGTGCATGCACTCAAAGTCTAATTTGATGCTGGCCGAGCGTAATATCAGTTATTAGTTAGCTGGTTTCACGTCGGCGATAAATTAAATTCGGTCTAGTCATCGCCAATAACCTCCGTCGACCTAATAAGAGGAGTTAGTTAGTTGTTATGCACACACCGAGATGAAAGCCAGTAACGACCCCCCAGTTTCTCCATAACTAAAACGGACACGTCCTCATCCAAGTATAGGTGCATCCGTATCACCAGACAATTCATGTTCCACCGTTTTACAACAAGAATTTCAACAGGAGCGTACTCGGAAATAATGCGGTGTATAATATTTTAACTGAATTTTCACGCAGATTCAATTGATGTCAACTAACTGACAGTGCGTGTAAATATTCTCACCCTGCTAAAGAAAAAAACGCGCCGAAATTACTGTTTCATGCGGGTGTTCGGTTGTTGCAGAATTTATAAGGGGCGCCGCGTTGCAAAGTCCGGGCCTGGGGTCGTCCTAGGCAAAGTTGCATGCGAAACGCCAGTCAATTTCGGCGATGCGCAATTCGCATGCAGCCAAGCCCGCCTCCGACTACTACCCACTTGTGAGCCCCGGGGGTGGCGCTCTACCCCGTTTATGCCGCGGGGCGCATTGTGCAACTCTAATCAGTACCGGCTGTAAACCGCCTAATTCCAGGAGATTATTTGCATACGGCTCTCGGGAGTGAAAAATGGGATAAGAGCCAGGAAAAGGGCTTTCTGTTGTTGTTTGCTCGGAAATTCGCGGTGTTATATTATTAAAATATATTTCGGCCCTCTAATGCACCACCACACGTTAATGCACTGTATTTAGATCTAATGCGTTGCATTAGGCTTTTATGTGATACTAGCAAAAAGAAAATAAATCGAATATTAGACAGTCAAAAAACTGCAAAAGTTACATAAAACACAGTTATGTATTTATGTAACTTTTGCAGTTTTTTAACTGTTTAATATTCGCTTTTTTCGATCGATCATTAGATCGTCTCAGGCAATGTGCATAAATTGTTTTATTTTTAAACGTCGGCTGAGACGATCTATATGTGGCGGATTTAAATTATTTGCAAAAAAAATCCTGGACCACGAAGTATTAAAAAATAAATAAAGTGATAAAAATGTCAACATTTTTTTAATATCTCAAAACTCATAACAAAATATTATTTCAAATTTTAGCATATACCATATACTAATTTTTGAGATAGTGAAATGAAATTAGCATCAATTTAATGCTGATTTAATTTTAAATACACACTCTAAAGAAAGTTTTATTTGTTTTTAAAATTTAGCTTGACATCAATATTTAATTAAAAAAAGCAAATAAATTGATTTTTTCAATTTTTTCATTTAAAGCGTTCTATATGATAAAATACATAGCCGATTTAATTTATTTAAAAAGTACGCGATTTAAAATTAAAAGGGCTTCAATTTGATTTTTTATACTAAAAAAATGTGCTTGGTACGAGCGCTTATAAAATGTTCTAAAAATGTTCCAAGTCTAAAAAGTCGATATAATATTTATTTCTTAGTAAAATATATATATATATATAAAATATTATTAAGAGTAGCTATGGTTTTTTTTGTAGAATTTAAAAAAAAAACTCTAAATCTCGATTTTTCCTTCAGAAAATTGCGAATTTTTGATAAAAAAAATTATTTTTTAACAAATCTGAAAAAAAATCTGAAAAATTCTCTTTGATATAAGAAATTTTTTTTTTTTTTTATTATTTGCAAAACACTTAGTTGTATTTTACTATAATTACAATCTGGTCACAAATGGATCAATGAGTAATATTTAGCTAACTTAATTTACTAAAGGTTTGATATAAGAAATAGTTAGAAGTAATTGTTTTTGTACGGAAAAAAATATTTGTCAACATATATATAAAATAAAATTTCAACTTTTAGCATTTACCACGAACACAATTTTTGAGATTGTGAAACGAAATTACCATCAATTTAATGCTGATTTAATTCTACATACATACCTTAAAGAAAGTTTTATTTGTTCTTAAAATTTAGCTTGACATCAATGTTTTTTTTGGCAAAAGCAAATTAATCGATTTTTTAACTTTTTTTCTTTAAAGCGTTCTATTTGATAAAATACGTAGCGGATTTAATTTATTCGAAAAGCACGTGATTTAGATTTAAAAGAGCTTTAATTTCATGTATAAATATGTTTTTATATTAAAAAAATGTGTATAGCACAGTCGCTCACAAATATAGTTTAATGAATTCATTAATTCTCTGAAAATGTTCAAAGATGAATAAATTAACTGAACGATTTTTTTGGTGGTGAAATAAATACCACGCATTGATTCTAATATTAGTAAGAGTATCTGTGATTTTTTTGGAGAATTTTAAAAAAATAAGAAAATATCTTGATTTTTTCCATAATTTTTAAGGAAAATTATTATTTTTTAAAAATCTAAAAAATAATCACAGATATTCTCTTTGATATTAGAAACAGCCTGAAGTAATTTGTTTCTTATAAAAAAAACATTTTACTAAAAAAATCGTCTATCTAAAACAAGTTGAAATGCGCTGAAAAAAATAAAACTCCCACTTTAAGCATCTATCATGGGCATAATTTTTATGATAAAAATATGTAATTAATATCAATTAAAAGCCTATTTAATTCCACATCGACTACTTTTTGAACTTTTAAAATTGTTTGAGAAGTGATTAATTACAGCAGTTTTAATGAATTTAACGACAAAATTGTAACTTTCAGTATCTTATAACAGAATGACCCATTTTAATTTAACCACTAGAATATCTTGACAAATATGCATCGTACAAAAAAATGTTTAGAACAAAATCCTATGAGATTTTCTTAATCCCCACCTTTTAGGGGGAGGCACCTTTAAAATCTTAAATAGGAACCCCAGGGGGCGGGAGTGAAGAAAATTTTATTTGTTCGGATGCACCCCTCGAAATCATTAAACTTGTGGTAGAATAAATGTTTTGTACATTGCAAATTTGTCGAGATATTCTAGTGGATAAATTAAAATGGTTCACCCCGTTTTTTTTTTGTTTTTTCCACATGAGGTGGTATCGCTTAGCGTCCCTGCACTACGGTCTCCGTGGTCCTTTTGTGCTCCTCTGGTTATTTTACTCCCTGTATATTCCTGTGTCTTCTAAGAAGTCCAGGAGTTTGGGCCAGGGGATGTTCTTGAGCTGTTCTTCAGGAAGCACGGGCTTCCCGAGTTGCTCCGTGCGTTGCCGTTTATAGGCTTCGCATGTGCACAGTAGGTGTTGGGGAGTTTCCTCTTCTTCCAAGCACCCACGGCATAGGGGGCTTTTCTTAAGACCCATCCTATGTTTGTACTTATTCAGGTCACAGTGCCCAGTAACTAGTCCTGTGATTTTCCTTAGTTTCATTCTGCTCAGTCCTGACAGCGCTAATGCGCTATCAGGTACCGGGCCATCTAGGAAGAGTCTCGTGTGCCTCATTCCCATTTGGTTGTGCCATGCCTTTGTATGCTCCTCTGCTAACTTGCGTCGGATTATTTCCTTTCCGGTTTCATGTGGTATTCCGAAAGAAGGTTCAGGTCCTATAAATTCACCTGTTGCCCCTTGTTTGGCCAGCAAGTCGGCCCCCAAGTATCCAATAATTCCTTGGTCCTTGGGTATCCATACTAGCTGTGTTTTTGTTGTTGTCGCCAGTGCGTCCAGCCTGTTTATGCAGTCTATAACCAGTCTGGACTGAACTATCGACGAGGCTAGCGCTTTTAGGGCTGCCTGGCTGTCCGACATAATGGTAATTGGTCCTTTGTTGAGTCCCGACTCCATTATGTGGTGGGCACACCAGTCAATGGCGGCCACTTCAGCCTGGAAGATGGAGGCATGTTTCCCCAGAGCAACCGTGAATTGTTTGCTCCGGTTACAGCCTCCATAGATACCAGCCCCGGTTCCTTTTGTGTTTTTGGGTCACCCCGTATAAGATACTGAAAGTAAGAATTTTGTTTTTAAATTCTTTAAAACTGCTGTAATTAATTTAACTCTTAATCAATTTTAAAAATTCAACAAGTAGTCGATGCGGAATTAAATAGGCTTTAAATTGATTTTAATTACATATTTCTATCATAAAAATTATGCCCATGAGAGATGCTCAAAGTAGGAATATTCCAGTGGATACATTAAAATGGGTCACCCTGTATATGAAAATCACGAGGTAACAATAGTATGCTCAATGAATGAGCATGAAATGACATACATTTCTCGCGAGTGTGAGATATTGCAGCACGAGCGTTAGCGAGCAACTCAAACGAGCAAGAAAGTGAATTGCATGCAAGTTTTACACTATACTTTTCCTACGACCAATATTTTAATGTGAAATAAAAGATTTAAAGAATTAACACTGATTACTTTTTTGTATTCACTTTTTGTTTTAAACTGTGACTAGTTTCGGCTCAACAGCGAGCCATTATCAAACTAGTCACAGTTTAAAATAAAAAGTGAATACAAAAAAGTAATCAGTGTTAATTATTTAAATATTTACAATGTTTTACAAAGTAACCGCCTCCACCACAAGATATGAAAAAAAAAGACGTGAAAATCTTAAATTTACCTTTTTCAGAAGGTGTTCTTTGTTGGGTGGAAAGTTAAGAACATTTATAAAACGAAAATCACAAGGGTAGCGACTAAAACAAGCAAATACGTTAACTGCAGAACAAATTAACAAGTTTATCGGAGAAACTTGTTAATTTGTTCTGCAGTTAACGTATTTGCTTGTTTTGGTCGATAAATACCCTCGTGATTTTCGTTTTAAACATGTTCTTAACTTTCCGTATGTTATAATTTCTATATTGTTGTTTATACTCAACATCGCTTTGACCATTGAATACAGGCACCAGAATGTAAATGGTTTGAATTCACTACAGATTTCCCCAAAATAAGCCACCAGTACGTTTTCCGAAAAAAACACATTTTTTTTTTATCCATTTGCCAAATCCATGAAACTTTTATAGGCCGCTTCATATTTTTGAAATCTTATGCATTGAATTCATATAGGTTGCGTTTGAGAACTCGGAAATTTCAGGTGGAGTTTAATCGATACTGCAAAACATTTTTATTTAAATTAATTCAGCAGTCAAAATCTGAATGACTGACAATTGTTGACATTTAAACGGAAAATGCCTAGGCGGGATATCTATTCATCCTTGTTACTTACATTGAATTGGTGAGAAGTATAGAGAAAACAATCATCTCTTTATTTTATTAACAGTGTCTTTTTTCTCACTCCAAACATTATTCATTTCCTAAGGGTGAATGCACCTTAATAATCAATAAATATATCTACTCCACTATCTATCTACCTTATCTACCTTATTAATTTGTAAATATATCACAATGTCTACTGTTCTTAATGGTAAAAGGAAACTTGTATTTCTAGATCACTGAAATATTCTCAAGTTCACAAAATTTCTAGTTTATAAAAGCCTAAAATTTTGGTTTGGTCTTGGTAACACAACCTTATTTAATTTAGGTTTGTATGAGCGGTAAAACCCCCTAAAAACTTTGTTGATTTTATAAATAAATATAAAACTTCAATTTGAAGCTTCAAACGAGTATTTTCCACTCCCAGACTAAGCATAAAGTAAAATTTCGAGTTTAGAAAAGCCTGAAAATTTGGTTTGGTCGCGTAGCGCGAAGCGCGGAGCGGCCAAACCAAATTTTCAGGCTTTTCTAAACTCGAAATTTTACTTCATGCGCCACGCGTCTAAAACACTGGAATATTCTTAAGTTCACAATACTCTGCTAAAGTAGTATGCAAAAGATGTATATTTTTTACTTCACTTAAAAACCAGTGTTTTATACGCGTGGCGCATGAAGTAAAATTTCGAGTTTAGAAAAGCCCAGAAAATTTGTCTCGGGTCGCTGCGCGATTTGTTGATTTTATAAATAAATATAAAACTTCAATTTGAAGCTTCAAACGAGTATTTTCCACTCCCAGACTAAGCATAAAGTAAAATTTCGAGTTTAGAAAAGCCTGAAAATTTGGTTTGGTCGCGTAGCGCGAAGCGCGGAGCGGCCAAACCAAATTTTCAGGCTTTTCTAAACTCGAAATTTTACTTCATGCGCCACGCGTCTAAAACACTGGAATATTCTTAAGTTCACAATACTCTGCTAAAGTAGTATGCAAAAGATGTATATTTTTTACTTCACTTAAAAACCAGTGTTTTATACGCGTGGCGCATGAAGTAAAATTTCGAGTTTAGAAAAGCCCAGAAAATTTGTCTCGGGTCGCTGCGCGACCCTCGACAAATTTTCACGGGGCTTTTCTAAACTCGAAATTTTACTTCATGCTTAGTCTGGGACTGGAAAACACTCGTTTAAAGTTTCAAAATGAACTCTTAAAAAAATAACGAATATCTGAAGATTTAAAGAAAATTAGCTGAATTTGCTGTACATTTTCCGACATCCGTTGTTTTTTAACAATTTCAATTTAAAGCTGTCAACGAGTGTTTTCCACTCCCAGACGAAGCATGAAGTATAATTTCGAGTTTAGAAAAGCCCCGTGAAAATTTGTCGAGGGTCGCGCAGCGGCCCGAGACAAATTTTCACGGGGCTTTTCTAAACTCGAAATTTTACTTTATGCGCCACGCGTATTAAATACTGATTTCCAGCGAGGTTCAAATATACATAAATTTCACAGTATTTTAGTGTTTTGTACGCGTGGCGCATGAAGTAAAATTTCGAGTTTAGAAAAGCCCAGAAAATTTGTCTCGGGTCGCTGCGCGACCCTCGACAAATTTTCACGGGGCTTTTCTAAACTCGAAATTTTACTTCATGCTTAGTCTGGGAGTGGAAACACTCATTAGAAGCTTCAAATTGATCGCCTTTTAAAAAAACAACGATTACCTAAAAATTCACAGCACATATGTATACTTAAAAGGAAACAATTCTGTATATCATACAGTTAGTTACCTCTTATTTTTAACATACGAAACAGAATTAATTGTCTCGTAAAACTTGAAATTTGCCTGCACATCGTAATCCGCGCAAACTTTTACCGTCAATCATAAAAACGTCAAGTTTTTTTTTGTTTGGTTTCTTTTTCAAACCAAAAATTGTTTCCTCGAACAGGCGTTGCATTGCGCATTCCTTGACGGGGAGAGGAGAAACGGGAACGAATAACGAACGATAACAATGAGAGGACTGGACACGCGAGGCTTTCTGGGGTCAGATCCGACCGGTTATCGTGGTCCCGGGTGTCGAACTCATGACCGCGAGTTACGAGACAGCGGAACACGCAAGAGCCGCCCTGGGACGATTACCGTCCGACCCTGTCTTAAGTTATAACTGGACGTCACGGCATTATTCCTGCCGTTCAGCCCTCATGGGATGGATGCTAGGGAATTTATAAAGTCTTTATGATGCACGCCATCTTTTCTTTACAATAAGAATATATGTACTAGTAACTTAACTTTATTCCTTTATTTCTACGGCGTACCGTTTACATGGAACTACCAAGGAGATACAATAACAATGACATACACTAAAAATGAGATAACACCAGATTCCTAAAAAATCCTTGCTATATTAAAATGTTTCTAAAATTGATAAAGAAATACAATGTTCCAACTACCAAACCAAATTTTCAGGCTTTTCTAAACCCGAAATTTTACTTCATACTTAACCTGGGAATGGAAAACATTCGTTTATAGCGTCAATAGGCACAATGGGCCTAATGAGGCCTAAGTGCAGTGCAGAACTGCACACTCCCCTTTGAACCAGAACCAGCGTCAAATTGAACCCTCTTAATCTTTCATCTGAAAATTTACATAACAGAATTTATAGAACTATTATATATAATCCAACAATTTTATGATAATTCAGCCTTGAATTTTTTTTTATTTATTTATTTAATTTGATAAAATTCTGAAACTGAATTGAAACCTTTAACTCACATATTTTCTAAATCTTGAACAAGTTTCTCATTTTTCACGTGGTGAATATTTAACTATAATTTGAAAAAGAGAACACTTGTTAAATTTCACTTATATTAGTAAAATTTAAAAAAGTGTTTTCTTTGTCAAATCATATTTTCTAAAGTTGTTGCTTTTCTCCCACAGTTCTCACTTTTGGGTTGTTCTTCTTGTTAAAACACATTTAATTTCAGAAACGTATGCATATGTTAGAAGTAAAGGGTCGGTGAGAGGGTTCCAAGCATTTTTTTTTTTTCGGGGTCCATTTATTTTTTATGCCGACGCGGCGGAACGAACATTCAATTCCGAGTGAATAAGCCATTTCTTTTTGTGTTTAATCAAAGCAAAGAAGGAGGAAATATTTGAACACGTTCGTATTTCGTCTGCGAATACGGTCCATAACATAAACGCCCGCCGAGCAACGTGACAAAAGTCAATTTCCCAACTCGTTGGCGACGTAATCAGCTGAAAAATACTTCCCGCTTCCACGGCCGCCCTCGGCCCACCCCTGTCCCGGAAAATCCCACTCGATATATATATATTTTTTTTTTGTTACTCGATCCACCTTCATTCCAGATTTACACCTTTCTGCGTTTCCACATTCACGCAAAAATATTCAAAGTGGAAGAATAAATGGAACAAATCTTGAAGAAATGATTTTAAAGAGCAAGCATTTTTTATAAGCGTATCTTCAAAATCTATGTTTGTTAATTAGTAAATGTTAATATATACTTGTAGAACTAATTACTTTATTTTTATGTTATTTAATTTATTTTCTTTGTTATGATTTTTGTAAAAAAAGGCATTGCCGTAAATAAATATTAAATATTATTATTAATAATTTGATGAGAAATACAGGGTGATTTAGTTTGGTGATCCACTCCCTTCTATTTTTGTTTTATTCTGATAGTAAAGTATAACAGACTAAAGGGTGTCCCAAAAGTAACTGACATTTTACATTTGTAATAAAACACATTTTATATTTGATAACTGATAAATTTTTTATTGATTTAGAAAGTAGAGACATGGAGGTTATATGTGATACAAAATATCTGACAAATGACCGCCTCTACTAATGGAGCATATATTCACTCTTTTAATGAAATTTTCACAACATGTTCACATAATTGCTAGAAAATATTCGCAATGTTGTGTCAAAATGTATCTTTAGGGTCCTCAGTTGTTTGTAGTTTATTACTGTATACTCTATCCTTAAAATAACCCCACAGAAATAAGTCTAACGGTGTCAAGTCACATGACCTTGTTGGCAAGTTCACATTACCAGATTGGGCTGCATATTCCAGTTTTTTGCAGCAGGCAAAAACCTATGTTTAGCATCCCAAACCATAGGACTAACGTGAGATTAAAATCTCCTATTGTTATCATGTCATGCATGTGTAATAAATTACCACCCTGTTGTGATATTCTGCACGACTCTGTTAAATCGTTGATGAACAATCTGTCAAATAGCTGTCACACTCACGAGCGTCTTCATATTGTTTAGATTTCAATTTATTTATGTACATACATACATTGTTTATTGTATTATCATTGTCTTGTAATTGGGAAATTTCCTGTTGGGCAATAAATACTTATTATTATTATTACCTCGCCTAGAGATAACACGACCATTAAATGTTTCTTGCAATTATTGCACGGTTTCATTGGCGGTATGACAAGTTGCACCGTCTTGTTGAAACCGTATTTCTTTCACCAAAATTCTCACCATGTTTAAAGTGAATTTTTACAATTTCTGCTCGTTCTTCGATGGTGTACTTTTTCATAACCCAACACCTTCAAGAAATAAACACTTAATGAAACAGTTTGTTAAGTTTTTTATAATTTTCGTAGCTACACATGATTTTTTTATAAAATATACCGATTTAGATATTTTTTATAGAATAAACCGATTCAGACATATTTTTATAAAATAAACAAAAATCTAAATCGGTTTATTTTTTGTTATATTTTGATGCAGGAAAGTTCCTTCTATCCGATTTAAACAAAAAATAATTATAGAGTCATTTGAATAAAAAAGTAGACTATCGCTACTTTGACCGTTGTCTTCGTATTGTCAATTCGGCGACACCATTAAATAGATAATTTTCTGCCGTTTACAAATAATATGATTTGTTATACTTTACTCTCAAATAATAAAGTTAGAAGGGAGTGGAACACCAAACTGAATCACTATGTATTAAACATAAAGAAAAATTGATTTTTTCACTAGTTTGCAGAATACTTGTATAATATAAAAATGAATTAAAACTAATATTAATTAATTAATTTTTATTTTCTATTTGAATTAATTTCTCATTAATTTCTCACTTAGTGAAACATATTAGAATATGTGCAGTTATTTAAATTAAAAAACACTTGGTATTGTTTTACAAATTAATACTTTATTACGACTAGTTTCGGTTTATGAGACCATTTTCAAAGGAATTCACATTCACATATGTTTAAAAATGGTCTAACAAACCGAAACTAGTCGGAATAAAATTTTAATTTGTGAAAAAATACCAAGTGAGAAATATTTGAAGAAAATTTATATAACTGAAATAAATAGTAAAATAAATAAAACTGGGTGTAATCCAACACGATTCAAATAGAGGTGGTTAAAATATGATAAAGCTTTTGGAAGTCGCGTTAGTCTCGAGCAAATATTTCCCCTCTGAAACCGCTTCAACTGGGTCAATTTTCCCATGTTTAACAACTGCTGTCGGAATTTTACAAGTTATAATAAAACACGTCGGACGTATAGCAGACACGAGTCTGGAATCTATTTAATAAAAATACCCCCCCGGGCGTCCCGACGCTCCCCGCGCGCCGCCGCCGAACCGCGCGAGTTTATTTAATTTCGCAGCACGTTTCCGCACAGGACAAAGGACAATTAGACGGGATCGGTCGACGAATTTTAATATCACCTTCAAAAATGCACGGGAGGGTATATATCCCTTAATGTTTGTGGAGGATATTTAAATTTTACACGTGTTTTTCTTTTTTTAAATAACTTCATTTTAAAGTAAATACAACATTACACCTAAATGTAGTACTCTGATAGGCGAATCAAGAATCGATCGAGTTGCTGAAAGATTCGCGAAAATCGAGTAGCCCATCTTTTTTTTATTGATCTTGCATAAATTATAAATGTACCAGAGATCAGGCGCGCACCCAGGGAGGTTGCTCGCGAGCTTTTAAACGACATAATTTTGAAAAAATTTTGTGAATATTTTTTATGTTGTTGACACATATCTGGATATTACTGTATATACGTTTTTAATGTAATACATACATTTTTATATCAAATTTATTTCATATCTTGTTACTTCATTGAAAAATAGTATTTTTATATTTATGAATAACACTAACGCAAAATTATTTTCAATATGTCATACTTCTTCGAGGAGTACAGTAACGAATCTGCTTGAGGTCCGTCCTTAAGGGAGATGTGTTAAAAGTTGTCGGCCCTATGAGTTATCAAATGTCCAAGTTACTAAATTGTTTCTAAGTCACTCTTTACGAAAAAGAAAAAGTTACAATTTTACATATAAAATCTTAAATAAATTATAAGTGTGATACATCACTGAATTCAGAAAAAAAGTTCTTTCTGAAAATATATAAATCCAAAATGGCGCCCATATGACAAACAAAAGTTGGCTATGGTTCCAAGCTACATTTTAGAGTTACCTTAAAATAAAGTACGCTACTATATTACTCATTAAAATGTGCCTGAATAATGTCAAGTTACAAATCTCTAGATTCAATAGTTTTTTATATCGTATGTTCAATAAAATTAAACCTCTAGAATGCCATGGAATATATTGTAGGTTGGCAACTCTGGAATTATACATTATAATTATTATGTCTGACGTTTTATATGATAATTCCTAAAGCGTGTAGCCAACTTAAATATAAAAAAATATTAAATTGTGGCACTCTACAGGTTTTTTTTATTGAACATACGATACTTCTTGTCAATCACTAATGGCCATAATATCTAAAGTAATGTGTTATATTATGATAATCAACCATAGTACATTTCAGTCGGATCGAATATAGCGTTCAATTGTTATATATAAAATTAATAATATTTTTTTGAACTTTGAAGACTAATCCTGGCTCAACCGTAAACAAGAATCTATAGTTAAGCTATTTCCCCACATTAACGGGACACCCTGTATATACGGGTGTTACATATACATATTTTTATGACTAAAGTTTCGATAGTGTAAGTGTCATTATCAAGTATGGTCATACTTACTTGATAATGACACTCACACTGTCGAAACTTAAGTCGTAAACATATTTCTATATGACACCTGTAAATATATAAATTAATAAAAGTGGTAAAAACATAGTATTAGTTTCATTTAATTTTGATATGGATAAACACGTAGTAACGGTCAAAATCATCGTGATTCTAATTTCAAGTTGCATTGGCATAAGCAAGAGGGCCGAATTATATTTTTTGAAATATTTGTCGAAGTCAACAATAAAACAATTAATTAATCTTGTATTTATGCTACTAATTTCTTCAATAGTTCTAACGCAATGTTATTCAAATTATTTCTAAAGATGCCCCCATTCAAAAACACAACAAACATCTGTTTGCTAAATCTCCAATGGTCACGTCTTCAGGCGCAGCCATTTTTATTAAAATCACCCGAGTTATAATTGAACTTAATCCCCGACTTCCTGAGCATCTGTAGTCGAGAAAAAAATTGTAATTTGACCTTCGCTCCGAGATTATTCGAAAGGCCATCGAACGCCCAAATGCTCGTGGGCATTTCTGCATAATTGGCCGATAAGTTTGTGAATTAATTAGTGTTTAAAATGGCGATTGTTGTATATAATGCAGAGTTTATTTGGCAGAATGCACTACCAGGTTTTTCGGTAATGATGATCGTAAAAATTAACAATAGTTGAATTGCGCTGAAGGGAATTGGCTTCTTTTATCATTATAATTGTGTGGCTCATTTTTTTTTAGTTGGCGAAATTTTGAATTACATGAGATTTCGTTGACTTAATAAAATGTTTATATTATGACGGTTTAAAAAAACTTCATTTCGTTTAATCTGAAAAAATAATAATTAGGCGAGTAGCACTAAAAATTACTACAAGATGTTGGAATAAAAAGAAAACAGTATGATTTTGCTATGAAATCTTTAACTTGTAAATTACAGGCGAGTAGCACTGAAAATTTTCGATATTTCTAGATTTTTGTCGATATGTATACTTAATGTTTCTTTTAAATATACATATACATACGCTTTTTTAAAATACTTCAATTTGAAGCTTTAAACGAGTGTTTTCCACTCCCAGACTAAGCATGAAGTAAAATTTCGAGTTTAGAAAAGCCTGAAAATTTGGTTTGGTCGCGTAGCGCGAAGCGCGGAGCGGCCAAACCAAATTTTCGGGCTTTTCTAAACTCGAAATTTTACTTCATGCGCCACGGGTATAAAACACTGAATTATTGCGAAATTTAAAAATATACTAGTTCAAACAACAGCCAACTGGTTAAAATAATTAGTAGTGACTACACTTTTTTTAAAATTACCTCATTTCTATATAAATAAAATCATGTTTCGTTGGTTCTCCGGTGCAACAACAACGTGTAAGGCTTAATTTCCATTTTTCCTAACCCAACCTTTAAATCATCCAATTCTTGCCCTTCCTTTTAATCGCCAAGTAAATTAGTTCAAACTCGCCAAGCAAATTAGTTCAAACAACAGCCAACGGGTAACTTTAAGTATACGTACAGTAAATGTTTCTTTTAAATATACATATACATACGCTTTTTAAAAATACTTCAATTTGAAGCTTTAAACGAGTGTTTTCCACTCCCAGACTAAGCATGAAGTAAAATTTCGAGTTTAGAAAAGCCTGAAAATTTGGTTTGGTCGCGTAGCGCGAAGCGCGGAGCGGCCAAACCAAATTTTCGGGCTTTTCTAAACTCGAAATTTTACTTCATGCGCCACGCGTATAAAACACTGAATTATTGCGAAATTTAAAAATATACTAGTTCAAACAACAGCCAACTGGTTAAAATAATTAGTAGTGATTGAACTTTTTTTTAAATTACCTCATTTCTATATAAAAAAATCATGTTTCGTTGGTTCTCCGGTGCAACAACAACTTGTAAGGGTTAATTTCCATTTTTCCTAACCCAACCTTAAAATCATCCAATTTTTGCCCTTCCCTTTAATCGCCAAGTAAATTTGTTCAAACTCGCCAAGTAAATTAGTTCAAACAACAGCCAACGGGTAACTTTAAGTATACGTACAGTAAATGTTTCTTTTAAATATACATATACATACGCTTTTTTAAAATATTTCAATTTGAAGCTTTAAACGAGTGTTTTCCACTCCCAGACTAAGCATGAAGTAAAATTTCGAGTTTAGAAAAGCCTGAAAATTTGGTTTGGTCGCGTAGCGCGAAGCGCGGAGCGGCAAAACCAAATTTTCGGGCTTTTCTAAACTCGAAATTTTACTTCATGCGCGACGCGTATAAAACACTGAATTATTGCGAAATTTAAAAATATACTAGTTCCAACAACAGCCAACTGGTTGAAATAATTAGTAGTGACTAAACTTTTTTAAAATTACCTCATTTCTATATAAAAAAAATCATGTTTCGTTGGTTCTCCGGTGCAACAACAACTTGTAAGGGTTAATTTCCATTTTTCCTAACCCAACCTTAAAATCATCCAATTCTTGCTCTTCCTTTTAATCGCTAAGTAAATTAGTTCAAACTCGCCAAGTAAATTAGTTCAAACAACAGCCAACGGGTAACTTTAAGTATACGTACAGTAAATGTTTCTTTTAAATATACACATACATACGCTTTTTTTAAATACTTCAATTTGAAGCTTTAAACGAGTGTTTTCCACTCCCAGACTAAGCATGAAGTAAAATTTCGAGTTTAGAAAAGCCTGAAAATTTGGTTTGGTCGCGTAGCGCGAAGCGCGGAGCGGCCAAACCAAATTTTCGGGCTTTTCTAAACTCGAAATTTTACTTCATGTGCCACGCGTATAAAACACTGAATTATTGTAAAGTTTAAAAATAAATTTATTTAAACAACAGCCAACGGTTTAAAATAATTAGTAGTGATTAAACTTTTTTTCAAAATTACCTCATTTCTATATAAAAAAAAATCATGTTTCGCTCGTTCTCCGATGCAACCAACAATTTCTAATTGTTAATTTCCACTTTTCTCAACCTCCATCTCCGAATCATCCAATTCTTGCCCTCCCTTATAATCGCCACACACAAAAAGCCTTCCTTCATTAATACCCAGCAGGGCGCCCCTCAAACACACACACACACTGACACACACACATAAATCCAAAATGGCCTTCGCTGCAAAATCCCAAGGCATTAATCACCTCACGGCCGACAACAGTCTTTTAAAGAATCGAAAAAATATCACGACTGACCCTGGTTCGCGGTTTTCCAGATACTAAATCTAAAAAAAACATTTTAGACACAGATGCAACCCTTTACCTGTTTTATTACACCTTCGCTTTTAAGCTTTCACTTTCGTGGGTAATTCATATTTACCTCTTTTTCTTGGGATGTAATTGCCCGGCCAGAAGAAGGGTTGAATCCCGAAGGTCGGGGTTTTTGCTTTATTACCCAATCTGTTGCGCATTTTTACCACTGGTTTCTGGAAAAAAAATAAGGAAAAATGAACGAAAGGGAAAAATATCCAGTCTTCGGGTGATCAGTGATGTTGTTACGTGTAATATTGTTCGGATTTATATTTTGAAAGTGAATGAAACAAATATTAGTTGTAGATTAATTAGTGATTTTTGTGTCGTTTCAAAACGCGTTAAGCAGCTTAAAAAACTTGCTGTTAGTGTCAAAGTTTAAAAGTAACTTGCTGTTAGTGTCAAAGTTTGAAAGTAACTTGCTGTCAGTGTCAAAGTTTGTGTGATTGTTTTTTTAATCTCTTAGTTTTACTAAGATAAGGTGTAAACTTATTCTAAAAACTTTATTGAGCTTAAAAATTATTAGTGATGTAGTTTGTTGTGCGTTATTTTTATCTTTCTCGACTTCGGAATAATAGGTATTTATAAGTACTTTATTTAAACCTTCCAATATGTTTCTTTTAGTTACGTGAAGTGTTTTCTATTAATTATTGTAGCAATTCCTTTCTTCACTTATTACTTTTATTATACTAGATGTACATTGCGACCACTAGGTGTTCATTTTCAATGGTGGTAAAATTGACAATTATATTAATTTCGGTAAGAACTTCATCATTTTTATCTATAAAATCCACGGGGTGTGTAGCCGTGGATATTATAGATAAAAATTATATTATTCGAAAGTACTCGACGAGTATTATCTAGATATGCAATTAATTTCGACCGGAAATGTTAAATTAAAAAAAAATCGTTAGAAAATTTTGAAAATATTGAATTCTAGCAGTATGTAAAATAATCATCGTGCGCAAAGAGATTTACGCAATTTATTCTATTGCAAACCTTCCTCCTAACCTAACCTAACCTAGAAGTATGTGGAATATTTAACGTGAGAAAACATTTTTTTCGTCGAAATATAACCGCTGAGACAAACTAGAATTCAGCCTAAATGAATTTCCAAGAGTGTATTAATTTTTTTTTATTTATTTATTTATTTATCACTTTAGCTACAATAAATGTTGAATAGCATAGTTGTAAGATGTGAACGTCAAGGAAGAGAAGTTACAAAAATTTGTACTACAGATATGTTTAATTATTACCACTGCCGTCGATGGAAGTAGGGAATAACAATAAGTAGTTGTCATCTGAGTAAACAGGATGAGCTATAAGTATATTTTTTATATATTTTTTAAATTTAGAATAATCTAACTTCTTAACATTATCTGGAAGTAGATTAAACATTTTTTTCCCTTCGCAAAAATATGCTCTATTCATAAGAGTTGTGCGATTTATCTAACCGCAGTAGATTACAATGTCTAGTTTTATCATTGTGATGTTGACTTCACGTAGGGAAAACATTAAGATTTTGTTTTATGTAACATAGCATCTTGTAGACATATATTCCATACAGTGTTAACATTTTTTTTTGCTACGAATACATGTTTACATGTATCAAGTCTCTGAAGACCAAACATTGATCTAATAATTTTTTTCTGTGCCATGAATACATTATGAGCATCAACTGCTCTTCCCCATGCCAGCATATTAAAAGACAGGTGAGGGTAGGCAAATGCATAGTACAGAGTCATTAAAGTATTTTCTTCTGTTTCGTCCTTCATTCTAAGGATTACAAAATGTGCCTCACTTAACTTTCTACAAATATGATCGGTGTGGTTTCTCCATGTCAATTTCCGATCTATGTGCACACCTAGGTACTTCACACAGTCTACGAGCGGGTATTTGATGTCATTTACTATGACTTTGAAGTCATTTGGCAGTTGACGTTTCTTACCTATATGCATACATACCGTTTTAGACGAATTTAATATTAAGTGATTGGCGGCACACCATTCATTCATTCTGTGTATGACATTTGTTATTTTGTCAATTAATTCAGTACGACTGTCCGCTGTCACTAATATTGCAGTGTCATCAGCAAATAATAATGCGGTTTCTATCAAGTATTCCGGAAGGTCATTGATAAATAAAAGGACAAAAGTGGGCCTAATACTGACCCTTGCGGAACACCATAAAACGTTTGTTTACAAGTAGATTTAAATTTATTGACTTCAACAAAGAAACTTCGGTTTGATAGGTAAGAATTTATGTTAGTTATTTTATAAATCCATATAAGTCCAAGTGTAATTTGCTAATGTGTTATAATCGTCATCCTATTAAATCTAACTTTAAGTTGAAGTTAGACTAAGGTCTTTAACAAACATTTCTTTCGACTTTCCCAATATCTCCAGTAAAGATTGCAATAGTTAACATCAATCAGTGAGGTTTTATAGAAGTTTCTATTCAAAATTTTAAAGTTGAAAAAGTGAACTTTTATCATTTCCGTAGTGAATTTATTGATTTTAATTGGTGATATATGTCAATACAGTGTGAATCTACAGAGAGTTTTATTTAACACCAAACATTCTCATAACGAGAATTTTTCTTTGAAGTGTCCATATGCATCCGTTGCATTTTTTCCGATGCTTGGTTTATTAAAAGAATTCAATTTGAGGCTCTAAGCGAGTGTTTTCCACTCCCAGGCAAAGCATGAAGTAAAATTTCGAGTTTAGAAAAGCCTGAAAATTTGGTTTGGTCGCGTAGCGCGAAGCGCGGAGCGGCCAAACCAAATTTTCAGGCTTTTCTAAACTCGAAATTTTACTTCATGCGCCACCGATACAAAACACTGATTCAATGTAAAGTTTAGCGGTGTGTTTTAAACTTTGTAATATGTCAGTGTTTTGTACCGGTGGCGCATGAAGTAAAATTTCGAGTTTAGAAAAGCCTGAAAATTTGGTTTGGCCGCTCCGCGCTTCGCGCTACGCGACCAAACCAAATTTCCAGGCTTTTCTAAACTCGAAATTTTACTTCATGCTTAGCCTAGGAGTGGAAAACACTCGCTTAAAGCTTCAAATTAAATTCTTTGAATAAACCGAGCATCGAAAAATGAGCAACGTATGCATATGGATACTTAGAAGAAAAATTCTCGTTAAGAAAATGTTCGGTGTTACATAAAACTCTCTGTATATTATAATGCATGTTATTCCACTGGATGTAAAGTAAAGTCGAGCCGATGTAATGACTTTTTTTTAGCTTCTAGGTAATTATAAAACAGTGTGCTATACTGCAACACTAATCTATCTCACAGTGCAATAAATTATCCTAATTTTTGTTTTAAATTTCTTCTGAAACTATAGAATAAATAATGCTACAGTTTGTAAATTCTTTTCAATGAAGCATACTTCTAAATTATTAATCAATTTCTGACAGATAATTACTAGAAATGTCAGCAAAGCTGAGGCAGTTTTCTTAAAATAAAAAGCGTTATAGTTGATTATTCAGAAGCTGAAGATGGTTATTATTAAAAATACTAACTTACAAAAAACATCATCATTAAATGACAACCTTTTTATACGTTCTTCTATGTAAATCTTTCAGCTTCTAAAAAGTTGTTAGTGATAACGCTTTCTAAGCCGGTGAATAATTGGTGATACAAACTTTATATACAATTTTTGCAATCTTCGTTGGCTTTAGTATAAATAGCAATTAGCAATTACATTTTATGCATTTTTTTTATGATAATTCTATGTGTGAAAATATGAAGGAGTAATTCACTTCATCGGCAAACGTGATCAGCGTTTGATGTCCGCAGTTTGTGCTGTTGCGCATTTTTATCACCCCTTTCTGGAAAAAATTCAACCCCAGATTCTCCCGAATCATCAGCATCAGATGTGCACGGAATACAATTCGCAGCCAATAAGACGTTATGTAAATAAGCGCCGTGTTGGGGTTCGTGAATTTTCACCATTCAGGAAAAATTGTACGTGAGCCGAATCGCGATTCGGACTGTAAAAATTTTAATTAAGGTCGGTCTTTAGGAGAGGGTCGTTCGTTTATCGCCGTTTAATTTTCGGCCAAGTTTGATTGAGAAATTGTTGGGGACTGGAAACGTTATCTTATCAAGTTTCTAAGCACTCGTCGTGCTGGGGGATTGGATCGGGAAAGTTTGAGCGTTTTTATATAAAGTAGAGTTTTGTTGGGGGGAAATTTCGTCGATTGGATGGGGATCGCGGTTTGCACGAATCGCTCAAGTTTTGCCCGAACGGTGAAACTCATTATTTTTTATGCGAATCAAATTAATTAAGAAATTCTTTGATAATAATAACATACAAAAATACTGTTATTCCTTACTTTACTTTTTATAATGAAGAGTAAATTAAGGAAGTGAAATTGTTTTACAACAAGATTATTAACATGCGAACCCCACCTTATCTTTACAATAAAATAATATGACGAACAGATGTACACTTCTGTGCAATAAAATTAAGTACACAAAATATGTTATAGTTTAAAGCGGACATGATTATTTTCCTAGTTACGTAAATATGTCAATTTTTAAATGTCAAAATACCGCATCATTTAGGCAACAATTCAAAAAGTCGAACTCTAACTATAATATTCCGTCTAAAACAAGACACATTAAAATATTTAACGAGGATTTATATCGTACAAACTATACCAGGTACTACTCCATTAATCGAATGATAAGAACATGTAATTTAGTTTGTTCCTCCCCTCATTTTAAATTATTTGATGCGTCATTAAATACATTTAAGTTTTATATAAAATTAATAGATTTGTCGCCTCTTATTACCGACTTTTTATAAGCGTATCTTCAAAATCTTTGTTTGTTGATTAGTGAATGTTAATATATACTTGTAGAATTAATTACTTTATTTTTATGTTATTTACTTTACTCTCTTTTTTATGATTTTTGTAAAAAAGGCATTGCCGTAAATAAATGTTATTATTATTAATTAAAGATGGTTTCTATATTAAACAATTTGCTCGATTGGTGAACATCACTAAAGACACTGTTTTCAGAGTTAAGAAACGTTGGGACCAGGAAATTAATATTTATTAAAACTGCTGCTAGGCAATTAAAACAAAATTAAATTATTGTTGAGTTACGTGAAGGTGAACAAAGTTATTAAATAAAAGAATTGAGTCTCCTTTCTTCACAGGATTTATTTAAAAATCGCAAATGTACATTTCGGTCACGATGTGACCATTATCAATGCTTAACTATTTACAAAAACAAACGGAAAATTTATACCATGGATACAGATTCGGATTGTAATTATAATCCGAATCTGTATCCATGGTATAAATTTTCCGTTTGTTTTTGTAAATAGTTAAGCATTGATAATGGTCACATCGTGACCGAAATGCACATTTGCGATTTTTGAATAAATCCTGTGAAGAAAGGAGACTCAATTCTTTTATTTAATAATTAAAACAAACCCGAATTATACAACTAAAATATTGTGAAAAATAGGCATAAGACTTGTACTTAATTTTTTTGCACAGAAGTGTACATAACGTTAATGTGAGGTTTCGAGGATTAATTTCTCCACCTTGGTATAAAACTGCTTTCTTTGAAAGATGTTTTTAGTTCAATATATAAAAGATTTATAACAATTTACCCTCACATTTAAAATTATTTAATTTGCGCCACTTTTTAAATTCCTTGCGGGCAAGTTCATTGCAACAGTCAATATTTATTCACTGCCCCCTCGATACTAATTCTCATAAACATGATTTTCTTGTGAGTTTTCAAATTAACCTAACCTTATCTTGTATATATAGATAACGTTAGGTTAATTTGAAAAATCACAAGAAAATCATGTTTATGAGAATTAGTAACAAAGAGGGGCATTTTAGATTCTTTAAATTTTTCTAATCTTACACACGTACTAAATGTAATTACTTTACTAGTAGGTTAAGTAGAAGAACAGTAGTAGTTGTATATCAACTAACTGAGCTTCGCCTACACTAGAATAATTACTCTGTAATATATTATTACCGTAAATAAAGCCGTTTAATAAATAAATAAATAACAGTCTTTTTATGTGTAATAGTCACTTCACGTAAACTCATAAACATACAGTTAATAGCAATAACATATTTATTAATTTAATACATGAGACTTTTATTTGGTAATAATACATTTAAACAAGTTTAGTAAATAATATGCTTTTGTTTAGATCAAATCGAACAAATATAGGAAATGTTTCATTTAAATATATGTACAGTAAATGTTTCTTTTAATTATACATTAATATACGCATTTTTTAAAATACTTCAATTTTAAGCATTAAACGAGTGTTTTCCACTCCCAGACTAAGCATGAAGTAAAATTTCAAGTTTAGAAAAGCCTGAAAATTTGGTTTGGTCGAGTAGCGCGTAGCGCTACGAGACCAAACCAAATTTTCAGGCTTTTCTAAACTCGAAATTTTACTTCATGCGCCACGCGTATTAAACACTGAAAAAACTAAAATATTGTGAACAAGTAAACTTCTATAGAAATCAGTGTTAAATACAGGTGGCGCATGAAGTAAAATTTCGAGTTTAGAAAAGCCTGAAAATTTGGTTTGGTCGCTCCGCGCTTCGCGCTACGCAACCAAACCAAATTTTCAGGCTTTTCTAAACTCGAAATTTTACTTCATGCTTAGTCTGGGAGTGGAAAATACTCGTTTAAAGCTTCAAATTAAACTATAACAAAATACTGCATCAATAATTTTTTAATTAATTTCAATTGAAGTGATTTTATCCAAGTTTTAATGAAATTCCACTTTCAGACATTCAGTACTTTAAACATTTTCAGGATATCTTCATGAAACTTTGTGTGGATATTAAGCAAACATTGCCCTTTCAAAATATACTAAGATCTAAAAATTCCCCAACAATAGTTTTTGAGTTATTTTTAATTACACCTTATTCGAAGGTGATTTTGTACAAGTTTTAATGAAATTCGATTTTCAGACATTCAGACTTTAACACATTTTCAGGGTATTTTAATGAAACTTTCTGTGGATATTAAGCAAACATTACTTTTTCAGAATATACTAAAATCTAAAAATACGCCATCAATACTTTTGGAGTTATTTTCAATTAAACTTCATTCGAAGGTGATTTCATCGAAGTTTTAATGAAATTTCTTTTTCAGACAATTAAAACACTAAAGATTTTGAAAATTTTCGTCAGAAAACTTTGTGTGGATATTAAGCAAACATTGCTCTTTTAAAATATATCAAAATCTGAAAATACCCCATTAATAATTTTTGAGTAATTTTCAATTAAACTTCATTTTCAGGTGATTTTATCGAAGTTTTAATGAAATTCCAGTTTCAGGCATTAATAACTTTTAAAATGTTCAGGATATCATGATGAAATTTTATGTGGATTTTAAACAAACATTGCCCTTTCAAAATATACCTAAATCTGAAAATAGCTAATCAATGGTTTTTGAGTTATTTTCAATTAAACTTTATTCTCGGGTGATTATATCCAAGTTTTAATAAAATTCCAGTTTCATACATTAATAACTTTTAAAATTTTTAGGAAATCATCATGAAATATTTTGTGGGTATTAAGCAAACATTGCTCTTTCAAATTATGCCAAAATCTAAAAATACCCCGTCAATAGTTTTTGAGTTATTTTCAATTAAACTTTATTCTCGGGTGATTATATCCAAGTTTTAATGAAAATCCAGTTTCAGACATTAATAACTTTTACAATTTTCAGGAAATCATCATGAAATATTATGTGGGTATTAAGCAAATATTGCTCTTTCAAAATATACCAAAATCTGAAAATACCCCATCAAAATTTTTTGAGTTATTTTCAATTAAACTTTATTCTCAGATGATTTTATCCAAGTTTTAATGAAATTCCAGTTTCAGATATTAATGACTTTTAAAAATTTTAAAAGTCATGAATATCTGAAACTGGATATTATCATAAAATATTGTATGGCTATTAGGCAAACATTGCTCTTAAAATATACCATAATTTGAAAATACCTACTTAATAGTGTTTGAGTTATTTTCAATTACACTTCATTCAAAGGTGATTTTATCCAAGTTTTAATGAAATTCCACTTTCAGACGTTCAAAACTTGTGACACTTTTAGGATATCGTAATGAAACTTTCTGCCGATATTAAGCAAACATTGCTCTTTCAAAATATACCAAAATCTAAAAATACCCTATTAATAGTTTTTGAGTTATTTTCAATTATACTTGATTCGAAGGTGATTATATCCAAATTTTAATAAAATTCCACTTTCAGACATCCAGAACTTGGGACATATTTTGGGTACCGTCGTAAAACTTAGTGTGGATATTAATCAAGCATTGTCTTTTCAAAATATACCAAAATCTGAAAATACCCTATCAATAGTTTTTAAATTATTTATATAAAAGCGACATTGGAACCTGATTTTATCCAAGTTTTAATGCATTTCCAGTTTCAGGCATTCATAAATATAGAAATATTTAGGATATTTTTATGAAATGTTGTGTGCGTATAAAGTAAGCATCACTCTTTCAAAATATAGCACAATCTGAAAATACCCCTTCAATAGTTTTTGAGTTATTTTCACTTAAACTTCGTTCAAAGGTGATTTTATCCATTTTAATGAAATTCCATCTTTAGACATTCAGAACTTTAGACATTTTTAGGATATCGTCATAAAACTTTGTGTGGATATTAATGAAACATTGCCATTTCAAAATATATCAAAATCTGAAAATACTCCATCAATAGTTTTTGAGTTATTTTCAATTAAACTATATTCGAAGGTGATTTCATCCAAATTTTGATGAAATTCCACTTTCAAAAAATTAGAACTTAAGATATATTCAGGATTTCATTATGAAACTTTGTGTGGATGTTAAACAAACATTGCTTTTTCAAAATAAACCAAAATCTGAAAATATCCCATCAAAAGTTTTTGAGTTATTTTCAATTATATTTCATTCGAAGGTGATTTTATCCAAGTTTTAATGAAATTCCACTTTCAAAAAATTAGAACTTAAGATATATTCAGGATTTCGTCATAAAACTTTGTGTGGATGTTAAACAAACATTGCTTTTTCAAAATAAACCAAAATCTGAAAATATCCCATCGAAAGTTTTTGAGTTATTTTCAATTATATTTCATTCGAAGGTGATTTTATCCAAATTTTAATGAAATTCCACTTTCAAAAAATTAGAACCTAAGATATATTCAGGATTTCGTCATGAAACTTTGTGTGGGTGTTAAACAAACATTGCTTTTTCAAAATAAACCAAAATCTGAAAATATCCCATCAAAAGTTTTTGAGTTATTTTCAATTATATTTCATTCGAAGGTGATTTTATCCAAGTTTTAATGAAATTCCAGTTTCAGACATTCGTAACTTTAGAAATGTTCAGGCGATCTTTATGAAATTTTGTTTGAACACCGAGTATACATTGCCCTTTTAGAATATATCAAAATCTGAAAATACCCTATCAATAGTTTTTGATGTATTTTTAATTAAACTCCTTTCGAACGTGATTTTATCCAAGTTTTAATGAAACTCCACATTCACATTTAGAACTTTTGACTTTTTCAGGATATTGTCATAAAACTTTGTGTGGATATTAAGCAAATATTATCCTTTTAAAATATACTAAAATCTGAAAATACCCCTTCAATAGTTTTTGAATTATTTTCAATTAAACTTCATTCGAAAATTATAACTTTAGATATTTTCAAAATATCATGAAACGTTGTGTGGATATTAAGCAAAAATTTATTGTTTAGTATATACCAAAGTCTGAAAACACTCCATCGAAAGTTTTTGAGTTATTTTGAATTATATTTCACTCGAAGGTGATTTTATTCAAGTTTTAATGAAATTCCAGTGTCAGACGTTCGTAACTTTAGAAATGTTGAGGATATCTTCATGAATTTTTTTGTGAATACCGAGTAAACATTGCTCTCTTAAAATATATCAATAGCTGAAAATGCCCCATCGATAGTTTCTGATTTATTTTCAATTAAATTCCTTTCGGACGTGATTTTATCCAAGTTTTATTGAAACTCCACATTCAGACATTTAGAACTTTGGATGTTTTCAGAGTATTGTCATAAAACTTTGAGTAGATATTAAACAAATATTATCCTTTCAAAATATACCAAAATATGAAAATACCCCATTTTGAGTTATTTTCAATTAAACTTGATTCGAAGGTGATTTTATTGAAATTCCACTTTTAGGCATTCATAACTCTAGAAATGTTTAGAATATCTTTATGAAATTTTGTATGGATATTAATCAAATATTGCTCTTTCAAAATATACTAAAATCTAAAAATTGCCCAGTAATGGTTTTTGAGTTATTTTCAATTAAACTTCATTCAAAGGTGATTTTATCCAACTTTTAATGAAATTCCAGTTTCAGTCATTCGAAACTTTAGACATTTTCAGGATATCGTCATGAAAGTTTGTGTGGATATTAAGCAAACATAGCCCTTTTAAAATATACAAAAATCGGAAAACACTTTAGCAATAGTTTTTGAGTTATTTTCAATTAAGCTCCATTCGAAGGTGATTTTATCCAAGTTTCAATGAAATTCCACTTTCAGACACTCAGAACTATAGAAATTTTCAAAATATCCTTATGAAACTTTGTTTGGATATTAAGCAAATATCAAATTTTCAAAATATATCAAAATCTGAAAATATCTCATTAATAGTTTTTGAGTTATTTTTAATTAAAATTGATTCGAAGGTGATTTTATTGAAATTCCAGTTTCAGACATTCATAACTTTAGAAATGTTCAGGATTTCTTTATGAAATTTTGTGTGGATATTAATCAAATATTGCTCTTTCAAAATATAGTAAAATGTAAAAATACCCCATTAATGGTTTTTGAGTTATTTTCAATTAAACTTCATGCGAAGGTGATTTTATCCAACTTTTAATGAAATTCCAGTTTCAGTCATTCGGAACATCAGACATTTTCAGGATAGCGTCATGAAAGTTTGTGAGGATATTAAGCAAACATTGCCGTTTCAAAATAAGTTATTTTTAATTAAACTTGATTCGAAGGTGATTTTATTGGAATTCCAGTTCCAGACATTCATAACTTTAGAAATGTTCAGGATTTCTTTATGAAATTTTGTGTGGATATTAATCAAACATTGCTCTTTCAAAATATAGTACAATCTAAAAATACCCCATTAATGGTTTTTGAGTTATTTTCAATTAAACTTCATGCGAAGGTGATTTTATCCAACTTTTAATGAAATTCCAGTTTCAGTCATTCGGAACGTCAGACATTTTCAGGATAGCGTCATGAAAGTTTGTGAGGATATTAAGCAAACATTGCCGTTTCAAAATATACTAAAGTCTGAAAACACCCCATCAATAGTTTTTGAGTTATTTTCAATTGAGCTCCATTCGATAATTTTATCCAAGTTCCAATCAAATTCCACTTTCAGACATTCAGAACTATAGAAATTTTCAGAATATCGTTATGAAACTTTGTCTGGGTATGAATTTTCAAAATATATCAAAATCTGAAAAAACCACATCAATAGTTTATGAGTTATTTACAAGAAAGCGACATTAGAAGATGATTTTATCTAAGTTTGAGTGCAATTTGAGTTTTAAGTATAAATGAAATTGCCAATTCTTGGTTGCAGAATACTTCAAACATTAAAAGTGCGATTCTTTTCGCAATCTACAACAAGTTAGTCTTACAAAGACTATATCAAACACTCATTGAAACAACTACTTCCCGGGCTAATACCCCGACAGACATTGAATTATACAACAAGTGTTTGCTGTTACATACAGTAACCTACTGCAAATGTAACAATTTGGGTCAAATTATTCAGGCTATCTATAGCCGCGTTTCGAGATTTATCTCTCATCAGTATAGCTTTGCCATTCCCTCTAAACAATTTGACACCTTAGACTGGCGGTCACGTTACCGTTCAAACCTAAGTATAAATGAAATTGCCAATTCAATGAGTGTTTAATATAGTCGTTGTAAGACTAACTTGTTGTAGATTGCGAAAAGAATCGCACTTTTAATGTTATTTGAGTTTTAGTTTTTTAGAAATATTTAGGATACCGTCATTAAATTTAGTGTGAATATTATAAAAAGCATTGCTCTTAAAAAATATATAAACTCAAAAAGTTTATAAAAATTCGACTTCCCTGTTTTTTGACAAAACACACAGGAAATACATTTTAACTTTAAATTTAAAAATAAAGTTAAAGTAAAATGTATTTCATGTGTGTTTTATCAAAAAACAGGCAAGTCAATTTTTCAATTTTTCACGTATGCTACTTCTATACATGAAACACTGTAAACACAAAGTACCACTATTCTATATACAGCGGATGTGAACGTCACAGATGCAAAATGCAGTTAAAAAGTATAATGTAATAAACTAACAAAATAAAATAAATAAATAAAATAAACATAACATGTATTAATCTTGATTTGACCTTATTCCGTGTAGATGTATATGTGCAAAATTTGTATGTGATATTAACATTGGAATAAAGAACTGTTATTATTATTATTATTATTATTAAACAAATATGCATGCAAAATATATTATTGTCATAAGTAACAAATCAAAATCTAGTCTAATTAGTCCGACATACCGCAATTTTACCGTAATTTAAATTTTTCGTTGGCTTGGCATTACTGATCATTTAGGTTATTCAGTAATGTTTAGGAATTAAGTTTGATGTGCTATAATTTGTTGTTAATTTTTTTTTATTTTTGTTATTGGTGTAAACTGTTGGGCAATAAAGTTGATAATATTATTATTATTATTATTTAGTGTGAGTGTAAACCAAAGGAAATGTTAATTGTCAAAGATGAACGTGTATTATTACGTTTTTTACATCCGAAAATCATGATTCTAATGAATCTAATGATTTTCAGTGCTTATAAAGTCAAGGTTGCTTAAATACACGTAATTTATGCACGAAAAAATGAGCATTTTATCTAAAAATAAATTATTTGAGAGCCCACGTAAATAAATTTGACTTCATAATTCAAGCGCGCATACCGTTTTGGTTGATGGATTTCGGATGCAAATTTTCGCACATATACTCAATCTTAATTGGCCGTTACATTATTGATTACTTTCAAAAATATGTTTATGCTAATATGTTTATTACCAAGGTGGAGCACTGTCATCGCTTAATTACAATTTGCAATTTAGATCAACACCAATTCAATTCGGTGATATTTTAAGATATTTTGTATAAATTATCATATTTTCGCGATGTGTTGTTAACAAGTTCGAAAAATGGTTTAATAAATTTAGCATTGAATTTTTTTTATTTAGTTGTTTTTCTTGTGTGCATAGAGTTTTTTTCTTAGAGTTGCAATTACTAGGGCTGGGAATTTGAATATTTGCGAATATTTAAGTACCACATTACTTTTATTAAATCACTCACTTTTTAGTTTGATAATGACTAGCTTATAGTCGAAACTATAGTGACTGAAAAGTAAAAATAAAAGTAGTAAAACAAAGTTAAGTGTTTTAATTAAATTGTTACTCACTTTTTCATATATTTAATAAACTTAACTATTTGAATATTTAAATAAATTAGTGTTAGAAAATGTCTGGAGTATTTTCTAAAACTAAACAATTTATGAATTCAATTAGTTTATTTGTTTAAATAATTGACCAATTTGAATGTTTTGTAATATATTTGAATATTCACGAATATTCTAATTCCCAGCCAGAGCTGGGTCGAATCCTCGTAAAAAGGATTCGAATCACGAATCCGGATCACCTATGTGATAATATAATAATATGATTCGAATCACGAATACTCGAATAAAGGATTCGTAAGAGATAAATATGATTCGAATCAAAGATACGAATCCTGTTTTTTTCGAATCACGAATACAAATCCTATAAGAATAAATTTTATTTTATTATTTTTTTGCAACCATTAATATCGTAAATATTGTAACCAGTTGTTTTAACAAAAATATTACAAACGTAATTATTTATTATTAACACTGAATATCGTTGATAACGGGCTAACTATCTGGTTCCCTGTTACTTCTAAGAACGAGTGTTGTCCACACCCAGACTAAGCATGAAGTAAAATTTCGAGTTTAGAAAAGCCCCGTGAAAATTTGTCGAGGGTCGCGCAGCGACCCGAGACAAATTTTCGGGCTTTTCTAAACTCGAAATTTTACTTCTTGCGCCACGCGTACAAAACACTGATTTGAAGTAAATTTCAAAAGCACACAAATACATCTTTATTTGTGTGCTTTTGAAATTTATTTCAAATCAGTGTTTTGTACGCGTGGCGCATGAAGTAAAATTTCGAGTTTAGAAAAGCCCGAAAATTTGTCTCGGGTCGCTGCGCGACCCTCGACAAATTTTCACGGGGCTTTTCTAAACTCGAAATTTTACTTCATGCTTAGTCTGGGAGTGGACAACACTCGTTCTTAGAAGTTTCAAATTAATGGATCACTCTAGGTTGCTAAGTTTATTATTCAAAAGACCATTTCGCAAAGGCTACAGCTCGAAGGACCAATTATGGTCTTCGAAGACCGAAGGACTACAGGGAATTGTTTTTTTACAAAAAAACAATGAATATCTGAAGGTTTACAGCATGGATAGGAAAGAAAACATCTAATTTTAATAAAATATCGCAGTTGGGCTGATTTTCAGTGCATTTTTAACTTCACTTTAAATCAGTGTTTTGTACGCGTGGCGCATGAAGTAAAATTTCGAGTTTAGAAAAGCCCGAAAATTTGTCTCGGGTCGCTGCGCGACCCTCGACAAATTTTCACGGGGCTTTTCTAAACTCTAAATTTTACTTCATGCTTAGCCTGGGAGTGGAAACACCCGTTCAAAAATTCAAATTGAACTCTATTATAAAATTGACGAATACCTGAAAATTACGTAAGTAAAAAAATCACTGAATATCATTAAAACCGGAAAAGTCAGAAAATAGTCATGGAATTATAAAAAAAATCTTTGATCAAAGAAATTTCGGAAAATATTAACATTTCAGTTTGTGGCTACCATGTCAGTTTTACTTCAAATAATATTAAACAAAATTTTAAAAACTTGATTATTATCTTTAAAAACATTTTCAGTCATTAATGTTCTTATTAAAGCATTCAGTTTGAAGTTTCGAACGAGCGTTTCCACTCCCAGACTAAGCATGAAGAAAAATTTCGAGTTTAGAAAAGCCCCGTGAAAATTTGTCGAGGGTCGCGCAGCGACCCGAGACAAATTTTCTGGGCTTTTCTAAACTCGAAATTTTACTTCATGCGCCACGCGTACAAAATTGTGATTTAATGAGAAATTTAAAAACACACAAAAGACATTTTTCAAGTTAATCCTCACAATTAATTCGAATTATTTTGGCGATTCAAAACCTTTTGTAAGTATTTGAGTCCTTTTGTAAATATGCGAATCTTTTTGTAAATATGCGAATCCTTTTGTAAATATGCGAATCCTTTTACAAGGATTTGAATGACCAAATTTGGATTCGAATACGAATCCTCTTAAAAAAATGTAACGAATCCGGATCATGTTGAAGTAAAGTATTCGAATGCCTCTTTTGAATCCTCTAAAAGGATTCGAATCCTAAATGATTCGAATCCTGCCCAGCTCTGTTCCCAGCCCTAGCAATTACACATGCAGACTCTATCGCCTCGAGAAGAACTGAACGGATCCGAAATCATGTTCCTGAAAATGTATCTAGAAGGGGGCAAGAGTCAAAATATATGCCAATTTGGCATATATTTTATTTCTTAAAAATTCATGATATGCCAATTATTTTTACGTAAAACGTAAAAATGTAGGGTTTCTTGGTGTTCTTGGCTACGCCCATGCTTCTCTATCTTATCCTGTCTGCCGTATGAGTACAATATTGATCTCGTTTTTGAGGCCAAAATGAAAGTAAGTGTGCTAAATCAATTATTTGTTGGTCTCGTATAAAGGGTTTTCCAATAAGAGGTTTCATTTTGAATAGCCCGCTATCTGGGCAGCAGTCACTTTTGCAGGTGTCATCTTTTGAGACTTGACAAGTAAAAACTATGCCATTAGTAAAAATGCAACGATACACGCTTCAACAACGCATTGAAATTTTAAAAATTCACTACAGAAATGGTGAAATTTTGCAGTCACAGTTCGCCAAACTAAAGCACTTTTGGGTCGTCGTAAAGCACCTTCTCGGCCAGCAATAGTAAAACTGGTTAATAAAATTTGAGCTGTTGGGACAACTTAGTGATGTGAAGAATCGAATCCGTGTGTGTCGCTCAAGAATAATTGAGGCTGTAGCCAATAGTGTTAACGAAAACCCAGGTTTGTCGATTCTTCGTCGATCTTTGGAATTAGACATTCCAAAAACGACATTACACCGTATTTTGCATAAAGACTTGGGTTTGAACGCTTTTAAAGTTCAGTTAACACAGGAACTCAAGCCGGTCGATCACCAGCAACGTCGTCTCGTTGCTGATTGTGTCCTTGAAATGCATCAAAATAATCCGGATGTTCATCGAAAAATCACCTTCAGTGATGAGGCCTATTTTCACCTGGGAGGCTACGTGAATAAGCAGAATTGCCGTATTTAGGGCTCGGAAAATCCAAAAATGCTTATTAAAAAGCCTCTCCATCGTCAACGTGTCACTGTTTGGTGCGGTTTTTGGGCTGGCGGTGTGATTGGGCCTTACTTAGTCACAAATGAGGCTGGTGCAACTGTTACGGTGAATGGATTGCTCTATCGAGCGATGATTAATAATTTTTTATGGCCGGAATCGGAAGATATTGATGTGGATGCCGTTTATTTTCAACAAGACGGCGCTACGTGCCACACAAGCAACAAAACAATCGCAATTTTGCAAGAAAAGTTTCCTGGCCATGTTATTTCGCGAAGAATTGGCCCCCGAGATCTTGTGACTTAACACCTTTAGACTTTTTTCTTTGGGGCCACGTGAAAGATAAGGTCTATGCCCATGCTCCACAATCGATTCAAGACCTTAAAGATGGAATTCGTGAAGTTATCGAGGACATACAGCCGCAAATGTGCGAATTGGTCATGGAAAATTTCATGAAAAGGATATGGTGTTGCAACCGTAGTCGTGGCGGCCATTTGGCTGATATCGTTTTGCATCGTTAATGGCATATCTTTCTCTTTACAATGAAATAAATATCCATTGATTTCTCTTAAAATATACTCGTTTTTTTAAATATCTTTCATTTTGATATTTAAAAAAAAACGAGTATATTTTAAGAGAAATTAATGGATATTCTTATTGGAAAACCCTTTATTAGTGAATCCTTTTTTGTTATTTTAGTTGTGACATTCATAGATTCGTGTTGTTTTTTTAATGATGATTAGTTTCTACATGTACTAGAATTCAATTATGTAATATTTAATTAAAACACTTGGTTCGTTTCACTGATTGTACATTTCTTAGAATTCAAGTTAAAACTATTACGTTTTCTAATTATTTTAATTAAACACTAGATTTTCAATGTGAGTACGATTACAATTTTCCCAGTGTGAAATTAGAGGAATTTCCGTTCGCGTGCGCGGAAATTCCGGGCGAAAATTTTTACGGCCTCTCGGGCGCAACGCGTCTCGAGGGCCTTAATTGAAGGAAATTCGCGTCTGGCGGGAATTTAATAATTTTCCCCGAGGTAAACAGATGCAGATTACTGTTGAGCGGGAAACGTGTTTTTAATTTGAAACTACGTCGGAGACATATTTCCATCCGCGAACAAACATTTGCCAGTTGTAAAACCTTGCGCTGAACAAGCAGACCAAATCTAATTACAGAAAACCGACCCCCATGTTTTCCTCCGGGGCTTTCGCCTCAAATTGAAATATCCTTGTTTCTCGTTTTCTTTGAGTTTTTCCTTCCATTTTTTGTTTGTTTGTTTGTTTGTTTGCGAGTGCGCGCAGGGCTTTTCTTAAAGATGCAATTACTGGGAATCGTGTTGCTGAAAATGAGAAAATTGTTTGTGGTGTTTAGGTTTTCTACTCCTTGATTAACCCATTAATATATTATTATATTAAGCGCCAATGATGTATACACGCAACATTATTAATTTTTTGTTAATAAAATTACTAAATAAGTCAATTTTATACATTATATTATTTGACATGACTTGAAAATGTACGAAGAAAAATGTAAATATTCTGTTATTTAAATATTTCGATTATTACTCATTAAAAAAAAAATCAGTGCATTACATGAAGTAAAATTTCGAGTTTAGAAAAGCCCCGTGAAAATTGAAAATTGAATAAAAACTAGTCCATGAATTTTGTCCCGCTAGATTGGTTAAATCGTACACAGTGCGACATTATGAAATTTTAGTGAAAAATCTTTTTTCTTAAAAGAATCTGAAAAAAAAGTCCCGTGATGATGATAAACAGAAAGTGGATTATTTAGTTTCCCCAAAAATAATGATTCTCAACCATTCGGGCTCCTTTGGCCGCCCCGTGAAGTTAACATGGGGTCTTATGGAAACGGTTTAAGGGAGGCCCGCCGATTGGCCGTTTCGGACACGTCTACGGTTGGGCCAAAATTACAAGGTTCACAGATAAGATAGAAGAATGGAGTTTTTAGCATTGGATTCCTAATGAATGCAGCTACATTTTCTACTAAAGTCATTTTCCTAGGTCACCAGCGACTGCGAAAAAAAAAATCGCAAAGTCGTCAAAAATGTCTTTCACTTTGCGAAGGTCCACTTTGCGAGCTGGCTGACCGTAAACTAATCTGTTGATGAGACTCAAGTTCTCGCAGATTATGCCCCCATTCTTTAGCTACATTTTGGTATAATATGAAGTCATTTGGCAAATTTCCTATTTTCGCTAAATTTTGATTATTTTGCTACTTTTTCAAATTTTAGTGAACAAATGTTTTTCTCCAAACAATCTGAAAGAAAATTACGAAGTCTCGTGATGATGGGAGAAAGAACGTAAACTATTTAATTTCCCGAAAAATTATGATTTTCAACCATTCGGGTCACTTTGGTCGCCCAGTGAAGTTAACATGGGGCCTAATGGGAACGGTTTAAGGGAGGCCCATCAATTGACCGTTTCGGACGCGTCTGCGGTTTGACCAAGATTACAAGGTTCACAGATAAGATAGAAGAACGGTTTTTTTTGCATTGAATTCCTTAAGGATGCAGCTACATTTTTGTTAAAAGTCATCTTCCTAAGTCATCGACGACTGCAAAACATTTGCAAAGTCGAGTAAAATTTTCTTTCACTTTGCGAAGGTTCACTTAGCGAGAAGGCCGACCGAAAACTAATTTCACGATAAAGCTTAAGTTTTCACAGATTATGCTCCCATTCTCTAGCTACATTTTGGTGTAATATGAAGTCATTTGGCGATTTTCGTATTTTCGCCGAAATTTGATTATTTTCCCCTTGATACATTTTCAAATTTTAGTGAAAAAATTTTTCTCTCCAAAAAATCTGAAAAAAATCACGAAGTCCCGTGATGACGGTAGAAAAAACGTGGACTATTTAATTCCCGAAAAGTAATGATTTTCAATCATTCGGGCCACTTTGGTCGCCCAGTGAAGTTAACATGGGGCCTTATGGGAACGATTTAAGGGAGGCCCATCAATTGGCCGTTTCGGTCGTGTCTGCGGTTGGACCAAGATTACAAGATTCACAGATAAGATAGAAAAACGGGTATTTTTGAATTGGATTTGTAAAAGATGCAGCTATATTTTTGCTAAAAATCATCGTCATCTACGACTGCAAAAAAATTTTAGCAAAGTCGAGCAAAATTTTCTTTCACTTTGCGAAGGTCCACTTAGCGAGAGGGCTGACCGAAAACTAATTTCATGATAAGGCCTATGTTTTCGCAAAATATGCTCCTATTCTTTAGCTACATTTTGGAGTAATATGAAGTCATTTGGCGATTTTTGCATTTTCGCCGAAATTTGATTATTTTCCATGCACACCCATTGATACATTATCAAATTTTAGTAAAAAGGTAGTCAGTTGTACAGAAGCCGGTGGAAACTACTTTCAACATCTACTGTAATCATTCCAACTTTTCACTTTTTATTTAACATTGTTGTTGCTTTTTTGAGATAATAAACGTCTTCACATCACGTACCTAGACCTAAGCTAAAAACTGACGCACGATTCACCCTGCTGAATTTAAACTTTATGACTTGCTTAATAATACATTAATTTGATCGCCCGGTAGTATTTATTGTGCAATTACACAACAACAATTTGAACCACTTGATTATGATAATACAATGGCTAACTATAGCAAGAGCTCGATTACAATGTTTACATGTTAGAGATGTGGAATTGTAATGGAGGATGTTTTTATATTCAGCATAAACAGCCGTTTTGTAGTTCGTAAAAGAGCGTAGCCATCAAAGTGCATTATTATTGATTTATATAGCGTTTTCACTGTCAATGAACGACCTTCAGCCGCACAGTAAACAGCGGCTAACGGGCGCGTGTCGTTGCCGCGCCATAAAATCATGTTTTATGTTCGCGTTACATCATGTCGTGACCCACTTCTCTTCCTCTTCCTCCAATAAACCCACGACCCGCCAGACAAACTGCAAATGCAGAATTGCAAACGAAAAAAGGAAAAATTGTGCTAGTTAATTATTCCAGTAGCGGAACGGTTGTTGTTTAAATTTTGAAATCAACAGTATCGCGATGTATAAATCTAAAGTGGCTCTCCCTGCATCCCGCGCGCCATGATGATACGCTTGGTCGTTTGATCCCGAGCTCTGAAGTCCTGATTGGACTGTCTGGCTGCGCGCGCAACGCATCAATACTGCATGCACCCGCTGCGCCATCATCCTGCAACTAACTCTCAAGGCCTCCCGGTCAGCTGCACCACCGAACCGGTTTTTGACCAGAAAAATAATAAGATATCGAAAATCAAATCAAATGCGTGGACGCGCGTTTTTCTTCGCTTCGCTTCTTTAATCCCTATTTTGATTCGATCCACGCGGAGAGTAATCCCCTTTGGCGTATTTTCTGTAATGCGAGTTCTCGAGATTGTTGAGTTCGATTATGCTAAAGGCTTTCGGAGAGGAAAACCGGTCTGGGCGCGCATGCATACAAATGCCGCGCGCAGAAAATGCAATCACCTGCTCTCCCACGAAATTGAAAGCCGAGTTTGATATGAATTCCAAAAAAAAAAATAAAGGGAAAGAAAGAGAGGAAAATGTCGGGTTGAGTTACGACCCGGTTTGATAACGGGCCAAGAGTGCGGGGGAGGAAAAGATTGTTGTTTGTGTTCGGGATAATTTGCTCGTTGCGAAATAGTTTTGCTCGAAGCGCATTGGGTTTTGTAATTATCTTTAGCCTAATTTAAAATGGATTAAACATAATTTTAAAACAAAACGCACACACGTTTTAAACAATGTATCAATGAAATATATTAATGAATGGTTCAATCAAATCTTTTAATGTGTAAAGAATACTTTTGTTGTACCCTTTAATTGTTGTAAGTTCTATTCTGGGTGTATGATTTCAGTGAAGTAATTATCCACGTTTAACAGAAGTCTTGTTTTATTTGAGACTTAGGAATTTGACTTTAACAGTTAGTTTGCTTTATAATTTAGAATATGAATTAAGACTTTTAAATTTTTGATTATTTCTAACCTTCTCCTTTGAAGTCATGCTGGTCAAAGAATTAGATAAGATAATGACTATTGATGGAAAATTAGAAAGTTTAAAAGAGGAATTAAATATTTGCTGTTCCCAGTATTATCTGCGTAATTATAAAATAAACATAAACACAATAAATGAAGAGATATGAATATAACAGATAAATAAGATAATCGAAAATATAAAGGGCGGGCCATCGCAAGGAATCTTTTTAAAATGTTAATAAAACACAAACGGCTAGATGGAATTTCATGATCTTGAATTTATTTTGTAGCCAAGAGTATCCGGTTATACATGGAATATGATATCAGCCAAATGCATGCCACGGCTGGCCTTACAATAGTCCATTCTTTCGACCCAATTTTTCAAAACTTTTTCCAACGTCTGCGGTTCTATCTCAGCAATGGCATTTTGGATATTGACTTTAAGATCGTCAATCGTTGCTGGATCGTTGGCATAACAACGTTCTTTAACGGCACCCCAGAGATAAAAGTCCATGGGCGTCAAAACACAGCTTATTGCTGGCCAATTCAGATCTCCACGACGGCTGATTACACGATTTACGAACTTTGACCGCAATCAGTTGACAGTTTTGTTGCTAGTCTGGTATGTCGCCCCATCTTGTTGGAACCAGATGTTGCCCACATCCAAACCAGCAATTTGCTCTTAAAAAAAGTTTGGTATCATGGTCCTATAGCGGTTTCCGTTGACCGTTTCGCCAGATTCAAAGAAAAATGGGCCGATGATGCCGCCGGCCCATAATCCGCACCATATAGTCACTCGTTCGGGATGCATTGGCTGCTCAACGATCACGTGTGGGTTTTCCGATGCCCAAATCCTGCAGTTTTGCTTGTTTACATAGCCCCGAGGTGAAAATGCGCTTCATCGGAAAAGATAATTTTTCTCAAAATTCACCATCGGCTTCCAGCTGCTCTGAGGCCTAATTAGCAAAGTTGTATCGAAGTGGATGGTCAACTATCTTCATCTGCTGTGTTATTTGGACCTTATAGGCGAATAAACAGATGTCTTTTATGCAAAATACGCCTCAAGGTAGTGCGACTAATGTTCAAACGCTGAGAGCGATGACGAGTCGATGTTTTCGTGTTGGCTTGCACACTACGGGCTACAGCAGCAATATTCTCGGGTGTGCGAACCGAACGAGCGTGTGGAACTTTAGTACGGTCCACCAGCATACCAGTTTCACGAACTTTGTGCACAAATTTCTTCAGAACACTTGCATTTGGTGCATATTTGCGTCTGAATTTTGTACGTAATTTTCGCACTGATTCTGCAATACACGAATTACATTCAAAGTAAATTTTTAACATTTCCCAACGTTCATCGAGCGTATAGCGTGCCATTTTGTTAACCGGGTGTTGTATACTGAAGAACTGTCATACATCAGATGTCAAATATCAAAAGTATAAATATAGTGGTAATTTCAAGAGATGCTTATTAATTAAGACATTGTTTGCATTTTCACGAATAGTTTTTTTTCGAAATTTTATATATTATGTTTTAACTTTGTATAACACAATTTATTTTTATGTGACTGCAGTTTCGGCAAATTTATCTTGCCATTATTTAGCATGCCAAGCTTAATTTGCCGAAACTGCAGTCATATAAAAATAAATTGTGTTATACAAAGTTAAAACATAATATATAAAATTTCGAAAAAAACTATTCGTGAAAATGCAAACAATGTCTTAATTAATAAGACAACTTAATACGATAAATATCCATTGAAACAACTACTTCCCCTGCAAATACACCTTCGGATATTGAATTATACAATGTAATATTTAAAATCTTATTTAATTTGATTAAATATTTAATTGTATAATTCAATATCCGGAGGTGTATTTGCACGGGAAGTAGTTGTATCAATAGATATTTTTGTCTTAAGTTGTCTTATTAATTAAGACATTGTTTGCATTTTCACGAATAGTTTTTTCGTAATTTTATATATTATATTTAAAGTGTGCAAACTATAAGAAGCGTAAGCTTATTTTCTAGAATTCAAATAGTTTTGAATTTGAATTTATCCTGTCTTAAAGTTAAAACGTTTTCCATTGATGCGTTTCAAAAATTATTGTTGATTACTTGAATTAACATTAGCATCTTTTGAAAGTTTTAAAAATGATTCTTGATTACTTGAATTAACATTATCATCTGTAGACAGTTACAAAAATGATTGTTGATTACTTGAAGTAAAATGACTCTTAACAAACGCATACATCTGTCTCGCCATTTTTCCCCCCTTAATAAAACGTCACTCCATCAATAGGAGCTTTAACTTAATTAACCCCTCTGAGCACTTTGCACCCTCTCCCGCGTTCACCCCTTGCACGAAGCAATGAAACAAACGCGGGGGGATCTTTGCTAAAAAGGGGGTGCATGGCATCAACACCCAGACTGATTTCCCATCTGCATCCTCGCACGCTAGACTTAGAAGAGCAGCGCATTGCATCGATGGATGGCGGAAAGCTTTTACCATTTTTCATGATGATTCCCCGCGCATATTTTTAGATTACTCGGAAGCACGGAGAATTGAAAAGGTGATACGTGTGCGCCGTCTGCTCCGCGAGGGATATTTGTTTTTCCAACTTTTTTAATATAAATTTAGATGCTCCACTATTCCAGAGTCGAGTCGGATGGTTTTATATCATACGCGCCCCGGTTTATTGTTATTTCTAAAATCCGTGCTCGGTGAAAAAAAAATCTTAATGGGGGGAATCACAAAATAAAAAAAACGCTTTCGCAAGTTGTGCGTGTGGAAAAAAGAGTACCCGAGTCTTTTTTTTCCGGTAAAAATGTTTGCCCGGCGCTACTTTATGTATCTGTTAACGTCCGGACGGGGAAAATAAGCAGGGGTTATAAACAGTGCGTTTGCCTTTGCATTGGATTCCTACAGGATGCAGCAACATTTTTGCTAAAAGTCATCTTCCTAGGTCATCTACGACTACAAAAATAAATTGGCAAAGTCGAGCAAAATTTTCTTTCACTTTTCGAAGGTCCACTTAGCGAGAGGGCTGACCGAAAACTAATTTCACGATAAGGCTTAAGTTCTCGGAGAATATGCTCCTATTCTTTAGCTACAGTTTGCTGTAATATGAAGTCATTTGGCGATTTTTGCATTTTCGCCGAAAATTGATTATTTTTCATGCATACCCCTTGATACATTTTCAAATTTTAGTTATTATTTTTTTAAAGTAGTTAGTTGTACAGAAGCCGGTGGAAATCACTTTGAACATTTGCTGTAATCGTTCCAACTTTTCACTTTTTATTAAACGTTGCTATTGCTTTTTTAATAACTATTTTATTGTTATTTCTGATATCCTTGCGCGGTGAAAAGAAATTCTTAATGGGGAATCACAAAATAAAAAAGAAAACGCTTTCGCATGTTGTGTGTGGAAAAAAAAAGTACCCGAGTCTTTTTTTTTCCACACACAACTTGCGAAAGCGTTTTTTTTTTTCCGGTAAAAATGTTTCTCCGGGCGCTACTTTATGTATCTGTTTGTGTCGTAAATACACGTTAACGTTCGGACGGGGAAGATAAGCAGGGGTTATAAACAGTGCGTTTGCCTTTTACAGTGTGTTTCTCTTTTTGTTAAACCAGATTTTTGGCTTCCTGGTATCTTAGATCGTGATGCTGTGTAATATATTCACACTGTAATCTGCAAAAAAGTTTCCTTTAACTCTTTCGGCCTTGCCGGTGGCATTCGCCATCACTAAAATTTGTAAACATACTTTTAATAATAATAATAATATTTATTTCCCTTACAAGCTGAAGCCTTATTACAATGGAACATACAAAAATAACAATATTCCTAATTTTTTTAAACGTCATAAGCAAAGCTATACTGAAGAGAGATAAATCTCGAAACGCGTCTACATTAATTTTAATCCAAGTCCTTTCACTTCTAATTTGTTGCTATCTCTCCTTTCATTTTAAATTGTATTGTTAGTTGGTTTGAAGAGAATTTTACCTAAACGTTACATATACTTTAATAGAGCGTTGTAACAAATCAAATTAAATAAGATTTTAAATATTTCATTGTATAATTCAATATTCGGAGGTGTATTTGCACCGGAAGTAGTTGTTTCAATGGATATTTATCGTCTTAAATTGTCTTATTAATTAAGACACTGTTTGCATTTTCACGAATAGTTTTTTCGTAATTTTATATATTATGTAAAAATAACAATATTAATTATAAAATAAAATAACGAAGTAAACTTAAAACTAAATTAAATGATTAAAGTGGCCAAACGCTAAACAAAATGTAATTTGCGCTAGAATTGTAATTACAGTAAACATGATTTTAATGATGCAATGAAGTCTTAAATATATGGACAGCATACTGTACCTCATGGTATCTACATAACATATAAACAAGAGGCGAAAATGAGTAATGCGTGGTACGAGGGGTTAAAAAATGAAACGATTGCTTAGTACGACTCTATAGTCGTGGAACCGCAAAATTATGTTGATTAAGAAACTCACTATTATCAGTGTTACAATGAATTAATTTATACAGTTCATATATTTGCACATATCTATGTCTGTTGTATATTGATAACATATTGAATTCGAGAAGTAGCATTTCACAAGAGATATTATAGTCCGGATACGTATGGTACTTACAAAAATACAAGTACCTGACAAATCGTCTTGGAATTTTTTCTAACATATATATGTAATATTTATAACCGGGTATCCAAACACAAGCGCAATAATTAATTTTGCTTACAATAAACGATTTATACAGTTTTAAGGCAGCATCAGTACGTTTAAATTCCCGACAGTTACGCATTATAAATCCAAGCAGTTTATATGATTCATTGACGATAGTTTGTACGTGAATGTTGAAAGTTACTTTGGTATCGAAAGTCACACCAAGATCCTTAAATTTACTATCCTTCTGTATAAAAGTGCCATTAAGTTGGTATTGGTAATCAACCATGCTTCGCGACCGCCCATAAGACAAGATCCGACATTTGGACGGATTTATATTTAGACCGTTTCGTGAACACCATGATGATAATGAGTCCAAATTATTTTGTAACACTAAACAATCATTAAATGAATTAATAACTCTATACAACTTTACATTATCTGCATACATCAAAAATTCACAGTCCAATAAATATTAAAAATAATAAGGGTCCCAACTTCGACCCTTGAGGGACACCATTTGTGGTTACAAATGAGTTGGACCGACAATTCATATACTCAATATACAACCGACGGCTAGACAAATATGAACAAATAATAGATACTACATTGGATGGAATATTATATTTACACAAATATGAATATAGTTGATTATGAGGCAAACAATCTACAGCTTTGCTTATATCTGTATAAATAACATGAACATGTGAACCACGATCTAGTGCTATAGAAATAAATTGGGTAATACATAATAAGTTTGATTGAGTGTTTCGTCTGCGCATAAAACCATGTTGCTGAGGTGATATTGACTGTTTAATGATTCCGCGAATATAATTGCATAGTATACCCTCAAATACTTTCGAAAAATTGGAAATAAAAGCAACCGGTCTATAGTTCTTAATATCTGATTTAGACCCAGATTTAAAAACCGGACATAAACGGGACAATTTCCAACTCTCAGAAAATACATGGGTATTCAATATTAAATTAAAAATAAATAGAAGAGGGTTCGCGAGTTGTGATCCACAATCCTTAAGAAAAAAACCTGGAACTTGATCAGGGCGCCCATTGTGGTATTTGGTTTAATTTTCATTAGATGTATAATAATAATATTTCCTTCTGAATGGAAACATGGAATCATTACCTGCATCCCTAAACCTAATAACGATCCTTTAGAAATATCCAATTATCGTCCTATAACTCTACTTCCAGTCCTAGGCAAATTATTTGAATCCATTATTAAATCCAAACTCCTTCAACTTATTTCCGCCAAAATCCCTCCATATCAATTTGGGTTCATCGAACATCGATCTACTGCCCTCCCGTTATCCATTTTAACATCAATTTGCCAAACAGCACACCTCGAAGGCGGAAAAACAGCAATTGTCTTTTTAGATATACAAAAAGCGTTCGATTCTGTATGGCATCGAGGTTTGCTGTTTAAACTCAATTCATTAGAAGTCCCTCAACATCTAATAAACCTCCTTGACAGCTACCTTACAAATAGAATCCTGCAAGTCAAAATCCGAAACACTTTATCCTCAACAAGGCCTCCCTCAAGGTTCTCCCCTATCCCCACTTCTGTATAATATTTTTGTCCATGACATTTACAACCCAGAACCTACGTTTTTCAATAAATCACTCTACTCTCTCCTTTACGCTGATGATACAGCTCATATTTCCCATGCTCCTACGCTTCCTAAAGCCCTAAGTACTCTGCAGGGTCTGATAGACAGCATCCAACAATGGTTTGCGAAATGGAGAACATCCATAAATCCTAATAAATCCCAACTTCTAATTCCCTTCCACCGCACCAAATAATAATCAACAATATATCCATTCGTCCATCACATACCTGCAAATACCTAGGAATAACCCTCGATCCCAAGTTTTCCCTCAAAACACATTCCCAAAACCTTAAAAACAAAATCAGAAGCAGGGCGAAGCACTTTAGATGTTTAACGTATAAAACAAAAGGCATCACCACAAGTACCGCTGTACATATTTATAAATCTATCTGCCGACCCCTGCTTCAATACGCACCGATCCTCTTCCACAATCCACGCCCCATAGTGCTCAAAAACCTACAAATTGTGGAACGGTCAGCCCTCGGAGTACTAACGAAACTAAGACACCCACTAAATCCGCTCTTCAACCCATCCAATGAACTCCTCTATGAAAAAACCCAAGTAACCCCCATCGAACAACGCCTTCAACAACTGTGCCAAAAAATAGCCACCAACCCCTACATCCTCGACATTTTCACATTATTATGTATCCCTCGCAATCCTGATATTCCGCCTAAATTCATACACCCCAACATAACATTTCAACAATTCATTTCATCCTTCCATGCAGACATTAGCGATCATGACATTTAGAGGACCATTAAATTCACCGACATCAACTGTTAAACACTTCCCGTTTTACAAAAGAAAAAACTAATAAGTAATTTTTAAAAAATCCAGGCTGAAAGACCGCAGGTCGATAGCCATTTTACGGAATTGTTATCTTTTTTATATATATATATTGTTTATGTTTACATTTATATATGTATATGCTTTTTCTGTAAATAAAGATTGTTTATATATATAGTTTCTCCATCATCTTTAAAGTTTCCCATAACATTAGCACTACCATGAAACAGTTGCACTTCACTACTATTCGATGGTTGATAAACACTGCCAAATAATTCTGCAAATCCTTCCAGAGTCTGAGAGGGCGAATCCAATGTTTTTTCTGCATCTCTCATTACTCCAGGAATCCTAGATTTCTTTTGCTTCAAACCAGTGTTTTCCACTCCCAGGCTAAGCATGAAGTAAAATTTCGAGTTTAGAAAAGCCTGAAAATTTGGTTTGGTTGCGTAGCGCGAAGCGCGGAGCGACCAAACCAAATTTTCAGGCTTTTCTAAACTCGAAATTTTACTTCATGCGCCACGCGTATTAACCACTGATTTAAGGTGAAGTTCAAAATATTCCACTAAAGCAGAATGCTAAAAACGTGAATTCCGAACATCATATAACCCAGTGTTTAGTACGCGTAGCGCATGAAGTAAAATTTCGAGTCTAGAAAAGCCTGAAAATTTGGTTTGGCCGCTCCGCGCTTCGCGCTACGCGACCAAACCAAATTTTCAGGCTTTTCTAAACTCGAAATTTTACTTCATGCTTAGTCTGGGAGTGGAAAACACTCGTTTAAAGCTTCTAAAAAAAATCCACGAATATCTGAAAATTGACAGTGTATAATTGGGAAATGCATACTTAAAAGAAAAACTCTAATTTCTATCTTATTTTTTAAAATAGTTTAATTTAAAGTCTTAAACGAGTGTTTTCCACTCCCAGATTAAGCATGAAGTAAAATTGCGAGTTTAGAAAAGCCTGAAAATTTGGTTTGCGCTGTAAATTTTGAGTTATTCGATGCTTTTTTTTAAGGGTTCAATTTGAAGCTTCAAACGAGTGTTTTCCACTCCCAGGCTAAGCATGAAGTAAAATTTCGAGTTTAGAAAAGCCTGAAAATTTGGTTTGGTCGCGGAGCGACCAAACCAAATTTTCAGGCTTTTCTAAACTCGAAATTTTACTTCATGCGCCCCGCGTATAAAACACTGATTTTAGGTGAAGTTCAAAATATTCTACTAAAGCAGTATGCTAGAAACGTGAGTTCCGAACATGACATTAAATCAGTGTTTAGTACGCGTGGCGCATGAAGTAAAATTTCGAGTTTAGAAAAGCCCAGAAAATTTGTCTCGGGTCGCTGCGCGACCCTCGACAAATTTTCACGGGGCTTTTCTAAACTCGAAATTTTACTTCATGCTTAGTCTGGGAGCGGAAACACTTGTTTAAAGCTTCAAATTTACCTATTTACAAAAATCCACGAATATCTGAAAATTAACAGTGTATGACGGGGAAATGTATACTTAAAAGAAAAACTCCCTGTATCTAATTTCTATACGTAATGTAATATAATTAAAACTAATGATGACAAGTGGAATTTCAATAACTATAAATTAAATTAAAAATCTGGCGTATTTTACAAGAAACGCACGGTAATTGGTGACAAGTTTAAAGGTGCGCCGGGTGAATTAAAAAACTCCGAATGGGACTGATACTGGATACGGGGCAAATTAACATATCCTCTCTTACTGAGCGCAATGACAAAAAACGCGAAAGTTTTCAGTGATAATTACATCCGAGCGCATTACGAGAAAAGTGGTCCGTCGAGACGAGGCTTATATTTTTACAATTTAAACGCCTCGAATACCACGAAGTAAGTTTGTATCAGAGAGCCGACGACTGAAGAAACCATCAAAGGAATCAGTCTAGATTAAAATGCAAATTGCGTTTCACTCTCTTTCACCATTTTTTTTTTCCTTATGTGTTTCTTTTACACAACTGGTTGGTGTAATTAAAGTAAATTGTATTATTTTTGTGTTTTCCTTTACACAACTGGTTGCTGCAATTTCCAAGTAAATAATTAATTCTTTATAAAACTATCATAGTTTAAGTATGAAATTGCCAATACTTGGTTGTAGAATACTTCAAAACAATAAAAGTCCACTGTATCGCCTACGAACGAGCTAAACTTTGTTTGTAAAACCAAAACACAATTATCAAAATTGAATTTTTGTTCAGAATTCCGGCACTAGATACCCACAGACACGTTTTTGACTTCAAGGTCCTCTTCAGTGTGGTCCCGAGTCCGAGTCCGAAACGCGTCTGTGGGTATCTAGTGACGGAATAGTGAACACAAATTCAATTTTGATATTTGTTTTCTTTTTTTTCTTTATTCCAATGTCAACATAAATGACACAATACATTGCATATGTACAGTACATCTACACGGAATAGGGTCAACAAAAAATATAATTGTATACATCACATCACCGCGCGAAAAATTCACTCAGGTCGTAGGGTTCTAAAACTAGTAAATACTCCCTAAGCCATTGTTTCCAGCTCGAAAATGTGTCACAATTTTGAACATGCTTTGGCAAATGATTGTATATTTTTATACACGCATAAAGCGGTTTTTTTTCAGTGAACGCGAATTTATTTATAATACGGATATTTGAATACAATGCCGTGATTTGTGTTATGCATACTTTTCAATCTAAAGTCTTCAAATTAGTGATATTTTTTCCACATAAATTTGATAAAATGGAGCATTAGATGGCGTTAGCTATCGAAATCCATTAATAGTTTTCACATATTGGCTTGATATAGTCAGAAATGTTCAGTATTCCTCAGCACTTGGTCGAGACCACACTGAAGAGGACCTTGAAGTCCGAAACGCGTCTGTGGGTATCTAGTGCCGGAATACTGAACACAAATTCAGTTTTAATAAAAGTCCGATTCATATAAAAAATAAATCACTCCTATCCCAAAATTAATTTCAAATAAATTCTCCAGTAACAGAAACATAAAGCGACAAATCAATTTCCACTTTGAAACTATCCAATTTTCGGGATAATTGGCAGTCCGGATCGGGGTTTTGATTGCGTCCGGGATTCCGTTATTAGAAGAAAACTCTGCTGGGATTAATTGGATCCGGGGGGGATCCTCCCGTTTGCAGAAATACGGTGTGCAATCTGTCACAATCGAATCCGTGTGCAGCTCTGAAATATAAAACGGAATCACGGATCCGTTCAACTCTTCTAGAGGCGATAGAGTCTGCAAGTTTTATGCATATATTCCCAAGCAAACGATCCTCTCCACATGTGGATGGAATCGATGCCATCCACTCATTCACTTGACAGACTACAAACGATCCATATATATTAAAAATTGTAGACATTTTCAGCATGGAATTATATGAATAATATTAGAAGAAAATTACTGGTTTTATGAACTGCACAATTTTTTAATGTAATTTATCCCTGGAAATTTAAAGAAGAAGACGTTATGCCAAGCATTTATTATACACCTCGTGGGTATTATAGATAAAAATGATATTATTTAAAAGTACTCGACGAGTACTATCTAGATATGCAATTAATTTCTGCCGGAAATGTAAAAAAAAAATTAGTTTAAAAATTTGAAATTATTGAGTCCCAGCAGTATGTAAAATAATCATCCTGCGCAAAGAGATTTACGCAATTAATTCTATTGCAAACCTTTCTCCTAACCTAACATAACCTAACCTAGAAATATATGGAATATTCAACGTGAGCAAATTTGAAAATGTATTAAGGGTATGCATGGAAAATAATCAAATTTCGGCGAAAATGGAAAAATCGATAATTGACTACATATTACACCAAAATGTGGCTAAAGAATAGGAGCATAATCTGTAATAACTTAAGCCTTATCGTGAAATTAGTTTTTGGTCAGCCCTCTCGCTAAGTGGACCTTCGCAAAGTGAAAGAAAATTTTGCTCGACTTTGCCAATTTTTGTTTGCATTCATAGATAACTTGTTAAAATGACTTTTAGCAAAACTATAGCTGCATCCTTTAGGAATCCAATACAAAAAACTCCGTTCTTCTATCTTATCTGTGAACCTTGTAATCTTGGTCCAACCGCAGATTCATCCGAAACGGCCAATTGACGGGCCTCCCTTAAACCGTTCCCATAAGGCCCCATGTTAACTTCACGGGGCGACCAAAGTGGCCCGAATGGTTGAAAATCATTATTTTTTGAGAAATTAAATAGTTCACGTTCTTTCTACCATCATCACGGGACTTCGTAATTTTTTTCAGATTTTTTGGAGAGAAAAACTTAAAAATGTACCAAGGGGTCTGCATGGAAAATAATCAAATTTCGGCGAAAATACGAAAATTGCCAAATGACTTCATATTATACCAAACTGTTGCTAAAGAATGGGGGTATAATCTGTGAGAACTTGAGCCTCATCAAAAAATTAGTTTTCGGTCAGTCCACTGGCAAAGTGGACCTTCGCAAAGTGAAAGACATTTTGTTCGACTTTGCGATTTTTTTTTGCGGTCGCTAATGACCTAGGAAGATGAAGATTTTTCTTGAAAATGTAGCTGCATTCTTTAGGAATCCAATGTTAAAAACTCCATTCTTCTATCTTATCTGTGAGCCTTGTAATCTTGGTCCAACCGCAGACGCGTCCGAAACGGCCAATCGGCGGGCCTCCCTTAAACCGTTCCCATAAGGCCCTATGTTAACTTCACGGGGCGACTAAAGTGGCCCGAATGGTTGAAAATTATTATTTTTTGGAAAACTAAATATTCAACTTTCTTTCTACCATCATCACGGGACTTTGTGATTTTTTTAAGATTTTTTTGAGAGAATTTTTTTTTTTTACTAAAATAAAAAAATGATCAAAGTAATCAAATTTTGGCGAAAATGCGAAAATTGTCAAATAACTTCATATTACACTAAAATGTAGCTAAAGAAATGGAGCATAATGTGTGCGAACTTGAGCCTCATCCAGAAATTAGTTTTCGGGCAGCCCGCTCGCAAAGTTTTCTTTTGCAAAGTGGAAGAACATTTTGCCCGACTTTGCGATTTTTTTGTTCGCATTCACAGATGACCTAGGAAAATCGCGCGGCGATTAACGTGTTAATAAAACTGTAAAAAACGCTGAAAATTAAAAAATCTGTATAATAGAAACACAGTTTGATTCTTTAGTAATAAAATTCATTAGGTCGAATTACTTTCACATGTACAATAAGGACAAAATGACGTAAGACCTAAAGCCCTCTGATTGGTAACCACTTATCTAAAGTATTCTGACATTAAGCATTGGAAAACCTAATTCCTTCCGATTGGAAACCGCTTATCTAGACTATTCTGAGATTAAACATTGAAAATAAAAAAGAACAAATTTTTCAGTATACGAAATGTTTTATTATAAAACATAAAATCTCTAACAAACCGCAGAAAAGTTTTCATTCCCCGCAGCCTGTTTTTGAAGTTATTACGTGCGGATTGTGTGTGCTTGTGTTTGCACTTCAGGACCACGTGTCGCCTCCGACCAAATACAATCAGCACACGGTATTTGTCCAATATTCCAGATAAAATACATACAGGCGAGAAATTCCAAACACACGGCACTCTGTACATACAGAGGAAATGCCCCGCCGCCAAATTGGAATCCTGATCGTATTCACGCCCGGCATATGCTATCCTATCTTCATCTCGCTCTAATCGAATCAGCACCGGGACCTGTAAATATTTAAACGGAAAACCGCAAAGGGTCCACGCTCCGAAAAACGGATGGAAATCGATGCTCGAATGTTTATATATTTACGTAAACGTGAGCGGATTAAGGTCCGGACTGAGAAATTGACTTCTGTGGATTATTCGTTCAGGGATTGTTTGTGAAAAGGATAATAAATGAAAATTTGATATTAGGATCATGATAAAAAATTTAAGTTTAAGTTGCAGCATTTAATATTTTACTAACACGATTTCCAACCACAAAGAGGACGTACACCCAAAAGATGGATGAATAGCTGGATACCTGGATCTCAGGAAACAATACATACCAAACAAAATCAACAAACAAGAAATAAAAAAAAATTGAATATTGAAAAATGAAATGACGGTGACACGGTGCACAACGTGCATATACAAGTCATTGTTTCGTCCACGAACGAGCTAAACTCTGTTCCTGAAACCAGAAAACAAATATCAAAATTTGACCAGATACCCACAGACGATGCCACTATGGAGCATTAGATGGCGTTAGCTATCGAAATCTATTAATAGTTTTCACATATTGGCTTGAAATAGTCAGTAATGTTTAGTATTCCTCAGCACTAGGTCGGGACCACACTGAAAAGCACCTTGAAGTCCGAAACGCGTCTGTGGGTATTTGGTGCCGGAATACTGAACATAAATTCAATTTTGTTTACTTAATGCTTAATCTTCTTCTTCTTCATAATATAGGACAAGTCCCGTTATTATCGGGGACTTGTCCTATATTATGAAGAAGAAGATAACTAAGCATTAAGTAAACATTTTTCATTTGAAATAAAACAACGCAGTTGGGAGGGTTTCACTTTTATTGTTGAACACTGCAACATGTTTCACCACACAGTGGCTTCATCAGGCAGATGAAATAATGTTATATATATATATATATATATATATATATATATATATATATATATATATATATATCTATAATAATAATATTATTTCATCTGCCTGATGAAGCCACTGTGTGGTGAAACATGTTGCAGTGTTCAACAATAAAAGTGAAACCCTCCCAACTGCGTTGTTTTATTTCAAATAGTATTGTGGAGTTTCATCATGTATCCGCCTCATCAATTAAACATTTTTCAATTTTTATTTGGTCAGACATCAGTTCGACCTTATATTACATTTTGCATATAAATTATACATGAAAACAGTAAATCTGTGTAACTTAAATATTTATTGTATAAGCGACTTAAAGTATGTAATTCTTAATAATAATGAAAAAATAAAGATTTTTCTGTCCGAAAATGAACTACTCAATCAAAGTTGGTTTAACTTATAAAAAGTTTAAAAAAAAATGACGTAGAAACTGCGCTGGAACACTGGAATGGGAGGACTCCGAAAACATTATCCGAGAAGTTGTAGAAACTCGCGCTCATGGGGATTTCCGAGTGATATCTCTAATTAAATTCTAAAGTTGAACCGTTCTCGTCGGCACGCCGTTTTTTGCCTTCAACCCGCCGAGATTAATTCGACTTTAATTAACTTCTCGTCGTCGGGGGTTACTTTTTCGGCAATTCCGCGGTTCGACCGACACCACCCACCACCCCCTTGAAACCCCTTAAATTATTCCACGTCGGTCTCGCAAGTTTTCCACGTAACAGGAACGTTAATATTTCCCGTCTGGCCTCCGCTTATTATAATCAAACTTGGATGGTGAGGAAAATGCTTTTCCGACGTTGCGATGGGATGTGTCTGGATATCGAGTCACTGCCCCTTAATTTGGGATTTCGGGGGATGGTTTATTTATAGGGGGTTTTCGTGATAGGGTGGGGTAATCTGAAAATTATTCAACAACCAATCATCTATAACTGGTTGTTAAATAATTATTACATCGCACCAACGATTTATCTAGAGCTTCACTCTTGATTTGATTTGAAGCCATTTAACTTTATTTCCAAGTTACATAATCTTAGCTCTTCCTTCTTCTTTAAATATTACTTAAGCATTGTTAAATAATTATTAGATCACACCAACGATTTATCTAGAGCTTTACTCTTGATTTGATTTGAAGCCATTTAACTTGTTTTCTAAGTTACATAATCTTAACTCTACTGTCTTCTTTGAATATTATTTAAGCATTGTTTTCATTTTTGTTACAGATATGCATTTAATATGCATGGATATAAAATCGAGAGCTACTGACATAAGAGAGCAGCTACAAAAACCCGAATAAAAATGGTAAGCATTTATTTAATTTATCTCTTAAATAAAAACAATTTTTTTTCCTCAAGTCAGTATTAGCATTAGCCTGGCTTTGTTGATATACCATTAGCCATCATATATACAATGTGTCCGTATTTCAAGAGAATGTATCTGGATCTCGGTTATTTGAAGAGATAGAGAGTCGGTTAAACTGGGGCAAAGATGCGTAATTTAGGGCCCAATAATAATCTAAAAACAAATTTAAAATATCTTCGTTCGTTTTTAAGATATTGTCAAAAACAGGATTTTTAGAAATTTTGTTTTTAGTTTTTCATTCAAAAACTATTAAATCCAGACATTCACAACTTTAACATTATACAAGCATATTTGTTTTAAATATTATTATTAAATCATCATAATATTTAAAATAAATATGCTTGTATAATGTTAAAGTTGTGAATGTCTGGATTCAATAGTTTTTGAATAAAAAACTAAAACCGAAATTTTATGTCGAAAAAGTAAAGGATAAAAAGTAATTTATACAACTTGAATATTGAAAATCTTTTCAAATCCAATTCAATTTCAATACACCCACACATAAATTTGTCTACCCAACGCACCTTTCTTTTGCCGAAAAAAAAAACTGGATCTTACCTCATCCATTTAAACTGCACGATGTATTTTTTTCTGCCTGTGTATACATACACATATACAAAACAACCCCCCGACGACGACGACGAGGACGTCAATTGCGCAAACATTTCCCCGAAGAACGTCACACGAAAATAATTTACAAGTCCTTCAATTCCACAAGGAGCCACCTGCCCCCCAGGGCGCATATTTCTTCTTCGCTTACCCCATTTTTATTCCGGCCATAAATAATACCGACCTCGAACGTCTCCCCCAACAACAAGGAAAAAGAGCAGAAGGAGATTCCGAAAAGCAAAAGTGAATTCGTAAAGGGTTGTGTGTGGTTCTGAATGGGAAGCGATCAAGGCATACAGAAAGCATTAAAACTACCTGCAAACCAAAATGTTTTAGAAATTAAATTCTATGCGGTATTTTTTACCATTTATTTATATTATTCACTATTAAATTTGGAGTAACTAGGAAGCATCGATAATAAATCGTCGCATTAGAATAATTAAGTTCTTAGCAAAATGTGTATTGTGGAGGCTTCTACTTCGTTATACATGTTAATTTATTAATAAAAAACATTTTAAATTTTTTTTTATAACACTATTTAGTGTTATAGAAACAAAGTTAAAACGTTTTTTTTATTGACAATTAGGTTTTATCTGACTTAAACAGGGATTTTTTTTTGAGAAAGTTACATATTCCAATATATAAGCTGTACATTTTCAGGCATCATTTTTTTATGTAATAAGCGTGCATTTTTAACTTCGCTCTAAATCAGTATTTTATACGCGTGGCGCATGAAGTAAAATTTCGAGTTTAAAAAAGCCCCGTGAAAATTTGTCGAGGGTCGCGCAGCGACCCGAGACAAATTTTCTGGGCTTTTCTAAACTCGAAATTTTACTTCATGCTTCGTCTGGGAGTGGAATTACTCGTTCGAAACTTTAAATTGAATGTTTTTTAAAAATAACGAACGTATTGAAATTTACAGCGTATACATAGTTTCTAGAACAATTATCTGATTATAATTTGATTTTTTTTTGAGAAAGTTACATATAAGCTGTACATTTTCAGGTATCATTTTTTTATGTAATAAGCGTGTATTTTTAACTTCGCTCTAAATCAGTGTTTTATACGCGTGGCGCATGAAGTAAAATTTCGAGTTTAGAAAAGCCCCGTGAAAATTTGTCTCGGGTCGCTGCGCGACCCTCGTCAAATTTTCTACGCGGGGCTTTTCTAAACTCGAAATTTTACTTCATGCTTCGTCTGGGAGTGGAATTACTCGTTCGAAACTTTAAATTGAATGTTTTTTAAAAATAACGAACGTATTGAAATTTACAGCGTATACATAGTTTATAGAACAATTATTTGATTATAATTTTCGTATACAGTTCTAGCGGTTATATGATGAAAAACATATAAAAAATATTTTTTAACAATAAAATGACAAACTAACATTCTTTCTAACTTTATTAGAAACTGTGTCATTTTTTTCAGAATTTTTAAAAATTTAAAATTTTCAATGAATTTTTGCAATTTTTTTTTGATGGAAAATTATCGTATTTTTATATATTTTTTTATTTTAAGAAAACTCAAGTCCTCAGACTAACTTTAAAAATAATATAAGATATTTATTTTCCCCCAAAAATAATATTTACAATACATTATTATATTTTAACAAGCAAGAAAATATTGATAAATATCTACACAACACTCTAACTTGGTGAGCTCGTACTAAGCACATTTGTTGAATGACAAAAAAAAAACAACTAAATCACACATTAAAGTTTATTAATCCTGAATTTAGAACTAACATCTAATTTAAATTTGGAAATATTCAGGGAAATTAAAGTTTATAACATTCACAATATGAAATATTTAGTGAAATTAAAGTGTAAAACAGTCACAATATGAAAATTATTTGACAAATCTTCATTGAATTTTGTGTGGATGTTAAGAAGACACCGCTCTCTCAGAATATATCAAAAATAAAAAATACGCTATCGACAGTTTTCGAGTTATTTTTAATTGAAACGACATTAAATGTGGAAATATTTAGTGAAATTAAGTTTAAAACAGTCACAATATGGAAATCATTTGATAAATCTTTATAGAATTTTGTGTGGATGTTAAAAAGATATTACTCTTACATAATATGTCGAAAACAAACAATGCGCCGTTGAAAGTGTCCGAGTTATTTTCAATTGAAAGTCGTCACAATAAAATGTGGAAATATTTAGTGACATTAAAGTTTAAAACAGTCACAATATGGAAGTTATTGGAAAAATCTTTATAGAATTCTGTGTAAATATTGAGCAATGTCTTGTCTTTCAGAATATGTCAAAAACAAACAATGCGCCGTCGAAAGTTTTCGAGTTATTTTCAATTAAAAGTCGAAATCATAAAATGTGCAAATATTTGGTGAAATTAAAGTTTAAAACAGTCACAATATAGAAATTATATGATAAATCTTCATAGATTTTTGTGTGGATGTTAAGAAGACATTGCTCTTTCAGAATATGTCAAAAACAAACAATGCGCCGTAGAAAGTTTTCGAGTTATTTTCAATTGAAAGTCGAAACAATAAAATGTGGAAATATTTAGTGACATTAAAGCTTAAAACAGTCACAATATGGAAATCATTTGATAAATCTTTATAGAATTTTGTGTGGATGTTAAAAAGATATTACTCTTACATAATATGTCAAAAACAAACAATGCGCCGTTGAAAGTGTCCGAGTTATTTTCAATTGAAAGTCGACACAATAAAATGTGGAAATATTTAGTGACATTAAAGTTTAAAACTGTCACAATATGGAAGTTATTGGAAAAATCTTTATAGAATTCTGTGTAAATATTGAGCAATGTCTTGTCTTTCAGAATATGTCAAAAACAAATAATGCGCCGTCGAAAGTTTTCGAGTTATTTTCAACTAAAAGTCGAAATCATAAAATGTGCAAATATTTAGTGAAATTAAAGTTTAAAACAGTCACAATATGGAAATTATATGATAAATCTTCATAGATTTTTGTGTGGATGTTAAGAAGACATTGCTCTTTCAGAATATGTCAAAAACAAAGAATGCGCCGTAGAAAGTTTTCGAGTTATTTTCAATTGAAAGTCAAAACAATAAAATGTAGAAATATTTAGTGACATTAAAGCTTAAAACAGTCACAATATGGAAATCATTTGATAAATCTTTATAGAATTTTGTGTGGATGTTAAAAAGATATTACTCTTACATAATATTTCAAAAACAAACAATGCGCCGTTGAAAGTGTCCGAGTTATTTTCAATTGAAAGTCGACACAATAAAATATTTGAAATATTTAGTGACATTAAAGTTTAAAACAGTCACAATATGGAAGTTATTGGAAAAATCTTTATAGAATTCTGTGTAAATATTGAGCAATGTCTTGTCTTTCAGAATATGTCAAAAACAAACAATGCGCCGTCGAAAGTTTTCGAGTTATTTTCAATTAAAAGTCGAAATCATAAAATGTGCAAATATTTAGTGAAATTAAAGTTTAAAACAGTCACAATATAGAAATTATATGATAAATCTTCATAGATTTTTGTGTGGATGTTAAGAAGACATTGCTCTTTCAGAATATGTCAAAAACAAACAATGCGCCGTAGAAAGTTTTCGAGTTATTTTCAATTGAAAGTCGAAACAATAAAATGTGGAAATATTTAGTGATATTAAAGCTTAAAACAGTCACAATATGGAAATTATTTGATAAATCAAATTTATTTTTTTGGGATTTGTTTGACGTAGGCAGGCAAATCAAAATGTAATAATCTTAAAAATAAATACAAAATCATTTAATAACATATAATTTAATTTATAATATATTGTAATTATTTATTCATGTTATTACATTTGCCATAAAAATAATATTGGTAAAGTGGATAATTAATTAGGGTATGTATTTTGAGATGAACACTCGTTTTAAATATTTCGTGCAAAAGTATAAATCCGATTTGGATCTCTGCTCTCTGCGGAGGGTGTAATTTTCATTAACTTAGGACGTGAGAATTTTTAATGCCGGACGCGGGAGTTTACGGGCACGAATAAAGAGTACGATATTCGAGAACACCCGTTCCATGGTTATTGTTTAAAATTACCCTCGGGGATATTTTATATAAATTCGTACACATGTTGCGAGGGCGTTTCGCCACGGACCGGTCCGGAGTTTTCCTTAATTAAAAAATCTAATTTCCCACGTGCTCTTATCGAATCTGGACTGCGAATCCCACTAAAAATTAAAATGTACATGAATTTCCAACAGTGATTAATAATTCTGTGGGTAGATGTAATTTGATGTAATTTTTTCTGGAAAGTAAAATAATTACTCAAAACATAATGTACATAATCAGATTCTGTGTAAATATATATATCTGAACCAAAGTTAATAAACATAATAATAATAATTTTTTTTAATAATAATAATTATAGTTTATTAATGCTAGACTTTGCAGTTTACATAACATAGGTCAATGCTTAAATATAGTGGTGTACATATGTATATAATAATATTTATTACCCAACAGGACATCCCAATTACAGAGTAATATTACAAAAGTTAAAATTCTTAAAATAATATATATAAACAAAACAAAATAAAATTACAAAAATAAAGATAAAGATCACGTGATATAATATCATGTTCTATTTAAACAAAATAAATTAAATATTTAGAATTTATAATAATAAAATAATGATAATAATAAAATAATGACAAAATAACAAAGAAATAACAATAGTTAGTCTATGCAGCCGTTTGTTGTTATTAATATCAAGTACCAGAAATTATGTTCTTGAAGTCACGTAAGTCCATATATAAAAAATTACAAAAAAATACAGCAGAAATGTTGAAACATACAATTTCTACTTTCATGTTATTTAGAATTGAAATAATTGAAAAAAAATCTTTCAATACGATTTTCTCAAATGCGAATTTTTCGACATTGGCCTGTTTAGCTCCAAACGACAGAATTATGCCTGGGGTTATTTTCCAAAGTTTTATTCGTTTTACTTAAATAGGTTATTTTTTTTCTTTAAGTTATTTCAAGATTCTTAAAAGCAAATAAAACTGTTTCCCATAAAAAGTTTCCAATACTTTTCTAAGTCTATGTAAAATAATGTATTTGAACAGTTTTACGCATTTCGTGTTTTTGTACAAGACTAACCAATGTTTTCCACTCCCAGACTAAGCATGAAGTAAAATTTCGAGTTTAGAAAAGCCCCGCGTAGAAAATTTGTCGAGGGTCGCGCAGCGACCCGAGACAAATTTTCACGGGGCTTTTCTAAACTCGAAATTTTACTTCATGCGCCACGCGTACAAAACACTAATTTATAGTGAATTTCAAACGATACTGCGTAAGTAATCTCACGTTAATTTTTCTTTTCTAAATTCGAAATGTTACTTGAATCTGAAATAAAAGTTTACCAAAAACTGTAACACGAAGTGCAGGCAAATTTCAAGTTTTGCGAGACAATTAATTCTGTTTTATACTTGAAAAATAAGGGGTTACTGTATGATATACAGGATTTTTTTATTTTAAATGTGCATATCTGGTCTGAATTTACAGGTATTTGTTGTTTTTTAAAGGCGATAAATTTGAAGCTTCTTACGAGTGTTTCCACTCCCAGACTAAGCATGAAGTAAAATTTCGAGTTTAGAAAAGCCTGAAAATTTGGTTTGGGCGCGTAGCGCGAAGCGCGGAGCGCCCAAACCAAATTTTCAGGCTTTTCTAAACTCGAAATTTTTCTTCATGCGCCACGCGTATACAACACTGAAATATTGTGAAATCATAAATATACTGCTAAATCATTACTAAAAATTAACTGCTGAAGCAGGATTACAAATATACTGCTAATCAAAAATATTTTGATCTTTAAGTGAAATCAGTGTTTTATACGCGTGGCGCATGAAGTAAAATTTCGAGTTTAGAAAAGCCTGAAAATTTGGTTTGGCCGCTCCGCGCTTCGCGCTACGCGACCAAACCAAATTTTCAGGCTTTTCTAAACTCGAAATTTTACTTCATGCTTAGTCTGGGAGTGGAAACACTCGTTACACGTTTTTAGTTTAACACTTTCGTAAAATTAACGCAAGCCTTAACATTTACAGCTTATACAGCGGGATATGTATACTTAAAAGAAAACATTTTTGTATATTAAACGTTATATTGGGTATAAATCTTCAATTTTGAATAACTCAAAATAATCAATAATTGTATCCATTCTTCTTAATTTATTTTCAATGGTTATATATTTCTAGAGCTAGACAGTTATTATTAGTGTCTAGTTCTAGATATATATTTCTAGAGCTAGACACTTATTATTAGTGTCTAGCTCTAGTTATATAGTTGTAGAGCTAGACAATAATAATAAGTATCTAGCTCTAGAAATATATAACCATTAAAAATAAATTAAGAAGAATGGATACATGCCTGATTATTTTCAGTTATTCAAAATTGAAGATTTATATCCAATATAACGTTTAATATACAAAAATGTTTTTCTTTTAAGTATACATATCCCGCTGTATAAGCTGTAAATATTTGACTGCAAATTATGTTCTTATTAACTATTCTAATTTAAGATTAACCACTTCATTGCCCTCATTCATAACTCGCAACAACCGCAATTGAACTATTTCCATCAATTCATTATTACTGTGGTCTACCAATAAAGAATTGACTCACGCAGATAAATTCAGTTTAAAATGGTCGGTGGCTAATTTGCATCTGGGCCTGGGTTGGTCTAGTTGAACGTTATTGATCGAACCATTAGCCTCTGCACAGACACATAGCACACTCAATTACCGCTTTGTTGTTGAATTTATGGAAAACAGTCGCCGTCGGCGTCTGGTTACTACGTGCCACTTTAGGAATGTCCATTACTTACAAAGTATCCCGCTAACGAGAGTGTGTGTGTCTCTCTGTCGAAGGAGTTGCCCACGAGTTGCGAAACAATTTATGTATTTCCAGTTGTGGTTTAAGCGGAAATGTCAATGGCGATTTTTCTATTGGCACGAGAAATAGGTTTTCTATCGATTGGATTGACCTCAATTGGAGTTTCTGCAACTGAAGAACGTTAGATTTGTTATTATGTAATACACGTATAAGAAATGGGACCCTGTCAAAACAACCACACTATTTTTGACACCCATTATGCTGGTCTCCTTTCCATGTTTTACGTAATTTAGGTGATTTCTTTCAAATGAAAAATTAAAGTACGTACTCGTATGTGTTAACTTTTAGAAATTCAAATATCTGTAATATTTTACAGTTTCTCCATTCAAAAATATCAAAATTAAATAAAAATAGTGTGCTTAATGTTATACAAACTGTAAATATATAAAAACAAATGTTTTGATTATGTTTTCAAAGCCCACTATGCTAAAACCAAGAATCTATTCTTTACTAGAAATATTTGCTCTTTAAAATGCCATTCTTGACCAATCGTCCTGTGGATGTTTTGATCGGGTCCTTAAGACATTATTTAATTGCGTCAACTGTTTTGATCGGGTCCCTAAGACATTATTTAATTGCGTCAATATTTACAATAGTTCGATTATCTCAAATTTGCAATCGACAACATTTATCTACACTTATTCAATGTTTTTAAGTTAACGAATTTCTTGAAATTATCACAAATTTACAATCGAAACGCGTCTATAGATGGCCTGAATAATTTGACCCAAATTGTTACATTTGCAGTAGGTTACTGTATGTAACAGCAAACACTTGTATAGTTCAATGTCCCTCGGGGTATTAGCCCGGGAAGTAGTTGTTTCAATGAGTGTTTGGTATGGTCTTTGTCAGACTAACTTGTTGTAGATTTGCGAAAAGAATCGCACTTTTAATGTTTAAATTTACAATCGTCAACATTTACAATTACTCGACGTTTTGAAGTTAAAGTATTTCTTAAAATTATTTTAAGTTTACCATCTTTAACATTTTCAATTATTCAATTAAATTTTGAGTTAACAAATTACCTGAAATTATCTCAGGTTTACAATCGTCAACATTTTCAATTATTCGATATTTTTGAATTAAAGAATTTCCTGAAATTATTTTAAGTTTAAAATCGTCAACAATTACAACACTATGTTTTCAAATTAAAAAAAAAATCCTGAAATTCTCGTCAACATTTTCAATTGATTGATGTTTTTAAGTTAAAGAATTTCCTGAAATTATCTCAAGTTACAATCTATTTTTTTACTGTGTCGGCTCAAGGACAAGATAGATGTAATAAAATGTGGCCCACCCTCAATTTTTTTTTACAAGGTTGCGTCATTTGTGATCGGTTTGGTCCCATAACGGTATCATCTTTAACCTTCCATGAAAATCTCAACAATAAACCCTTTCCCTTTCATTGTGATAGAATACCAATCGTTAAACCACAAAAAAATCGTACGCTTCGCCTGAAATTACCACAAAAAATTATTACACAACAAATCCGCAGCGAAACTAATTCTTGCGATGTTACATGAATATATATATATATATATATATATATATATATATATATATATATATACACTAAAGTGCATAGAAATCGGCACACCCATTCTTTTTATTTTTTATAATAAAATCACTGATGCAATACTACGAACAAAACGTTTGGCCTCTTTACGATAAAATAGACCATCAAATAGACATTGAACGGTAGAACGGCTGATATTAGGCACTCTGACCACATACCACTGGCTTCGCCAATATTCCAAAAAGAGCTAGAGATTTTGCACAATCTACACCCCCTAAAACCATGATGAACCCAGCAACCTTCAGTGAGTTTATTCCCACATCCACTGAAGATCAAAACAAATAAGCAAAAACAGTAGAAGAACGTAGACATCTTGATACTTTATGTATAATGTCGAATAAACAGCATCTCTTTAAATTTTATTTGTGATGATTATTGTTAATTTAATAAACTCATAAGTACCATATGTTGGTTTTTTCGATACCCTAATAGTCTATTTTATCTTAAAATATCACAAGTTTTTTTTCGCAGTATTGCAAGAGTAATGCTATTATAAAAAAATTAAAAATAAATAATAAGCGGGCCGTTTTCTTTGCACGTAAGTGTATATATAAATAATATACAGAGAGTTTTTCTTTGAATTATACGTATTTCAAATTCAGCCTATTTTCTGTAAATCTTTAGATATTCCTTGTTTTTTTTTTTTAAGTTCAATTTGAAGCTTTAAACGAGTGTTTTCCACTCCCAGACTAAGCATGAAGTAAAATTTCGAGTTTAGAAAAGCCCCGTGAAAATTTGTCGAGGGTCGCGCAGCGACCCGAGACAAATTTTCTGGGCTTTTCTAAACTCGAAATTTTACTTCATGCGCCACGCGTATAAAACACAGATTTCAAGTAAAGTTCAAATATACATAAATTTCACAATATTTTAGTGTTTTACATGCGTAGAATTTCGAGTTTAGAAAAGCCCAGAAAATTTTGAATTTAGAAAAGCCCCAAAAATTTGTTATGGGCTTTTCTAAACTCGAAATTTTACTTCATGCGCCACGCATGTAAAACACTAAAATATTGTGAAAATTATGTATATTCGAACTTCACTTGCTATCTGTGTTTTATACGCGTGGCGCATAAAGTAAAATTTCGAGTTTAGAAAAGCCCAGAAAATTTGTCTCGGGTCGCTGCGCGACCTTTTAATGGATTTTTTTTGGTTCTCACTGTGCTAAAAGTAGGTGCAAATATTTGTTATTCCGGAAAATAAATAGCCCACATTGTTTCTGATGTTTATAAGTAGATCTGTAAGATTTTTGAGAATTAAAAAATAATCAGAAATTCGATATTTTTCCATTCCTGCCCACCCCTTATGAAAACTGCAAAATTTAGACTCAAATTATATTTTTTTTTGCTTAGTAAAAGTACAATAAGTAGGTGTAAATAATTTTTTCTCGTGAAAATAAACAGCTTATATTGTTTCTAATGTTTGTATGTAGGTCTGTATCAATTTTTGAGAATTTTTAAATAAATGAAAATGAAAATTGTAAAATTTTGATATAATGTACATTTGGGACACAAAGTGGCCATTATCAATAGAATAGAATAGAATAGAATATATTTATTGGTGCTAATAACTGTTAAAGTTTTACACAAGTCAGTAATAATTTTACATGTAATAGTTATAAGTGACAAAATACAAAGTAAGATCAGTATAAAAGAAGTAAAAAATACGAAGTAAAATCATTATGAGATAAAATATTAATATAAATACAAACAAATAACTTTACAGAAAACACAGAAATGTAAAAAACATAGAAAACCTAGAGTATACACAATTCCGACCAACATAACTAAACCTATAAATTATATCTATACAGTGTTAAAAGTTGTTAAACGATAGAAATAAACACATCAAAAGAGCAGATCAAAATATCACAGCATAGAATATAACTACTAATTAGTACTTGCAAAGTATTCATCAAAAGAATAGAACGCTTGTTTTACAAGGTAATTTTTACACCACATTTTAAATTCTTTTGCTTCTAGTCGCTGGATATTGTCTGGTAACAAGTTAAAAAATTTGATGCCGTAATATCTTTGACCAGTTTTGGCCTTAGATAGGCGAAATTTATCTAGACGTAAGTCATTTCTCGCACGCGTTTCATATATATGGAAGTCCTTGTTTTGTACATATTTTTTTAGGTTGTTTTTAATATATACCAGACACTCTAGGATATATAGACATGGTACAGTGACAATTCCAAGTTGTTTAAATTTATCTCTGCAGTCATCTCTATAGCCTAGGCCAGAAACCACGCGAATAGCTCGCCGTTGTAGCCTGAATATGTCCGACGTTATCGGAGAGTGACCCCACAATGTAATGCCATACGCTATATGCGTGTGGATACAAGAGTAGTATGCATTTAATAACATTTTATTGTTTACTGACCGGGACAAATTTCTTAATAAATACACATTCCGTGCTAATTTTGACTCAAGTTGAATACCATGTGGTTCCCATGTCAAATGTGTGTCTATAACTGCACCTAAAAACCTTACAGACATTTTCTCTGCTGGTTCACTACGTTTTAATGAAAATGTTATTTCTATTGTCTTGTCTGTATTTAGTTTCAGTTTATTGCAGTTGAACCAGCTGTTTGCTGTTTCAACTACAGATTCTAGCCTCTCTCTTGTGTCTTCAATGCGATTGCCACTGAGTGAAAGGGTCGTGTCATCCGCATATAGAGCTGTAGACACGTTTGGACACTGGGATGGAAGATCATTTATATATATTAGAAACAGAAGAGGGCCCAGAATTGATCCTTGAGCTACCCCATGCATGATTGTACGCTGTTCTGAGATGCTATTATTAAAACACACAATTTGGCTTCTGTTAGATAAGTAAGATGATAGTAACTTACAGCTATCCGGACTAAAGTTGTAAAAATATAGCTTTCTTAAAAGAATTTCTCGTGAGACGCAGTCGAAAGCTTTGCTCAGATCTAACAGCTTACTTACTACAATATGGCCGTCTTCAAAGGCATCGATAATATTATTTACAAATGTGTTAATTGCCGTTGTCGTAGATCTACCTTGTCTAAATCCAAATTGAGAATTTGTCAGGATATTATTGGAGTCCAAGAAATAAGTTATTTGTTCAGCCATAACTGACTCGAATATTTTAGAAAATACAGGCAAGATCGAGATTGGACGGTAATTATTTGTGTCTTGATTGTTTCCTTTTTTGTAAATAGGAATGCACCTCGCTATTTTTAAAGAATCAGCAAATATTCCTGTTCTTATTGATCTATTGATCTATTTATTAACGAGGTGACTGGGCTGACAAGGTGGTCCATAGCCAATTTGATTATATGTATATTCAGTTCGTATATGTCTTTGCTGCTTTTGTTTTTTAGTTTTAATATAACATCTCGTACTTTAGCGTGGGATACCTCTTGGAACTTAAAATAATGCGAGTCTATGTGCGTACCCGAGTGGGTCATAATGTTTATAGGGTCGTTGACACAATCGGGGATTGAGTCAATCACTGTTTCAGCAACAGTGGCGAAGAATTCATTAAATTCATTTGCGCTGATCACAACATTTTCGGTATTATTGGTTTTAGTATTGCTTTTAGATTTTATGACATTCCAGATTGCTTTTGAGAAGTTTGTGGATGAATTTATGTAATTTTCATTCGCCCTCTTTTGTTCATCCCTGATAGTAGATTTGTATGTTTTGAGTAAAGCTCTATACTGCGACTCAGAATGTTCACTACTACGTTTATTTCGTTTGATGTCGCGAAGTAAATGTAATTGATCTCGCATTTGTCTTAGTTTTGGTCCAAACCATTGAACATTACTTTTCTCATTGCTTACTGTTATTTGACGTTCGGGAAATGCTTTTTTAAATGAGTGACTTACTGTATCAATTAATGATGTCCATGCAACGTTGACATCAGTTTCGTTATGCGTTATGTCCCCCCATTCAAAACAATCAATGATGTTATAGAAGTCAATTTTTCCTGATTGTGTCAACGGTCGTACAGTTTTCTTAGAAATAAGTTGAGTGTGATCAAAATCAACAGACAATGCAAGATGATCCGAGACTCCAATATTTATTACCTGTGCTTTGTTTGTATCAAGGTCACTAAAAATGTTTGAAAAAATATTATCTAGACAAGACCCTTGTCTAGTGGCCTGAGTTGTGGCTTTATATAATCCGTAGCATGCAAACAGACTACATAGTTGGGTAGATTTTCTGTCAATTATATTAAAATGTACGTTAAAATCTCCACACACATAAATGACATTTGAAACAACACATAAACGTTCTAGTGCACTTTCTAAAATACTGAGAAAATCTGAAAAGTTTCCATTTGGGGATCTGTATAAGGCTATAACAGTAATATTAAGTCGGTTTAAGTTTACACCTGACATTTCGCAAGTTTGTTCAATTGACATTTCTAAAAGAAAATTCAAAACGGTATACTCAAGATCCTCTCTCACCATTACAAGGGATTAACACTGGTAATTCAAATAAAAGTGTGAAGAAAGGTTATTACTGCTTTATTCGTTAAATTCATTTGATCTTCACGTAACTCACAATCAGTTTAATTTACTTTTTAATTTGATATAGTCAGATATATTCAGTATTCCTCAGCACTGACGCGGACCTTGAAGTCCGAAACGCGTCTGCGGGTATCCGGTGCCGGAATACTGAACACAAATTCAATTTTGCTTTACAATAGTTATGAAACAAATTTGAAATTCACGACATCTCTTTTAAAATAAATATGAAAACGAATTCCGGACGAAAATTCGTTCGTATTAGAACAAATTCGAAAAGATAAACGCCGGGGAAAATGTAATATGAAACAGAAACTTTCGATCTAAAACGTTTCTAGGGCAAACGCGATACCGAAACCAATTTGCATACATGAATCCATAACAAAAATACACATGGCGGACCTCCACGGTGCAGCGACGACTTATGAATAAAACAAGCGAAGGCTAGGAGGGCCCCAGCGTGAGCCCAAAACGCCATGTATTTATTTATCGTGATTGTTCATTGCGTAAAAAGGCCGAGACGATTTTAATGCGGCTCTTAATTGTCGCAGATGGAGGTGAATTCATGCGCGTTCAGGTGGAAAACGAGACGAAGACAGAGACGTGATCGATAAATGCAAATGCAAATGCGTCCCGGTGTGCACTCGTAATAAATTGCGCTCGTTTTCTCTCTCTGTCTAGCTCCGGCATTTCGTTTCGCAATTTGATTTTTGCGTTTTTCATACGAGAGGACTTAATGGAATGGCCGTATTACGGGCTTTTGCCGTGGAAAAATCGCCGTCCGGCTTTGATGCAAATCTTAAATTGGAATCAATTCAAATGCACAATAAATTTATAAAGAGTTAATTACATTTTTAGAAAATATATATATATGTAGTAGAGCTGGAATGAATCCTCGTAAAAAGGATTCGAATCACCAATCCGAATCACCTAATATGATTCGAATCACGAATACTCGAATAAAGGATTCGTAAGAGATAAATATGATTCGAATCAAAGATTCGAATCCTATTTTTTCAAATCACGAATACTAACCCTTTAAGAATAAATTTAATTTAATATTTTTTTGCAACCATTAATATATAAATATCGTTACCAGTTGTTTTAACAAAAATATTCAAAACCTAATTATTTATTATAAACACTGAACATCGTTGATAACAGACTAAATATCTGATTCCCTGTTACTCTGATTAAAGATGTATTTGTGTGTCTCTGAACTTCACTTCAAATCAGTGTTTTGTACGCGTGGCGCATGAAGTAAAATTTCGAGTTTAGAAAAGCCCGAAAATTTGTCTCGGGTCGCTGCGCGACCCGAGACAAGTTTTCACGGGGCTTTTCTAAACTCGAAATTTTACTTCATGCTTAGCCTGGGAGTGGAAACACTCGTTCAAAACTTAAAATTGAATTCTATTATAAAATCGACGTATGCCTGAAAATTACGTAAATAGAAAATTAACTGAATATCATTAAAACCGGGAAAGTCAGAAGAAAGTTATGAAATTATATTTAAATTCACCAAAACACTAACAAAAGAGCCATATGACATTATTAAATTTGTCAAAATCAGCAGGCAAATTACAAAACACGCAAAAATTTATAAAATTAACTTAAATATTGACAGAAACAATGAAAACAATTTAACAAAATGAGGGTTTCCCACAGAAGAAAGTTATATTAAAAGGCCAGGGAAAGAAATCTTGAATCTCTGTTTAAAGATGTATTTGTATGTTTCTGAACTTTACTTCAAATCAGTGTTTAGTACGCGTGGCGCATGAAGTAAAATTTCGAGTTTAGAAAAGCCCGAAAATTTGTCTCGGGTCGCTGCGCGACCCTCGACAAATTTTCACGGGGCTTTTCTACACTCGAAATTTTACTTCAAGCTTAGTTTGGGAGTGGAAAACAATCGTTTAAATTAAGACAACCTTACACAAGACTGTCTCATTTTAAGCCGAGTCGACCTTATACAGTAATGACTTTGATTTTGGAGTCATGTGAGGATTTACGCGCTTGATAAGGTCGGCTAGGTTTAAATCGAGACACAGTAATGACCTTGGTTTTGACGATCACTTAAATAAAACACTGATTTTCAAGTAATTGTGTATTTCACGAAAATTGTTAACATTATAAGTTCTTCAGGCGCAGAATCAACAACGTTGCAACTGTTGTGAAATACACAATTATTTTAAAATCATTTAGTGTTTTATTTAAGTAGAGTATTATCTTTAAAAACATTTTTAGTCATTTAATGTTAAGGCATTCAGTTTAAAGTTTCGAACGAGCGTTTTCACTCCCTGTGGGTCTTTTTGAAATCTCGCATTTACCACAACAAACCACAAACCTTGCAAGTCTTGAAAGCCAACATTGCAGAAGAAATCACCAATTGTTTTACGAACAACAATTCAAAATGCTGTAAAACGAGCACATCAACTCAGGAGATGGTCATTTGACCGATATCATTTTTTTACCTTTATATTATCTATTTTACACCTTTAAATTAACTTTCAGTCAAAACATTGCCCATTTTTTTATTTTTAATAAAATGGCAGTCAATTCATATTATGACATTACTTTTGCCCCACCTTATATTACACGACACAAGAAGTTTATATCTTAAGAAATGTTAATTTTTGTTTCTTAACATAGTTTTACGATTCTTTTTTACGCACGAAGTAAAATATAGAGTTTAGAGAATTCTAAAAATTCGGTTTAGTTGCGCAGCGAAACGGATAAAACACTGAAATATTGTGAAATTGAAAATTTACTCGTTTTTACTTTTTATGTTTGAATTTCATAGCAAATTCAGTTTGATTTTATTAGAAATATCTATGTCCCGAGAAATACAGGGAATTTTTCTGACATCACACATGGACTTCCTCGCGTGACGTGAAAAGTCAATGTAATTGAACTAACAAGTTCGACACGGTTTTAAATTTAGACAATCTTATACACTAACCACCTTGATTTCTGACGTCACGCGTGGGAGTTCTCGCGTGACATTAACAATCAAGCCAATTAAAAAATACAAGGTCGGCTCGGTTAAAATCGAGACAACCTTACTTACACACCATAGTTGACGTTGTCACGCGTGGAAATCCGTATGTGACGTCAAAACCAAGGTCATTATTGTGTCTCGATTTAAACCGAGCCGACCTTATCACGCGCGTAAATCCTCACATGACGTCAAAATCAAAGTCATTATCGTACAAGGTCGACTCGGTTTAAACTAAGACAGTCTTGTATAAGGTTGTCTTAATTTAAACGAGTGTTTTCCATTCCCAGACTAAGCATGAAGTAAAATTTCGAGTTTAGAAAAGCCCGTGAAAATTTGTCGAGGGTCGCGCAGCGACCCGAGACAAATTTTCTGGGCTTTTCTAAACTCGAAATTTTACTTCATGCGCCACGCGTATAAAACAGTGATTTAACGAGAAATTTAAAAACACACAAAAGACATTTTTCATGTTAATGCTCAGAATTAATTCGAATTATTTTTGATGATTCAAATCCTTTTGTAAGTATTTAATTCCTTTTATAAATATTCGAACCCTTTTATATATATTCGAATCCTTTTATAAGGATTCGAATCACCCACATTTGGATTCGAATACGAATCCTCTTAAAATAATGTAACGAATGTAACGATCACGAATCCAGTTGAAGTAAAGTATTCAAATGCCTCTTTTGAATCCTCTAGAAGGATTCGAATCTAGGGTTTGAATCCTGAATGATTCGAATCCTGCCCAGCCCGGATATTTAGGTATATATTTATATATATGTATATACCGGGTGGTGCATTGGATGATTTATCTACTTTCCACGTCCTTTTATCAAAAAATTGCAAGATAGGTTATTTGCGGGGATCAGTGTGATTGGTTTCTCAAAGTGTGGACTGTTTGTGGGGATAAAGTGTCCAGTTAAGTGCCAGTCAAGTTTTCTATCAAGTCTCCAGCCACGTGTCCAGCCAAGCTGTCTAGCCAAGTCTTCAGCTATGGATCTAGCCAAGTGTTCAGTTAGCTATCTAGCCAAATGTTCAGCTTAGTGTCGAGCCAAGTGTCTAATCAATTGTCCAGCCAAGTGTACAGCCCAGTGTCTAGCCAAGTGACACTTTACTGGACACTTGGCTGAACACTTGGCTGAACACTTAGCTAGACACTTGGCTGGACACTTGGCTGGACACTTAGCTAGACACTTGGCTGGACACTTAGCTAGACACTGTTTGGCTGGACAGCTGACTGGACATTTAGTTAGTCAACTGACTGGACACTTGGCTGGATAGCTGACTGGACATTTGGTTGAACAGCTGACTAGACACTTGGTTGAAAAAATAATAAACTTAGTTTGATAACGGTTACGGTGTAATTGAAACTAGTCACAGAAGTTATATACAAGTGCTAAGGATCCAACCAAGTGTCCAGTTAGCTCTCTAGTCAGTTTCCAGCTAAGTGTAGTGCCAATTGTCTAATTAAGTCAGCTGTCTAGCCATGTCTTCAGCTAAGGGTTCAGCCAAGTGTCCAGTTAGCTATCTAGCCAAATGTCTAGCTTAGTGTCGAGCCAAGTGTCTAATCAATTGTCTAGCCAAGTGTACAGCCCAGTGTCTAGCCAAATGACACTTTGCTGGATACTTGGCTGAACACTTAGCTAGACACTTGGCTGGACACTTAGCTAGACACTTGGCTGGACACTTAGTTAGACACTTGGCTGGACAACTGACTGCACATTTGGCTGGACATTTAGTTAGTCCGCTGACTGAACATTTGGCTGGATAGCTGACTGAACATTTGGTTGGACAGCTGACTAGGCACTTGGCTGAAAAAATAATAAACTTAGTTTGATAACGGTTACCGTGTAATTGAAACTAGTCACAAAAGTTACATACAAGTGCTAAAGGTCCAACCAAGTGTCCAATTATCTTTCTAGCCAGTTTCTAGCTAAGTGTAGTACCAAGTGTCTAATCAAGTCTCCAGCCAAGTGTAGAGCCCAGAGTCTAGCTAAGTGAGACTTTGCTGGACACTTGGCTGAACACTTAGCTGGACCCTTGGATAGACACTTAACTGGACACTTGGCTGGACAGCTGACTGCACATTAGGCTGGACACCTAGTTAGTTAGCTGACTGGAAACTTGGCTAGATAGCTGACTGGACATTTGGTTGGACTGCTGACTAGACACTTGACTGAAATGATAATAAACTTAGTTCGATAACGGCTACCGTGTAATTGAAACCAGTCACAGAAGTTATACAAAAGTGCTAAAGGTCCAACCAAGTGTCCAATTATCTTTCTAGCCAATTTCCAGCTAAGTGTAGTGCCAAGTGTCTAATCAAGTATCCAGCCAAGTGTACAGCCCAGTGTCTAGCCAAGTGACACTTGGCTGAATATTTAGCTGGACACTTGGCTAGACACTTAGCTAGACACTTGGCTGGACAGCTGACTGCATACTTGGCAGGCCACTTAATTAGTCAGCTGACTGGACACTTGGCTGGAAAGCTGATTGGACATTTGTTTGGACAGCTAACAAGACACTTGGCTCAAAAATTATTAAACTTAGTTTGATAACGGTTACCGTGTAATTGAAAGTAGTCACAGAAGTTATATACAAGTGCTATAGGTCCAACCAAGTGTTCAGTTAGCTGTATAGCCAATTTCCAGCTAAGTGTAGTGCCAAGTGTCTAATCAAGTGTATAGCTTAGTGTATAACACAGTGTCTAGCTAAGTGACACTTTGCTGGACACTTGGCTGAACACTTAGCTGGAGAATTTAAAATTTTAATAACATTCCCATGCCGGGTTTTAGCAACGTCAATTAAATCGACCAATATTTAAATAACTGAATAGCGCTTAATTGATTTAAACATCCCTAAAAGATATCTCGTATTTTTTTTAAATATGCAATTGAAGAGCTAAGGGGAAAAACTAAATAGGGGGAAAAACTAAATTTTGTCGCCATTGTGTAGCTTGGACCAAGTATTTTCAGGTAGGCAAACTTTAGAGAGTATTAAGTACAACCGATTCCAAATATCTCACAAACGGTAACTCCAAAACAACTTCTGTTTTCAATAAAAAAAAAAGTAAAATGATTAGATTGGGGCTGACCAGTATACGCTGGACAGCTAACTATACACTTAGCTGGACACTTAGTTAGTCAGCTGATTGGACACTTGGTTGGACAGCTGACTAGACACTTGGCTGGAAAGCTGACTTGAAATTTGGTTGGACAGCAGACTGGACACTTGTCTGAATAGCTGATTTCACACTTGCCTTCAAAATTCAAGAACAAAAATCATTTGTCATAACATTTGCAGATAATGAAAAAATTATAAACTTAGTTTGATAACGGTTACCGTGTAATTGAAACTAGTCACAGAACTTACATAAAAGTGCTATAAAAAGTTAAGTGTTTTCTTTATCTCGACATGATTTTAATTTTTGGCATAGGCCATAGGGTCATGGACTAATATTTGTAATCCACTATACAAATTATACAGCACATCACCGAACAAAGAGAATTTTCAACACAAAGTAATTTTAACTTAATTGCCTTATCATTTTTTTTACATGCCCGCATTTTTGTGCGTTCCCACAGATAAACGTCCGTCGTTTGCCGAAACTTCGCAATTTATGCGGTGCAATTTAACTTCTTTTTCTCGGTACAAAGACATTTTTTTTCGGACACGACAATGCAACGAAAAGCTGCATTAATTTGCGATCTCGTCGACGGGACCGAAGACCGGCTTTTGCACAGGAATCTGGTCGCGTTATGCGATACGTCGGAATTTTTCGTCGTCGGCGTTCATTCGCCGCAAAAAAAAAAATCCCAAACATGTTATGTGAAATACAAGAAAATTGCACATGGAGAAAATAGTGTCGGATTATGCAATAGTTAAAATTACTGAATTGAATTTACATTCAGTTTAATTTTTATATTTTGGAACTAACTTTAATCCCTTCTTGTAATTAATTTTGAAGAAGATGGAAACAAAGGTTAAACAAAGTAAACTATTCTAAAATTTATAATAATGATAATAAAGTATTTAATTTCAAGCTATACATAGAGAAAAACAAAATAAGTATTCTTTACATAGTATAACAATTAAATGAGCGGCATCCCGGCAAATAGGAACAAGACAAAATTATCAACTTTTCAAGACGAACAAAAAAACCATGTCTTTCTTTAATGTAGGCATGTTACACTTGTAACCTGTTCATACACATTTTATATTCTGATTGTACTTATGTCCTTTTGACAGATTTGAATAAACAGACTTCCTGCAGGCAAAAACAGAAATTCCACAAAAATAACTTGTGCCCTTTTGCCCTGACGCCCCACAGTGGGGCCAAATAGCCGAAAAAGCGCGCATACACTGTACTATAATGTTCCTGTATGTGAAAAAGGTTTTCTATAGGTTTTATAGTCCGCACAATTCTAATCAACTATTATACTGAAGGACTGACAATTAGCAACATTATAAAATTACGTTTTTTCAACACTTTTGGAATGGTTATAGATGATTCAGAGTAAAATTCACTGTGTTCAAATAATATATCATTCTGATAGATTGTCGCATGAAATATTGTCATGACAACTGTGTCATTTGAATAATTCAGATTTTCAAGATATTTTTGATGCATGTCAAATACAAAAACATTTCAAAATATTATGGTAGGTCAGGTAAGCGTGTTAAGCTAAATGAGCGCGTAACAACAAATATTCATTGTATAATTCAATATCCGTCAGGGTATCTTTAATTAATTTCTCACTTAACCCGTGGTGAAACATTTTTGAATATAATACTGGATATTTAATTAAAACACTTGGTTTGTTTCACTAATTTATATTTTCTCCGACTAGTTTCGACCATTGGTCATCTTCACATTCCTCCCCGAAGATGACAAATGGTCGAAACTAGTCGGAGAAAATATAAATTAGTGAAACAATCGAAGTGTTTTAATTAAATATCCAGTATTATCCGTCAGGGTAGTTGTTGGAGAAGTAGTTGTTTCGATAATGATGTTGAATTGGAGCTGAATGCTTTAATTTCTATCGAACATATTTTTCGTAGAAGCATTTTCGATGACGTGAGATAATTTTTAATATGAAAGTTTAAATTCCGCGTTTTCCAGGGATATTTCAAACTTCTCATATTTTGTCTCGAAACTCGAAATCGAATATCAATGGTACATTTGTATTAAACTTTACACTGTCAGAATAAATATTCCATATGGACTTTTCAATGGGACTGATAATTTATTATTAAAGAAAATTGGATAATATATGAGCAACATAAGGGGTGGGCCATCTGATGGTTTCTTTTTGAAATTGGTATTAAAACTACACCGATTGTTGCTTTATTCAAGAAAGTAAACCTTCTGATTACTTATGGAAAACAATTCCAGTTTAATAGCTGCCGCGGCTAGCTTGACAGTAGTGCATCCTTTTCACCTAATTCTGCTGTATTTTTGATTGTTTGTGGCTCTATTTTACGAATAGTTCAACGAATGTTTTCCTTTAGTGCTTCAATTGTTTGTAGATCGTTGGAGTAACAACGGTCCTTGACATATCCCCACAAAAAATAATCCAACGACAACAAATCGCAGCTGCGCAATGGCCAATTTATATTTCCAAAACGACTGATAATACGGTTACCAAACTTAGTGTGCAAAAGATCGATAGTTTCACGGCTGGTGTGGCATGTTGCTCCATCTTGCTGGGACTAAAGCTCGCTTAAGTCAAAATCGCCTAATTGCGGCCACAAAAATACTCTGTACCGCACTCTATTGCGACACAACACTTATTTTGGAAATAGTTTTTTAATATTTCCCAACGTGTCCCAAACAAACACGATTCTTATCTTACAGTGGAGGTTTGACATTACATTTATGTCAATATGTCAAGCGCGTTTGTGTTGCCAATGAGGAAATAACAAACAGTTAAAAAAAAAACTAATAGATGGCCCACCCGTTACATAAGTAACGAAAATACAATTTTGATATATTTTGCAATTCCCGTTTCAAAGCCAACATTTTCACGATCGCAAGTGGACGCAGCTGCAATTAAGCTCAAAATATAGTCCATTAAATAAACATCATTTTGGGAAAATCCCTACTTTGTGCTTCGATGTGTTTAAAAGTTGCATTATTTTTAAAATAGAATTTAATTCCTATTGAATTTATTTGGAGAAAGTATTGTTAAGTTAAAACATTTATATTGTGAGTGTTGTCCCGATAAACGACATTTAAAGCGTTGAATAACATCTATTGATTACAACAAACAAAACTTTGATAACATTTTTAGTTTCTTGTTCATTAGTCTGGGGTCTATATCAGCTCTTTTTCAACTTAACCTAGAACTAACGTAAAATTAAACATAAAATCAAGCTGAGTGTGCTATGAATAATAAACGTACATTTCTACGGAGTTTTTTTTGTTCTTCAAATTTTAGTTTTAGGTGAAACACTGTATATTTATATAAAAAGAAAAATTATACAAAATCAAACGTTTCTACAACCAACAAGAGATTTATTAAACTCAACTTTAATTTAAAGGACATTTACTTGCTTCAAAGAAAATCTAAATATTTCAATACTTTCAACACTAAAAATGTTGGATAAATGAAATTGCCAATTCTTGGTTATAGAATATTTGAAAAATATTACAAATGCGATTCTTTTTGCAATCTACGACTTACAAAGACAATTGAAACAACTACTTTTGACCGAATATACTTACTTTTTTTAATACAAAAATATTGATTGAAAGTTAGAAAAATTTGTAAAAAATAACCGGTTGCTGAATTGAGATGTAATTGAGTTAATTTACTTAGAGTTTAATGAATTTCAATTAGCTGTAAAGAAAATTGCATTATCACACTGATTTTGTTTCAATTATAGAGTTGAAATTATTACAAGTATATGTAATTATGTATACAATGTATATGAAATTATTACAAGTATATGTAATCAAGGCCGTCGCTAGAAAAAAATTTCGTTCAGGGGGAGGGGGTTTCATGGTAAAAATTATGTTTTTGAACTAACTGGGCAGCTTTTACATAGTACAATTTAATATTTTAAAAATTTTAAACCCCATATCCCCCCTCTGGCTACAGCCTTGTATGTAATATATTTAATGATTAATGAGTCTAAATGAAATTGCCAATTCTTGGTTGCAGAATATTTCAAACATTAAAAGTGCTGAGATTGTTTTCGCAATCTACAACAAGTTAGTCTTACAAAGACTATATCAAACACTCATTGAAATAACTACTTCCCGGGCTAATACCCCGACGGACATTGAATTATACAACAAGTGTTTGCTGTTACATACAGTAACCTACTGCAAATGTAACAATTTGGGTCAAATTATTCAGGCCATCTATAGACGCGTTTCGAGATTTATCTCTCATCAGTATAGCTTTGCCATTCCCTCTAAACAATTTGACTAACTTGTTGTAGATTGCGAAAAGAATTGCACTTTTAATGTTTGAAGTATTCTGCAACCAAGAATTGGCAATTTCATTTATACTTATGTTTGAACGGTAACGTGACCGCCAGTCTAAGGTGTCAAATTGTTTAGAGGGAATGGCAAAGCTATACTGATGAGAGATAAATCTCGAAACGCGTCTATAGATGGCCTGAATAATTTGACCCAAATTGTTACATTTGCAGTAGGTTACTGTATGTAACAGCAAACACTTGTTGTATAATTCAATGTCCGTCGTGGTATTAGCCCGGGAAGTAGTTGTTTCAATGAGTGTTTGATATAGTCTTTGTAAGACTAACTTGTTGTAGATTGCGAAAAGAATCGCACTTTTAATGTTTGATTTTAAAGTCTGTAAAATTGGAGAAGATAGCTGAACAACGAAAGTTCCTTTTTGACGTTTTTCAATTTGATAAGTAAGTAAAACCCATTGCAATATTTTTGCTTTCAACGAAACATAAATACGATTAAGATAATCCATATCATTTAAACCAATGCGTTTAGCGTCCTTCGAAAAAAAGAAAAATAGCGAAAACCTCCCATAAATTTGATAATGAATAATCTATCTTTTTTGTTATCCAAAAACGAAAATCTTATCTAAAAAGTAGAAATTTATTCCATCCTGAACTGCCCACGCGATACCGCTTGTCGTTTTCGAAAACACTTTAACTCGCTTATTGGCAATTGAAAAAAAATCTAAACTCGAATATTATTCATGCGTGGGTAATAATAAATAATTATTCAAAACGTTAAATAACTACAAAACAATAGAAATCAATAAAAAAGGCCTATACAGGGTGTCTAGGCTAAACCGTTCGTTAAAAGTTTATGGGGTTGAAGTTGCACTAAAAATTTGAAAAAAATCCTTGTCATATGGTTAAATTAGTTCTCCTCGTGTGAAATATTTTCAACTTTATATCACTTTCGGTTCCACCGGAAGTAGCACCAAGTTTGTTATTTTAAATAGAACACTCTATATATTAGTAATTTTTTGGGTTCCTCGTTTAAATTGCAACATATTTTATTTGAACATATGTACACTTATCTCTTATAGTTTTCAAGAAAAAAGAAATATTTCTAAAATTCTTACCTCTAAAAGGCATCTTGAAATCTGACTGTAACTTTTTTCAAGAATAAGATAAAAATATGATTTATATCTCTACTGGTACCTAGAGTATGCCTCTATAAGTGAATTAATTAGAAACTGTCAATTTTCACAATAAGTGTTCTTAAAATGCCATATCTAAGTGCCCTTCAATATCTAGTAATTCTATTTTTTCAAATGGAATGACCCAATTTTTATCACATGGTACGATTGGGGGGAAAATTTCCTACAAAAACGTATTATAAAACTATACTCCTAAAGCAAGAAGTTTTCGAATTATTTAGAAAATTCGTTTTTCGTCGCATTTATGCAGGAAATAATGCGCGCATAAGTCGCAATTGAATTTTAGTAGGCCAGCAATATGTTTTTGTTTTGTCGCTTATGTATTGCGAAATGTCAAATAATAAAAAGAATTAGTACAAAGTTTTTTTCACAGGGCTTTTCTAAACTCGAAATTTTACTTCATGCGCCACGCGTATAAAACACTGATTTCAAGCGAGGTTCAAATATACATAAATTTCACGGTGATTTAGTGTTTTATACGCGTGGCGCATGAAGTAAAATTTCAAGTTTAGAAAAGCCCAGAAAATTTGTCTCGGGTCGCTACGCGACCCTCGACAAATTTTCACGGGGCTTTTCTAAACTCGAAATTTTACTTCATGCTTAGTCTGGGAGTGGAAAACACTCGTTCGAAACTGTAAATTGAACTCTTTTAAAAAAATATTAAATATCTGAATACGGTATTTAATTGGGAAATGTATACTTCGCAAAAAAAAAAACTCAGTGCCTGAAAATTTGGTTTAGTCGCTAAATTTTACGCGAAATTTTACCTCATGCACCACGCTTACTAACACTGATTTCAAGTGAAGCTCAAAATATACTGATTACAGACGTAGTTCTATAAATTATAAATAAATTACAGCATAAATAAATCTAATTTCAGTAATAATAATAATAATAATAATAATAATTTTTATTACCCAACGGAAGAATCCAATACAAGGTAAAATAAATACAATAATAAAATTGTAAACAAAATAAATTAAATTAAATTAAATTTATAGAACAAAAAAGTTCCATATAAAAATTAATACTAAACAATATACACACATACGAACATACATATGCACATCCATACATATGTAAATACATACACACGTTTTGGACACAGGGAACTGTGTTTATATACTCAACAAATCAAAAAATATTCAAAAAAACATTCAAAATAAAAAAAAATTAAAAAAACATTCTTAAAGCTAAACTCAAACAACTGTTGTGGAGTTGGTACTTTCGCAACCTTACTCCCGTGGTATTTTATGTTGACGAGGATACCACTTGCCAAACGCACTCCCCGGAGATGACTTCCACTAGGTAAGGGTTTTGTATCTTCAATGATACTACGATGATAAATTACTACTCGTATTTTATTACATCTGTGTACAGTATCAATACAATGTTAGTCTTACCGTCTTAGCGTACTTGTACAAAACTGACTCTTAATTCCTAAAATTTAATATTTATAACGGAAAACAAATGAAAGTATGTAATTAAGTATTAAGGAAAACTACTCAGTTCCTCGAATATTAGAAAGTCTTCAAGACAATTCCCAAAATATTCCCAAATAGTAATGGAATGCACATTTACATTAATTGCATTCCATAACACAACCGTAATACATTTATATAAACAAAGTCCACTCCTACAACTCAACACGTTCATTAATGAATATATCTGCAAAATAATGATTAGCATTTCGACTCACATGACCAATTGGAGACTTTGATAAAATATTTGTTTTAGCGCTCAAAACTCTAAATGTATTACAATTTCTGCCTGAAATTCGCGGAACAGTGAAATTGACTGATTGTAGCAGCTCTGAGCACTCAACAATATTGTGTATTAATTTATACATAAAGACAGCGCTAGAGTTTTCGCGACGAGAGGACAAAGAAGGCAGATCATGCCTGGATAATAGTTGGTCGTAGTCTGTATTACGTTCTGGATAAGGGCCGTCAATTTCGAAAGAAAGATATTTTAAAAATCGTCTCTGGACACGCTCTATCGTCAGACTATTGTTTATATAACCTGGATACCAAATTATCGATGCATATTCTAGCTTACTGCGTACTAATGCAAAATATAGAGTTTTCAATAGAGACACATCATTAAAACATCTAGATGTGCCCATCAAAAATCCCAACATTTTAACGGCTGATTTGCTTATGTTGGCAATATGCTCTTTAAAACTTATATGACTGTCAAAAGTAACACCGAGATCCTTTATACTTGTGCTCCTTGAAATGACTGAACCGTCAATTAAGTAGTCAAACTGAACTGTGACTCGTTTTCGACAGTATGACACAACACAGCACTTATCGATATTAAGTGACAGTTTATTTAAGACACACCAATCTAATATAAGGTCTAAGTTTTGTGAAAGTGTGATGGAGTCTTCTACTTAATGCTGTGGTAGATTTTAAGATCATCAGCATAAGCTAATACAGGACAAGAAATTGAAGTTATAAGGTCGTTAATAAATACAATAAATAAAAGGGGCCCAAGATTAGATCCTTGTGGCACACCTGACGTTGATAAAAACTCGTGAGATTTGAAACCGTTGTAAAAAACATAATTACGCCTGTTATCCAAATAAGATGAAATAAATTGAGGAAAGGTATCTGTAATTCCAAAATTACCTAGTTTATAAATTAAAGTATTGTGGTCAATGATATCGAAAGCACGCGAAAAGTCAGTGTAAATAACATCTGTTTGATTCCTGTTGTCGAGATTTTCACTTTAGTGTTTTAGTGTTAGGCATACTTTTCTTGTATATTTTTAATATGTATTTCTTGTATATTTTCAATATGTATTTATAAATGTATTTTGAAAACAGAGATTCCGTTAATAAAGTGAAATTAAAATTGAAATTAATTAATCGATTTTCGTGCATTTGGTTATAACCATTTTATTAATTTTTAACTACTTCCTTAAAATTCAAACTCACACGTTATATTAGTATATTGTATATACTTAAGAACAGTAGTTATTCTAATATACTCTGAAAAACATGCAAAAAATAATAAGACACAGTTATTATCATAGCGGTGGCAATAAATTACAGCAATTATAAACACAAGTCCGAAGGCTGATGATTACAATATTCACTCCTTCTTTACATACATAAATGAATCCGGTTAACGGCCGCTGCGTGTTTTATTTCTTTTTATATATAAAGTACGTATGATTTCATATCGTCATTTCATCACGACGTTAATTGACATGAGAATTGTGGCAATCCCTGGGAGGCGCATGAACTTTTGTTAAAATGTAAATAAATAAAGTATAACTGATGTTTCTCGCTGCTGGATAAGACATAATTGTTGAATAAATCCATGAATAAACAGATGTTTATTCATTTTATACATTTCAGCAATTTTTAATTTTACTAATTTTGTTTTTTTTTCATAAATTCAGCTTATTTTCTTTAAATCTTTAGTTATTCGTTGTGTTTTTTTAAGAGTTTCATTTGAAGCTTTAAACGAGTGTTTTCCACTCCCAGACTAAGCATGAAGTAAAATTTCGAGTTTAGAAAAGCCCTGTGAGAATTTGTCGAGGGTCGCGCAGCGACCCGAGAAAAATTTTCTGGGCTTTTCTAAACTTGAAATTTTACTTCATGCGCCACGTGTATTAAACACTTTAATACTGTGAAATGTATGTATATTTGAACCTCACTTAAAATTAGTGTTTTATACACGTGGCGCATGAACTAAAATTTCGAGTTTAGAAAAGCCCAGAAAATTTGTCTCGGGTCGCTGCGCGACCCTCGACAAATTTTCACAGGGCTTTTCTAAACTCGAAATTTTACTTCATGCTTAGTCTGGGAGTGGAAAACACTCGTTTAAAGATTTAAATAGAACTTATTTAAAAAACAACGAATGTCGGAAAATGTACGCTTAGGGATATGTTTACCTAAAAGAAATTATTTTCTTTAAATCTTTAGATATTCGTTGTTTTTTTTCAGAGTTTAATTTGAAGCTTTAAACGAGTGTTTTCCACTCCCAGACTAAGCATGAAGTAAAATTTCGAGTTTCGAAAAGCCCTGTGAAAATTTGTCGAGGGTCGCGCAGCGACCCGAGACAAATTTTCTGGGCTTTTCTAAACTCGAAATTTTAGTTCATGCGCCACGTGTATAAAACACTAATTTTAAGTGAGGTTCAAATATACATACATTTCACAGTATTAAAGTGTTTAATACACGTGGCGCATGAAGTAAAATTTCAAGTTTAGAAAAGCCCAGAAAATTTTTCTCGGGTCGCTGCGCGACCCTCGACAAATTCTCACAGGGCTTTTCTAAACTCGAAATTTTACTTCATGCTTAGTCTGGGAGTGGAAAACACTCGTTTAAAGCTTCAAATGAAACTCTTAAAAAAACACAACGAATAACTAAAGATTTAAAGAAAATAAGCTGAATTTATGAAAAAAAACAAAATTAGTAAAATTAAAAATTGCTGAAATGTATAAAATGAATAAACATCTGTTTAAAAAAAATTTTCTGGGCTTTTCTAAACTTGAAATTTTACTTCATGCGCCACGTGTATTAAACACTTTAATACTGTGAAATGTATGTATATTTGAACCTCACTTAAAATTAGTGTTTAATACGCGTGGCGCATGAAGTAAAATTTCGAGTTTAGAAAAGCCCAGAAAATTTGTCTCGGGTCGCTGCGCGACCCTCGACAAATTTTCACAGGGCTTTTCTAAACTCGAAATTTTACTTCATGCTTAGTCTGGGAGTGGAAAACACTCGTTTAAACATTTAAATAGAACTTATTTAAAAAACAACGAATGTCGGAAAATGTACAGCTTAGGCATATGTTTACCTAAAAGAAATTATTTTCTTTAAATCTTTAGATATTCGTTGTTTTTTTTTAAGAGTTTAATTTAAAGCTTTAAACGAGTGTTTTCCACTCCCAGACTAAGCATGAAGTAAAATTTCGAGTTTAGAAAAGCCCTGTGAAAATTTGTCGAGGGTCGCGCAGCGACCCCAGACAAATTTTCTGGGCTTCTAAACTCGAAATTTTACTTCATGCGCCACGCGTATAAAACACTGATTTCAAGTGAGGTTCAAATATATAATGAATTTACAATATTTTAGTGTTTAATACGCGTGGCGCATGAAGTAAAATTTCGAGTTTAGAAAAGCCCAGAAAATTTGTCTCGGGTCGCTGCGCGACCCTCGACAAATTTTCACAGGGCTTTTCTAAACTCGAAATTTTACTTCATGCTTAGTCTGGGAGTGGAAAACACTCGTTTGAAGCTTTAAATCAACTCTATCAAAAAAAAAACAACGAATATCCAAAGATTTAAAAATAATAAGCTGAATTTGTTATACGTATACTTTAAAGAATAACTCGCTGTATACTTAAAAGAAAAATTCTGTGCATAGTATAAAAATTTTAAACAAATTAATTAATTACAACGATACATGATTATTAAAATTAATTATTCATAATTTTCCCTCAACAATAGCCACATAAATTCCACGCTTAACGAAGCATGCAGCACGAGCACCACTAAATAGTAAAAAAAACCCAATGGAAGTCCACGTTAAATTAAGCTTAAATTGACGTTATCTCATCTTTTTGCAAGACACGCACGCGTAATCTACGTATTATTATTAGATAACAGGGCAATTACTTAAATAACGATTTTGGCGCAATTAAAAAGAAATATCGCGATGTTTTGCAAACACAAGTATTTTTTTTTTGTTTTGATACGAGGCGCACTTTTGCAATTAAAATTAATTATTATCGAGCGCCATTCCGAGACAACAGTAAAAATTTTACGGCCCCATAAAGCTCGTAATTAATTTATGTTGTAAACATTACTCCGACTTTAACACCCAATGAAATGTAATCAGTATTGCTTTATTAGATGTGTTTAGTATGTTTTTTTGTAATCGTTGAAAGTTGTTACAATGTGTAAATTAATGTTGTTTTAATTGCCCTAAGTAAACTGAACACTGATAGATAACCATTTTATTTTATAAAAAATAATGTTATGTTTGTATAAGTAAACTAGAAATGTGCACTAATTTCCAAGCTAAGAAATTTTCCTAATTTTCATAAACGTCATAAGCAAAGCTATACTGAAGAGAGATAAATCTCGAAACGCGTCTATAGATGGCCTAAGACATTAGTTTTAATCCAAGTCCTTTCACTTCTAATTTGTTGCTATCTCTCCTGTCATTTTAAATTTGTGTTGTAAGTTGGTTTAAAGAGAATTTGACCTAAACGTTACATATACTTTAATAGAGCGCTGTAACAAATCAAATTAAATAAGATTTTAAATATTTCATTGTATAATTCAATATCCGGAGGTGTATTTGCATAGGAAGTAGTTGTTTCAATGGATATTTATCGTCTTAAGTTGTCTTATTAATTAAGACATTGTTTGCATTTTCGCGAATAGTTTTTTCGTAATTTTATATATTATAAGAAATATATATATAAACATCTTTATTGTGCACTAAAAAAATTACAGTTTGTTTATTTTTACACTATATTTTATTTTTTGGATCCTTGGCTATCGACCATCGGTCTTTCAGCCTGAGTTGTACTTGTCCTTGTCTTGTCAGTTAGTTATGATTCATGTGAGATGAAATGAATTGATAAATGGTGGTTTCTGGGTTGTTGAATTTGGGAGAAATATTTGGGTTTCGTACTAAACAAAGGTGATTAAGGATGTCATGGATGTGTGGGTTAGATGCGAATTTTTGGCATAGTTGGGTAAGTCGTTGTTGGATAGGGATTATTTCTGTTTTTTCATACAATAAGGTATTGGAGGGGTTGTGGAGTGGGTTATTGGGGTGTCGGATTTTTGTGACGAATCTAAGGGCTGATCGTTCTGCGACTTCGATATTATTTAATGTTGAGGGACGAGGGTTAAGAAAGAGGATTGAAGCATATTCTAATAGGGGGCGGCAGATCTATTATAAGAAATTTTATTAGAAAACCCTAGGTATTGTTGTAAATGCTGTAGATTTTTCCAAGGGGAAACCTGTTAAATACCTTCAAAACTCCTTTCTAATTAGCTTTGGGTAAGTCATCAATTTTTAAATTATCACATAACTACACCATCTTAATTTACATAAATTTAATGAAACTCGGTGCAACACTTTTGCAAATTACTACTTTCTTCATTATTACCTCTTTCCGAAAATGGCGTGCACTTTAAAATGGAGGGGGAAAGGGCGTAGAAAAGGCCATTGTGCACAAAAGTGACATCAGTCTGTGTCTGTTCTAAGGCAGTGGGTTTGCCAGATGGGGGGAATAAAATTCACAACAGGACTTTAAATTGCTCCGCGGGCTCCGTAAACGGCCGATAAATTCCTGCACCGAATTGATAACGGTACATAAATACCAGGACCGGGCTGATTATGTCACAATTAACCGGATAAGAGTTCGAAACTCTTATATTTTATAAGAATACTCACACACAAACACACACACACACGCAGATAAACAAAAAAACTGAAAATATTATCGAGCATTGCGAATGTATTGACGAGATATTGAGACAATATGATGATTTAAAAAATGGTGATGTGTCCATCATAGTACTTTCCCCCGTAAATTGCGTATTAAATCACTTAAAATATTTGTAGCATTATTATTTTCAAAATGTCTTCAACTTTTTGATAACTACAACTTTTATTTGAAACATTTTTCAATTGGATCAACACATACTGACACAAACCAATGACTAGATAAAAAACACTATTTATTGAATATCCCAAAAACTAAGAGTGCTATGACAAAAAGTGAAGATACAAAAAATCTTTAATATTTTATTTCCTACAACTTTTATTTGAAACATTTTCAATTGTATCGACACATACACTGTCACACACCAATAACTAGATTAAACACACAACTTTTGAAATATCTCAAAAACTGACAAAAAGTAAGTGAACAATACATCTTCATTTTGTTATTATCTACAACTTTTATTTGAAAGAATTTTTTGTTTGATGAACATTTATTGAAAAAATCTGAAAAAACTGAAAAACGCTAAGAGTAAAGTACCACTTCCGGTTTTCCAATTTTCACCAAAAGCTTTTCAGTTCTTCCGATTGTAACAAAAAGCTTAAGTTTCAAGTTTCATCTCGATATCTTTAGCGGTTTTTGCGGTACAGCGCACACAGACACACACTCAGACACACAGACAGACAGACATTTTTCAAAAATGGTCTTATTCGACTCAGAGGACCTCAAAACGGATATTTCCGCTAAAATTTTTGATTCGAAAATTTTCACGAAAACAATACTTTCCCTTTGTATTACATACGGGGGAAAGTAAAAAGAAAGTACTCCTTCAGAATGACTCAAAGTCGAAACTAGTTGGAATAAAAAACCAAAATATTAGTGAAATTTAACCAAGTGTTTTCTTTTTTAAATCATAGTTATATATGTTTCAGCACGTGAAAGATGAGAAACTTGTTCAAGAGACAATATGAAAATTATAAACTGATTGATTGAGTTACACGAATATGTAAAGTTATTTAAATTAAAAACACTTAGTATTGTTTTAAAAATTAAAACTTTATTCCCACTAATTTCGGTTTGCACATTCCTTTGAAAATGGTCTATCAAACCGAAACTAGTCGGAATAAAGTTTTAATTTGTGAAACAATACCTTTTTTTTATTTAAATAACTTTACATATTCTAATATGTTACACCAAGTGCCAGATGAGAAATTAATTCAAGAGTTATACGAAGATCAAATTAAATTAAATTAAAGCACTTGTAAATAAATGACCTTTGTTCACGACAATCTTTTAATATGCTTATTATTAAATTGTGTGGGCAGCATAAATGGGGTGCATTTAACACTCAAGTACATTTAACACGGGATTTGCGTTTTAAATGTGTTTTTTTTAACACGAATATAAATAATTGCCTATTTCTATTTTTGCCGCTATGCAGTAACAGCGCTGTGCTAGTCAAATCAGCTCCTTATTTTATTACATTTGACCATGGTGGTGATAACGTCGTCGACGCCTTTTTTTTTAAAGTATGAAGTAATCGCGTCAACATCTCCGCTGTTCTCACTAGTGTAAGACGCGTAAAACGCTTCTGTAAACATAAATCATTCTCAAATCGCTTAAACAATTGTGCTTCTATCCGTCGCGAGTGTTTTTTAAAGCGAAACAAACGTTAACACCGTGAAAACTCCATCCAAACGGAAAAGTTAATTTTTGTCCCAAGAGAGTGTTTCCATGTAACTTAGCCGAAAGGGAATGGATTTTTTTCTTTAAAGTTTCAGTTCAACTTATTTTCTTTAAATCTTTAGATATTCGTTGTTTTTTTAAACGAATTTAATTTGAAGCTATAAACGAGTGTTTTCCACTCCCGGACTAAGCATGAAGTAAAATTTCGAGTTTAGAAAAGCCCCGTGAAAATTTGTCGAGGGTCGCGTAGCGACCCGAGACAAATTTTCTGGGCTTTTCTAAACTCGAAATTTTACTTCATGCGCCACGCGTATAAAACACTAAAATATTGTGAAATTTATGAATATTTGAACCTCACTTGAAATCAGTGTTTTATACGCCTGGCGCATGAAGTAAAATTTCGAGTTTAGAAAAGCCCAGAAAATTTGTCTCGGGTCGCTGCGCGACCCTCGACAAATTTTCACGGGGCTTTTCTAAACTCGAAATTTTACTTCATGCTTAGTCTGGGAGTGGAAAACACTCGTTAGAAGCTACAAATAGCCTCTTAGAGAAACAACGAAAACCCCACACAAAAATTACAACTTATACTTCGGGCTATATACAGAGAAAATGTATTTTAGGTAAACATGAAGAAGCTGTACTTTTTCTGACATTCGTTGTTTTTTTAAAAGAGTTCAATTTGAAGCTTTAAACGAGTGTCTTCCACTCCCAGACTAAGCATGAAGTAAAATTTCGAGTTTAGAAAAGCCCCGTGAAAATTTGTCTCGGGTCGCGCAGCGACCCGAGACAAATTTTCTGGGCTTTTCTAAACTCGAAATTTTACTTCATGCGCCACGCGTATAAAACACTAAAATATTGTGAAATTTATGTATATTTGAACCTCACTTGAAATCAGTGTTTCACTCTTTAAATGTAATAAGTGGAAAGTTGTGAAATCGTCTTTTATGAATGAAAAAGTTATGTACGGATAATTTTGAAAAACAACGGAATATTGTGATAATGGTTTGTTTTAGGTTTAAATAAGGTTTAAATTCATGCTAATTACACTTTTCCATCATGAAAATTGTGTTAAAAGTAGATGCTACAAGTTATTCTTTTATTTTTTTCAGCAGATTCAATTGAGTTTAAATAGTTGAAATTTTGACGAAATAATTTTTTTCACAAGAGAAAAATTAGCTCAGGCTATTTTTAACATTAAACAGAATATATAAAGTTTTTTCAGATTGTTTTTTAAATAAAAATTTTTATCTAAAATTTATAAATTTTTCAAGGGTATGAGAAAAATCATGATTTACACAAAATTTTTCTATTTAAAAAAAATCGCAAGAAATCACTAAATCTCTGAGCAATATTGGAAATAGGTTTGGCTGTTCACAGTCACAGTCAAAACACAATAAAATCACAGACACTTAGCAATATTAAAAATAATTTGGGCTGTTTATTTCTCTAAGAAAAAATTAAATTTGGCTGAAATGTAGGTATGAGAAAAATCGTGATTTTCACCAAAAAAAATTTAACTTTTAAAAAATCTCAAAAGATCACAGGCACTCTCGGCAATATTGGAAATAATTTGGACTATTCATTGCCCCAAGAAAAAAAAAACAACTAAAGGTATGAGAAAAATCGTGATTTAAATAAAACTTTTCATCTAAAATTTATAAATTTTGTAAAGGAAAAATCGTGATTTACACAAAATTTTCTCAACTTTAAAAAAATCTCAAAAAAGTCACGGACACTCTCAGCAATATTGGAAATAATTTAGTGAAAATCACGATTATTCTCAAGCCTTTATTTCAGATAATTGTTTTTAGTGAAAATCACGATTATTTACAAACCTTTATTTCAGATAATTGTTTTTTTTTTGTCTTGAGGTAATGAATAGCCCCATTACCTCAAGACAAAAAAAAAACAATTATCTGAAATAAAGGTTTGAGAATAATAGTGATTTTCACTAAATATTTTTTAACTTTTAAAATATATCAAAAAAGTCAGAGACGCTCTCAACAATATTAGAAACAATTTGGGCAGTTCATTGAGAAAAATCGTGATTTACACTAAAAAAAATTAACTTTTAAAAATTCTCAAAAAAATCACAGACACTCTCGGCAATATTGGAAATAATTTGGGCTATTCATTGCCCCAAGAAAAGAAAAATATTTAGTTAAAATGAAGGTATGAGAAAAATCGTGATTTAAATTAAAAAAAATGCATTTAAAATTTATAAATTTTGTAAGGGAAAAATCGTGATTTACACAAAATTTTCTGAACTTTAAAAAAATCTCAAAAAAATCACAGACACTCTCAACAATATTGAAAATAATTTGGGATATTCATTACCCCAAGAAAAAAAAAACATTTATCTGAAATGAAGGTATGAGAAAAATCGTGATTTTCACAAATTTTTTTTAACTTTAAAAATATGGCAAAAAAGCCACAGACGTTCTCAGCAATATTAGAAACAATTTGGGCTGTTCATTTCCCCTAGAAAAAAAAATAACGTTAGACTGAAATGTAGGTATGAGAAAAATCGTGATTTACATTAAACAAAATAACTTTTAAAAATTCTCAAAAAAATCACAGACACTCTCGACAATATTGGAAATAATTTGGGCTATTCATTGCTCCAAGAAAAAAAAACATTTAATTAGAATGAAGGTATGAGAAAAATCGTGATTTAAATTTAAAAAAATTCATTTAAAATTTATAAATTTTGTAAGGGAAAAATCGTGATTTACACAAAATTTTCTGAACTTAAAAAAAATCTCAAAAAAATCACAGACACTCTCCGCAATATTGAAAATAATTTGGGCTATTCATTACCCCAAGAAAAAAAAAAAATATCTGAAATGAAGGTATGAGAAAAATCGTGATTTTTACAATTTTTTTTCAACTTTTAAAATATATCAAAAAAGCCACAGACGCTCTCAGCAATATTAGAAACAATTTGGGCTGTTCATTTCCCCAAGAAAAAAAAAAATAACGTTTTGGCTGAAATGTAGCTGAAAATCGTGATTTTCACTAAAAAAAAATTAACTTTTAAAAATTCTTAAAAAAATTACAGACATTCTCAGCAATATTAAAAATAATTTCGGCTGTTCATTTCCGCAAGAAAAAAAAAACATTTGACTGAAATGTAGGTATGAGAAAAATCTTGATTATTACTAAAAAAAAAATGTAACTTCAAAAATCTCAAAAAAATCACAGACACTCTCAATAATATTATAAATAACTTAGGCTATTCATTTTCCCAAGAAAAAAAAAACATTTACCGGAAAGGTTTTTTTCTTGTGGAAATGAAAATAGCCAAAATTATTTCTCTTTACTTTTAAAAATTATACAAAAGCAACTTTTCATGATACCAACTTAATAATTTATTATTTTGATGTGTAAACAATTGAATTACCACTAATAAATTAAATTAAAATAATTGCGTTTTAAATGCATACTCAAAGTTGGTGAATTATAATCGATATAATCAAAATTTTGTCTTTTCTTATTTGAATATATTTTTGCCAGAAACTAACCACACCTCGGAGGATTTCTCTCTCTCGAAATAGCCAGTTATTTCGGTCTTTTTCCGCCATTGGCTCGTCTCAAGATGGGACTTGGCCTAGTACACTCGAAGTGATCTCATCTTTGAGGTCGTCGGCCTTCAAATCTTCAAATGCATGTGTAATCCACTCATTTTAATATTAATCACCTGATGGGCGGAAAAATATATACATTCCTCTTAATTCCAGGAAGGAACTTTCTAATACCAGATTATTTTGATAACACCCAAAAAAAACACACTCTTCATAACTTCTTACATAAGTCGACATTGAATTAGAATTCTCTCATCCTATTAAAATTGTTATGTACAGGGTGGTGCATTTTGGAGGTGTTTATATCAAAGGCGAAAAAAAAATTGATCTATCTTTTACCGTTTCCGCTCAATAACCGGGAGTTGATAAATGTTGTTTTTGTTTTCTTATATCAAAATCACATTTATCTTCCGGTTGCATATGGAAATATTCATATTATTGAACAGCATTTAAAACTCCGATTTCAATAATGTGCCACATGCATACGTTTGTCAAAAAAAGTCATTAACAAAGTTGCCATAACAATGTCGTTACTAGGTGATGCTTGCGATTTGTTTTAAAATATGACTACTATCGATGTAGTGTATTTTGTTCTATAAATAAGCACTCTTGATTGACATAAACTGCTACTTTGCTTGTCGTATATAACAAAAAATATTTTTTTCATAAAGGTACACAAGTGGCACATCTCTATATGCGTCCATAAGAAAAAAGTGAATTGTATGTAGGAAAATAAAAACAAAGCCTGGCATTTTATTAGGCGTAAAAAGTTGTCTTGAAAATGTGTTTACAGTTTGGTTATAACTTTTAAAACAAATGAGTTACAGTGACTTCAGAAATACATTTTATCAGCTTCCTTTTATAAAGCGGAAACGGTTAGAGATAGATCAATTTTCTTTTGGCCATTAATTAAAACTCAAAAAAGTGACCCTGGCTCGCTTAATCGGTTTTCTAATATCTCTTCAAATAAAAAAGTACATATTACTTTTTAACCATTTAATGTTTTTTTGTTTCTTCTTGAATATTCTAAGTAGTTGCGCACTGTAGTCAAATCTTGCTAAATGATGTTTTCTTTAGAGGTAAAACTTTAATCATGGATATCTGTTAAACCAATATCAGAAAGGAAAGCTGTTGGTGGAAATTTTGTTCAGTAAACTTTGGCAAATTATCATGCCAAAGCTCACAGTTGAGCAACGATTACAAATTGTGAAAATCTTCCAAAATGCGAGTTCTGTACGTCAAATTTATAGAGCACTTCGCCTATTTATTGATTTTAACCGCCAAATAATTTTAAATGATGAGTCTCATTTTTGGCTGAACGGACTAGTAAATAAACAACAATGTTTTACTGTGTGGTGTGGATTGCATGCTCGAGGCATCATTGGCCCCTACTTTTTCAAAAATGAAGACAGACCCAATGTTACTGTCAATGGCGAGCGCTACAGAAGTTTTTTGATCCTTAGCGTCAAATCAAATTTGTTGAGAATAAATGGTTTCAACAGGACGGCGTAACTTGCCACACCGCGCGTGAAATCTTCACATTTTTGGGAGAGAAGTTTGGTGATCAAATTATTTCGAGACATGGATCTGTTAATTAGCTCCTAGATCATGTGATTTGATCCCATTGGACTTTTTGTAGGGCTACGTCAAATAAGTGGTCTATGCTAATAAACCAGCAACGATTAAAGACTTAGAAGTCAACTTTAAGCGCGTAATTGGAGAGATTAGCACGACCACACTGGAAAAAGTTATGTAAAATTGAACCAATAGAATCATTGGATACAAAAATGTTTATATTAAAACTATTTTTTGTTTCGTGATAAAATAATCCATGTGCCACTTTATAATTCAACTTAGCTTTCTCAAGAAAAGCTCCAGCTAAATTTACAACCAGCAGACACGCCACACGACCTATTTTAATCCACCTCTTTACAAATAACCCCCAATTTTTTCGGTTCCAGTTGCGTGCCCCGGCAGCCCGAGACGGAATCGCGGAAGTGCTTCGCCCTGGCAAGTGGTGAGCATTTGAATTTTTTAACTTTTCGATATAATAATAATCGCATAAAGCTCGACTTTACGAGCGCTTTACCCACCGAACGAACACGACATAAAACCGCTGAAACACACACACATACACGCGGTGTCATTCATGCCGGTGGCAAGTTGTAAAGTTGTAAAGCAATATCAAACCCATCCGAAATTAGTAGAATGTCCCACATTTACAAATTACGCCATAACGGCCGTAAAAACGCAATAAACGCGGCGAATAAAACGGTTGGCGTAGGTCAGGGTTCCGGTCGTAAAACACACCGCCATAGTCGGGAGTCGCGCGCGGGCCCGTAAAACCACCAGTGTAGTATTTTATGGGGGACCCATCGGGTCCTAAAAAAAATACGATTCCTTCTGTTTAAACTAATGGTATCACATAATCTTGAGGCTTACAATTCTTTAATCCTTAAAATAGAGTTATCTAGCGATTTAAAAAAAAACTGTTGTAGTATTTCATGGGCTTTGGGGACAGACCACACTGATAAGAAGCAAGAAGTCTGAATCGCTTCTGCGGATATGGTAATTTGTCTAGGTACATCAAAACATAAATACAATTTTGATATTTTGCACCCATTTCTTCCGAATTTTACCAGCCTAAAAATCAGCTGATTCGTTTAATTTTACAATACTTTACTTTATTTAATTTATTAGTGCTATTAAATAAGTTTACATAGGTCAGAAATACAGGGTGCGGCAAAACAGACAGTGTAGTTTTGAAGGGCAATGAAAAAAAACGGCGCAATTTCAAGTAATGTTTTTTTTTATCTTAATCGGTACATCATGCCGTTTTATGCATTAAGTCCTAAAGATGACATCAGAAAGATGATGACCCTCAGCAGCGATACATTGATGAAGGCGATTTCTGAAATTTTCGGCCGCATTTTGGCACATCTCGATGGGTATAGCGGCGATTTCCTCCCGAATTCGATCCCTGAGTTCTTCCAAGGTGCGAGGTCGATGCCTAAAAAACTTTTCCTTCAGGTAGCCCCACAGGAAGAAGTCGCAAATGCTCAGATTAGGGAAGCGCGCGGGCCACTCCACATTACCTCTCAGAGAAACAAGGCGCCCAGGCAACACCTGTCGCAGTTTCGTCATTAAAACTCGAGCAGTATGGGCCGTAGCCTCGTCCTGCTGAAACCAGATGTCTCCTAGATCTGCTTCCTCCATCATTTCTTCCAATCGAGGTTGAAAAAAAAGCATAACGTTGAGCAGTGACAGTTACGGTTCGTCCGTCCTCTTCACAAAAATAAGGCCCAATCACCCCAAATTTGGAAATCGCACACCACACGGGGACTTTGGGGGAGTGAAGTGGTCTCTCGTAAAGTTGCCTTGGGTTATTTACAGTCCAGTATCGAAAATTTTGTTGATTCACCCCTCCACAGAGATGAAAGTGGACCTCGTCACTGCTGAAAAAAGTTGACCTCGCAATGGATCCGGTTCAACATTTCTTGGGAGCGATACATGCGGTTTTCATAATCAGGGGGCATTACCTTTCGAACAAGCATCATCTTGTAGGGGTGGAATGAGTCTTCATACAATATCCGTCTTAGAGAGCGATCAGCAATGGCCAATGCAGTTGCATGCTTCCGGGCAAGGCGCGTAGGTGACCGTTCGATAGCTTCTCTTACTCTTGCTACATTTTCGGGTGTTCTTACCGTTCTGGGTCTTCCTAAACCCCTACTCTTTGTGTGGAACCAGTTTCTTCTAATGTACGCACCCAACTTGCGATTAAATTTCCGTGAGGGACGGGATCACGACGCGCAAGATTAAAATGCAGCCGGAAGGCCCGCTGGGTGGCGACGGCAGAACGGCCATTTTCAAGAAACGTGCGGACTGCGAAGCCCCGATGTTCTCCAGATCAAACGGGTGCGTGTCGTCTGGCCGACACTTATTTTGTACCCCTCTCCGCCGTAAGGGGGGTGCATTTCTTCAGGGTCCCAACTCAGACCCTTTTCTCTACCAATCAGAGTGAAGATACTCTGGCAGGTACTTTTTGTAGCTGGCTCGGAGCGGACCGCCGGTTTCAGTTTACTTTTGCATTCCAAACACCACATCCGTGTACAATGCGAGCGTAACCCGGGGCAGCGTTGCGTGCATTTGTCTGTGCGCGCACGACAGATGAACCGAATTATCATTTGTCTGCGGGCCCGCGGCGGCACACTCGCCGCCGGGAATGACTAAATTCCCAACTTTTTCAGCGTTTGACATTTGTGTTTAATAATAATTTAAAAAAAACAGATAGTTAATAACTTTTGTCATTAATTGTACGGACGAGAAGTTACCCATAGATTTTAGCCATAGATTACAAAAATATTTTTAAGCAAAACTAAAAGAGATATGGATTTGAAATTTTCAGAAAAAGCCTAAGAAGACTGTCTTTTAATAGATGATATAACACCCTACCCAAACATTTCACCCCTCTTTAAATTAGAACCACCCCTATAAAATAATTCAAATTGCGCCAATTCTGCAACAATTTGCAAAAAAGATATTGGTACCATTGGATTCAGCATACACAAATTAGTATAAACAAATAATAAAATAAACCCCCGCGCCCTTATAAAACACTCAAAATATAGGGACAAACTACCCCTCCTGACTTTTTCGAATTCAATTTTCCCAACTTCTAAAGAACATAGAAAAAATCTGATGAAATCATCGGATTCAGCATAGATCAATTAACAAGTCCAACTTATAACATGTTTGTTTTCACCCCTATACCAACGTTAAACAACCCCTGTTGAAAAAACTAGACATTGTTACATTAAAGCGATAATTACACCAATTCTGCAACGTTGCATAAACAATTTCTTGACAGATTCAGTTTTTCCATACTCGAATTGACTTATTTCATAAAAAAAATTAACCCCCTCGACTATGGAACAGGGTTAAAAACCCCCATTCCAAGAAATATAACTATCCGATTCAATCGAAATTTGCACCAATTCTGCAACGTTGCATGCAAAAATTCTTGACGGATTCGGATTCTCCATACTAAAATTGAGAAATTTCATCAAAAATAAACCCCCTCGACTATGGAACGGGGTTAAACAACCCCTATTTCAAGAAATATAACATTATCCGATTCAATCAAAATATTTTGACCGATTCTGCAACGTTGCATAAAAAAGTTCTTGACGGATTCGGATTCGCCATACTCGAATTGACAAATTTCATCAATAAAAGAAACCCCCTCGACTATGGAAAGGGGTTAAACAACCCCCATTCCAAGAAATATAACATTATCCGATTCAATCATAATTTGCACCAATTCTGCAACGGTGCATAAAAAAGTTCTTGACGGATTCGGATTCGCCATATTCGAATTGACAAATTTCATCAATAAAAGAAACCCCCTCGACTATGGAAAGGGGTTAAACAACCCCCATTCCAAGAAATTTAACATTATCCGATTCAATCATAATTTGCACCAATTCTGCAACGGTGCATAAAAAAGTTCTTGACGGATTCGGATTCTCCATACTCGAATTGACATATTTCATCAAAAAAATAAACCCCCTCGAATATGGAACAGGGTTAAACAGCCCCTCTTCCAAGAAATATAACATTATCCGATTCAATCAAAATTTGGACCGATTCTGCAACGTTGCATAAAAAAGTTCTTGACGGATTCGGATTCGCCATACTCGAATTGACAAATTTCATCAATAAAAGAAACCCCCTCGACTATGGAAAGGGGTTAAACAACCCCTATTCCAAGAAATATAAGATCCGATTCAATCAAAATTTGCACCAATTCTGCAATGGTGCATAAAAACGTTCTTGACGGATTCGGATTCGCCTTACTCGAATTGACATATTTCATCAAAAAAATAAACCCCCTCGACTATGGAACGGGGTTAAACAACCCCCATTCCAAGAAATATAACATTATCCGATTCAATCAAAATTTGGACCGATTCTGCAACGTTGCATAAAAAAGTTCTCGACGGCTGCGGATTCTCCAGACTCGAATTGATAAATTTCATAAAAAAATTAACATGCTTTGTGACAGGAAAAGTGTCTTTATTAATTCTGATTCTTCGTACTCAAATTAACATATTATCCACCTTTGACCATTGAGGATGATCAAATAACCTCTTACAACAAAATAAGACATAGGTAATAATATAATAAGAAAATGCATTTCTGCAACGGCGGAGTGACAGTGTTGAATTGTCATATTACAATAATAAATGAAGCCCTGTGAACTTTAAACAGGCATACACAATTCCCTATAAAAAGTAAAATTAAAACGATATTGATATAATGCTATTGATTGTACTCGATTTGACATCACAAAAATAAAAGTAAGTTCTGTATAACAAAAATTAATTTCTCTTAACAAATCATAAGTCGCCGACCGATTAACATTAATCTAACAACTAATCTTTGATAAACCTCTGATTAATTCAAAGTTCTATCAGAGTCGGCTGCTGACATGGGTACTGTGGGTAATACTACCCACCTGAAAAATTCCTAGGTGGGTAATTACGCACCTGAAAATTTGAAAGAAATTCTTTGATATTTTGAAAACTATGTATGGACATTTTGAAAAACATTTGAAAGATGTCTGGGAATATTGAAAATGTCATAAAATGACTCTAAAATTACTTTGAAAATGACTAAGAGTTTAAATTAAGCTTTAAACTGCGCGCGCGGTGCGCAGTTGTTGAGAAACTGATGAATGAATTTATTAAGCGAACTTCGAAACGAGTGTCTGTTTTCGCTTTGCGAACTTGAGAATGTATAATGTCTTTATAAGAAATATAACTGGTTTTGATTAAAATCACTAATCCGTTACTAACGCATCACCTAACTCGGATCCATACATGGCTACTCAATAGGTAGTTTGTTCTGTGTGGCCATGGTCATAATTTTGCTGCACCATGGGTATTGATATGATTCTATTAGTGGTGATATCATACTACTATTACAGAAGAAATAAAAAGGAGAAGGTTTTGGGTTCATCCATTCCTCTAAAATAATTTCCATCGCCGATTATTTTTGACGCAAGTAACTATTCAGTCCACGCTGGGTTGTTACCTATGTCATAAGTTCCAACTGTCTAGTCACTTTTGAGTTGAGTCACTTCAATTTCTTGCAGGCCAATAAGCTTTGATAAAAACACAAAAATTTAGCATCTGAAAGATTCAGTTCTCTTGCAAGAATCGACGATGGAAATTATTTTTGAGATATGGATGAACCCAAAACCTTGTCTTTTTTTATTTCATCAGTAATAGTAGTATGCTATCACCACTTGTAGAGGGTGCAACATGAAAGTCGAGACTGCCAGACACATTCAGCGAATTCTCGTCAACTAGGGGTCCACGGATCCGAGTCACCAATGCGTTAGTAACGGATTAGATTTCTTATGAATAGCTGCGTGTGAAGAAGGCCTACATATTTATGTTTTTATCGAAGCTTCGTTGGCCAGGAAGAAATTGAAGTGACTTAACTCGAAGGTGACTCGACAGTGGAATCACTTGGAACCTATAACTAACGTGTTAGTACCTGGTTAGTAACCAGTTGCGCGTCTGCGTCATTCCATTTTATTACATAGGTAGCAACTCAAAGTGGACTGATTAGTGACTTGCGTCCAAAATCAGTGTTTTATGAGTAGCTCCGTGTGTAGACGGCCTTATAAGATCTGTAAAGTCGATAAAAAAACGAAATGTATAATAGACATTGTACACCGTTAAAATGATTATTTTATAAAAACCTTGAATATAAAAAATTGAGTAAACCGAGTAAATTCAGTACCCCCTTCCCCCTCCGCCCTCCAAACACACTCCACCGTTTCGCCACTGATTAATTTAATCGACAGGGGTTTGAAATGGGCATTAGACTGTGATTCACATGGATTTAACTTTTACGCTGTTTTAAACAGAGTTCGCAGTTCTTGGTATACTGTTTGTCACTAATGCATATTTTACAACAGTATCTGCCACACTGTTGGCATAATATATCTCTGTTTTTCTCACCACAATATAAACAATTTTTTGTAATGTCGTCTGAATTATTTATAATTATATTTTTGCAGAATCGGTCCAAATTTTGATTGAATCGGATAATGTTATATTTCCTGGAATGGGGGTTGTTTAACCCCGTTCCATAGTTGATGAAATTTGTCAATTCGAGTATGGCGAATCCGAATCCGTCAAGAACTTTTTTATGCAACGTTGCAGAATCGGTCCAAATTTTGATTGAATCGGATAATGTTATATTTCTTGGAAGAGGGGCTGTTTAACCCTGTTCCATATTCGAGGGGGTTTATTTTTTTGATGAAATTTGTCAATTCGAGTATGGAGAATCCGATTCCGTCAAGAACTTTTTTATGCACCGTTGCAGAATTGGTGCAAATTATGATTGAATCGGATAATGTTAAATTTCTTGGAATGGGGGTTGTTTAACCCCTTTCCATAGTCGAGGGGGTTTCTTTTATTGATGAAATTTGTCAATTCGAGTATGGCGAATCCGAATCCGTCAAGGACTTTTTTATGCACCGTTGCAGAATTGGTGCAAATTATGATTGAATCGGATAATGTTATATTTCTTGGAATGGGGGTTGTTTAACCCCTTTCCATAGTCGAGGGGGTTTCTTTTATTGATGAAATTTGTCAATTCGAGTATGGCGAATCCGAATACGTCAAGAACTTTTTTATGCAACGTTGCAGAATCGGTCGAAATTTTGATTGAATCGGATAATGTTATATTTCTTGAAATAGGGGTTGTTTAACCCCGTTCCATAGTCGAGGGGGTTTATTTTTGATGAAATTTCTCAATTTTAGTATGGAGAATCTGAATCCGTCAAGAATTTTTGCATGCAACGTTGCAGAATTGGTGCAAATTTCGATTGAATCGGATAGTTATATTTCTTGGAATGGGGGTTTTTAACCCTGTTCCATAGTCGAGGGGGTTAATTTTTTTTATGAAATAAGTCAATTCGAGTATGGAGAAACTGAATCCGTCAAGAAATTGTTTATGCAACGTTGCAGAATTGGTGTAATTATCGCTTTAATGTAACAATGTCTTGTTTTTTTAACAGGGGTTGTTTAACGTTGGTATAGGGGTGAAAACAAACATGTTATAAGTTGGACTTGTTAATTGATCTATGCTGAATCCGGTGATTTCATCAGATTTTTTCTATGTTCTTTAGAAGTTGGGAAAATTGAATTCGAAAAAGTCAGGAGGGGTAGTTTGTCCCTATATTTTGAGTGTTTTATAAGGGCGCGGGGGTTTATTTTATTATTTGTTTATACTAATTTGTGTATGCTGAATCCAATGGTACCAATATCTTTTTTGCAAATTGTTGCAGAATTGGCGCAATTTGAATTATTTTATAGGGGTGGTTCTAATTTAAAGAGGGGTGAAATGTTTGGGTAGGGTGTTATATCATCTATTAAAAAACAGTCTTCTTAGGCTTTTTCTGAAATTTTCAAATCCATATCTCTTTTAGTTTTGCTTAAAAATATTTTTGTAATCTATGGCTGAAATCTATGGGTAACTTCTCGTCCGTATTAATTGTGTATTTTTATGAATCAAAATGTTAAATATCAAACATTTTGATTAATCAAAATTTACCGTATGTCGGCGTTGAGGGCGTTGTGTATTTTTATGAATCAAAATGTTAAATATCAAACATTTTGATTAATCAAAATATACCGTATGTCGGCGTTGAGGGCGTATCATAGGGAATTTACATGTACAATTTTTGATGTTAATTTTTATCTCGTACATTACGTTGAATTAATCGGAATGAAGTCGGAGTTGTTATATCATTTACTAAGGATTATTTAAAGTGAAAAACTAGCTACCATGAATTGTCATTAAAATAACTGTTGTAAAACATAATTTTTAAGTAAAATGAGTATTTATTCCGCAATGGTCACTTGTTAAGGAGTTAAAGGGGGAAGGGAGAAACAATAACTACCAGCGTATAATTATACAAAAATGAAACCAAATAATTATAAAATGTATATGTATTATAATATTATTTGTTAGCATATAATTTATTTACACTTTACAAAATAATGAAAAAAGAAATCGAAAAATAAAACATGGCCTGTAAAATTAGCAATAATTACTATGCTCGAGCCCTTTTTAAGAACTAGGTAAAAGAGGTGCGACAATATTTCTCTGGAAAACCGTAACGCCAACAACCGGACAAAATATTAATAATAGTAATATCAATGTATAAAATAAATATAAATATTTATAAAATGGAATACTCTGATTTTGTAATAAATGATAAACAAAAAGTAATATAAGCAAAAATGAAAAGTAATATAAACAAAAATAAAAAGTGGCCGGACTGTAGGATCGAACACAGGTTGCCTGGATGGTGCGCGAAGATCTTGGCCTGTACGCTATCGAGTACACACAATTTTAATATACTTACCTTCTACTATATCGATTCATGTTTTATAGTTTTTTGTTCATTTTAATTTTTATCTAGTAAACTATTTATATAATAAACAACAATTTGTGTCTGTCGATAAATAATAAATGTATTTAATATTCTCATAGTTATTATAAAGTAACCCTCAAAGTTTTCACATCTACTTTACTTACCTTTATTATTATTATTTTAACTATCTTACTAAACAGCTTTCTAAATACTACAAGAAGTTAAGAGATATCAACATTTTTAAATAAAAATGTAATTAATAGATTAAATTAATGTAAATGCTGCTTGTTTTAGTAATTAATATGTATCAACTCATTATTTTTTAATGTAATATGTATAAAATATAACTTTGTGTTACTCGTAACTAGGGACCGGAATTTTATGCATAAAATTTATTTAAAATATGACATTAATATGGACAAAATTATCAAAATATGCACTATTTTATGCAAATTTGCACTATTTTTTTTTTCTAATAATTAGGAAAGGAAATTTGTAATGTGTAAATGTGACTTTCATTAAGTATGACACTGTCAGTGTCAGTTTTTTTGTAACTCAGAAACGTGCACAATTTTAATGCCTCAACTGTATGTGCAAATATATAAATATATTTTTAACTTTAAGCAATAATTCAATTTAGAATGTAAATTGTGGCGGATCGGGAGAATTATAGTGTACAATTTATTTATTAATCCACACTTTTTCGTATTTGCAGGATTTTCAAATTACAAATTCAAAATTAATTATAATTATACTGAAAAGCATACTTTCAATTTATTATATTTATTCATTTAGTTAAATAGCGAGTATTTAAATAATGAGTTATTTTTTGTGATGATCAAATAAGATTGACTGCTCCATCTGCTCGATCTTTTTGATCGGCTCGATCTTTGTGAGTGGCTCGATCTTTTTGAACAGCTCGATCTTTTGATCGATCTGCTCGATACTTCAACTAATCGATCAGTGATTGATCGATCCTTGAGATACTCGATCTTGCCCATCACTACCCAAAAGTAAAATTATTACAGTACTAACAGCGTAACTAGGGGTGCAAGAACCCGCAATGCGGGGGAGGGTTTAAGACGCCCCCGCGCTATGTCGCCTTAAGGTATGCTAAAATGGGCATTAGCGAGCAATTCATATTTTATATATTATAAAATATTTATATTCCATAACTTTCTCTAAGAGTCTATGTATACGAACACATTTGAAAAGTTTTATGTCTTCTCGGTGGTGTAATTGGTAATCTCTATGACTGTCATTGTCAAGGTCAGGGGTTCAAATCTACTGTTTTTTATTTGTTTTTGTATTTTTTTTTAATTATATTATAAATTACTATAACTATAATTAAGTTAAAGCATTCAAAATTAAATAAGTTATATTTTAAGTTTAAAAAGTTTCATTACTGCTGAATATCTCAACAATTCAATTCTGGAAGAAAATAAAAGCTTACACTGTTTTACTTTTTATTTCAATACTCTTGCTTCGCAATTCACTCAGAACGGATTAATTTATTTCCTACATCATTAATGACTTTAATTTGGCGGATTTGCAATTAAATTTGCTTTTTAAGCCTCGCACAGTATGTTAAAATTCGAGATTCTGCCCAGCGGTAGGTAAGGTAAGGAAAATGAAAAAGAATATAGGATAACATTTAACATCCGAAAAGATCTAGTTACTTTAAGAAATTATGCCAGTATATTTTAAACTACACTTGCGTGGCGCATGAACTAAAATTTGGAGTTTAGAAAAGTCTGAACATTTGGTTTGGTCGCCTCGCTTCGCTAAGCGACCAAACTAAATTTTCAAGTTTCATTAGAAGCTTCAAATTGAACGCTTTTGAAAAACTTCGAATTTCTAAAAGTTTACAAATCGGGAGTGTATACTTAAAAGAAAATATCCCTGTAGGTATTATTTATAATTGTTCTCCTTTTTTAAGTTTTTGTTGTCCAAGTGAATTTGTTTATTTAATTGTATTATCTACTGATTCTAATGACCACTCTATTGGAAATTAGCGAAAATCTAATATTTTAATAAAAAATGTAAATCGGTAATAATTTTTTTATTACTACATGAATATTTTTCCTTTTTTAATTTCATTTCTTGTTGTCTAATTTTTTGGGAGTCTTTTTTTGTATGGTACCCAAAAATGTACCATACAAAACAGGAAAGAAATGTATAGGGCCTCAAAATAGATTATTGCGGTCCTGTTTTCGTCGTCGGTTAAAATTATTATTATTCTAAATAAAATATCAATAATTTGTAAAATAATCCGGAAAGATTTAGTTACTTTTAGAAATTATGAATGAAATGAAAAAAGTCACCCTTACTGAAAATGGCTGACTACCTGGACCTCTTGGCGTTATAATCATTGGCCCGCACTCTTCCTTTTGAAATTATTTGGAAATTGAGTGGGGATGGGCTGCGACTCCATGTTTACTGAAAGTGTCGGCCGGATGCATACGACTCGATCAAACCATGGTAACGACTAAAAACGGCACGACCCCCTCGACACAATGATATCCCTCCCAGGTGATACCCCCACCGCACGGGATGTGCTGGGTGTTCCAAACTGCACTGTCTGTTTTGCCGCACCCTGTACATATATTATGCATTTTTTTTATCTCTGAGCATACAAATTCCGAGCATATAAAATTTCCTATGTTCAGTTTTTAAAAACACACTTCAATCGCATTGCACCTTGACAGCTCGCAACCAAACGTACAACTTGAGGTGTTTTTTTTAAATTGAACGAAGGAAAATTTATATGCTCGGAATTTGTTGGTTCAAAGATTAAAAAAAAAACGCATAGTATATGTATTTTGTATTGTGGAGGCTTCTAGTTCGCTATACATGTTAATTTAATAATAAAACACTTTTAATTTTGTTTGTATAATACTTTTTTTATTTTACGTGACTGTAGTTTCGGCAACTTTGTAATTCAATTGTAATATTTACGTGGACTTCAATAAAAAAATACGCATTCACTAACAGTTGCTGCAAATCACAAAATCAAAAACGAAAAACAACGTTTTGATTTAGTGACAAGTACTTGACTTTATGATATTTTCCGTATTTTTTCTTTCCCTTTCGGAACGGGCGCTCGCAACAACAACCTGTTTCCGAAACCGTGGCGTCATTTCATGGACTCTTAAAACTTTACGACACATAAAAGTAACCGTTTATGAGGCAATTTGAGCTACTAGATCCGCAATCGATCCGCGGAATCGTGAATGGGCGCCGTTTACGCACCTTCGCTTAATTTACGACTCGTTATACACACCAGAAACTTGTCCTGAATCATTTTTTTGCTACCTCCCTAAAAGTTAACAAGAAAATACATGAATACAGTAGATATTTACAGAATTTGCAGGCTTGAATTAACATTAGATATTTCAAGCGTGCCTAAACTTATCTTGAATCATTTTTGTTCAACATTCCATGCACAAAAGGTTTCGTTTGTACTGCACTAAGTTGAACCGAGTTCAAGTTTGTGACGTCACAGTTCGAGTTAGTGCAACTTAACATTTATAATTAATAATAATAATATTTATTTACAGCAATGCCTTTTTCATAACAAAGAGTACTGTCTTTGTTAAGTAAATAACGTAAAAATAAAGTAAATAATTCTACAAGAATATATTAACATTTACTAATTAACAAACATAAATTTTGAAGATACGCTTATAAAAAATCGATAATAAGAGGCGACAAATCTATTAATTTTAGATGAAACTTAAATGTATTCAATAACGCATCAAATAATCTGAAATGAGGAGAGGAACAAACTGAGTTACATGTTCTTATCATTCGATTAATGGAGTAGTGCCTGGTATAGTTTGTACGATACAAATCCGCGTTAAATATTTTGAGTGATTGAAGCATCCACTTCATGTAACGAACAGATTCAGTGTAAAAGTGTGAAAAATGCTGCACTGGTTCGTGTAACGTACAGACCTTAAGTTAACAAGAAAAACATGAACACAGTTTATATTTCAAATATTTGCACACTTGAAATAACATTGAATGTTTCGAACAACAGTTAAAACAGTTAAAAATAACATAAATTAAAAAGTTAAAAATAACATAAATTAAAAAGTTAAAAATAACATAAAATAAAAAAAACATAAATAACATAAAACATAAAATAACATAAATACAGTAGATATTTATAGCATTTGCAGGCTTAAAATAACATTGGATGTTTCAAACGTGCCTAAACTTCTCCTGAATCATTTTTTTACATTCTCTACACAAAAGGTTTCGTTTGTACTGCACTAAGTTGAACTGAGCTCGAGTTTGTGGCGTCACAGTTCAAGTTAGTGCAACTTCAAATTTATAATTGCAGGCATCCAGTTCATGTAACGAACAGATTCAGTGTAAAAAGTGCTATACTAGTTCATGTAACGAACAGACCTAAAGTTAACAAGAAAAAAGCATAAACACTCTACATATTTCAAGCTTTGGCATATTTGAAATAACAGTACATATTTCAAGCGTGCCAAAAGTTGTCCTAAAATATTTTTATAACTTTTCCTACACAAAGTTAACAAGTAAAAACATGAACACAGTACATATTTCAAGCTTGGGCATGCTAGAAATAACATCACATATTTCAAACGTATCAAAACTTGTCCTGAATCATTTTTTTACCTTTCCTGCACAAAGTTAACCGCAAAAAACACGAACACAGTACAAATTTAAAGCTTTGGCAGGTTTGAATTTACTATATATATTTCAAGCATGCTAAAACTTGTCCTAAATCTTTTGTTTACCTTCCTAACACAAAGTTAACAAGAAACAACATCGCGTTAGTCAAATGCTAAATGAAACAATAAATTTGGAGTGAGCGATTTTTATTTAAACGTTTGATAAAGATGAATTTTGTGCGTATCTTTATACTCATTTTGTCTATCTCGTTCCTAGATTACATGACGCGTATTTCAAAAAAAATATGTGACTGGAAAAAAAATTAAGAGCTTTACAAAAGTTGCCAAATAAAAAAAAAAGAATTCCATTTAAAAAAATTGCTGATTACGTTACACGTCAAACACTAGTGACGTCGCAATATTTTAGAGTGCGCATAAAGGGCGCCTAATGAACAAAAATCGACTTGTTTCGCTGTCGGAGTTCGTTTTTTTTTAATATTCCATACTTTCCTTAATATAATAAACGCATATCGTCAGAAAGTTAACGGAAATAAAAACTTTACGGACATTTTGGAAATTCACGAAAGCCGTCAGAATATTAAAAAATTAACGAATGTCTTAGAAATTTATGAAATGTCAAGATGTTAAAGATTAACGAAAACCTTGAATATTCACGAAAAATGAGAACAATTTTTAGAAATTGTCGATAATCTTAAAAATTTAGGAAAACCTTGATATTTTATGAAAAAAAAAATTTATAGTAATATATATTTTGTAATGATTTTATTAACCATATTTACTTATTACTTATTAATTATTGTAATTTATGTTTATGAATTGTATATACTTTTTGTTATTTGTCCTTTTATGGTATATCTGTTGGACAATAAAGATTGTTATTATTTTTATTATTATTATTAAAAGCTTCAACCCTTTTAAAATTAACGAGTACTAAGCAAATTTACAAAAATTGCTAAGAACTTCTTAAATTCTTAACATTGTTCTCAAATTTTCTAAATATTTGTTAATTTTAGAAATATTAAAGCTCGAAAATCGCGAAAAATAATGAACATTTTCAATGTAATTATTATTAATGAAAATCCAAGAAATTCACGAAATGCGTCAACATTTAGAAAATCTTTAAATTTCATAAAAATCATCAAGATATTAAAAGTCAACTAAAATCTTAAAAGTTCTGGAAATTCACAAAAACTGTCAAGGTTTTGAGAATTAACGTAAAGTCATGAAAAGTGTTAGAATATTTAAAATTAACGAACATCTACGAAATTCCGAAGTTTCGGAAACTCAAGGGAAACTATAAGTTTTATCAACATAGTACACATTTCAGGCTTTTGCATGCTTGAAGTAACATTACATATTTCAAGCGTGCCATAACTTGTCCTGAAACATTTTTTTAACCTTCTCTACACAAAGTTAACAAGTAAAAAACATGAACACAGTACATATTTTAAGCTTGAGCATGCTAGAAATAACATTACATATTTCAACTTTCAACTTTCCTTTATTTCGTGTTATTACAAAAGTGTACACTCGTTCAAGCGTGTCAAAACTTGTCCTGAATCATTTTTTTATTTTCCCTGCACAAAGTTAACCGGAAAATACAAGAACACAGCACAAATTTTAAGCTTTAGCAGGTTTGAAATAACTATATATATTTTAAGCGTGCTAAAACTTGTCTTGAATCTTTAATTTACCTTCCCTACACAAAGTTAACAAGAATAAACATGAACACAGTACATATTTCAGGCTTTTGCATGCTTAAAGTAACATTACACATTTCAAGCGTGCCAAAACTTGTCCTAAATCCTTTTTTTTCCATCCTAACACAAAATTAACAAAAAAAGCATAAACACATTTAATTTCTAAGGTTTTTGTATTAAAACTATGTTAAATATTTATAGAAACTAAATACTAACAATTGTTCACACTCCCAGACTAAGCATGAAGTAAAATTTCGAGTTTAGAAAAGCCTGAAAATTTGGTTTGGTCGCGTAGCGCGAAGCGCGGAGCGGCCAAACCAAATTTTCAGGCTTTTCTAAACTCGAAATTTTACTTCATGCGCCACGCGTATAAAACACTGATTTTAGGTGAAGTTTAAAATATTCTACTAAAGCAGTATGCTGAAATCGTGTATTCCGAACATCACATCAAATCAGTGTTTAGTACGCGTGGCGCATGAAGTAAAATTTCGAGTTTAGAAAAGCCTGAAAATTTGGTTTGGCCGCTCCGCGCTTCGCGCTACGCGACCAAACCAAATTTTCAGGCTTTTCTAAACTCGAAATTTTACTTCATGCTTAGTCTGGGAGTGGAAAACTCTCGTTTAAAGCTTCAAATTGAGCTATTTGAAAAAATCCACGAATATCTGAAAATTGACAGTGTATAATTGGGAAATGTATACTTAAGAGGGCCATGTTGCTTAGAAGAGAGTAACATTGTCAAAAGTTAAATTCAAATTCAATTTTAATTAGAACGCTTTTTTTAACTTATTAACGGCCGAGCAATTATAGAGATAACTCTAAATGTTCTGAAATCAATTTTTAGAGTTATCTCTATAATTGCTCTGCCGTTAATGAGTTATAAAAGCTTTCTAATTAAAATTGAATTTGAATTTAACTTTTGACATGTCACAATTCGACAATGTCTCAATGTGCATTCTGCACTTCTTTTTATCATATCTATGAATGACTTATTATGTTACATACTCTGAATTCTTCTTTTAATTATACATAATGTATATTTATTTATTTATTTATTTACGGAAAAAATCCATTTTTATACATTTAAATATACAAAATACTTAAAGTTATTACAAAATGTAGATCATACATGTTATTTATATACATATATGGATGTGGCAAGTTACATACAACAACAAACCTGAATTTACAGAGAGACTTACTAAAAAGATGAAAGTTTGGATTTAGCGACAGTTTGTTTGACGTGCGCATAAAGCGAGAGAGTGGACTATTAATTCCATAGTTAGATTTGTGAAATGGTATGGAAAATAGTGGTATATGTCTGGTTAAACGATTTGTAGTATTTATATGAAAACCTACTTAATCCAACAGAAATGTACACACCACTTGACAAGAAATTAATTTATAGAAAAAACACATATCCGCAAATAACCTTCTACAGCACAATTTATCAATTCGAAATTCTGTACAGATTGTATTAATATTTCTCTCGTTATTATATCCTGATTTATACAGCATTATCTTCAAAAATTTTGTTTGGATATTTTCAATCATATTAATATATGTTTTTTGATGTGGTGACCAGACACAAGAACCATATTCCACAACTGAACGAACATAAGCATAATATATCATTTTAAAAGCAGTTGGTGATAAATCAACCGCAGCCCTTTTAATAAATTCAAGCATCTTTATGGCCCGCGAGCAAGTACGAGTTATATGACTTCCAAACGTCATTTTCTTGACAAAAGTTATCCCTAAATCCAAAACCTCACTAAGCTCTTGTAATTCGATTCCATCATTAAAGTACGGTGTGGAAGATACTAGAGGATTGGTCTTTCTAGAAAATCGCATAAATTTACATTTATTAATATTAAACAACAGATAGTTTTCACAGCACCACTTAATAATTGACAATAAATCATCCTGAAGTAAAAAGCTATCGTTTGGCGTATCAATTTTCTTGAACAATTTCAAGTCATCTGCGTACAGCAGAAAGGACGAATGCTTAATTACGTGATGAATGTCATTAATAAAAATTAAAAACAATAGTGGCCCGCAGTGTGACCCTTGCGGGACACCAGAGTAAACATTAATTTCTTTAGAGATATGATTTTTTATTTTTACACACTGGGTACGGTCCTTCAAAAAACTAAAAATCCACTCAACAACATCCGCGTGAACACCATACGCAATTAGTTTTGAAATTAGGATTTCATGGTTTACACGATCAAATGCTTTAGCAAAATCCGTAAAAATCGCATCAACCGAGGAATTCATTTCAAAAGCATTTAATATGTAAGAGCTAAACGATAACAGATTTGTTAAAGTAGATTTGCCTGAACGGAACCCATGTTGCTCATCCAAGAAAATGCCTTTACACATCCAATTTAATTTTTTTGACACTAAGCAATCCAACATTTTTGGAATAACCGATTGTAATGAAATGCCACGGTAGTTTGTTATTACATCTTTTTTGCCAGATTTATACAAAGGAATTACATAACTCCATTTCCAGCAACTAGGAAACACTGTTTGCGATAGTGATGCCTCAAATATTAGAAATATTGGAATTGTGATCAAGTAAATACATTCTTTAAGAAATGATGCAGGTATTCCGTCAGGGCCTATGCTGTTACTATGTTTTAAATTAGAAGTAGCCTCGAAAATTTCGCTTTTGGATATATTGATTGGTGTATGAATGACTTCTGATGAAACGTTTAAAATTGGCATTGTTGTAGGTTTATCCCTGGAATATACCGAAGAGAAAAAATCCGCAAATAAATTCACGCAATCTGAACCATTTCTACTAGTTTCATCATATGCTGTAAAATTTCAGGCATTCGTCGATTTTATATAAAAACGTGCAGTATGAAGTTTAGAACGGGTGATTCCACTCCCAGACTAAGCATGAAGTAAAATTTCGAGTTTAGAAAAGCCTGAAAATTTGGTTTGGTCGCGTAGCGCGAAGCGCGGAGCGACCAAACCAAATTTTCAGGCTTTTCTAAACTCGAAATTTTACTTCATGCGCCACGCGTATAAAACGCTGATTTCAAGTGAAGTTTAAAATATACTACCAATATATAATTAAACATTTACAATGTGAAATTGTGTTTTCAATTGTTAATTTTGTGTAGGGAAAGGACAGAATGATTCCGAAATTCATAGTTTTTTCTGTCTTCATCTTTTACAATGTTCTCATTAATCACTCGGTGAAACATGATTAAAATAAAATTTGAAATAAAAACACTTGGTTTGTTTCACTAACGTTTTACTTATTATTCCGACTAGTTTGGGCTTCTAACCATTATCAAGGAATGTTCCTTGATAATGGCTAGAAGCCGAAACTAGTCGGACTAATAAGTAAAACGTTGGTGAAACAAACCAAGTGTTTTTATTTCAAATTTTATAATATTCCTTACTTCATTTTTTTTTAAAGTGAAGTAAGGAATAACAATCACTTTTTATGTGTAATAATCACTTCACGAGGACAAAATGATTCCGAAATTAGTTCTTTCTTGTTGAATTTAGGTAGGGAAGAAATAAATAATATTCATAGTTTTTTTTCATCTTCATGTTCTTTTTTGTTACACATAAAAGGACTACTCAAAAGGTCTTCTTTTTTCTCCATCTATGAATGTTTTTTTAGAGACAATATTCCTTACTTCACTTTTTTTTAAAAAGTGAAGTAAGGAATAACAATAACTTTGTATGTGTAATAATCACTTCACAAGGACAAAATGAGCTCGAAATTAATGTTCTTTCTTGTTGACTTTATGTAGGGATGGAATAAATAATATTCATAGTTTTTTCTGTCTTCATGTTCTTTCTTGTTACACATAAAAAGACTATTTAAAAGGTCTTCTTTTTTCTCGATTTATGAATGTTTTTTTAGAGATAATATGCTTTACTTCACTTTTTTTTTAAAGTGAAGTAAGGAATAACAATAATAATATATAATCTTTATTCATAAATAACATACACATAAAAAAAAGGTTGCACATTACAGAGAATAACGTCAGATAACTAGAATACTAAGCTACAACGTAACAGAATCGAAATTATAAAATTGTACATAGATGTTTATTTTATTATAATTCATTAATATTGTAGATTTCTTTGTCCACCAGATAAGTAAGTAATTCTTGCTTAAAACGTTTCAATGTTTTAATATTCTGTATATAAATTCAAATTCAAAACTATTTGAATTCGAGAAAATTTTATTCCTAATTTTTTAAACGTCATAAGCAAAGCTATACTGAAAAGAGATAAATCTCGAAACGCGTCTATATACATTAGTTTTAATCCAAGTCCTTTCACTTCTTATTTGTTGCTATCTCTCCTTTCATTTTAAATTGTATTGTTAGTTGGTTTGAAGAGAATTTGACCTAAACGTTACATATACTTTAATAGAGCGTTGTAACAAATCAAATTAAATAAGATTTTAAATATTTCATTGTATAATTCAATATCCGGAGGTGTATTTGCACGGGAAGTAGTTGTTTCAATGGATATTTATCGTCTTAAATTGTCTTATTAATTAAGACACTGTTTGCATTTTCACGAATAGTTTTTCGTAATTTTATATATTATATTGATAATGAAGGTTTAAATTAAATTACACTTGTTTGTTTCACAATTTTTTACTTTACTATTTAATCGACTAGTTTCGCGTTTTTCAGCATTATCACTCCTGATAATGCTGTAAAACGCGAAACTAGTCGAGTAAATAGTAAAGTAAAAAATTGTGAAACAAACCAAGTGTAATTTAATTTAAACCTTCATTATCAATATTTAAAAATGTTTCACCAAGTGATAAGTGAGAAAATTATTCAAGAAATTTTATATATTATATTCTGTATATATTGTGGCATTATGTTGTAAAATTTAAGTCCGTTATATATGGGAGATTTTTCTGAGAGGGTTAGCCTGTGTACAGGATAAGCATACAAATTGTTATTCCTCGTGTTATAATTGTGGTTAGTTATATAGGCTTGAAATGTTGGCTTGTATTTAAAATTATATATTAAAATTTCGTAGATATATAGCCCTGGTATTGTTAATATACCGAATCTTTTAAATTGACTTTTACAGGTTTCATTGTGTTTCAATCCCAATAATATTCGAACAGCACGTTTCTGCGTAATAAATAAATTATTCGCCATGGTACTATTTCCATAAAAAATAATACCATACCTCATAATTGACTCAATGTTGGATTTATAAACCATATAAAGTGCTTTAAAGTTAACCAATGGTTTAAGTACTCTCATAGCGAAACACAACGAGTTTAGTTTGGAATTTCATTCCACGCAATGACCTTTCCAATTTAGTTCACTGTCCATGATAATTCCGAGTACTCAACAGCTAGAATCTAGCGAGAGATCCAAAGTTCCAAGATTTAATCGATTTAGTTTAATATTCGTACGTTTTCTATGAAACTGTATTACATTAGTTTTATTTTCATTAAGAATTAATTTATTTTGTAACATCCAGTTTTTAGTAATGCCGACAATTTTAGCTGCTTTGCTCTGAAGATCGTTAATATTTTGGCTAATAACTAATAAATTAGTATCACCTGCATACATTTCAATAATTCCATCATTCTCCTGAACCAAATTGGGAAGGTCATTGGTGTAAATAACAAATAACAAAGGGCCCAAAATGCTTCCTTGGGGCACCCCAATATTAGGTTTTTCGACCGACGAGTATGTTTTATTACAACCAGTTTTTTGCCGGCGATATTTTAGGAATGAATTTATTAGATTTAGACATACTCCTCTTACTCCATACATCTCAAGTTTTGATGGCAATATTCCATGATTCATGGTGTCAAAAGCTTTGGAGAGGTCCAGGTATATTCCAATGGGAATTTCTGACCTCTCCAAAGCTTCGACAATATGCTGTAAGTAATTAAATAAAGCCGTTCTGGGTGATTTCAATTTCAGAAAACCGTGTTGAGATGAACTAAATAAATTATTATTATCAAAGAAATCGACTAATCGATTAGCAATAACTTTTTCTACAATTTTCGAAAAAACGTTTAGTAACGATATTGGTCTATAGTTGCTCGGATCTGATGGATTACCTTTCTTGTAAATTGGGGTAATTGATGATAATTTAAGGCATAACAGTCTTTTTATTTATTTATTTATTTATTTATTTATACGGAAGTCCATTTAATATACAGTCTTAAGTTAAAATATACAATTAAGAATAGTAATTATGTGTAATAATCACTTTACGTAAACTCAAAAACATACATTTCTTTCTTGTTAATTTTGTGTAGAGGAAGGAAAACTAGATATTCATGTTTATTCTTGTTAATCACTGTAAAATTGTGTACTTAATTTTTTTTTAGTTTTCTTGTAATTCGAAATTGTATAAAAAGGAATAAATAATATTCGTAGCTTTTTCTGTCTTCATGTTCTTTTTTGTTACACATAAAAAGACTATTTATGAGGTCTTCTTTTTTCTCGATCAATAAATATTTTTCTAGAGATAACCCACTGAGCAAACATATTTAAGTAACGTTTCATTAACATTAAAACAACGTTTAATGTTATTACAATGTTGATAAAACGTTATTTGTTTGTTTTTTGCTCAGTGGGAATATACCCTACTTCACTTTTCTTTTAAAAATGTGAAGTAAGGAATAACAGTCTTTTTATGTGTAATAATCACTTCACGTAAAACATACAGATCTTTCTTGTTAATTCTGTGTAGAGAAAGAAAAACTAGACATTCATGTTTATACTTGTTAATCACTATGAAATTGTTTATTTACTTTTTTCTTTTAGCTTTCTTGTAATTCGAAATTGTACTCATTTAAAGCATGTTGGAACATGACATCGACCATCTTACCCCGCTGGCGGCTAACCCGAAATGGCCCTCGGTTACCCCCACCACACATCCAATCAGGGCGTCGTCGAAGGGCCCCGGTGCCCTCCCAAAAAGCGATGGCCTCCGGGCGCCGGGCGCGCCCATTGGCCGCCGCTCGGCGTCGCGCCAATGATAAATTATCCCGACCAAGATGGCCGCCGGCGTTTCCCGCCAATCGCGTGGGTCCTGTGCACGTTCTAACATATTCGGCCTAGCGGTTCGTCTAGTTGTTCTTAGATGGAGCCACGCGGCGAGCCAACTTCTCCGATTTTGAATTAGGGGGGCGAAATGTGCGCACTTTCCGTACGCGGTGTTTGTTTACACATTGCTGAGATGTTAACCGTGTGGATTTTTTACGCAACGAGTCTAGACCTGTAGAACAAGCGGTTTATAATAATTTACACGCATGCTGCGCCCTAGTACGTCAGAATCCGGTTAACCTATATTTAAATTTTTGTTTAGGTGTTGGTTAAATAAGCCAGCTGGTTGTGTTTGAACAAATAATCTTAAAAGAAAAATGTCCTGTCCTATATGTTACTTTACGCATTCACGAAAAATTGACTTTTTATCCTAAAAAAATAAAAATAGTTTTAAGTTAAAGCTCATTTAATTCTGAATCCACTACTTTTTGATTTTTTTTATGGTTTTTGACAACAAAAGTGAAACAGTAGAAATAATTTGTATTATAGTAAAATATAATGTTGCAAACAATTACAATTTTATTTGTAGAAATTACAGCCAGTTGGTTGTGTTTGTACGAATAATCTTAAAAGAAAAGTGTCCTGTATGTTACTTTACTTTCTATCTAACTTTCAACTTAACGCATCCTCGAAAAATTGACTTTTGATCTTAGAAAAATTAAAATTACATCAATTTAAACCTCATTTAATTCTGAATCCACTACTTTTGCATTTTTCAGATGCGGTATTATCAAAAATCCGAGAAACGATTATAAAAATTTATAAAATAATGTGTAGCAAATGCATACAGGGTTTTTTTTCTTTTAAGTATATCACAATTATATGCTGCAAATGTTCCGATATTCGTTGTTTTTTGAAAAGAGTTTAATTTGAAGTTAAAACGTGTGTTTCCACTCCCAGACTAAGCATGAAGTAAAATTTCGAGTTTAGAAAAGCCTGAAATTTTACTTACATTTACATTTACATTTAATTCTGAATCCACTACTTTTGCATTTTTCAGATGCGGTATTATCAAAAATCCAAGAAACGATTATAAAAATTCATAAAATAATGTGAAGCAAATGCATACAGGGATTTTTTTTTTTTAAGTATATCACAATTATATGCTGCAAATGTTCCGATATTTGTTGCTTTTTTAAAAGAGTTTAATTTGAAGTTAAAACGTGTGTTTCCACTCCCAGACTAAGCATGAAGTAAAATTTCGATTTTAGAAAAGCCTGAAAATTTGGTTTGGTCGCGTAGCGCGAAGCGCGGAGCGACCAAACCAAATTTTCAGGCTTTTCTAAACTCGAAATTTTACTTCATGCGCCACGCGCATAAAACGCTGAAATACTGTGAAGTTTAAATATATATTGAACTTCACTTAAAATCAGTGTTTTATACGCGTGGCGCATGAAGTAAAATTTCGAGTTTAGAAAAGCCTGAAATTTTACTTCATGCTCAACCTGGGAGTGGAAAACAGTAATGTTTCATCACTATTGAACGTTGATTTAATGTTGATGAAACATTACTTAAATGGATTTGCTTAGTGGGCAAAATCTTCTATTTATCACTTTTCATGTTTTACAACTACTTTCAACATTAAATCAACGTTCAATAGTGATGAAACATTACTGTTTTCCACTCCCAGGTTGAGCATGAAGTAAAATTTCAGGCTTTTCTAAACTCGAAATTTTACTTCATGCGCCACGCGTATAAAACATTGATTTTAAGTGAAGGTTAATATATATTTAAACTTCACAGTATTTTCAGCGTTTCAGAGCAAGTAAAATTTCAGGCTTTTCTAAACTCGAAATTTTACTTCATGCGCCACGCGTATAAAACACTGATTTCAAGTGAAGTTCAATATATATTTAAACTTCACAGTATTTCAGCGTTTTATGCGCGTGGCGCATGAAGTAAAATTTCGAGTTTAGAAAAGCCTGAAAATTTGGTTTGGTCGCTCCGCGCTTCGCGCTACGCGACCAAACCAAATTTTCAGGCTTTTCTAAACTCGAAATTTTACTTCATGCTTAGTCTGGGAGTGGAAACACACGTTTTTACTTCAAATTAAACTCTTTTAAAAAAAACAACGAATATCGGAACATTTGCAGCATATAATTGTGATATACTTAAAAGAAATAACCCCTGTATGCATTTGCTACACATTATTTTATGAATTTTTGTAATCGTTTCTCGGATTTTTGATAATCCCGCATCTGAAAAATGGAAAAGTGGTGGATTCAGAATAAAATGAGGTTTAAATAGATGTCATTTTCGTTTTTCTAAGATAAAAAGTCAATTTTGCGAGAGAGCGTAAAGTTATATTTTCTTTGTCTTTCAACAGATTTTGAATGATTAAAAAAGACTAGAAAGCTATTTCTAAGATAAAAAGTCAATTTTTGGTGAATGCGTAAAGTTGGATTTTCTTTGACTTTCAACAGATTAAAAAAGACCAGAAAGTTATTTCTGAGATAAAAAGTCAATTTTTGGTGAATACGTAAAGTTAGATTTTCTTTCAGCAGATTTTTAATTTAATTTAATTTATTTATTTCAACGGCTTGCCATTTACATTAAAAATACAATATACAAAAAAAACAAATATGTACACTAAACACTAAACTTAAAACTAAGCAAGAAAAGTTACAAATCTTTTAAGAGGCGCTTTAATAAAGAAAAAGACCCATTAAGAAAGTCAACATTTAAAATATTTGCGTGACGCAAAACGCGAACAGAAGCGGAATATTTCGCATAATCCGTGCGCCTGTAGCCGATATGGAATGTTATGTCAGGTGGATCCCGTATACCAACCAATTCCAACAGATCAGGGCAATTCAAATATCCATTAAGTAGTTTGAATACTAACTTAATGTCAGCTTCTACACGCCTTTGTTTAAGGCTGCGAAGGCCAAAAGTCGTCAAAGGATCCAAGTAGGGCTGATCGGTACTAATCGGTACTTAATGATTAAAAAAGACCAGAAAGTTATGGAAATAATTTTTTTTATAAGAAAATAATTAGCTAACGTTGTTTATAACATCATGAGGAGTCTCTGTGGTTTTTTTTTCAGGATGTTTTAGAAAATAAAATTTCCATCGAAATTTTGCAATTTTCCTAAGGGGTATGGAAAAATATCGGTTTTCTGATATTTTTATTAAATTCCTAAAAAAATTACAGATCCACATTTAAATATTTGAAACAATGTGGGCTATTTATTTTCACGAGAAAAAAATATTTAAACCTACTTTTTCTACTGTTACCAACCAAAGAAAAATTATGAATCCATTTAAATCTAACTTTAAGCGCTCGTATAAAACACAATTTCTAACGTGGAGAAAATATCTAGACAGCAAATTTACGCTCGTCTAACCCGGAATCGAGAGCTTTTAAAATAATTTAAATCGGTTGAGAATTAAATAAATTAGAGCGCTATAAATGCGAAAAGTTTCTTGATTTGGCACTTTTCTTACAAAAGTAATTTTTAAAAATTTAAACGCTAACCGATTTTATGTATTCGAAATGCAGTAAAGTAAGGATGAAATAGGCTTTAAAATTTCTGAATAATTTTGAAGAGAGATAAAAAACTGTGTTCACGGTGAAAGCCTAAATTTGATATTTTGTTTTTCTAGCAGTACGTTAGAGATAAAAATCGGACTGAAAGTTGTGTACATTATTTTTCACTAGAAAATAACTAGTTATAGTCGCTTCTAAGGTTATTAGGAAAAACTAGGATTTTTTTTAGAATTTTTAAAAAATTAAAATTTGTGTCATAATTTTGCAATTTGTATAGCAAAAAAATCGATTTTCAGATATCTTTTTTTTAAATTCTCAAAAAATGTATAGATTTACAGACAAATATTAAATACAATGTATGCTGTTTATTTTCCCTAGAAAAGAATATTTGCACCTACTTTTTTCACTTTTACCAACCAGAGAAAAATGATTATTCCATCTAAATCTAACTTTGAGCGCTCGTAAAAAGCACAATTTTAATTAGGAGAAAATATCTAGGCAGGAAATTTACGCTCGTTTAATCCGGAATCGAAAACTTTTAGAATAATTTAAATCCGTTGAGAATTAAATCAATTAGAGCACTATAAATGCGAAAAGTGCAAGTTTCTTGATTTAGCACTTTTCTTATAAAAGTAATTTTAAAAAATGTAAACGCTAACCGATTTTATTTATTCAAAATGTTGTAAAGTTAGAATGAAGTTGGCTTTGAAATTTCTGAATAAATGTAATCGTGAGATAAAAATTGTGTTCACGGTGGAAGCCTAAAGTTGAAATTTTGTTTTTCTAGCGGTACTTTAGAGATTAAAATCGGACTGAAAGTTGTGTTAATTATTTCTTCACGAGAAAATAACTAGTTATAGTTGCTTCTAAGGTTATTAGGAAAAATTATGATTTTTCTTTTAGAATTCTTAAAAAATTTAAATTTGTATCAACATTTTGCAATTTGTATGGAAAAAAATCGATTTTCAGATATATTTTCTAAAATTCTTAATAAATTTACAGATTTGCAGACAAATAATAAAAACAATGAAGGCTGTTTATTTTCCCGAGAAATGAATATTTACACCTACTTTTTTCAATTTTACACACTAGAGAAAAATGATGAATACATCTAAATCTAACTTTGAGCGCTCGTAGAAAACACAATTTTAGTTAGCAAAAAAATACCCACGCAGAAAATTTACACTCATTTAATCCTGAATTGAGAACGTTTAGAATAATTTAAATCCGTTGAGAATTAAAAAAATTGGAGCGCTCTAAATGCGAAGAGTGCATATTTCTCGATTTAGCACTTATCTTATAAAAATATTTGGAAAATGTTTTAACTCTAACCAATTTTATTTATTTGAAATGTAGTAAACTTAGGATAAAATAGGCTTTTAATTGTTTCAATAATTTTTGTTGTGTGATAAAAATTGTGTTCACAGTGGATGCCTAAAGTTGAAATTTCGTTTTTCTAATAGTACTTTGGAGATTAAAATCAGACTTAAATATTTTTTTCCACTAGGAAATAACTAGTTACAGTTGCTTCTAGCGTTATGAGGAAAATCTGGAATTTTTTTCAGAATTTTTAAAAAATAAAAATTTTTATCGAAATTTTCCAATTTTCATAAGTTAGATATGGAAAAATATCGATTTTCGGATAATTTTTTTTAAATTCTCGAAAAATGTACAGATCTACTTACAAACATTAAAAACAATGTGCGCTATTTATTTTCCCGAGAAAAAAATATTATTTGCACTCACTTTTTCAACTTTTACCAACCAGATAAAAATGATAAATCCATCTAAACCTAACTTTGAGCGCTCCTACAAAACACAATTTTTAATTTGGAGAAAGTATTTAAGAAGCAAATTTACGCTCGTTTAATCCTAAATTAAGAACTTTTTTTTAGATATGGAAAAATATCGATTTTCGGATAATTTTTTTTAAATTCTCAAAAAAGGTACAGATCTAAAAAAACCAATAACAACCATATTTGAATTCATTTCATCATTTCACCCATACACTCATTAAGGACTGACGTACGACACTAATCATCAATCTAGGCAGAAAGACCTCAGGTCGATAGCCATTTAACAGTGACAGTGACAGTTCGCACCACTCATCCATTTTAAATAATAAAATTGTTTTGTAAATATACTTGTAAATATACTGTAATCACTTTACTGTCAATAAAGATATTATTATTATTATGTACAGATCTACTTACAAACATTAAAAACAATGTGCGTTATTTATTTTCTGGAGAAAAAAATATTTGCACTTACTTTTTCTACTTTTACCAACCAAAGAAAAATGATAAATCCATCTAAACCTAACTTTCAGCGCTCGTACAAAACACAATTTTTAATTTAGAGAAAGTATTTGAGAAGCAAATTTACGCTCGCCTAATCTTGAATTAAAAACTTTTACAATAATTCAAATCCGTTAAGAATTAAATGAATTAGAGCGCTCTGAATGCGAAAAGTGCGGGTTTCTCGATTTAGCACTTTTCTTATAAAAGCAGTTCAAAAAATTTAAACGCCAGCTGATTTTATTTATTCGAAATATACTAAACTTAGGATGAAATAAGCTTTTAAATTTTCTACAACTTTTATTGTGAGGTAAAAGTTGTGGTCATAGTGGATGCCTAAAGTTGACATTTCGTTTTTTTAACGGTACTTTAGAGATTAAAATTAGACTGAAATATTTTTTTTAACGAGGAAATCATTAGTTAAAATTGCTTCTCATGTTATGAGGAAAATCTAGGATTTTTTTCAGACTTTTTAAAAAAATTAAATTTTAATCGAAATTTTGCAATTTTCATATGGAAAAAAATCGATTTTTGGAATTCTTTAAAAAAATTCTCAAAAGATGTACAGATCTACATACAAATATTAGAAACAATGTATGCTATTTATTTTCCCGAGAAAAAAATATTTACACTTACTTTTTGTCACTTTTACCAACCAGAGAAAACTAATAAATCCATCTAAACCTAACTTTGAGCGCTCATACAAGATACAATTTTTAATCCGGAGAATATATCAAGGTAGTAAATTTACACTTGTTTAATCCTGAATTGAGAACTTATAAAATAATTTTACTCTATTAAAAATTAAATAAATTAGAGGGCTGTAAATGCGAAAAGTGCAAATTTCTCGTTTTACCACTTTTCTTATAAAAATATTTTTAAGATATTTGAACGCTCACCGTTTTTATTCATTCGCAATGCAGCTTTTTAGCTCTTAGTTGTTCTTTATATGCAAATTAAAAAGATATATATCAATGCAATAGTATTTTTTTTTTTTTTTTAATAAAAAGATATAGTACGACAAATCTAACGTGGCCACTGGTCGAGTTATTTATTTTAAATGTGAGACATTTCAAATAAAAAAAATATTCCTTAAACGTTTGTCTTTGGCGATATAAACAAATCTAACGTGGCCACTGGTCGAGTTATTTATTTTAAATGTGAGACATTTCAAATAAAAAAAAATATTCCTTAAACGTTTGTCTTTGGCGATATAATAAATAAATAAATCCTGTAAAAGAAATTGTTGTGGTGTTTTTTTTGTCTTTATTCCAAATGTGAGACATTTCAAATAAAAAAATCATTACTTAAACGTTTCTGTTTGGCGATATAAATAAATCGTCTGCTGAAAATAATCTTGTAAAATAAATCTTTTGGGTTTTTTGTCTTTTTTTTTCTTTATTTCAAATGTGAGACATTTTAAATAAAAAAATCATTCCTTAAACGTTTGTCCTTAGCGATATTAATAAATCGTCTGCTGAAAACAATCCTGTAAAAAAAATCGTTGGGATTTTTGTCTTATTTTGTCTTTATTTCTAATGTGAGGCATGTCAAATAAAATCAAATCATCCTTTAAACGTTTGTCTTTGGCGATATAAATAAATCATCTGCTGAAAACAATCCTGTAAAAGGAATCGTTGGGGTTTTTTGTCTTTTTTTGTCTTAATTTCAAATGTGAGACATGTTAACCAAAAAAAATCATCCCTTAAATGTTTATCTTTGGCGATATGAAGAAATCATCTGCTGAAAACAATCCTGTAAAAGAAATCGTTGGGGTTTTTTTGTCTTTTTTGTCTTTATTTCAAATGTGAGACATGTAAAATAGAATTAAATCATCCTTAAAACGTTTGTCTTTGGCAATATGAATTAATCGTCTGCTGAAAACAATCCTGTAAAAGAAATCGTTGGGTTTTTTGTCTTTCTTGTCTTTATTTCAAATGTGAGACATGTCAAATAAAAGATTAAACGTTTGTCTTTGGCAATATAAATAAATCGTATACTGAAAATAATCTTGTAAAAGAAATCATTGTAGTTTGTGTCTTTCTGTTTTGGACAGAGCATTTTTCAATGGAAACTGTTTTTATGCTGCGCCGCATCAAATGTTCTTAACGGTAGCTTTGGATACAGAAAACAATTCAAATATCACTCACTATTATATTGTACACATATTTTAAAGCTACACTGAAAAAAATATACGAGCCTGCCAAGTAACTTGTTTGGTTCAAACTTGTAACGCGTTTCCGTCAAACATTCTAACTTGTTAGAATGTTGATATAAACACTGTAACATGTTTGAATCAAACATTCAAACAAGTTAGATTGTTTGACGGAAAAAAGAAAAATTCCGTCAAACATTCTAACTTGTTAGATGTTGATATAAACACAATATACAATCAAACATTCAAACAAGTTAGAATGTTTGACGGAAACACGTTACTTGGCAGGCTCGTATATAAACATATAACTTGTTTGAAGTTATCATTTATTTTTTTCAGTGTGGAATTTTTTATTTTGAGAAATGACGTCGCAGTGAAAAACTTCCTGAACACTTTTGATTATTGTTGAAAAATTATCGCGTTGGCGGCGGCGGCGTGTGCAGCAGCCCGAGCGAGCGTACTTGACACAATTTTTCGAGTCACGTGACACCGTCTGCCGCGGTGCACTCAATCACTGTCGGCGAGGAAAAGAGAAAGAGATACAAAATAGGAGAAAACGTTGTTGCGCCATAATCTCTCACTCTGACAGATTTATGTAACTGATTCCTTTTTAATGACGTCATTACGATTTTACGATGATGTGATCTTCGCGACGATAGACAGAATGGTGGACATAAAATGTCACGAATAATTATCTACAATAACCACAGTTCCGAAGACGATTTTATATCGAATATTGAACAATATACAGGATGGATGGTGTTTGATTGTCTAGCTTATGTCTTATCTGCTGAAATATTAAAGATTCAAAAGAGTTAAATATAAAATTTATCATACGCTACGTTATTTGTTTGTTTTTTGCTCAGTGGGAACTACTTCTCGAGCCAATACACCGACAGATATTGAATTATACCTTAATAGACACCTTTATTAAGGTATAATTTAATATCTGTCGGTGTATTGGCTCGAGAAGTAGTTCCCACTGAGCAAAAAATAAACAAATAACGTTGTATCAACATTGTAGCAACATTAAACGTTGTTTTAATGTTGATAAAACATTACTTAAATGAATTTGCTCAATGGGTTGTTTCTATGAATATTTGGAGACTTATCTCAATGGGATAAAATTTTGCAGAAAGTCGATATCAGAGCTGGGAAGAGCAAAAAAAGATTCGAATCACGAATCCGAATCACCTAATATGATTCGAATCACGAATACTCGAATAAAGGATTCGTAAGAGATAAATATGATTCGAATCAAAGATTCGAATCCTGTTTTTTCGAATCACGAATACAAATCCTTCAAGAATAAATTTTATTTTATTATATTTTTGCAACCATTAATATATAACTATCGTTACCAGTTGTTTTAACAAAAATATTCAAAACCTAATTAATTATTATTAACACTGAACATCGTTGATAAAAGGCTAAATATCTGATTCCCTGTTACTCTGATTAAAGATGTGTTTGTGTGTTTCTGAACTTTACTTCAAATCAGTGTTTTGTACGCGTGGCGCATGAAGTAAAATTTCGAGTTTAGAAAAGCCCGAAAATTTGTCTCGGGTCGCTGCGCGACCCTCGACAAATTTTCACGGGGCTTTTCTAAACTCGAAATTTTACTTCATGCTTAGCCTGGGAGTGGAAAACACTCATTTAAAGCTTCAAATTGAACTTTAAAAAAAAAAACAAGGAATATCTAAAGATTTACTGAAAATAGGCTAAATTTGGAATACGTATACTTAAAAGAAAGCTCCCTGTAGCTGTTTGCTCCGAAGAAATATGAATACTTGTAAACCATAATGAAGATAACAATTCATTCTCAAAAAACACTCGTTAATTAATATTTTACGCAATTGACGTTTGTTGAACAATAGCGGCGACAAAGAAAAAACATGTATTTTTATTTTAATCTTCTAGTAGAAATTCGTTTTATGTTAAAAGAAGTAAACTATCCATCTTTCAGCTAGTAGTACAAGTTCTTTCTGTTAGCAGCAGTTATCCTTTTAGTAGTAGATGAAACAACTACTATTTTGTTCCTTCTACTATTACTAGGACTTTCTGCAACTAGTTGTAGTACAGGCTCCGTCTGCTGGTGGCAAGACACGATAAGCCAGAACCATCTGAACTAGATGCTCTGTTAATAATAATAATAATAAACTGTTTATTGATCAACGTATGCAGCGAATAACACAATTAAAAAATACGATTGTGCGACGCAACTTCCACTCCATTTCTTCCACTGACCGTTACTTCCACTAGTTCTTATTTCCACTAACCATCACTTCCACTAGTTCTTTTTTCCACTCCATTTCTTCCACTCCATTTCTTCCACTCCATTTCTTCCACTCCAGTTCTTCCACTTACCAAGGAGTGGAAAAAAGAACTAGTGGAAGTGATGGTTAGTGGAAATAAGAACTAGTGGAAGTAAGGGTCAGTGGAAGAAATGGAGTGGAAGTAAAGGTGTAGTGGAAGTATTGGTAAGTGGAAGAAATGGAGTGGAAGAAATGGAGTGGAAGAACTGCCCCCCTACGAAAAAATACAATACATATAAACACAATTGTTGATCAAAACGGGTGTATTCAGTTTAATTAAAAACAATTAATTAAACTGATCTTCCATACAACCGTTGGACATATTAAGAATATAATTCAAGTGGGGGGCAAAAGTGCATTTATAAGTAAGAAAGAAGTAAGAAAATTGAAGAAATCTCACGTCAGCAATTTTTTTTTACATGTTTTGGAGTGCAAGGAATCAGTTTAACATCTGATATTAGAGTTCACCAAAGCAGTCTGTTCAATTAGTAAATTATTTCGCATCTTAATTTTGAAAGTAGCGAGGGATAGCATTTTGAATTGTTCAGGTATACTATTGTAAACTTTCATAATTTGGTAGGTAAAGGACCGTTCGAATATTTTATAATGACATTTTGGCGTAGATATCATGTGTCTAAAACGAAGATTTAAATTATGAACATCGGTTCTAAATGTTATCTTATTATAGAGATAAGAAGGCTGCTTGGTGTTGATAATTTTTTGATAAAGACAAGCCGCGTGTAATTTTCTTCTGTTTTCCATATTGAGCCAATTTAGTTTCTCGAGTGTGTAGGAGATTTTTAAATTTACGTATTCCGAAAATGAGTCTCAGGCATGCATTTTGGACTTTCTGGATTCTTCGACGATCCGTGGCATCGATGCAGGGCCCATAGACACTGTCACAGTAATTGAAGGTAGAAAGAACCAGACTGTCGCATAACATGCTTCGCAGATTTACACTAAGGCATTCTTTACTCCCATACAACACTTTTAGTTTGCCATAGGAACACTGTATTAGCTTGCTAACTTGTTGTTTAAATCTTAATTTAGTATCTACGAGGATACCTAGGTTCTTTGCCCACTTAATGGGAAATAGCTGTTCGTTTTCCAAGGTGAGAGATACAGTATCTTTTACTTTCATCAAGGTACTATCTTTTCCAAAAAGTAAAAGTGCAGATTTTGCTGGATTAATTTGTAGGCAGTGTTTTTTTACAAATGGTGCTTAGGTTGGAAAGATCACTCCTAAGCTGATCAATTGCCCTGTCACTGTCATTAGCATCGAATGATAAATACACCTGCGTGTCATCAGCATACAGGTGATAGCGAGATTTGGTGTTTGCAAAGATGAAGCTGGTATAAATGCCAAACAATAGCGGACCCAGTACAGATCCATGTGATACCCCCGAGCGCAGTTGCAATGGTTCGGACATGGTCGTGTCGAGTTTGACGCGTTGAAATCTGTTTACCAAGTAGGCTTTGAAAAACTGGATAGCAGCCGTGCTAAGGCCAACGTAGTGCAGAATAGCTAACATCATATCGTGGTTGAGCGTGTCAAAGGCTTTAGAAAAATCAATCAATGTCAATCCTGTGATGTTGTTAACGTCTGTGGCCTTAATTATATCATCTATTACCATTAGAAGTGCCGTCTCGCAGCTATGAAGTTTCCTGAATCCTGATTGATTTTTAGGTAAGATATTAAATTTATGAACATGGCCTTGTAGTTGAATTTCTACGACTTTTTCGAGAATTTTTGATAAGGCTGGAAGAATGCTGATTGGTCGAAGGTCTTTCAATTCGAGTGCAGTGGGTTTTTTGGGAAGTGGGATCACCAGAGCTTCTTTCCAAACTTTCGGACAGCATGACGAAGTTAAACAATGATTGATAATATGCGTAATATACGGTAGAAGGTATGGAACGCATAAAGTGAGTAGTAGAATATTAATATCAGTAGTAGAATATTAATAGCAGTAGTTCTTTCTGCTAGTAGAAATAGTGTTTCTTGCTACAAAAAAAACGCCCCCCCTGAAGTTTTTGTATGTAAAGGCGGAACTGTAGGAGCAAAAACAATATTTTTTCCTAATCCCCCCCACGAAATTTGTTTAACCCCCTCCGATTTTTTTCCTTACTATAATCCTTTTATAAATATTCGAATTTTTCTGACTGCGGCCTTGGTCGTTTTTTCAGCTTAATAGTAGTTTTTTATTATACTACCACTAGTTTTTTCTGCTACTAGTAGTAGTAGTAGTATAGGCTCAGTCTACGGAACTAGAAGCTCTGTGTGCTAATAGCGGCAGTTCTTTCTGCTAGTAGACAAATCGTTTTTAACTGAAGAAAGTAAACGTTACAGTTTGTAGTAGTGGTTCTTTCGGCTAATAGTAGTAGTACTACTACAGGCCTCGTCTGCTGGAAGCAAGATATCTGAAGCTACAACCATTTGAGCTAGAAGTTCTGACTGGTAATAGTGCGAGTTGTTTCTGCTAGTAAAAATAGTGTTTTCCGCAAAACAGCCTATTTTCTGGAAATCTTTAGATATTCCTTGTTTTTTTTTAAGTTCAATTCGAAGCTTTAAACGTGTGTTTCCACTCCCAGACTAAGCATGAAGTAAAATTTCGAGTTTAGAAAAGCCCCGTGAACATTTGTCGAGGGTCGCGCAGCGACCCGAGACAAATTTTCTGGGCTTTTCTAAACTCGAAATTTTACTTCATGCGCCACGCGTATAAAACAGTGATTTAACGAGAAATTTAAAAACACACAAAAGACATTTTTCATGTTAATCCTCACAATTAATTCGAATTATTTTTGACGATTCAAATCCTTTTGTAAGTATTCGAATCCTTTTATAAATATTCGAATCCTTTTATAAATATTCGAATCACCCACATTTGGATTCGAATACGAATCCTCTTAAAAATACGTAACGAATCCGGATCACGAATCCAGTTGAAGTACACAGAAGTTGAAGTACACAGAATGAAAACATGCAAACTTCCTTCAATACCGCTAGCCCGAGATCTGGTCCTACAACCGAGAATCACGAGGCGAGGACAGAAGGAAGGAACTCCAACAGCGACAACTACAGACGATACATCAAACAAATAAATATCATACAAATAATATACATACATATACCTGTAATTGAAACACTGAAATAAATAAATTATTTTCTAAAAAAAAAAAGTAAAGTATTTGAATGCCTCTTTTGAATCCTCTAAAAGGATTCGAACCCAGGATTCGAATCCTGAATGATTTGAATCCTGAATGATTCGAATCCTGAATGATTCGAATCCTGAATGATTCGAATCCTGCCCAGCTTTGGTCGATATTAATTTTAATTCGTTTTTAAATGTGTAATTATATGAAATAGTCGTATAAAGTTTGACTAAAAGCTCAATAAAACTTAACGATCCGCGCGGTATTCAATTATTTCGCATTAATAGATCGATAAATCAGATCTATTAAAACGAATTGAATAATTGTGAATTGCGCCGTTACGCGGATTTATTGCACGCGCGGCCTTGAACGCTCATCAGTTTTTGGCCTTGAACGCGTCGTCTGGAATTGACGCGCTACTCATTACGTATTCCTGTCGCGGGCGTAAAATGGCCCGTTTCGTGCTCGTGCTTCAAATTTTTCGAAACGAAGAAAAAATGGTCACCATTCAGGTGGTCGCATGTACTCGTAGTATTTTTTTTTGTATTTATGAATGATAAAACATTTTGTATGTTAATTTTATTGATAGAGAATAAAAAATGGTTGTGAAGAAAGCGATTGTGTTTGTTGATTTATTTTAAGCGTGCGAGAAGAGGATTTTATTCGCGATCCATTGCGATTTTAAACAAGGGGCCTAGTAATAATTCGAAAAAAAAAAAATCACACCTATCTTTCGGTTTCTGAGATATTCTAAAATAAGGTGAAATTTTGGCATTTCTATTTTTTTTTTTTCTCAAAAACCAATAAAGCTAGACGTTTATCATTAATACATTCTACAGGCACTTTTTAACGAGGAATACAATGACATCATTATTTTTGAGATAAAATTAAATATTATTATGGGCGCCGTTTTGGATTTTCATATCAACATCAAAAGCCTTTCACTCCGTAAATTCTCATTAACCATGAAAGAGTTCCTAAATAAGCATGCATTTTACAGCTTGGAGGAATACTTAGATTTTAACTTTGAATTGTATGTGTTTTAAACATGTCATTATTTATTTACTTATTATGCATGTAGATCCTATGTTAATATTTTCTGTTTTCTTTTTAAATTGTATATGACTTATGTAAAACTATAATGCTAATACATCAATAAAAAATATATATATATATATATTTTCTGAAGGGTACTTTTTTGTGAATTCAATGATGTACCCAAACTTGATATTTTGTGGTAGATTTTATGTCAAAAATTAATATTCTTTCTTTGTGTACAGAAGGCTATGGAAACTAAATGAACACATTTTTTTTTAACAAAATATTGACAGATTTCATGAAATTGTGTGGTGATTCAACTGTTTCAAATAGTTTTGATAACTTTTTCTCTCAAAATGCTGTTTAGTAATGAAGAAAATCGGGATATGATAATCATTTATTATTTAACAAGCATAACATTTTAAATTACAATAAATGTTAAAATATTTCGCCATTCATCACCAAACAGATTTCTGCTGTTTTCCTTAAATTTTGAATCGCTCTCACGACATCTCTCCTTCGAAATCGCTGTAAAGCACCGATAATATTTCTGCGTAGTTCATCAATATCATTTGGAGAGTTTTTGTATATTTTGTTTTTTAAATTCCCCCACAGAAAATAATCCAGTGGAGACAAACCAGGCGGGCGTGCCGGCCAACGTACATCACCGTTACTTTGTTCTTCTTTCAACCAAATAATTAGAAATCATTCCGCTGTTATGTGGAGGCGCACCATCTTGTTGAAACCACAACGTGTTTATGCAGCCTAATGTGATATTATTGTCCAAATAGTCCGTTAAATAATTTCTCAAAATATCGAAATAACGTTGAGATGTTAAATTTTCATCATAAATGTATGGGCCAATAATTTTATCTTCTAATAATCCAACCCATACATTTAGACCAAACCTGCACGGAACAATTTATACAAGTTTAAATAAAATTAATAGATTATTTACCTTTTGCAAAATCGGATTCTTGTGTTCAATTGCATACCGGTTTTGATATTTTGTTCTCGGTTTTGTAAACGAACCATATAAAAATAAATTTCTATGCAGGGTTATAAAATACCTCTAACTTGGTTGACGTATATCTGGATAACGCTGCAGATATTGTGCCGATGTGATTGTGATATTTTTATGTGATAAATAATAAATGTTAATCACATCCCGATTTTCTGCATTACTAAACACCATTTTGAGTGAAATACGTATCAAAATTTTTCAAAACAGTTAAATTACTTGACAATTTTATGAGAACTGCCAATATTTTGTTTAAAACAAAATGAATTTATTTAGTTTTCAAAGCCTTCTATGCAGAAAGAAATGATTTTAAATTTAGCATAAAATCTACCACGAAATATCAAGTGTGGTACATCATTGAATTCACAAAAAATCGTACTCTCGGAAAATATTATATTCCAAAATGTTGACTATGGTTTCTCAATAATATTTAAGGTTATCTCAAAACTAATTATGTTATTGTATTCCTCGTTAAAAAGTGCCTCTAGAATGTATTAACTGTTAACGTCTAACTTTTTTGGTTTTTGAGTAAAAAGATGAAAATCAAATTCCAAAATTAAATTTTTTTTGAAATATCTCAAAAACCAGAAAATATAACTGATTTTTGTTCGGGTTATTATTAGGCTCAATAATGCGCAACTTTGTCCCAATTTAATCAACTCTCTATCTCTTCAAATAACCGAGATCCCCATGCATTCTGTCGAAATACGGACACCCTGTATGGGCGTTATTAAAGTTTTGATCATTTTTGAAAGTAATTTTATTCGCACTTCGTAAGTATTAAGATTTATCCCGACACAAACGCGCAGAACGATTTAATCAAAATGCAAAAATGCACTTTCCAGAACATTTTAGGTGCCATTAGCGGTTTTGAGTGCTTTTCACTATTTATTAGCGTGAGCTAAAAGCGGGTGTAAATCTAAAATGATCGGGCGCAATAAAAATAAACCAGTGGAGCACCGCAACACCTCGAAATCGCTAAAAATACATAAATACAATGATGTAATACGAGCGCAACTTGAATTTTTGTGTCTTTAGCTGCGTTTCATTGTTCCACAATAAAATTTAACGGCGTCGTAAATTACGCCGTTCGCTCGTGGCACCTTGTTTCAAACGACACGTGCGTTATTTGTTCCGTCACAAGAAAATAATCCACATGCATACTAGTTTTACATGCTTGCCAAAATATATTTACAAAAAATATCTTAGAAAATGTTCACATAAATAAGTAATAGTAAACAGATGAAGTTTTATTAATTTATTTATTTATTCATCAACGGGATCCATATACAAAACGAGACTACAGTTCGTGATTCTTAAAACTAACAAAAGTACATTTTAAGGTATAAAAAATATATATATATATATATATATATATATATATATATATATATATATATATATATATATATATATATATATATATATATATTTCCTAAGCTACAAATACAATGATAATTTATAAGTGGCAAACTAACCATGTACACAATAACCTATTCCTTTAATAAGAATGCGCGTAGGTGTTTCAATGTCCCACTAAAAATGTTAAAATTGATATTATTGCAATTAGCACAAATCCTATTGATACCAAAATTATTGCAGTAATTGGTTCTGTACATTTGTTTATAAAATGACTTACTGCTCCGTAATAGGCGACTTGGAACATGGAAGTTTACTAAACTTCTGGTTCTGGACAGATTATCATACCTGATATTAATTTTTTAAGAAAAATAACATCTGCATTTAAGCGTCGTCGCTCGAGCGAAATTAATAAATGACAAAATATGTGGATAAGTGCAATCAAGATTGAATTTAAAGGTTATGTATGTAAGGAACCTATGTTGAACCCTCTCCACTTGGTTGATGTTTTGGGATGTATTTGGGGACCATACCATTGGGCAATATTCGATATGCGGCCGAACGAGAGACACATACAGATTTACGAGCGTTCTTTTATTAAAAAAATCTGTACACTGTCTTCTAATAAAGCCTAACATTTGCAAGGCTTTCGAAGAGACAGTGTCTATATTGTTAGTGAAGCTCCAAGTGTTCGTAAAAGTAACACCAAGATCTCTTACAACATTAGTGTGTGCTAATGGTGTGTTATTAAGAGAGTAATTTCTGAGTCCCTTTAATCTCTTTTTAGAATAAGACACAACAAAACATTTGGAAACATTCAGCTTCAATTTGTTTATAATACACCAACGACTTAACGCTTCCAGGTCGAGTTGTAGCTTATGGCAAGAATAATTGTCCTTCATAGGCATGTACAGCTTTAAGTCGTCCGCAAAAAGAAGGCAATTAGAATATTTGAAACACTTTACAATATCATTGATAAAAACATTAAATAGTAATGGACCAGTATGTGATCCCTGCGGTACCCCCGAAGTTACAGGTATGAGACGAGCATCAGTAACTTACTGATGCGAACTGTTTGAGTTCTGTTGCTGAGGTATGATTTAATCCAATCGAGCAAAGACCCATGTACACCAGCCCCTAAAGTTTTTCGACCAAGATTTGATGATCAACACTATCGAATATTAGAAAAGTCGGTGTACACGGTATCAACCTCGTACCCCTCTTCCAGCGATGTAGTAATTGTTGCCAGAAAGATTAGTAAATTAGATACTGTAGAATGTCCTGGCCGAAATCCATGTTGTTTATCCGTTAAAATAGAGTTCAAGTCCTTACTAACGCAATCAGTAACTAGCTTTTTAAATATCTTGAGAATGTGTGATAGCATTGATATTGGTCTGTAATTCTCAACGAGGTTCCTCTTGCCTTTCTTGAAGATAGGTGTTATTAGTGAATGCTTCCATCTGTCAGGAAAAGTGCCAGACTTAAGGGATCATCATTCTACCAGAATAATTTAGTTATTTGAGTTGCATGAAGATTTTAAGTCACTTAATTAAAACGTAAAGGGGTGTAAGTGCAATATGAAAAAAATGGAGTACATGCAAGGGGATTTTTGTTAATTATCTAAGAGATATAGAGCTTTCACTGATAGGTATCGTTACCCAGAATATTTTCTGTAAATCCATTTAACCATTTTGTTTTTTGGTTTGCTGGTTTTAATCAGGGTTGTTAAAAAAACGTTTTTTCATTTTAGTTAGAACAAACAGTTTTTTTAACAAAACGTGTTATTTAATTGAAACAGCGTTTAAAACAGGTTTAAAACGTGTTTAAAACAGAATATACAGGGGATTTTTCTTTTGAGTATACATATCCCGATAATTACAGCGTTTTTTAAATTTGCGGGAATTCGTTGTTCAAAAGCGGTAAATTTGAGGCTTTTAACGAGTGTTTTCCACTCCCAGACTAAGCATGAAGTAAAATTTCGAGTTTAGAAAAGCCTAAGAATTTGGATTGGCCGCGTAGCGAAGCGGAGCGGCCAATCCAAATTAGGCTTTTCTAAACTCGAAATTTTACTTCATGCGCCACGCTTAAAAACACTGATTTACACTGAAGTTCGAAGAACACAAACACAACAACGATTATAGACAACCAAATATACGTTAGAGTTATTGGGTTGCCTATAATCATTGTATTAAACCATTGTTCAGCGCAGAATTTGACTCATGTTCCGTGCATTCCTCCACTGCGCCACATTACTAGCCGGGGGCAATAACAACATTCGGCCCAACGTGAATGCTAGACGTAACAGTGTAATTCGCCAACTACATGAAAGATTACATTTATTTATCAATTGAAACAGAAACTTAATTGTTGATGCAGGTAATAGTTGAAAGTTCATTTTCACTTTGATTTTAGTATTCCGACATTCGTTGTTTTTTTAAAAGATTGCAATTTGAATCTTTAAACGAGGGTTCTCCACTCCCAGAATAAGCATGAAGTAAAATTTCGAGTTTAGAAAAGCCTGAAAATTTGGATTGGCCGCGTAGCGAAGCGGAGCGGTCAATCCAAATTAGACTTTTCTAAACTCGAAATTTTGCTTCATACGCCACGCTTAAAAACACTGATTTACACTAAAGTTCAAAAAACACAAACACAAAAACGGTTATAGACAACCAAATATACGTTAGAGTTATATTAATCGGAGATAATAATTGTAAATTTAAAGTATGCTATCCACTGATAGATGCTATATTTAATTTTTTTCTGGTTGATACGATATTTTGTAATATTGGCTTGGTTACGATGTTATAACATACTGATATTTCTCTAGGGAAATATGAAACCTTTTGACAATCCATATTTCCCTACGGATCATTGTTTTAAACAATTGGTTCAGCGCAGAATTTGACTCACGTTTTATTCACATCTACAGATTGGATTACCGAAGCCGTATATTTTAAACCTTGCGATATTTCAGTGTTTTATACGCGTTTCGCATGAAGTAAAATTTCGAGTTTAGAAAAGCCTAATTTGGATTGGCCGCTCCGCTTCGCTACGCGGCCAATCCAAATTTTCAGGCTTTTCTAAACTCGAAATTTTACTTCATGCTTAGTCTGGGATTAGAAAACCCTCGTTTAAAGATTCAAACTGAAATTTAAAAAAAAACAAGTTATATTAAAACTAGCAAACCAAATAACAAAATGGTTATATGTATTTACAGAAATAATTCTGGGTAACAATACCTTCTAATAAAAGCTCTTTCATTGATAGGTATTATTACCCAGAATAATTTCTGTAAACCCACATAACCATTTTGTTTTTTGGTTTGTTGGTTTCAATATAACTTGAACTTTAAAACTAGATTTCATAATTTATTTATTAGTCACTTACACCCCTTTGCTTCTAGGTGATTCGAAAGTCTGTTTTAATTTCACTTTGATTTTAGTTTAAATAAAACACTTATTACTTTCAAACACTTTATTGTACTCGCGACAATTGTTTCGCCACACTGTGGCTTCTTCAGGCGAAGAATAATAATTATTCTTCGGCTGAAGAAGCCACAGTTTGGCGAAACAATTGTGGCGAGTGTTTGAAAGTAATAAGTGTTTTATTTAAACTAAAATCAAAGTGAAAATCAACTTTCAACTATTAACTGCATCAACAATTAAGTTTCTGTTTCAAATGATAAATAAATGTAATCTTTCTTGTAGTTGGTGAAGAAAGCATGTTAGAGAAAATGATTGAAATTGCATTTATTTCTTTCATTTCAGTGATATAATAAAAAAACAAAATGGGTTGCAAAAGAAACTTCAAAATTACATTATCTTTTAATAAATTACAAACATTTTTTTTTAAATGAAAAATGAAATGCAAATGGGGGGAGGGTCGTATCTCTCCTATCTACGGGGTTCGCCTAAGTTGATAAGGAATGCGCTCCTTAGTGAGGGGTGCATAAGTAATGACGACCACTTGTGTCTGATGGCTGGCATTCTTGGTAACTGCCTCTTCTTTAGATTTGATTACACGTTCCCCGTGATGGCTCCTAAAATTAGATCAACGAAATTTTCAGTGAAATGGGCTGGGCGGTCGAGTGTAATTGGGTTTTGAAATCACATAGACACTTCACAAAGAAATTTGCTCGCGAATTTTCATCATTGACAAGTATACAGACAATCCATGAGATAGAGAATCCAGGAAAGCAAATTTTGATTAAAACAAAATCTTATAGATAGCATTTCCATTCGCAATTTCATTATTAATCGGAGATAATAATTGTAAATTTAAAGTATGCTATCCACTGATATTGGCTTGGTTACGATGTCATAACATACTGATATTTCTCTAGGGAAATATGAATCCTTTTGACAATCCATATTTCCCTAGGGAAATATGGATTGTCAAAAAGTGAAAAAGTGTTTTCTTCGATACCGATCACATTTTTTATTTCAAATGTACTTTTAATCTTAGCATTAATAATTTGGGCCATAACGTATTCGTTGAATATTTCTGTGACTACGGATAGAATAGACAAGTCGTACCTTAAAACTAACAATTATAACAACATATGAAATCTTCAAAAAACGCCAATAAAATATTTGCTGTGGCATCGTTTATGGAATGTTGGCTCCTCGATTATTCGTGAAAATCTGCATATATTTTTACATTTACCGGCTTTCGCCGGTTGCGTTAGCACGTACGAGATTTCAACTTATGACATGATGAAAAAGTCAAGCCTACGTCAGACCAGGCAACTATGATAATTACAAACATGGCCCTTAGTAACGTTATTAAAAAATTAATTAAATAAAATACGGGAAATATGAATATATTGCCCCTGAATGGCTATACATCCTTCCGGCTTCTTCGTCGGGATGTAAATAGCCATCCTAGGGAAATAATGTTTTCATATTTCCCTAAACGTAATAATAATTATTAAACTAAAGGACTTGATTTAAAAAAAAAACTGTCTCGCAATAAATCCTTGATTTAATTTGTTGTCGTTTAAATAATTACATTGGACAGATTGTCTGTATAATTGTCTGTAATATGCTTACCCAAATCTTCTAGTTGCTGGACAACGAATGGTGATTTTGATTCCGTTCAAAGGAAGAAAGTAACTTGATTACTTCAAATATCTTAGTTGTTAAAGAATGATGATTCCTCTCAAAGGTATCTGCAAAGAAAAGAAAATAAGCGCTATTGAGTGAAACTTAACATAGAAACTTCACAAAGAGATTTTCCCGCGAGATTTTCTAGCGAAATATCATGAATTTTATGCTTATCCTTACCATTTCTTCAAATCCTTTAGTTGTTGAACAACGAATGGTGATTTTGTTTTCTCTCAAAGGAAGCAACTAACCTCATTACTTCAAATCTCTTAGTAGTTAGGTAAGGTTAGGTTTCAATGGCAGCAGTTAGACCACTCACTTAGGCCCAAAGGGCCCCTTGTGATACCATAAGGGTGAAAAAGAGTCAGATCTTCCCTTCCTCCCCACCTATACAAACCAATCCGAGCACCTAATAAACCCGATCAAATTTCTCACATCTTGAGGTGTGAGGTTCATTAGTGCACACCAAGGTACTTGATCCTTTTCCCTTCAAGAGCAGGGCATTGTCCCAAATAGTGGAGTACCATCTCTTCCTCCTCCACATCCAGGCATCCTCTGCGTCGTTGTGCTTAAGATCCTTTTTTTGTGCATGTCTGCCTAGGAGGCAGTGGCCCGTGAGGATGCCTACCGCCTACTTTATGTCGATTCTGCTAAGTGCAATTAATCTGTTGCTGTTTATAGTATTACATATAAGCCATAGTTGCCTTGTTATGAGACACGTATCTTCTTCTCTCTACCTATGGTTGACCAATGCTATCACCTGGTCCCTAAGTAGTCTCTTGCATTCCACAAGAAGAATGTGGGTGGAAAGTTCAGTAGACAGGTCCTTCATTCTTGCCCCCTTACTTGCAAGGTCGTCGGCAATTGAATTTCCGATTTTTTTACAGTCTCTGACCGCCTTCGAGGTACAGTACGGACTATTCAATTAATGGTGGCTTGGCTATCAGTAATGAACCTGATGCGGTTCCCCTGAAGGTCATTTTTGTGGATCCAGTCTACTGCCACTCGGATGGCCATGACCTCTGCCTACAGAATGTTACAGAGGTTTAGGAGTCTAAAATACTTTTTGAGGTTGAAATCTTGTGAGAAGATTCCTTCCCCTACTCTGTTTTCTGACTTGGAACCATCCGTACAGAGCCAGACGTCCTTGCCAAGAACTATCTTGCCCTCTAATCATTTGGTTTTGTCCGGGATGGAAGTGGAGAACTTATTTTCAAAATTAAGTTCTGGAGTGCAGCTGTCAGTCTTCAGGGGGATATCGACAAGCTCATTCAGGATCCTTCCATGGCCCTGTTTGCTAGTGCTCCATATCTCCTGATCGCTGTGGTAGCTGCAGCATATCTGCAGTAGAGGTCGACTGGAGCTAGATTTAGTATTATATCTAGTGCTGTGAAGGGGGTGGACCTGAGGCTTGCCGAGTGCAGTTTAGTGCATCCTTTTGTCCAGGGCAGTTCAGCAGACTGCGGCCCCGTAGAACATAATAGGGCTTACCACGGCTGTGTACATCTAGTAAACAATGGTTAGAGAATGATGATTTTGATTTTTCTCAAAAGTATCTGCAAAGATAATAAATATTGTGAAAATCGCTTAGTTGTTAGAGAATGATGATTTTGATTCTTTTTAAAGCTAAAAAGTATCTATAAAGAAAAGCGAAAAGAAAATTTAACAAGTTTTTATCGCTTCAATGAGTTGAATTAATGCCGAAAAATATTATTTGACTTTAATTTTCTGTGAAAAAATTCGCGGTACACAGTTTCAGAAACACTGACATACATTACTATTTGTTTTGTTAACCCTAATTGAAAAAAATCTACGTTTGTACCTGTAGAAATGTGGACGATTTTACAATTTTTGAGAATTGTTGGGCTTTGGAAAAGCTGTCAAAGTGCAATTTTCTTAAAAATTGGCAAAGGTACAGATATCTACAAATAAAATTTATATTTAGTGATAAGAAAAATAGTACAATTAAATATGTGTATCTCTCAATGTAATATACAATGTTTTCCGTTAATCTAACGGTTTTCTTAAAATTTTTAATTTTTCGATAATTTTTGAAATATTTTACACTTTTCATGAATTTTCGTTGATATTCTTAAGTTTAGCAGTTTTCGTAAATTCCATTAATTTTTGTTAAATTTAAACATTTTTATACTTTTCATGGATTTTTAACATTTTCGTCAATTTTTATTTTTTTCATAACTATTCGTCATCTTTTTTTAAATCTTAATAGTTTTCGTAAATTTTCTAAATTTTTGTTACAGTCAATTAAACATTTCGGCGGTTTTCATGAATTTTTCACAATTTTATTAGTTTTCGTAAATTTCCTAAATTTTCGTTACAATTGAAAATTCCGACGGTTTTCATGAATTTTTTACAATTTTGGTTAATTTTAAAAATCGTGACTATATTTCGTGAATTTCTAAAATTTGTATCCCCTTTCAAAACTTTTATTGAATTTCCTTGATTTTCTTTTATTTTACAAATCTTGACAGTCTCTCAATGCAATATACAATGTCATTGATTAGACGTGAACAGATTTTTCTATGAAAGTTAAACTTTATCTCCAGTTTACAAAAATCAATCTCATGTCACTTGGACCATTTTTCCATTAAGCCCCTCAATTATAAAATTAACAATATTGAATAAAAATAAAATAGATGTTCACATCTCTAGAAGTTTTCCGTTTTTTTTTGTTGCGCCATGCGTATAGAAAAGCACTGCTTTAATCGAGTGTTTTCCACTCCCAGGTTAAGCATGAAGTAAAATTTCGAGTTCAGAAAAGCCTGAAAATTTGGTTTGGTCGCGTAGCGCGAAGCGCGGAGCGACCAAACCAAATTTTCAGGCTTTTCTGAACTCGAAATTTTACTTCATGCGCCACGCGTATAAAACACTAATTTAAAGTAAAGTTTAATATATACTGCTTAGGTTTAATCGCATGTTCATTAATTTTACAAACGTTTATATGGAATATGTGGAAGTATACTTAAATGAAAAAATCCCTGTATGTCAATATTTAACAAAAATCACAAATTTTAAATAATTATTAGTATTTCAAATAATTTTGTCAAAACAAACACATATAAATATTAAACCGAATGTTCAGGATTTTCTAAAAGAAAACTTTACTTAAAGCGTCACGCGTATTAACATTGAAAATACTGAAATATTGTGAACAAGTGAACTTCACTTAAAATCGGCGTCTTATACGCGTGGCGCATGAAGTAAAATTTCGAGTTTAAAAAATCCTGAAAATTTGGTTTGGTCGCTCCGCGCTTCGCGCTGCGCGACCAAACCAAATTTTCAGGCTTTTCTAAACTCGAAATTTTACTTCATGCTCAACCTGGGAGTGGAAAACACTCGTTTATAGCTTCAAATTGAAACAATTTTAACAAAGCAACAAATATCTGAAGATTTACAGCATATAATTGGGATATGTATATCTACAAGAAAGTATATGTAATCTTGACAGTCTCTCAATGCAATATACAATGTCATTGGTGTACAGATTTTTCTATGAAAGTTAAACTTTATCTCCAATTTACATAAATCAATCTCATGTCATTTGGAATACTTTTCCACTTAAGCCCCTGAATTATAACATTGAAGATAATGAACAAAAAAATTGATGTTCACACCTCTACAAGTTTTCCGTTTTTTTTTTGTAAATTTATATTTTGCTACCTCGTTTAGTTTACATTTTTCTATGAAAGTTAAACTTTATCTCCAACTTACACAAATCAATCTCATGTCACTTGGACTATTTTTCCACTTAAGCCCCTCAATTATAAAATTAACGATACTAAATAAAAAATAAAAAATAGAAGTTCACACCTCAACAAGTTTCCCGCTTTTTTTTGGTTAATTTTTATTTTGCTACCTCGTTTAGTTTACGACGTTCAATATTTTAATCCCGCTTTTGAAGACCGTAATTTTTTTTTCTTTCGGTATTTAACATAAATTTATGATCCTTTGGGGTAATCAAGAATATGACCGGTAATAAAAGAGCGTAAAATTTCAACAACCCTTTTTACTCAGGTACACGCGGCGCAGTCGTAAACCCTTCCCTTTTCAGTTTCGAGAAAATCCACAAGGCCGCTTTCGGGAGAAAAATAAATTAGGCAAAGTTTTTTTCTAATCTCTACGAGTGCCCGGCAGTAAAACTGAACGCGGGAGATTAAAGAAACGCACGCATGGCAAATGTTCCATTATCAATTACCGCAAATTACCGATTCGCGTGCGATGTAATTTGATTTGCGTGATGCTCGGGTATGAGTTTGATAACTATGGGGTTTTATAATGACATTTTTAGAAATAAAAACAGATTGCTTAATCATTGCGGACACTATAGTTATTTTAAAGTATTTTTGAAGCAAATGATTTACAAAATTTTAATATTTGAAGAAGAAAATAGTGCGTAGCCAAATCTAGATTAGTGATGGGTCGACTTGAGTAAGAATAATCGAATCGACCCATTGATTCGATTATTATTATTATGTTTGGATTTGTTTGTGATGTATGTTGGTATTTAATAAACGGTACTCCGGTTGGTCTATTTTGTAAGATTGCAAAAATCTCAAACACGTTCACGGTTAACAATCCGGTCATCAAAGAATTAGCCAACAGTTGGCAGTAAACTCCCAACTGGTGTCTCTGATAAACGGGCCCATTTGATTATTAGAATCATCAAATATTTAATGATCTAATATTATCATTCGAATGATCATTTAAATGATAATATTATTGATCATTCAAATAGTAATATGAATTATCATTCAAATTGTAATATGAATAATTATTCGAATGATCATTTATATGATTGTACAGGGAATATTTCTTTATGGATATGTATACGCATACGCTTTTTTTTAAATGGTTTAATTTGCTTTAATCGAGTGTTTTCCACTCCCAGGTTAAGCATGAAGTAAAATTTCGAGTTCAGAAAAGCCTGAAAATTTGGTTTGGTCGCGTAGCGCGAAGCGCGGAGCGACCAAACCAAATTTTCAGGCTTTTCTGAACTCGAAATTTTACTTCATGCGCCACGCGTACAAAACACTGATTTAAAGTAAAGTTTAAAATACACTAGTTAGGTTTAATCACATGTTTATTAATGTTACAAACATTTATATGGAATATGTGCAAGTATACTTGAAAGAAAAATCCCTGTACGTCAATATTGAACAAATATCACAAATTTTAAATAATTATTACTATTTCAAATAAAATCGTCAAAATCAACACATAAAAGTTAAACCAAATGTTCAGGCTTTTCTAATTGAAAACTTTACTTCATGCATCACGCGTATTAAACACTGAAAACACTGAAATATTGTGAACAAGTGAACTTCAATTGAAATCAGCGTCTTATACGCGTGGCGCATGAAGTAAAATTTCGAGTTTAGAAATGCCTGAAAATTTGGTTTGGTCGCTCCGCGCTTCGCGCTACGCGACCAAACCAAATTTTCAGGCTTTTCTAAACTCGAAATTTTACTTCATGCTTAGTCTGGGAGTGGAAAACACTCGTTTAAGGCTTCAAATTAATTTCTTTTGAAAAATCAACAAATATCTGAAGATGTATAGCATATAATTGGGCTATGTATACTTACAAGAAAGTATATGTATGAATCATCTTTCTAGCGATCATTTAAATATTTGAACAAACGATAATAAATGTGTAATCTTTTTTATAGTATGTAAAGTTATTTAAATTAAAAACACTTGGTATTGTTTCACATATTAAAACTTTATCCCGACTAGTTTCGGTTTGTTAGGCCATTTTCAAAGGATTTTTTTATAGTTAATAAGGAACAATAATTAGTAAATATAACACTTAAATTTGTTGAAAATTTCGTTCATTGTCTTTCTTGAACACTTCTAATAAAATATTAGCCCCTAATAGCTGGTATCTGGTATAAGGGGAAGTGCGCATTGCTGCACTGCACTTAGACCTTATTAGACCCATTGTGCTGCCTCCCACTAGGGGTCACCCATCCTCAGCTCAACCATCCCACCTTGTCTAGGTAGTCCAGTATTACTGAGGTGGGCAAATCCTTGATGATGATGATCTTTCACCCAGTATAGATCCTCTCGTAGACGAGAGTCCCGGGCATTCGCTGTGGATGTGCCTGGCAGTCTCGTCTTCCATTTCACACCCTCTAAAAGCTATAAAATTGTTAGTCAAAGTTATGAATTTCTATTGTGCCAAATGTAATATAATTTATTTTTTGTCTCTCTCAAAATTGACCCATTTTTCCAATGATCATTTGAGTCATCATCTGAATGATCATTGAAATTATCATTATCATTCGAATCATCATTCAAATGATCATTTGAATGATGATTCAAACGATTATTCATTTAGTACACTAATCAATAATTGTATGCATTATTCTGCCAAATATAATATAATTTCTTTTTTGTCTCTCTGAAAATTGACCTATTTTTCGAATGATCATTTGAGTCATCATCTGAATAATCATTGAAATTATCATTATTATTCGAATCATCATTGAAATGATCATTCGAATGATGATTTATAAGATCATTCGTTAAGTACACTAATCAATAATTGTATGCATCAAGTGATCAGAATAAATAAATTAATTAAACGTGTGTTGGGTCAGGGGTTGGTTTTAGGGATTGCACATTAATTAACAGAAACGGTCCCTTTTCAAAATGGCTGGGTTCGCGTTGAGTGCACGCGAGAGCATTTATTTATGCATCAGCCGGGCAGAGAGAGAAAGAGCGAGCGAGTGAGGTTCCAGTTCCAGTTCCATTGCCTCGCTCCACGGCCGTAAACCGTTTATGTTTATTGAATTACACTGTTACGTCTAGCATTAACGTCGGGCCGAATGTTGTTATTGCCCCCGGCTTGTAATGTGGCGCAGTGGAGGAATGCAGGGAACATGGAACATGGGGGAGTCCCCCCTTTTGCGCTCGCTAGCTAGCTCGCGGTACATACGATGATGATAATGCTGGCGAATATATATATAAAATCGGTTAGTTTATTGTCGCCTTCTTGCGCTGTGTGTCCCGTGGATTATCTTCGCGTCGGATGGGCAAGTGCTGCAGTAATGTGGCATTAGCGGACGACGTTAACTGGGCGGCATCACGTGAAAAAATTGAATGATAATGTGTTGTTTATGGTGATTGCCGCGACCAACTCATTCTTGGACTAATTATTAAAGCAACTTTGTACTCACACAGAGAATCAAGCATAATATTCAAAGCTATTATCAGAACTAAATTAAATACAGCAAGAAATTGCCCCATCAGCATTGAATAATTTTTTAGAACCAAGCAAAAGTCGAGTTCTATATTGAATAGTTCTAAAGCAGTGCTGTTCCAAGACAAATGATTCATTTTCAAGAAAAAGGCGCAAGCTGTGCTCATACTTACAGTAATTATCAGAACTAAACTAAATACAGTAAGAAGTTGCCCTATCAGCATTGAATCATTTTTTAGAACCAAGCAAAACTCGAGTTCTATATTGAAGCCTTCTAAAGCAGTGCTGCTCCGAGACAATTGATTCATGTTCAAGAAAAAGGCGCAAGCCGTGCTAATACTCACAGTAATTATTCAAACTAAACTAAATACTGTAAGAAGTTGAATATTTTTTTAGAACCAAGCAAAGTTCAAAAGTTTAGAATTTGTGTTTCAGAAAAAGGTAAAAGCCGAGCCCTGCACCGAATCTATTAAACGCATTCGAGTCACTTTTCTAAACTAGACCGAATCGATCAAATTCAAAGGATTTCTCAGTTGCACCAAAGTTCATATATATCCAGGTAGCCAGTCTCTGTATACAATTTGGTAGCAGCGTTTGGATGCTGGATCCAGAAACGAAACTGGTGATTGGTGTATATAGTCGCCTGTTTTACTCGTCCCCCCCCCCATCCTGACTCTTTCTCCTTTTTTACTCGATTTCCAGTTCGTCCATAAGCATTGGCTTCCCTTGGTTGCACTAAATTTGTCTTGTCTAAGTCTGTCTTACTCGTACCCCACATCCTGACCATAGTCTTTCCTTTTCTACTCAAATTCAAAGGATTTCTCAGTTGCACCACAGTTCATTTATATCCAGTTAGCCAGTCTCTGTATAAAATTTGGTAACACCGTTTGGATGCTGCATCTAGAAGCGAGACCGGTGATTGGTGTATATAGTCGCCTGTCTTACTCGTACACCCCATCCTGACTCTCTCTCCTTTTCTACTCGATTTCCAGTTCTACCTTGGTTGCAGTAAATTTGTCTTGTTTAAAATACCACGCTGACTTCCCGACATGAAGCGAAAGCCAAGCCCTGCCCTTAGTCAATCAAACCTGGGCACGTCTGTCTTTTTCAGAACGAGGTGGAAGTCATGTTCTGCTCTGAATCAGGTAAAGCCAAATTCTGCGCTGAATCAATCAGTCCAGGGGGGCTATTCACAACACCGATACAATTTGTCATTCATGAAAAGTCCACTGAAATTACGTCTATACGGTTTAATTAATTCGTTCCAAAGTGACGTCATTTAAGTGCGACATCTCACCGATGATAGTTTGCATCGGTGTTGTGAGTAGCCCCCTGTACACTTTTGTTGGATGTCTAGCATAGCACCTAAACAGGAGGCGTCTGGGGCAGATCTGAGTCTTCGAACGTAGATGTTTGAAAGGGACGATTGTCCAAGTCGGAGCTGTAGACCTTTTTGAGGTAGCCTTTCTCCCTATCTTGGATAGGTCTAACTTAACACGGCGGGGTTGACTCAGCCCTGGTGCTTGTCGCCGCTAAATGAGGAGTCGGGGGGTGGGCCTTGAAATGCCCAGGGGTGCCTACTCGCCCCTCCGGTCCACACGTGGGTTGGTCTCCGGCGGGCAGTGGTTCGCAGATATGGCGGTGATCCAACCTGAGCACACCAAGTCTGTACACTTTTGTTTCACTCAGACGAACGAGGCGCCAGCCAAGTTCTGTTCTAAGTTCTTTAGACTTTAGACATAGTGGTTTGTAAATTAAATTCACTTGGTTTTGTTTCACTTATATGTATTTTATTTTCTACTAGTTTCGGCTTAATGCCATTATCAAGAATGATAATCTTGATAATGGCATTAAGCCGAAACTAGTAGAAAATAAAATACATATAAGTGAAACAAAACCAAGTGAATTTAATTTACAAACCATTATATTTTAAAATGTTTTACCAAGTGTCCGATATATTTAGACATAGTTCTGACAACGAGGTCGTAAGCCGAGTTCTGTGCTCAATTAATCAATCAATCCAGTATACATTCGCTTTCCTCAGAACGAGACGTAAGCCAAGTTCTGTACTCAATCAATCACTTCTGGGCATATATACCTTTTTCACTGCACTGAAATGATCTAAAGGACAACGCTCACTTTCTAGAACACGAAGCTTGAGTCGAGTTCTGTAGTTAGTGCTGAGTTCTTCACTAATTCGAGTAGTTCTTTAGAGTTCAGGCACAACTCTGACAACGAGGTCGTAAGCCGAGTTCTGTACCTAATCAATCAATTCAGTATACATCCGCTTTCCTGCGAACGAGACTTAAGCCAAGTTCTGTACTCAATCATTCAATTCTGGCCACATATATCTTTTTCACTGCACTGAAATGATCTGAAGGACAACGCTCACTTTCCAGAACACGAAGATTGAGCCGAGTTCTGTAGTTAATGCCGAGTTCTTCACTAATTCGAGCAGTTCATTAGAGTTCAGGCACAATTCTGACAACAAGGTCGTAAGCCGAGTTCTGTGCTCAATCAATCAATCTAGTATACATTCGCTATCCTCAGAACGAGACGTAAGCCGTTCTGTACTCAATCAATCAATTCTGGGCACATATACCTTTCTCACTGCACTGAAATGATCTGAAGGACAACGCTCACTTTCCAGAACACGAAGATTGAGCCGAGTTCTGTAGTTAATGCCGAGTTCTTCACTAGTTCGAGCAGTTCATTAGAGTTCAGGCACAATTCTGACAACAAGGTCGTAAGTCTAGTTCTGTGCTCAATCAATCAATCTAGTATACATTCCCTATCCTCAGAATGAGACGTAAGCCGTTCTGTACTCAATCAATCGATTCTGGGCACATATACCTTTCTCACTGCACTGAAATGATCTGAAGGACAACGCTCACTTTCCAGAACACGAAGATTGAGCCGAGTTCTGTAGTTAATGCCGAGTTCTTCACTAATTCGAGCAGTTCATTAGAGTTCAGGCACAATTCTGACAACGAGGGCGTAAGCCGAGTTGTGTGCCTAATCAATCAATCCAGTATACATCCGCTTTCCTCAGAACGAGACGTGGGTCAAGTTCTGTACTCAATCAATCAATTTTGGACACAGAACACCAAGCTTGAACCGAATTTTGTAATTAGTGCCGAGTTCTTCACTAATTCGAGCTGTTCTTTAGAGTTCAGGCATAATTCTGACAACGAGATCGTAAGCCGAGTTCTGTGCCCAATCAATCAATCCAGTTTACATCCGCTATCCTCTGAATGAGATGTAAGCCACTTTCTGTACTCAATCAATCAATTCTGCGCACGTATACCTTCTTCACTGCAATGAAATAATCTGAAGGTCAACGCTCACTTTTCAGAACACGACGCTTGAGCCAAGTTCTGTAGTGAGTGCCCAGCTTTTTACTAATTCGAGTAGTTTTTCAGACTTCAGACACAATTCTGACAACGAGATCGTAAGATGAGTTCTGTACTGAATCAATAATTCAATGCACATCTACTTTCCGTAAGCCAAGTTCTGTACTCAATCAATAAATCATATGCACATCAATGGACTAAAATGATCTGAAGGACAACGTTCACTTTCCAGAAGACGAAACTTGAACAAAGTTCTGTAGTGAATGAATCTGAAGTAACTTTTAAGTGATATTTCGTTGAACAAGACTTCTGCCTTAACAAAATTGATCTAAAGCACAGCGCTTGTATTTTCCAGAATCGTGTCAATCTTAGTTTTCCTCAACAAGGGTAGAAAGCCGAGTTCTACACTGAATCAAACAAAGGCATCAGACATAATTCTAGAATGCGCAGAATCAAAAGCCCCAAATTTCCCCAATAGTAGCAATAATAATAGCATACAGAGAGTTTTCCTTTTAAGTATAATTATCCCAATGTATGCGCTGTAAAATTTCAAGCATCCCTGGCTTTTTAAAAAGTCAATTGAAAGTTTTTAACGCGTGTTTACAATCCCAGATTAAGCATGAAGTAAAATTTCGAGTTTAGAAAAGCTTTAAAATTTGGTATGGTCGCGTAGCGACCAAACTAAATTTTCAGGCTTTTCTAAACTCGAAATTTTACTTCATGCGCCAGGCAAACAAACCACTGATTTAACGTGATCTTTAAAATATACTGGGTTGACATACTGTTTTAGTAGTATATTTTAAATTTCACTTTAAATGAGTGTTTTATACGCGTGGCGCATGAAATAAAATTTCGAGTTTAGAAAAGCCTAAAAATTTGGTTTGGTCGCGTAGCGCTTCGCGCTACGCGACCAAACCAAATTTTCAGGCTTTTCTAAACTCGAAATTTTATTTCATGCTTAATCAGGGAGTGGAAACACTCCTTTAGTAATCAAATTGAAAACTTTTTAAAAACAATGAATGCCTGAAAAGTTGCACAGTTCTAATAATATGTATATTTAAAAGAAAAATTCCTTGTATGACACACTTGATATAATTTCGGGTGTTAAATTAAGAAAATCCTCTAAAGTGCCATGTAAAAAAATGTACCTTGGCAACTCTGAAACTATGTATTAAAATTATTATGTCTGACGTTTTATATGTCAAATCTCAAAGCGCGTAGCCAACTTAAATTTAAAAAAGATGAAATCATGGCATTAGAGGTTTTTTTTTTTATTGAACATACGATACAATTGTGTCTTGAAAATACCTAAGAAACAAATCATTTGATAATAAAACGGGAAAAAAACATCCCCTATTCAACTCGACCCATTCCATTCATATCGAACAATCGACATTCCGCAATATCACCCCCTTCTTACACGCACCCTTCACAGACGCACGGAGAAAATGAAGAAGGGCGCGCTGCCGGCCAATCTGCCCAATGTCCCAGGTCATGTTTGTAAATTGCCGCCCCAATCCACCCCCCCTGGACCATTTTATTTCCCATGCGTGCCCTATCCACACTACATGTCACCCCCTTGTCAATATTGGATGTTTTTTTCGTGATTTGCCGCTGTCTTCAACACCACTCGCCTCTTTTTTATATTCACGTCTCTCGAATTGGACAGATGGGACTTGGTTTTTTTTTCTTCGCTGTACGTAATACGGGACCCACCCTCTCGATCGCTCCTCGAAGTTGCTCCTCGTATCAAGTTCCAATAAAATCCCGTCCGCCGCTTCGGAAGTTCCCGGGGAATTAGTTTCCCAACCCTTTTATTGTCGGAGATGACTTCGGGATATGACGGGCAACAATGGAGCATATCTGCTTTTATGGCTGCATCGTTTCGCCGTTTCGGAGATAGCCGGAATTGTAGTTTTGCTCTTCTGCCCTCCCCGCCGTGGAACGGAATAATTAACTGGGATTGACCTTGTTTCACATGGTGTGTAGTTTTATTACAGGAAGGGAAAACTTGAAATCTGATTGATTTAATATTCTGTATTGTATGGATAAATTATTTACAACTATTTAATAATTTATCCATACAATATTGATCCCCATCACATCTAAGCGTTTTTTGGGCTTTTCTAAACTCGAAATTTTACTTCATGCGCCACGCGTATAAAACACATTTTCAAGTAAAGTTCAAATATACATACATTTTACACTATTTTAGTGTTTTAGACGCTTTAAAACCTCCTGCAGACCCCCCGCAAACCTTGAGGTTAATGCACTTTAAAAAAATGTGTATTGGAAGGTTCAGTTTTCAAAACCGTTCAAGAATATGAACTTAACTTTAGGCGATTTAAACATTTTAAAATAAATAGATAACTTTATGAGTGTGCGTCAAAAAAGATTACATTACTTTTATTACGCCTAGATTATTTTTTAACAGCTGCGATTAAAACCCACTTTAAATCAGATTCCTTGAAAACTCCAGAACCGTCCTCAATAATAAATACCTCATCCGATCCTTTCCGTCGTGACCGGCAGCAATTATTCAACAACCAAAAAATAACGTCCATTCGAAAGTTCGATTTCCAAAATTAATAGATTCCGCCCGTACATAATTAATCAGATCGCTGGCAAACACATCTGCTCTAACATTCCTGGAAATTTACACGTTAATAAATAATCCACTTCCTGCGCCTTTCGCATCCACCGGCACTAATTTGAACCGAATAATTGATTCCGTCCATTGTTGTTAAAAGTTAATTAGCCATCCTCATCACGGATTATCCGCGATGGTTGTCGCGTTAAATTTAATCGTCGTGGATTAATAATTTCGTGGTTTTGTTAGCACGTGCCGTGAATTACGTTGGTGTTACGTGAGGATGGAAAAAATGCTCATTTGCATGATAATTGTTGAATTATGTGAGTTGGAGAATTAAGTGATAAGGATTTACATGTGGGAGTTTATTAAACTTTAAATAATCTCTTTTTTTAAGTAGTTTTTTCCTTCTCTTTAAAATAATGTTTAATTGTGTTGCTTTCCATTTCATGAAGTAAATTTTCGATTTTATTAGGTTTTCCAATAGAGATGATATGATTTTGAAGTGACGTTTCGGCCATATGTAATATGTCATGATCTGTCATTTATTTTTCATTGTATTCAGTAGTGTTTACAATTTCATCATGGAGAGATATACGCAAGAACAACGTTTACAAATTATTCAGTTTTATTATCAAAATAATCGTTCTCCAATTGCAACTTTTCGTGCGCTTTTGCCGTTTTATGGTCGTAATAATCGTCCAAGTGTGCTTGCTATTCGTCGAATTGTTGAAAATTGTGAGCGTACATTTTCTTTACATAATGTTAAAGTGCCAATAAGACAAAGAACCGCTCGAAGTAATGCAAATATTGCTGCCGTTCAGGCAAGTGTTGCTGAAGACCGCAATTTGTCGATTCCAAGACGTTCTCAACAATTGGGACTGTGTCAAACCACAATCTGGCGGATTTTGAAAAAGGATTTGGGTTTGCATCCGTATAAAATTGTTCTCACTCAAGAACTGAAACCATTGGACCACCGTAGACGTCGTGAATTTGCTGATTTTGCCTTGGAACAACTTGAAAACGATAACGATTTTTTTAAGAGAATCATCTTCTCCGATAAGGCTCACTTTCATCTGAGTGGTGCGGTAAATAAACAAAACTTTCGATTCTGGTGCGAAGAAAATCCACAAATTATTCAAGAAAAACCATTACATTCACCTAAATTGACAGTTTGGTGTGGTTTTTGGTCTGGTGGTCCGTACTTCTTTCGAAATGAAGATGGTAACACCGTTACTGTCAATGGAGAGCGCTATAGATCGATGATAACCAACTTTTTATGGCCGAAATTGGAAGAAGTTGATCTTGATAACATTTGGTTCCAACAAGACGGGGCTACGTGCCACACAGCAAATGCAACAATTGAATTATTGCGAGAAAAGTTTGGAGATTCGATTATTTCAAGAAATTGTGATATTGAATGGCCTCCAAGAAGTTGTGATTTAATACCATTAGACTATTTCTTGTGGGGTTATTTGAAGTCATTGGTCTTTCGAAATAAACCAGACTCTCTTCAAGCTTTACAAGTCAATATTGAACGTGCCATTCATACGACTTGATTTAGTGGAAAAAGTGCTCGAAAATTGGGTTAATCGAATTCGTTCCTGCAGAAGAAGTCGTGGAGGCCATTTGAATGACGTTTTATTTAGAACTTAATTGTATCGATTGTACTTCACATTAAATAAAAAACATTTGAATTTTCTTAACAATAAGTGTGTGTTTTTTTTTTAAAGAAATCATATCACTCTTATTGGAAAACCCTTTAGAAAGGCCTAACAATTTGGATTTGCTGGACGTAGCATGTTTTCTTCATGCGCCACACGGGTAAGATGGACTTGCTGGACGTAGCATGTTTTCTTCAAAAACTCCCCGATTTTTAATACAAGGTGCGGCAGGGAAACTTGTTGATTTGAATTGGGCGCCAATGAGCGAGACGTGGTCAGAAGGGGGTAGGGAGGGTCTTATTCGATAGAGGGGGTCTTAAAGTTTTGTTACCGGTTAACCAGTTGTCGTCATGCGTTGAACGCGATTTTTTTTCGCCGAACTGCATGTGAAGCGCTCCTTAACTTGCCTCACGATGCCCTCATGTTTTTCAGTGATGAGGCCCATTTCTACCTTTCCGGCTGCGTAAACCAACAAAACATGCGTTATTGGAGTGGTGCCAGTCCCCGTGAACTTCATAAGAAGCCACTTTATCGTGAACGTATTACTGTGTGGTGTGCATTGTCGAGAGTTGGGATAATTGGGCCTTACTTTTTCGAGGAAGAAGAACACACTGTTACTGTGAATGCAGTTCGCTACAGAGAAATGATTGAGGCATTTTTTCTCCTAAAACTTCAAGAAATGGAACTTGGGGACGTATGGTTCCAGCAGGATGGAGCCACGGCACACACAGCGAGAACTTCAATGGAACTTTTGAGGGAACACTTCCACGAGCGCCTAATCTTCTTGAGTGGCCGACGCGCTCCCCCGATTTGGCTCCGTGTGACTTGTTTTTATGGGGATATCTCAAATCCATTGTTTACAATGACAAACCACGGACCCTGCAACACCTGAAGGACAAGATTCGCTAAGCTATTGCCAACATTCCCGTCGATATGCTCGAAAGAGTGGAGCGAAACTTCAAAAAGCGGGTGGATCAGTGTATCGCTAATGAGGGCCGCCATTTGTCCAATGTCATTTCTAAAACCACTTGAAACAAAAATTCAGGATGTGTATAATACGATAAAAAAATAATTAAATCGATATGTGAAATACTTTTTCTTTTATTGACCTTTCAAATCAGCAAGTTTCCCCTGTCGCACTCTGTATAAATAATGTAAAATTGTCAATGTTATCTAAAAAATTAATATAATAATAATAATAATCTTTATTCATATGTTCTTAATACAATAAAATGGAGATTCCGTTAATAAATAAATAAATAAATAAATAAATAAATAAATTTAAAACATACAATTATGAAGAAGATATACATTAAGAAACAAGTGAATCAATTGGTGGGATGCAGTTAGGCTTACGCCCACTGTTCTTCCATAAATTATAAATAAAATAAAACTCAGTTTGATAATGACTAGTTTGTAGTCGAAACTATAGTCACCATAAAAAGTTAATTAAAGTGGTAAAACAAAGTTAAGTGTTTTAATATTATTTTATAAAGATGTACCACAAAGTGAACGCCAACCAAATCAAAGATTTAAAATAAAACGTGTCCCCTTCATCTAAAAAAGGTTAAGTGATATAGTTTAACATATTACATTAGACTACAATTGTGAAAAGATCAAAAGACTTAAAAAGCCAACAAACCGTCCATTGAATCCAAACACATGGGGTGTTTCATACAAGCGATCGCGCATAAAACAATCAACCCGAAAGGCCCCCGGGTCTAGAGTTTCCGAACGCGAAATAAACCAGCGCCCAACGATTTCGATTGAAGTGCCTGAATTATTAATAACGCCGTACGTATTCGTCTCATTAAAGCAACGTGATTATTATCATAATCACGGCTCGATTGCCTCAATTTGCACACGCAACGTCGTAAAATGCCCACTTTACAATTTGTTTGGAACATCGAATGCGCCCGTTGTTTGTTTACATTCCGAGCGGGCTTTGGAAAAACAGAGAGCGAATGGGGTGATTTACGGGCTTGGGAAACAATTGATTTACGAGGTAATGGCGCGGCTTCCGCAGGTGTTGAATGGTTCATTTGAATCGATTTGGAAGTTTGTGTTTTGCGAGTTTTATTGTCATTTTTAAAAGTGAGTTAAAATGGAAATTATAATTTTCATTCAAAATTTGCAAAATTCATAAAAGTGAGTTAAAATGGATTAAATATTCTTTTTATGAAATAATACATAGCAAACATTGTTTCTAACATGGCGAAGAATATTTGTGTTTTTTAAAAAAATAAAATATTTCGTGTGAAAATCTGCATTTTCTCCATTTTCACATGAAATATTTTATTTTTTGAAAAAACACAAATATTCTTAGCAATGTTAGAAACAATGTTTGCTATTTATTACTTCATAAAAAGAATATTTAATCCATTTTAACTCACTTTTATGTATTTTGCAAATTTTGAATGAAAATTATAATTTTTTAAAACATCTTAAAACAAATTTTAATATTGGTATTGATCAGAGCTAGGCAGGATTCGAACCATTCAGGATTCAAATCCTGGATTCGAATCCTTTTAGAGGATTCAAAAGAGGTATTCGAATACTTAACTTCAACTCGATTCGTGAAACGGATTCGTTACATTTTTTTAAGAGGATTCGTATTCGAATCCAAATGCGGGTGATTCGAATCCTTATATAAAGATTCGAATATTTATAAAACGATTCGAATATTTATAATAGGATTCGAATATTTACAAAAGGATTCGAATACTTACAAAAGGTTTTTAATTGTCAAAAATAATTCGAATTAACTTGAAAAATTTCTTTTGTGTGTTTTTAAATTTCTCGTTAAATCACTGTTTTATGCGCGTGGCGCATGAAGTAAAATTTCGAGTTTAGAAAAGCCCAGAAAATTTGTCTCGGGTCGCTGCGCGACCCTCGACAAATTTTCACAGGGCTTTTCTAAACTCGAAATTTTACTTCATGCTTAGTCTGGGATTGGAAACGCTCGTTCGAAACTTAAAACTGAATGTTTTGATAAAAAAATTAAATGACTGAAAATTCTCTTAAAGATAATAATCTAGTTTCCATAATTTTGTTTAATATTATTTGAAGTAAAACTGACATGGTAGCCACAATCTGAAATGTTAAATTTTTCAGGCATTTCCCCAATTCAAAATATTTTTCCCTGACCTTTTAGTATAACTTTCTTCTGTTTGGTAAATTGTTTTCATTGTTTTTGTCCATATTTCAGTTAATTTTATAAATTGTAACGTGTTTTGTTATTTGCTTCCTGATTTTTACAAATTTAATAATATTGTAACGAATTTATTAGGGAGTACGGAAATCAAGGGGTTTAGGGATAAATAAACAAGGCGCAGTTGACAGAAGTCAGAAAACAAGAAAACACGGACGGATAATCGTTCTAACATTTTGTATTTTATAGCTGTGAATAAACAGTTTCTTAAGTTTACCACCAGGGCTTTTATTCACACCTCTGCGAATCCACAGGAAATTTGTTACAATATCATATGGGTTTTTATTAGTGTGTTGGCCAATTTGAATAAAATTCCATAACGTTTCTCTGACTTTCCCGGTTTTAGTGATATTCAGTGAATTTTTTTTTACGTAATTTTCAGGCATTCGTCGATTTTATAATTGAGTTCAATTTAAAGTTTTGAACGAGTGGTTCCACTCCCAGGCTAAGCATGAAGTAAAATTTCGAGTTTAGAAAAGCCCCGTGAAAATTTGTCGAGGGTCGCGCAGCGACCCGAGACAAATTTTCGGGCTTTTCTAAACTCGAAATTTTACTTCATGCGTCACGCGTACAAAACACTGATTTCAAGTGGAGTTGAAAAACACAGAAATACATCTTTAAGCAGAGTAACAGGGAATCAGATAATTAGTCTTTTATCAACGATGTTTAGTGTTAATAATAAATAATTAGGTTTCCAATATTTTTGTTAGAACAACTGTTACCAATATTTATATATTAATGATTGCGAAAAAATAATATGAAATAATATGTTCTTAAAGGATTTGTATTCGTAATTCGAAAAAACAGAATTCGAATCACATTTATCTCTTACGAATTCTTTATTCGAGTATTCGTGATTCGAATCGTATTAGGTGATTCAGATTCGTGATTCGAATCCATTTTACGAGGATTCGTCCCAGCTCTGGTATTAATGTTAGAAATAGCCTGGGCTATTTTTTTATTATAAAAAAAATATTTCATTAACATTTCTGCTAATATTGTATTGATTAATTTTCTGTAATTTTTAAAAGGGAATTAAAATTTGTATTTACAATTTGCAAAATTCATAAGGGGTAGGGTATGGAAAAAAAATTGATTTTCACACAAAAGTTTTTAAAAAATTCAAAAAAATTCACAGACTTTTAGCAGTGCTTGAAACAGTTTGTGCTGTTTATTTTCCCAAGAAAAAAATGTTTGATCCCTTTTAGGATCAAACATTTTTTTCTTCTGAAAATAAACTGCACAATCTTCAATTAGTGAAGATCCCATTTTGTGAAACATCGACAAAATTAACTGAAGCTAACTGAATTGAATTTGAAAATTTATGACCAATACTCGTTTCATTAGTGCCGATTTTATGCAATAAATAAGATTAACTTGTCCATAGTTTTAAATCTTTTCAAATCGGTCAAGTCTTTAAATTATTTGACAAAATTAAATGAAGAAACAGGAAACTGAAAATGTTCTAAAATATGTCCCGTTTAGGATCAAACATTCTTTTCTTAAGAAAATAAACTGCACAAACTGTTTCAAGCACTGCTAGAAGTTTGTGCATTTTTTTGAATTTTTTTGAAAAATACAAACTTTTGGTAATAGTTTTCAACTAGCAATAATCGCACCTCGGATAAACCGATGGTCGATAGCCAAGGATCCAAAAAAAATAAATAAAAACTTTTGTGTGACAATCTGAATTTTTTCCATACCCTCCCTACCCCTTATGAATTTTGCAAATTTTGAATAAAAATTTTAATTTTTTAAAAAATCTGAAAAAAATCTCGAGTATTCCTATTGATGTTAGAAAAAGCCTGGGCTATTTTCTTTTATGATGAAAAAACTATTTCACTAACATTTCTGCTATAATTGTGTTAATTAACTTTCTGTAATTTTTAAAAGTGAGTATAAATGGACCAAACATTTTTTTCTTGCGAAAATAAATAGCACACATTGTTTTTAGTATTGTTAAAATTGTTTGAGATTTTTTTGGAATTTTTAAAAAAATAAAAAGCTTGGTGTGAAAAACTGAAGTTTTTCCATACCCACCCCTTATGAAATTTGCAAATTTTGAATGTAAATTATAATTTTTTAAAAAATCTGAAAAAAAATCTCGAATATTCGTATTGATGTTAGAAATAGCCTGTGCTAATTTTTTTATCATGAAAAAATATTTCCTTAACATTTCTGCTATAATTGTGTAATTAATTTTCTGTAATTTTTAAAAATGAGTAAAAATAGACCAAAATTTTGTTTCTTGAGGAAATAAACAGCTTGCATTGTTTCTAGAATTGCTAAAATTATCCGAGATTTTTTTTTTAAGAACTAAAATATTTGGTGTGAAAATCTGAATTTTTTCCCTTATGAATTTTGCAAATTTTTAATAAAAATTTGAACGTTTTAAAAAATCTGAAAAAAAATCTCGAAAATTCGTATTGATGTTAGAAATAGCCTGGGCTATTTTGTTTATCACGAAGAAAATATTTCCCTAACATTTCTGCTATAATTGTGTTGATTAATTTTCTGTAATTTTTAATAGTGAGTTAAAATGGACCAAAAATTTTTTTCTTGAGAAAATAAATAGCACACATTGTTTTTAGTATTGTTAAAATTTTTTGAGATTTTTTTGGAATTTTTAGAAAAATAAAAAATTTTATGTGAAAAACTGAAGTTTTTCCATACCCACCCCTTATATATTTTGCAAATTTTGAATGTAAATTATTATTTTTTAAAAAATCTGAAAAAAATTTCGAGTATTCGTATTGATGTTAGAAATAGCCTGGGCTAATTTTTTTATCATGAAAAAAATATTTCCTTAACATTTCTGCTATAGTTGTGTTAATTAATTTTCTGTAATTTTTAAAAGTGAGTAAAAATGGACCAAACATTTTTTTCTTGATGAAATAAACAGCGCGCATTGTTTCTAGTATTGCTAAAATTGTCCGAGATTTTTTCGGAATTTGTTAAGAATTAAAAAATTTGGTGTAACAAACTGAATTTTTTCCATACCACCCTTGTAAACTTTGCAAATTTTTAATAAAAATTTGAACATTTTAAAAAATCGGAAAAAATCTCGAGTAGTCGTATTGATGTTAGAAACAGCCTGGACTATTTTGTTTATCATAAAAAAAATATTTCACCAACGTTTTTGCTATAATTGTGTTGATTCATTTTCTGTAGTTTTTAAAAGTGAGTAAAAATGAATCAAACATTTTTTCTTGAGGAAATAAATAGCACATGTTCTTTCTAGCATTGCTAAAAGTGTCCGAGGATCTTTTTGGATTTTTTTAAAAATAAAAAATTTCATGCGATAATCTGCATTTTTTCCATACCTATCAAAAAGACATGCTTTTAATAAACGCGAAAAGTAATTTGCCGAATTCCTTTCTTTAACCTAACGAACACTATCCCTTGATATTAATTAGATGCCGAAAGTTATGATTAGAAAAGAACTTCTAATTTCTGTTTCAGTTTTTTACATCCCTTAAAAAATATGTAAAAAAACTCACAGTGAGTTATAGAAAGTTTAAATCACTGTATTGGCTTCAATCGACACCTTCTTGTGCAATAGATTGCAAATTGTAAATCTAGGTTCTGAGGTTCCGCAGGAAGCAGCTTGTAGAGCTAACATTTCTCTTCAATTTTTAATTGAGCGGGGCATTATTGAATTGCAAATATTTGTTTTTTTTTGCAAATGATCTGAAATTGTTTCAATTAGTGAAGATCCCATTCTGTGATACGTCGAAAAAATTAACTGAAGCTAAATTGCATTTGAAGATTTATGACCAATACTCGTTTCATTAGTGCCGATTTTATGCAATAAATAAGATTAACTTGTCCAGTTTTAAATCTTTTCAAATCGGTGAAGTCTGAATTCTTTCACAAAATTAAATGAAGAAATAAGAAATTGAAAATGTTTTAAAACATATCTTTTGAAGAATTGAATGAACAGAATACGAACACTACGTGCTCATTATCAATAGCAGTAAGCTATTGATAATGAGCACGTAGTGTTCGAAATGTACATTTAGCGAAAATAAATGTTTTTTAGTGAAGAAAGTGTTAGTCTTTTATTAAGTAAATTATATTCAACTCTTCACGTAACTCAATCCAAATACAGAACAGAATATACATTTTAAGACTAAGTTAGTTGATAATTAAATAAAAAATTATCGTATCTTTCCCTAGCAACCTTAGCCTATCCCAATCCAATTTCTTAACTTGTCCATAGTTTTAAATATTTTCAAATCGGTGAAGTCTTTGAATTCTTTCACAAAATTAAATAAAGAAATAGGAAATTGAAAATGTTTTAAAACATGTCTTTTGAAGGATTGAATGAACAGAATATACATTTCAAGACTAAGTTAGTTCATAATTAAATTGAAAATAATCGTATCTTTTCCCAGCAACCTTAACCTATCCCAATCCAATTTCACGTCGACCGTAATTCATTTACATAAAACCCGCAGTATATAAGCACATGAAAGGGTGCGCCATCCCGATTAACCTGCAACCGCGATAAGCCGACGAGGATAAAGCCAGTAAAGTATTGAAACGGAGATAACCGGCGTCCGGAATCAAAATTAAAAATCGCAAATAACACTTTTTTGCCTTTTATTCTTGCAATTCAATTTGCGCGCTCTCTCTCGCTCTCTGCGGGCAAAATTACGGGCTGCACATATTGAAAGCTAATTTCGCATTCGGTCCGCGTTTGTCCGGTTTTTTTTCCCCAACAGTTTGGATCGATTCGCCCTGCAGCGGAATAAAACCGAACCGGACCAAAGTTAATAACCTTAAACATAAAAATGAAAACTGAAAGAAAATCAGTGTTTTGTTTTCATTCAGTAGGGAAATATTTCGAGTTTAGATAATAATAACAAGATAAATTCAAATTCAAAACTATTTGAATTCGAGAAAATAAGCTTACGCTTCTTATAGTTTGCACACTTTAAACATAATATATAAAATTACGAAAAAACTATTCGTGAAAATGCAAACAGTGTCTTAATTAATAAGACAATTTAAGACGATAAATATCCATTGAAACAACTACTTCCCGTGCAAATACACCTCCGGATATTGAATTATACAATGAAATATTTAAAATCTTATTTAATTTGATTTGTTACAACGCTCTATTAAAGTATATGTAACGTTTAGGTCAAATTCTCTTCAAACCAACTAACAATACAATTTAAAATGAAAGGAGAGATAGCAACAAATTAGAAGTGAAAGGACTTGGATTAAAACTAATGTCTTAGGCCATCTATAGACGGGTTTCGAGATTTATCTCTCTTCAGTATAGCTTTGCTTATGACGTTTGAAAAAATTAGGAATAAAATTAAAACAAACTTACTTAGAAAAAGTGTTGTGTGTGGAATGAACAGGTACACAGAAATGGAATGAGTGAAAATGATGGTCGGTATTTATAGGTAAAAAGGGGGATTATGTCATTAGCAGGTATGAAGAATGTGAGACCTTATTATTTACCTTACGGTACAGTTCAAACAAGATAAATTCAAATTCAAAACTTTTTGACAAATCAAATTAAATAAGATTTTAAATATTTCATTGTATAATTCAATATCCGGAGGTGTATTTGCACAGGAAGTAGTTGTTTCAATGAATATTTATCGTCTTAAATTGTCTTATTAATTAAGACACTGTTTGCATTTTCACGAATAGTTTTTCGTAATTTTATATATTAGATAATAATATCAAGAATCCTGAAAACTCTACACCCAAGTGGTTTTTTTGTGGACTATTTTCGACAGAAAACAACTTGAGTATAGAGTTTTTAGGATTCTTGATATTATTTCTAAACTCAAAATTAAAATCATTAAATATATTTAATAGTTTTTAATCCCTCAGTGAGCTCTAATAAACTAATTTTCTTTATTTTTTTTTACATTCATTTTCTTAACGTAATAACCTCATGCTTGAACAAGGACACTCGTTAGAATAATATTGAATTACCCTTCAAAAATATGACTAAAAAAGGGAACGTTTGTGATATATAAGTATTTAATAATTATCGTTTCTTTTTGCACGATCGACGGATTTTTAAATACTTACCATATTTGTTTCCAGGATGGTAGCTTGTGTTCACAAAGTTGCTATGAATAACACATTGGTAAGTGGAAGTTAAGTTTTACTTAGCGTTCAGTGAACGGTAAATAAAACTTACCATTCTTGGCAACTGATCAAAACAATTCAATTAGAAATGAAAGAAGTCAAATTTCAGTAATCAAATTTGACAAAACGTCAGTAACATATTCTTAGTAATTGCGAGGAATTGTTGAACGTGCAGAAAACGTCATAAGCATCTCGAACAGTAAACACGATACCGGTCTCGGGCAATAATTGAAGTCGCCACTCGCTCCTCCTAGAAATAATGTTCTTTGGACCGGAAACAAATCCTTACTATTCTTAATACTTAGTATACTATTTTTTTACATGTTTTTTTCTATATTATAACTTCCTTGAGCTTAAATAACGTATTTAAAATTAAGTGTTTTCATCCATTACCGTTTATTCTACACTGAAATCGATCCGAGCGAATAAAAGAAAAAAGAAGCAGTCGCCTTGCCGCTTTTCGCTAACGCTGCATTTTTATCAGAAATGAAGCCATTTTTAAAACCGTCCAAGGCCTTAAAAAGCCGATAATCCGAATTGACGGTGGACTCTCCTGAGCCTCCCAGCTGTAAACATCGTTCAATATTGCCGAGTGTAGGAAGCGGGAGGCGGCGGATGGAACCTCCCGCGTTATAAAACCCCGAGACCGGGCATAAAATAATGCTCTTTACGATGATAATCGTTACAATAAATTTTATTAATCATTATCCGTACTTCGGGACGCGATTTAAAAATGTTAACGGGGCCCCGACTTTCGCGGACGGGTCCGGCCTCGTTAAATCGGCGAACTTATTGGGAGATTATGTCGTCGTCGGTTTCTTCATTTCCTTTTTTTCCAACTTTTTTCTTCTTCTTCTCAGAGGAGCTTATATAAGCGGTCTGGTTATCCGTGGACGCTCCGCCTGGACGCGAAAACCTGTCCGAAGACCGGTTCACGCAGTGATCTTCACTCCAATGGAGAAGAGGTCAAGAAATTGTTACAGTTTCAAAATGAAAAAAAAAACTTACTATTTGAATATAAAAAAATATATTTATATTTTGTAAATAGTTTGCAAACTATTGACAAACTCAATTTTTCTTTATGTTAAATTTTCTTTATTTTACACTATTTAAAGTTAAAACAAGCGAACAAATTATACTATATTAATTACGGTTTATGTTTCAAGCAACAATAGTGACATAAGAATCATTAATTTCTCTAATATTTTATGCGTTTTATTATCATGGTTCCTTCAATAAATCCCACCATGAAAACAATTAGAACACGCAATTAACGGATTTTTAGAACATTCATAAGGACCGGCCGTTTCCGCTACCTTATCGTGGCATTCCAGCCATAATTAACGACCGTTCTGCTCGTAATTTATTCATAAATAAAAACTAAAAATATGCACGGACCCACTAATTAATATAAGCTGAGAAAATATAGATACCATTTTTGAATACGGTTTTAAAATTGTTTATTGTTTAACAAGAATTCATCGTCATTAAAGATTTGTATGATTTAACAATAACACTAACGATTCGGAAATTCTTTGTTTCCTCAAGTAAGAAGTATTAATTAATTTTTAATACCTGTATATTAAAAATTAATTAATACTTCTTACTTGAGGAAATAGGTTTTCTAAATTACGAGCAGAACGGTCTTCTTCTTTTAAGTATACATAGATTCAACGAGTGTTTCCACTCCCAGACTAAGCATGAAGTAAAATTTCGAGTTTAGAAAAGCCTGAAAATTTGGTTTGGTCGCGTAGCGCGAAGCGCGGAGCGGCCAAACCAAATTTTCAGGCTTTTCTAAACTCGAAATTTTACTTCATGCGCCACGCGTATAGGACGCTGATTTCAAGTAAAGTTCAAAATATGCTTTTAAATTAGTATGCTAAAATTCTCAGACACTTTTAGCAATGCTAGAAAGAATGTGTGCTGTTTATTTCCTCAGGAAAAAAATGTTTGATCCATTTTTACTCACTTTTAAAAATTACAGAAAATTAGTCAATCAAATCTAGTAGAAATGTTAGTGAAATATTTTTTACATGATAAAAAATAGGCTAGGCTATTTCTAACATTAATACGAATAGTCGAGATTTTTTTTTAGATTTTTTAAAACATTAAAATTTTCATTCAAAATTTGCATAATTCGTAATTCAGATTTTCACACCAAGTTTTTTATTTCTTAAAAAATTCCAAAAAATCTCAGACAATTTAACGAATGCAAGAAACAATGTGTGCTATTTATTTCCTCAAGAAAAAAATGTTTGATCCATTTTTACTCACTTTTAAAAATTACAGAAAATGAATCAACACAATTACGGCCGAAATGTTGGTAAAATATTTTATTTCACGATAAAAATGTATGCCAGGCTATTTCTAACAATTCATTCAATTATTCATCAATTTAAATACTCGATATTATTATCAATTTTTTTTAAATTTAATTTTCATTCAAAAAGGGATGGAAAAAATTCAGATTTTCACACCAAATTCTTTATTTAATTTAAAAAATCCAAAAAAATCACAGTTAATTTCAGCAGTGCTAAAAACAATGTGTGCTATTTATTTTCTCAATAAAAAAATGTTTGGTCCATTTTTACTAACTTTTAGAAATTATAGAAAATTAATCAAAACAATAATTGCAGAAATTTGAGTGAAATATTTTTTTTCATAACTATTAATAATAAATAATAAATACATTTATTGTGTTAACAGCAAGAAGCTTTACACTTGTTAATACATAATGTTACTTAATACTAACATAAAAGTTGAATATTTGAGACAAAAACCTACGAAATTACTGGAATTACGCTTTGAGTTAAAAGTAAAATGAATAATAATAATAATAATAATAATAATGCTTTATTTCTCAACAGAATTACTTCCAATTACAGAGAAATGTATAATGATATCTAAAATATTGCGTAACTATTACTAATAATAATACATATAAAGAAAACATGGAAAATTTGGAGTGTATAAATCTTGAAGTACGGATATATATATATATAAGATTGTGCGCTATAGATAATTACTTATAAAAATGCATTCCTGATTAGCTGGGGCGTTACATTGAATATATCAATATTTGGGTTATTATTGCAATTTCGAATGATTCGAATTAAAGGAGAGTAATATAGAGCATTTGTTCTAGATGTAGGATACGCAAAGGTGTGGGAAATAAACAAATAGATAAACAAGTAAATAAAATAATAATTAGGCAACTAAATAATTCCAACACTAATATAAATACTCGACAATTTTTTCGGATCTTTTAAAAAATTATAATTTTCATTTAAATTTTGAAAAATTCATAAAAGGTAGGTATAGAAAAAATTCATATATTCACACAAAATTTTTGATTTTTTAAAAAAATCAAAAGAATTCAAAGGCAGTTTTAGCAATGTTTGAAACAGTTTGTGCAGTTTATTTTTTCAAGAAAAAAATATTTGATCCATTTTAACTCACTTTTAAAAATTACTGAAAATTAATCAACACAATAATAGCAGAAATGTTAATGAAATATTTTTTTTCATAATAAAAAAATAGCCCAGGCTATTTCCAACAATAATACGAATACTCTTGATTTTTTTGAGATTTTTGTTTCCCGAAGGAAGAAATGTTAATTAATTTTTAATATATAGGAAATTCTTCTTTTAAGTATACATAGCTTTAACGAGTGTGTCCACTTCCAGACTAAGCATGAGTATCTAGATTAGAGGGTAATATCTAGATTAGAGGTTAATATCCAGATTAGAGGTTAATAACTAGATTTGAAGTTAGAGACTGTATTTTTACCTGTCGTTTCGATATTAATAAAATTCCTTGGTTGAGAGAATCCAAAAGATAAAAGTCATTACATTCTCTCAGTTTTACTTATAGTTTAGAAAAGCCTAAACATTTAAATGCAACTACTTAAACCAACGATTTCACCCTTCAATAAACTCGAATTTTAAAGTTTAAAATAATCCATCTCCCAGACAAAAAAAAAACAGTTCTATCTGTAAGGTGTTTAGGAGATTCTGATTAAATTTTCCGGCCTGTCGGTTGAAAGGAGGAAGCTGGTGTTATTGGAAGCAATCCTCGGGGAGGGATGAAAACGTAACTGTTTCGAGTGGAGGAGAGTGAGGCATCTTAATTTGAACTCGCAGATAAAATTCTTGTCGCGCTTGTTTCATCGCGCGGCATTCCCAGAAAATGGCTGCTCTGCTCGTTCGGGCAAAACGAGGATTGGCTGTCAAAAAGATAAGTAAATGCTGTGGCTCTATGTGTGTGTAATTGGAATGATGATTGGATTGTTTTACAAATGCATAAACTTTACAAAAAAAAACTAGATGAGAAACTTATTCAAGAAAAGTACCTATCTAAGACCAAACATTAAAAGTGCCGAGATTCTTTTCACAATCTACAACAAGTTAGTCTTACAAAGACTATATTAAACACTCATTGAAACAACTACTTCCCGAGCTAATACCCCGACGTACCTTGAATTATACAAGTGTTTGCTGTTACATACAGTAATCTAATGCAAATGTAACAATTTGGGTCAAATTATTCAGGCTATGTATAGACGCGTTTCGAGATTTATCTCTCATCAGTATAGCTTGGCCTTTTCCTCTAAACAGTGTAGCGTGTTATTTTTAATGGATTTGATAGATATCAGTCTAGTTTTTTTTATCAAATATGGGTGGTTGCGAGGGAAAAAACAAAACTGAGGTGGTTAAAAAAGGAAAACAAAGCGGTCGAGTTATAAGCGGTATAAACATATCCAGGCAAAAATCAAGAAAGAACTTGTAGCCGGGAGCAGTCAATTTAAGATAAGTGTTAACTCGAAGTTTGAGCTATCGTCGATTTGAACATTATTTAACCGTCCTAGAACGGATTATTTCTAGGTGACGCCCATGTATTTTCGTTCTGATGTTTATGAAATTAGATATTAATTTAATAATTTAGCTATTAATTATAAATTTATTCCTTGTGTTTCTCTTGTAATTTATTCAGACCCGCCCCCACATATTACAACTAGCCGGACGTATCAACAATTTGCACTTTAGACTGGCGGTCACGTTGCCGTTTAAACAAAGTATAAATGAAATTGCCAATTCTTGGTTGGTCTTAGGTGTCAAATTGTTTAGAGGGAATGGCAAAGCTATACTGATAAGAGATAAATCTCCTAATTAAGGAGTTTGTCCATTTATTAAAACTTATATGGTCGCTACGTGGGGACCATTAAGTTTTAATGAATGGAAAAACTACCTGGACGCCACGCGAATCACTTGGTTTTTGCATTTATTAAAACCTGTTACTTGGGGTAAACTCTGTTAATTTTATTGGTTCTCGATACTTTAAGTAAAATGATCATGATTATTTGTTTAAAATATCTTTCACTATGTTCTCATTAGTCACTTGGTGAAACATGATTAAATATATAAGTATGAATACTTAACTAACTTATATTTTGTGAAACGAACAAAGTGATTTTTATTTAAATAATATTCATACTTATATGATTATTTCTTTTTAAATTTAGTGTGTAAAATTAAACTAATTGAAAACTGGAACAAGATTGTTGGTGGTTGACGTCAGATGATGGTGTGGGCCATGAAAAGTGCTTTTCAGCGTTGCGCTCCGTAAATAAATCGTAAAGAAATCGAGCTGATTTTTTTTTGCTGCCCTCTTTTTCGAATGCTTTCCCGATCCAGCGGTATAAACATATCCAGGCAATAAAATTTGGAGCATTGCCTTTTGTAAACAACGTTTTACGTACTCTCGTCGGCCAAGAATGTTTTAGCGCGGAACTTTTCGTCCAAATACAGACGAGAAAATAAAAATTAAAATCGATAACTCTGTCCGTTCGTCCAAACAAGCAATAATTTCATAAAAACTTGACTGTAGCTTGAAAAAAAAAAAGAAAGTGGAGAAAGTAATCTGTATAATATATAAAATTACAAAAAAACTATTCGTGAATAGGCAAACAATGTCTTAATTAATAAGACAACTTAAGACGATAAATATCCATTGAAACAACTACTTCCTTTTAAGTTGTCTTATTAATTAAGACATTGTTTGCATATTCACAAATAGTTTTTTCGTAATTTTATATATTATATTTAAAGTGTGCAAACTATAAGAAGCGTAAGCTTATTTTCTCGAATTTAAATAGTTTTGAATTTGAATTAATCTTGAAGTAATCTGTATTTAATTCCGTTTTCTCAAAAAATTAGCCTGATTGAATTTTTTATGTATTTGAAAAAAGTCAAGTTAAATATTGACAACATTTGGAGGAAAGGAAATATTGTCAACTTTAGTTTCTGTGATTTTTTTTTTGTAGTGCTTAGATTTCATTCATTCTAGCTTTACTTCAGAATTCAGATTTTTGTATAAAACTCACAGGAAATAATGTAGCGAACGGTGGAGGCTTCTACTTCGTTTTACATGTTAATTCAATAAAATAAACACTTTATACACACAGAGCTGGGCAGGATTCGAATTATTCAGGATTCGAATCATTCAGGATTCGAATCCTCTTAGAGAATTCAAAAGAGGCATTCGAATACTTTAGTTCAACTGGATTCGTGATTCGTGATTCGTTACATTTTTTTAAGAGGATTCGTATTCGAATCCAAATGTGGGTGATTCGACTCTTCACAAAAGGATTCGAATATTTATAAAAGGATTTGAATACTTACAAAAGGTTTTGAATCTTCAAAAATAATTCGAATTAATTGTGAGGATTAACTTGAAAAATGTCTTTTGTGTGTTTTTAAATTTATTCATTAAATCACTTGTTTATACGCGTGGCGCATGAAGTAAAATTTCGAGTTTAGAAAAGCCCAGAAAATTTGTCGAGGGTCGCTGCGCGACCCTCGACAAATTTTCACGGGGCTTTTCTAAACTCGAAATTTTACTTCATGCTTAGTTTGGGAGTGGAAAACACTCGTTTAAAGCTTCAAATTGAACTCAAAACACAACGAATATCTAAAGATATGCTTAGTCTGGGAGTGCAATCGCTCGTTCGAACCTTCAAACTGAAAACTTTGATAAGAACATTAAATGACTGAAAATGTTTTTAAAGATAATAATCTAGTTTTTAAAATTTTGTTTAATATTATTTGAGGTAAAACTAGCATGATAGCCACAATCTGAAATGTTAAAGTTTTCAGGCATTTCCCTGATTCAAGATTTTTTTCCCTGACCTTTCAATATAACTTCTTCTGAGGGAAACCCTTTGTTAAATTGTTTTCATTGTTTTTGTCAGTATTTAAGTTAATTTTATAAATGTTTACGTGTTTTGTAATTTGCCTGCTGATTTTGACAAATTTAAAAACATCATATGGATTTTTTGTTACTGTTTTGGTCAATTTGAATATAATTCCAGGACTTTTCTCTGACTTTCCCGGTCTTAATAATATTCACTGAATTTTTTATTTACGTAATTTTTAGGCATTCGTCGATTTTATAATAGAGTTCAATTTGAAACTTTTAACAAGTGTTTCCACTCCCAGGCTAAGCATGAAGTAAAATTTCGAGTTTAGAAAAGCCCCCTGAAAATTTGTCGAGGGTCGCGCAGCGACCCGAGACAAATTTTCACGGGGCTTTTCTAAACTCGAAATTTTACTTCATGCGCCACGCAAACAAAACACTGATTTGAAGTGAAGTTCAAAAACACACAACAATACATCTTTAATTAGAGTAACAGGGAATCCGATATTTAGTCTGTTATCAACGATGTTTAGTGCTAATAATAAATAATTAGGTTTTGAATATTTTTGCTTAAACAACTGGTAACGATATTTAGATTTTGTTTTAAGATTCTTGGCTATCGACCATCAGTCTTTCAGCCTAAGTTTTAGTTGTCCTTGTCTTTTCAGTTAGTCGATTAGTTATAATTCATGTGAGGTGAGATGAATTGATGAATGGAACCACCATTCATCAATTCATCTCATCTCTGGGTTGTTGAATTTTGGAGAAATATTGGGGTTTCGTACTAAACAGAGGTGATTCAAAATGTCATGGATATGTGGGTTAGATGCGAACTTTTGGGACAGTTGGGTAAGTCGTTGTTGGATAGCGATTATTTCTGTTTTTTCATACAATAAGGTATTGGAGGGGTTGTGGAGTGAATTATTGTCGGTTAGTGTCGGATTTTTGTGAGGATTCTAAGGGCTAATCGTTGTGCGACTTCGATATTATTGAATGTTGAGGGACGCGGGTTAAGGAAGAGGATTGAATCATATTCTGATAAGGGGCGGCAGATCATTTTATAGATGTGGACAGCTGTTTTTGTCGTGATCCCTTTATTTTGGAAGGTTAACGATCTGAAGTGCCGCGCCCTATTTTGAATTTTTGTTTTCATGGTTTGGGAATAGAGTTTGAAGGATAGTTTGGGGTCGAAAGTGATGCCAAGGTATTTACAAGCAGGGGATGGGCTGATTACGGTGTTTGATATGGTTATGCTTAATGGGGAATTGAGCGGTCTGTGGATGGGTGTGAATAGATAGGATTTATTGGGATTAATGGATATTCTCCATTTGGCAAACCAAAGAGATAGCGAATCTATTAGCCCCTGAAGAGTAGAGAGAGCTTTAGAAAGGGTGGGTTGGTGTGTTATAAGGGCAGTGTCATCGGCAAAGAGCAGGAAATATGCTGAGGTATTAAGGTACTGTGGGTTGGGGTTGTATATGTCATGAACATAGATATTTTATAGGAGGGGAAATAATGGGGAGCCTTGGGGAATACCTTGTTGAGAAATAAAGGGCCGGGAGATGGTATTTTGGACGTTGACATTAAGGAGTCGATTGTTTAGGAAATTATCAGTGAGATTAATTAGGTGTAATGGGATATTGAGGGAGTTGCACTTAAACAGCAAACCTCGATGCCAGACTGAGTCAAAGGTCTTTTTTATATCTAGGAATCATATAGCTGTTTTTTTGTTTTCGAGGTATGCTGTTTGGCAGTTAGAGGTTAGAATACTGAGTGGGAGTGTGGTTGATCTATTTTGGAGGAATCTGAGCTAGGAGTTTATTTTTGAGGATGGATTCGAATATTTTTCCCAGAACTGGACGCAGCGTAATTGGTCTATAGCTAGAGACTTCTAGCGCATCGCTATCGTGTTTTAATATGCACGTAATTATACCCTGCTTCCATTCCTGGGGGATGGTTTGGGTTTGGCAAATGAAATTGAGGATTTTGATAATATATTTATGGATGTTTACTGGAAGGGATTTGAGGATAGATCTAGAAATGTTATCATAACCAGACGCGCTCTTTTTACCATTATGTAGCACACTGAAATACTCTTCCTTTTCTATGTCATTATCAGGGAGAAAGGGATTATGATTATTTATGAAGGTTGCGTACCAGGAGTTTACGGTATTATAAAAATCGTCGTTATATGTCATCGCCTGTTTTTCAGAAAAGTTTTCTTCGAAATACCCGGCAAATATGTCGGTCATTTCTTTGGAGTCACATGTCACTTCGGTTGTTGTCGGATGTCGTTGTTTCTGTAGTATGTCAGTCCTTCTGTATTTAGATAGCTTTTTAATTTGGTCCCAGTAGTTTTTGCCCTGTCGTCTGTTTATTTCTTCGCAAGCCAGTATCAATTTGTCTTATTTGTAGTCTTAATTAATTTGTGAATGTCTTTATTTAGTGCATTAAATTTTTATTTCAGAGTTTGTTCGTTCGTCTGTTGTAAGTCCCTGTATAGTTGTCTTTTATATTTAATCAGTCTAAGGATATATTTTGGGAGGGGATATTTATATGTGGGTTTTGTATACGTCGGAGTGTTCTTTTGGACTGAGTCAGAGAGTACTGTAAGGAATTGGGAAATACAGTTGTTTGAAATGTTGTCGTAAATGAATATAAATTTAGATACGTCGGAGTGTTCTTTTGGACTGAGTCAGAGAGTACTGTAAGGAATTGGGAAATACAGTTGTTTGAAATGTTGTCGTAAATGAATATAAATTTAGTAATGTCTTCTGTCACTTGATCTATGTCTGTCCAAAGTTTTTAGAGAAGTGGGTATTGGGGGATTTGCTTGTAGGGAAAATATTATTGAGAGATGATCGGAGCATATGTCGGGGATTAGGCTGATGTCTGTTATTAGGTGTCGGATGTTGCTAGTGGATAATAGGACATCGGGAGTAGAAGATTGGTTTTCGGACATAATAAAGGTGGGAGGAGTCTTAATTCTGACAAAGTTAGAGTTTGACATAAAAGAGGAAAGCTGCTTCGAATTAGTTTTGTTGATATTATGGTCGCCGATTATGATAACGTGGTCATACAGGGATGCTTTCGTTAAAATGGTTTGTTCAATATTCGAGAAAGGGTGGATATACACGAGGAATAGGAGTAGGGTAAATTGTGGTTACTCAATGGTAAAGTGTAGGCATTCGTTCAGAATGTTATTGATTTTGGGGGGGTTAGCTTTGCCTAATTTAATTTCGGGCCTAGCTGCAACAATTGAGCCACCACGTTGATTGTGAAATGGAGCGGATGCGGGAATTTGGATTGAGGACCAATTTTCAAAGGTATAGGGTGTACTTGATTTAGTTTCCACTACCATTGATACATGGATAGGATTGTTACAAAGGAAATGGAAAAAGTGAGATTTATGATGTAATGAGTTGATGTTTGTATATATGAAATTCATGTTAGCTATTTCTGACAACCTCTATGGTACTGATGCGGACTCCCGTTAATGGCTCAACGGGGGGGATAATGCCAGGGTCTTTCATGTCTAACCGATATTTATATATTAATGATTGCAAAAAAATTATAAAATCAAATTTATTTTTAAAGAATTTGTATTCGTGATTAAAAAAAACAGGATTCGAATCTTTGATTCGAATCATATTTATCTCTTACGAATCCTTTATTCGAGTATTTGTGATTCGAATCATATTAGGTGATTCTTACGAGGATTCGTCCCAGCTCTGATAACGCAATATTTTTATTTTCGTAAAAATAAAAATATTGTGTTATACAAACAAAGATAAAGTGTTTTATTTTATTGAATTTAGAGATGAGTAAGGTCAACTCAATTTTTTTTTTTTCAAAACAACCATACATTTTTTCCGTAAACTGTTTTTTATTCCAGGCAATAACTTTACAGTACATTTTAGGTATACTTGAAAATAAAAAAAAAATTACAAATAATCTTTTTTCTAGATCCATTAATTTCAACTGCAGTTTATTTTTGTCTTTAATAAACAATGAAATAAAGCTTTTAGGAATCTGTAAACCGGTTGGCATGGTAGGTAGATTTCTATAAACATTATTAAAATATCATATAAACAAAAGGGGACCTAGATTAGATCATTGTGGTACATCACGATTAGGTGTACATCACGATTGGTCCATTTCAACGCGTTTAGTAAATAACACACTTGGTTAGATTTCACTGTTTATTGATTGACACTGCAACAATTGTTTCGACACACAGTGGCTTCATCAGGCAGATGAATAATGGATTACAAACTTAAACTAACGCTTAAATACTAATAAATAAATTCTTGGTCCATTAATTTCAATTACATTTTTTGTATCTTTAATAAATAATGAAATATAGCTTTCAAGAATCTGTAAATAATAATAACTCTAGATGTGTTCATTGTTAATTACATATTAACAACCCCGTTTAAAGGATTTCGCAGTAACAAGCGATTAATTTGTTTTGCCGTTTTTGACCTGCGACTGCCGCAGGCGCTGTTTAGCCGATTGACCGATAACCCCGAAGACGATTGGATTCAGGCTTAATTGTTTATTTATGTCTGGCGCGATTATATTAAGTATTACTGGTAATCGTTGTGTAAATTAATTTTAATGGCGGCCAATGGGAGCCGGCGCGAGGCCTTTGAACCGCTTTTCTATACACATGCATAGAGGATAGAGGAATAAAACGAAAGAGGGTCGCTCGAATTCAGGTAGAATTGGATATTCTAGGGAAGGACCCTTCAATAAATCGGTCGATTCGTGTTTGAAACTTTCTCACCCTCCATCTTGACAAAGCTCGCTCTGAAATATAGATCAGAATTAAAAGTAGAGATTCATGCATTTCCAAACAAATTCAGTATTTTTCTAACGAATGTTTTCACTCCTTGATTTCGCATGAAGTACACTTCTGTGCAATAAAATTAAGTACAAGTCTTATAACTGTTTTCCACAATATTCTAGTTGTATAATTCGGGTCTTTTTTAATTGCCTAGCAGCAGTTTCAATAAATAATTAAACACCATAACACTTATTTTCTGCTCCCAACATTTCTTAACTCTGAAAACACATCTTTACTGATGTTTACCAATAGAACAATTTGTCTAATAGAAAAACCATCTTCTATTTTACTTAGAATTCAAACTTTTGAATTGTTGTCTAAATGACGTGGCATTTTGACATTAAGAAAATTGACATATTCACGTAATTAGGGAACTAATCAAGTCCGCTTTAAACTATAACATATTTTGTGTAATTAATTTTATTGCACAGCAGTGTACATGTTTTTCTTTTAAAGAAAATTTAACATAAAGAAAAATTGAGTTTGTCAATAGTTTGCAGAATATTTACAAAATATAAAAAACGAATTAAAGACAAGTTTCCGAATATTCATTAAAACAACTACTTCCCGAGCTAATACCCCGACAGATATTGAATTATTCAATGAATATTTGGAAACTTGTCTCAATAATACAAAATTTTTGCAGAAAGTCGATATTAATTTTATTTCGTTTTTTGATATTTTATAACATGTTTTTCTTATACCAGGTGTTGACTTGGCGGACGCAACATAGGAAATCCAATGTTAATTTTGAAATGTTCAAACTTTGGCCCACCTATTTATTTTAGAAACAAAATGTATTTACCTTTTTTGTAGAGGGAAAAATTCTGAATTCATTCGTGTTAACGTTTATCACTTTACGTTTCCCTAAGTTAAAATAATTAAGAAAAAATAATGTGATTTTATAAAAATAATGACATGCCACGGAATTGGAACAACAACTGCGGATGTCAAATTGGAAAAAGATATTGTAGTCATTTGATTAAAGTAAATGTTTTCGTCATTATTGTTATAAAATAACATTACTTTTTCTTAATTATTTTAGCTGTTAATTTTCTTGGCATTCGTTGATTTTTATAAGAGTTCAATTTGAAGCTTTAAACGAGTGTTTTCCACTCCCAGACTAAGCATGAAGTAAAATTTCGAGTTTAGAAAAGCCTCGTGAAAATTTGTCGAGGGTCGCGCAGCGACCCGAGACAAATTTTCTGGGCTTTTCTAAACTCGAAATTTTACTTCATGCGCCACGCGTATAAAACACAGATTTTAAGTGAAGTTCGAATTTACATAAATTTGACAATATTATAGTGTTTTATACGCGTGGCGCATGAAGTAAAATTTCGAGTTTAGAAAAGCCCAGAAAATTTGTCTCGGGTCGCTGCGCGACCCTCGACAAATTTTCACGGGGCTTTTCTAAACTCGAAATTTTACTTCATGCTTAGTCTGGGAGTGGAAAATACTTGTCCAAAGCTTTGAATTGATCTTTAAAAAATAACAGGGAATATCCGCAATTGTTGTATGTATTCCATGGTATGTCATTATTTTTATAAAAACACATTACTTTTTCCTAATTATTTTAACTTAGAGAAACGCAAAGTGTTAGGTGTGAACATTAGTGAATTTAGAATTTTTCCCTCTACAAAAAAAGTAAAATACATTTTCTCTCTAAAATAAATAGGGAAGCCAATATTTGAACACTAAAATTAACATGCGATTTCCTATGTTGCGTCCGCCAAGTCAACACCTGGTATATTCGCTATTTGATAAAATAATTTGTATGGAAACCAATTAAGGTTGTTTGGGCACACATACAAGTATTTCTTATCGCGAATGAGTAAAACGAAATTCGTTTTGAGAAAAAATTAAAGTTAGGACTGCGGAGGAGAACTTCTATTAGACAAATCGATGTAATATACATCTGCGGAAGCATTCGGATGAATTCCAACACAGAATAACTCCCCGGTAATACCATACCATAGGGGGGTTGAAATAAGACGATAAATAAAACGAAATAAGCAACCCGGGGGGTTGGAACAGGTGAACGGGGAGGAGAAACGGCCAATGTTTACCGAAGGAAGTGCAATCGTCGGGGATAAACTGCGTCCGTGAGGCGATTGTTCCCCGGACCAATTCTAATTCCTGTTTCTCGGTCGTGTGCGATCTAGGGGAGGAAGAAACTCGTGCAATTTATATAAACGGGGCCCTGCGGCTGTGGCCTGGAGCAATTTCGAGACGTCTTAGCGTTTTTATAATTTATGAGCGGGAGGGTCTTGGCCCGTTTTCCGGTTTTAATAAGACACACAGTCCACTCGTAAACCGGGATCGGGGTGCAATTATAAATATTCACCCGGGGACTGGGTTACATTTTTAGGTTCTCAATACTTTTCCGAAGTTCAATACAAACGAAGAACATATTCTTGCCATTAAAATTTCAAAGCTACATACAAGGTGTCGGTATTTCAATAGAATGTATGGGGATCTCGGTTATTTGAAGAGATAGAGAGTCGGTTAAATTAGGCAAAAGTTGCGTATTTTTGAGCCTAATAATAATCTGAAAACAAATTTGAAGTATCTTTTTTAGTTTTTGAGATATTATCAAAAAAACGGATTTTTCAAAATTTCGTTTTTATTTTTTATTCAAAAACTATTGAATCTACAGGGTGTATACGCTAAACCGTTCGTTAAAAAAATTGTTTGGTGTTGTAGGCGTTCACTTTGTGGTACATCTTAAATAATACACTTGTAAATAAAATACTTTTTACTTTGTTTAACCACTGAATCTTACATTTAATTGTGTGACTAGTTTCGACTATCTAGTAGTCATTCTCAAACTAAAGTTTAGTTTGAGAATGACTACTAGATAGTCGAAACTAGTCACACAATTAAATGTAAGATCCAGTGGTTAAACAAAGTAAAAAATGTTTTATTTACAAGCGTTCGTTAAAAGTTTATGGGGTTGCCGTTGTACTAAAAATTTGAAAAAAATCCTTGTCATACGGTTGAATCAGTTGTCCTCATGTAAAATATTTTCAACTTTATATCACTTCCGGTTCCATCGGAAGTAGCACCAAATTTGTTATTTTAAATAGAATACCCTATACAGTCTGTTTGATTTATTGTGACACAGCACATATGTCCGTTATTAGTACAGATAGAAAAAAAAGTTACAGACAAAAGTTTTAGTATTTTTTATGATCTATTCAATCGTAATGTCAGAAAAACAGTTGAAAATCAAATAAACACGTGAAAGCTATTAGTTTCATTTTCTTTAATGGAACACCCTGTATATTTTGTTTATTTCAAATAGGCATTAATATTAGCCTTATAATCATACCACATAAGTACCCCTTTATTATAGAAATAACACGACAATTGCCAATAAATGAAATTTATCAGTTGACATGAATAACTATTTGAAGTGTCTGTTCAAAGTGACGTCCGTTGTTTGCAATACATTCTTCACATCTCTTCATTAAATTTCGTCGTGCTTTTTGCAACATCCGTGGTGTTATTTGGCCACATGCCATACGAATACGATTTTTCAGATCGTCTAGATTTTCTGGACGAGTAACATAAACTTTTTGCTTTAAAAATCCCCAAATAAAAAAATCTAAAATAGACAGATCTGGCGATCTTGCTGGCCAGTTTATGGGGCCACCATTTGCAATCAATTTCAAACCAAACTTTCTTTCCAAAATATCTTTGACATTTCTTGCGTTATGGCGAGGAGCTCCATCTTGTTGGAACCACATATCTCGACGTATTTCTAGGGGGATATCATCTAAATAATCTTCAAATTCTATCGTAAGAAAGTTGGCATATCGCTCCGCATTCAACGTTCCTTGATAAAAAAATGATCCTATTATGGTATCACCTAACACACCAAGCCACACATTAACTGCAAATCTTTGTTGGAATCTGCATTCTCGAATTTGACGTGGATTCTCAGTATCCCAGTAATGGTCGTTTTTTCGGTTGGAGATTCCGTTGTTGTTGAAATTTGATTCATCACTCCAAAGAATTAAATTTAATAAATGTTGATTGTTGCTAAGACAATTACAGAATACTATCCTCCTGTCAGAATCACCATCTCTTAAACCTTGTACTAACTTAATTTTATATGGTCTCATTTTATGTTTTCTCAGAATAGAAAATATTTTATGCATACTTATTCCTAAGTCAGCCACTGCCTCGCGTATTGAATTACGTGGATGTGCTCTAAAATAGGCCAATATCAATACTTCATTATTATCTTCTCTTTCTTGTCTTCTCCTTCTTAATTTATTATTAAAACACCCATTTCTCCGTAAATTTTGTTCAAGTCTTGCAAAAGTGCAATAATGTGGTTGTCTTCTTTCTGGATACATGTTTCCATAAATGATACTAGCTTCTCTAGAATTATCGTTGCATCTAACGAAGACCTTTAGCATATCCATTTTTTCATCGTTAGAATAGTAATTATCACCCATCTCTAAAGATTTGAATCAACAACACTCAAGATGGGAAGTTACAACACCACTTTGACATTAAAGCGTTAACAAATTGTTTTATGTCAATTGTTATCCATGGCAACTGATAAATTTCATTTATTTGCAATTGTCGCGTTATTTGTATAAAGAAGGGGTACTTATGTGGTATCATTATAAAGCTAAGGTTATTACCTATTTGAAATAAACAAAATATACAGGGTGTTCAATTAAAGAAAATGAAGCTAATAGCTTTCACGTGTTTATTTGATTTTCAATTGTTTTTCTGACAATGCTGCTAATTAGATCATGAAAAATACTAAAACTATTGTCTTTGACTTTTTTTTCTGTCTGTACTAATAACGGACATATGTGCTGTGTCACAATAAATCAAACAGACTGTATTTCGGCTAATGTGATTTTATGATTCTAAGTCGCATAAATCATTATATCAAATACAGCCAATATAGTGATTTAATGACAAATTACTAATACGATACATATTTTAACAGTTGTGATGTATTTTAACGTAACGAGTGTCCTCCACTCCCAGACTAAGCATGAAGTAAAATTTCGAGTTTAGAAAAGCCCCGCGTAGAAAATTTGTCGAGGGTCGCGCAGCGACCCGAGACAAATTTTCACGGGGCTTTTCTAAATTCGAAATTTTACTTTATGCGCCACGCGTATAAAACACTGATTTAATGTGAAGTTTATATATAAACATCTTGTCTTTATTTAAAGTATTACAATACAACCAAAAATATTGTTTGTGTTATAAATATAGAAGACGTATATTTACAAAACGGGCAATTTTTTTATATTGTTTTGAATTATTTTAAATGTAGTTCTGAACATGTTATAAATATAGGAGGTATATTTATGAAATTAACAAATTTATTATTCAAATTTGGTTTTGTACTTGAAATGAAGTCAATAAATATGTTTTTGAATTTCACAACAATATGCATCTGCATAATTTTACAATACTTTACTTTACTTTACCTTATTGGTGTTATTTAATAAACTTATTTAATAAGTTTACACAGGCCAGAAATATATACAGGAAGTATTTTTTTAAAGTATACGTTTTTCCAAATCCAGCCTATTTTCTTTCAATCTTTAGATATTCGTTGTATTTTTAAAAGAGTTCAATTTGAAGCTTTAAACGAGTGTTTTCCACTCCCAGACTAAGCATGAAGTAAAATTTCGAGTTTAGAAAAGCCCCGTGAAAATTTGTCGAGGGTCGCTGCGCGACCCTCGACAAATTTTCTGGGCTTTTCTAAACTCGAAATTTTACTTCATGCGTCACGCGTATAAAACACTGATTTCAAATGAGGTTCAAATATACATAAATTTCACAGTAGTTTAGAGTTTTATACGCGTGGCGCATGAAGTAAAATTTTGAGTTTAGAGAAGCCCAGAAAATTTGTCTCGGGTCGCTGCGCGACCCTCGACAAATTTTCACGGGGCTTTTCTAAACTCAAAATTTTACTTCATGCTTAGTCTGGGAGTGGAAAACACTCGTTTAAAGCTTCAAATTGAACTTAAAAAAAAAACAAAAAATATTTTAAATTATAAAGGAATATACAGTGAATTTTTCTTTTGGGTAAATAAGCTGTACATTTTCCGACATTCGTTGTTTTTTTTTAAGTTTAATTTGAAGCTTTAAACCAGTGTTTTTCACTCCCAGACTAAGCATGAAGTAAAATTTCGAATTTAGAAAAGCCCAACGAAAATACAACGAATGTCGAAAAATTTACAGTTATTTACCCAAAAGAAAAAAATCACTGTATATTCCTTTATAATATAAAATATTCCTTGTTTTTTTTTAAGTTCAATTTGAAGCTTCAAACGAGTGTTTTCCACTCCCAGACTAAGCATGAAGTAAAATTTCGAGTTTAGAAAAGCCCCGTGAAACTTTGTCGAGGGTCGCGCAGCGACCTGAGACAAATTTTTACGGGGCTTTTCTAAACTCGAAATTTTACTTCATGCGCCACGCGTATTAAACACAGATTTTAAGTGAAGTTCGAATATACATAAATTTGACAATATTATACTGTTTTATACGCGTGGCGCATGAAGTAAAATTTCGAGTTTAGAAAAGCCCAGAAAATTTGTCTCGGGTCGCTGCGCGACCCTCGACAATTTTTCATGGGGCTTTTCTAAACTCGAAATTTTACTTCATGCTTAGTCTGGGAGTGGAAAACACTCGTTTGAAGCTTCAAATTGAACTTAAAAAAAAACAAGAAATATTTTAAATTATAAAGGAATATACAGTGAATTTTTCTTTTGCGTAAATAAGCTGTAAATTTTCCGACATTCGTTGTTTTTTTTTAAAGTTTAATTTGAAGCTATAAACCAGTGTTTTTCACTCCCAGACTAAGCATGAAGTAAAATTTCGAGTTTAGAAAAGCCCCGTGAAAATTTGTCGAGGGTCGCGCAGCGACCTGAGACAAATTTTTACGGGGCTTTTCTAAACTCGAAATTTTACTTCATGCGCCACGCGTATAAATCACAGATTTTAAGTGAAGTTCGAATATACATAAATTTGACAATATTATACTATTTTATACGCGTGGCGCATGAAGTAAAATTTCGAGTTTAGAAAAGCCCAGAAAATTTGTCTCGGGTCGCTGCGCGACCCTCGACAAATTTTCACGGGGCTTTTCTAAACTCGAAATTTTACTTCATGCTTAGTCTGGGAGTGGAAAACACTCGTTTGAAGCTTCAAATTGAACTTAAAAAAAAACAAGGAATATTTTATATTATAAAGGAATATACAGTGATTTTTTCTCTTGGGTAAATAAACTGTAAATTTTCCAACATTCGTTGTTTTTTTTTTAAGTTTAATTTGAAGCTTTAAACGTGTGTTTTCCACTCCCAGACTAAGCATGAAGTAAAATTTCGAGTTTAGAAAAGCCCCGTGAAAATTTTCTGGGCTTTTCTAAACTCGAAATTTTACTTCATACGTCACGCGTATAAAACACTGATTTGAAATGAGGTTCAAATATACATAAATTTCACAGTAGTTGAGTGTTTTATACGCAAAATTTACAAAATTTAAGCTCTTCAAACTTTTTGCTTCGAGATACGTAACAAAAAAATCCCCGTCCACACTTCTTTGAGTTATAAATATTTTGATATTAAGAAAATTTTTAATAAGCTCTGTCTGTATTAGATAAACAAATTCATTGTTGAACCACTCTCATTGGTAATCAAATATCCAATTATCAAACGAAAAAGTGATTAACGCACAGAGGTTAACGAAGGTACGGAACAGTAGGCATTTGACAAGAATAATATTAATTAGCAGGCATGTAAACGTGCCCGCTCCTCCCCGGGCGCAATTAATCGTCCATTAGCATTTTAAAAAGTCATGCCGTAATGGCGGAATTATGCACGCGGAAACGTAATTTGCAATTAAACGTGTTGAGTTACGGGCATGAAACGTTTCACTTTACATAAATTAAGGGCTTCCGCAGCCGCAGCCACAGCCACGGCCGCAAAACGCGCCTCTTTCTTATTTGCGGGCGAATGTAGTAACAAGCCCTACCCGTAGGGCAATATGTTGTGTGTTTTTATTTCCCTTCACAGCGCACCGGGCCATTCCCTCCCTGTGTATGTGTGCGTGTGCCCCCGCGGGGGTGAAATTGATCTGGGGGGATCCCACGGCCCCCACAAATTTGTATCTATATGGAGCGGCGCTGTGTTTAACTCGGATGGAGGGTGGAATTGAACAGAGAGGGGTGTTATCTATTGGAGAAGGAAGGGCCTACCTGAGGGCTCATCTCGTATGGCCGCCTAGGTGCGAGCTTGGGGTAATAAAGTGAGGGAAATACTGGCTGCTGCACGCGCTCTAAGGGTGTATAAACTTACTTTTTATATAAATACCACGTAGACTTTAAAAGGTAAAAGGGACTTGCCTCGCTTGCATTATTATAAGCGGACGTTTGCGTTTTCATTTTTTGAAAGAATACCAGAAAAAGGGTTAACTTTCTCTGAGGTTTTACAACCTGTCTGTTTGTATAAAAAAGGGGTAATTAAGCAGCTGCAAATAACCCTTTTAAAAGGATTTCAAAGGGTTCGTTTTTACAATCACTGTTTGTAAATGGAATTGATTTTTACGAGAAAGCGAGTTTTGGACAGATATTTTTATGACTGCAATAGAATAAGTTTCGCCGCTTGGATTTTTTTAATTTTTAAAGTAACCCAGAATTCTTCAAAATCGGCAACGTGAGCAATTTATTGTGTCAATAATCAGAATTTGAAACGAGTGCATTTTTTATGTATAATATAATTTTTTTCATTAAGAGGAACTCGACCGCTCTCTAAACGTATAAAACTAAGCATAATGCCGTCTTAATTACATCCTTGTTTAGGGATAATAATAATAATAATAATAATAATAACTTTATTTGCCCAACAGATAACCAATTACAGGACAAAATTAAGTACAATATATGTGTATAAAACGTTTAAAAAATTACAGCATTAAATAGTTTCAAATAAGTAAAGAAATAGAAAACAAATACATATACAGGTGAATATTTGACTTTAAAGAGACATATTAACATAATTATGCTTACAAGTTTTTTACAATAAAAGATAAAAGAGTATTCCTAAGTTGACGAAAATTCACATTAAATCATTTACATTTACAGGGATGAAATATTTTGAAAAAATAGGTATACTTTAAGGAAAGTACAATCTTTAAGCCGGTCTTAATAAAATATTTTATACTTTTCCCGTTATTTCATAAAATAATATCAAACATTAGTAAACTAGAAAAATCGCGTTCCTAATTTTATTTTTGTCTGCAGTTTCTATAAAAAATATTGAAAAACTAAATCAGTCACATTGTAGATAATTCCTTTGCAAAGATATGTAATTTTTTCATTTATTTATTTGGTTAAATATAGTCACTAGAATGTCGCGCGTAAAACAGTTTTTCAAATTTTTTGAAATTTCAATATCGCGCGACATCCCAGTGAATTTATTGTACGATAGAAATAATTGGAAAAAATTAAAATTCTTCGAAAAGAATTTTTCTACAATGTGACTGATTTAGTTTCCCAATATTTTTTATAAATGTTGCAGAAAAAAATTATATTGAAGATGCGATAATTTAGGTAATTTAGGATGGAAAATAAAAACTCGATATGATTATAAAAAAATAAATAAAAGAAACTTTATAAATAATGCAGACGCAATTGGAACGCTAGTGTAACAATGTTTGATATTTTTTTATAAAAAACCGGTCAAAGTGGGAAAATTTTTATTAAGACAGGCATTAAGATTCCACTTTCCTTAAAGTATAACTATTTTTTCAAAATATTTCATCCCTAAACAAGGATGTAATTAAGACGGCAGTATGATTAGTTTTATATGTTGAGAGAGCGGTCGAGGAATTTGATTAATCATACTATTCGTTTTGTTTAGCTGATGATATTATTTGCTTTAAAATAACCTAATCTTACCCAATATATAAAATTACGAAACAACTATTCGTGAAAATGCAAACAATGTCTGGAAATACACCTCCGGATATGGAATTATACAATGAAATATTTAAAATCTTATATAATTTGATTTTTTAATTTGAGGTGTATTTGCACGTGAAGTAGTTGTTTCAATGGATATTTATCGTCTTAAGTTGTCTTATTAATTAAGACATTGTTTGCATTTTCACGAATAGTTTTTTCGTAATTTTATGTATTATGTTTAAAGTGTGCATACTTTATTTATTTATTTATTCACGAGATACCTCTTTAACATTGAAATAATACAAAATAAGAAATAACAAAAGTTTAAGAGCCGCAGAATGACTACACACATACGTTATGATAACTACATTGCTAATTCTAACATAATCTTAAAAAGTTTTAATCAGATTAATGACCACCAGTGCTCTTCGAAAACATAAAAAATGGTTCGCAAATGGATCGAAATTCGGGGATGAGAGCAAGCAGTTGGCCGAATGCATTAATCTGGACAAAGGATTATTGCCACCGTACGCAGTTCTATGATTTTTTTCCCTAAATAAACTTCTAGATCTACTATAAGAAGCGTAAGCTTATTTTCTTGAGTTGTTATTGAAAATGAGTGCTTAGCACTTGAAATATATATCTAACCATTAGAAAATAAAGTGTGAAGAAAGGATACAACAGTGTTAATTATTTATGATTATACTCTTCACGAAACTCAAAAACAAATATCGATTATTTTCTTGAATTCAAATAGTTTTGAATTTGAATTTATCTAATCCTACCCCACCAAGCATTATACCATGACAAATTACACATTTCATAAAAGGGACCAAAGCATGTAACATCATCTGGTATTGATATCAATGATTATTACTCAAATCAACAAATTTAGTGTCATTGCTTTTTTTTTATATAAAATACAAAAATTCCATATCAAACATTATCATTGGTATGAAATGTTTTAAAACAAAATCAAGTCTCGGGAAATATGCAAATAAACCCTGGAGCAAACTCAAAAACGAAAACACCTGTCCACCACATTTCAACCATTTTAATAACGTCCTCTCTTCTCTTCATTTCTTTCCTTTTCGAATTTGCATTTTGAAAGCTGCACGACCACAATTATCAATTAAACGACGCCATATTGCGTTTATAATTATACATAAAATAAATAAAATAAGTTGTATAAATAATGCAAACGCGATTTGGAACAAAAAATAAAAACTTAAAATGAAGGTAGGTAATTTAGGATGGAAAATTAAAAACTCGATATGATTATAAAAAAATAAATAAAAGAAACTTTATAAATAATGCAGACGCAATTGGAACGAAAAATTATTGACGAATAAAGCACTAATAATAGATGGCCTAAGACATTAGTTTTAATCCAAGTCCTTTCACTTCTAATTTGTTGCTATCTCTCCTTTCATTTTAAATTTGTATTGTTAGTTGGTTTGAAGAGAATTTGAATTAAATAAGATTTTAAATATTTCATTGTATAATTCAATATCCGGAGGTGTATTTGCACGGGAAGTAGTTGTTTCAATTGATATTTATCGTCTTGAGTTGTCTTATTAATTAAGACATTGTTTGCATTTTCACGAATAGTTTTTTCGTAATTTTATATATTATACTAATAACCTTTCTTCACACTTTTATTTGAATTACCAAATGTACATTTCGGACACTAAGTGACCATTATCAATGGATTAACACATCAATTTATCAATTTATTAATTTATTTAACTTAAAGCATTTTAGAACGAAAAATAAAAAAATAAATTCAAGATATTTGTTTATTATAAATTGAATTAGAATTATGCCAGGTATTATAAAACGTTTTATTCCCTAAATAAAATTTACTTTAGGAATAAATTAATTTACTCCAAAGATTTCGGTGTTATAAACACAAAATAACTTTATTTGGCTAATAAATCCCCCCAGTAAAATATTAGTTTGTTTTTCTATCAAGTAAATTTTATTCTCTAAATAATTTGACAATTAAAAGTCAAAAGCGTATTATATTATTATAATTACTTTAGATTCTACCACTTGTATTTATTAATTTCATTACGGTTATCATGTCTCCCATATCATCCGTGTCAGATTTAAGTTCGCTCATAGTATCTTCCCTGACAGTGATTAATTCGAACCACAAGACATTCTAAGGAGTCGAAGATCTAGAGTTTTTCAAATCAGACATAACCAGGGATTTTTATACTTATGCATACGCTTTTTTATAATTAGTTCCATTTAAAGTTTTAAACGAGTATTTTCCACTCCCAGACTAAGCATGAAGTAAAATTTCGAGTTTAGAAAAGCCTGAAAATTTGGTTTGGTCGCGTAGCGCGAAGCGCGGAGCGACCAAACCAAATTTTCAGGCTTTTCTAAACTCGAAATTTTACTTCATGCGCCACGCGTATTCAACACTGAAAGCACTGAAATATTGTGAACAAGTGAACTTCACTTGAAATCAGTGTCGTGTACGCGTGGCGCATGAAGTAAAATTTCGAGTTTAGAAAAGCCTGAAAATTTGGTTTGGCCGCTCCGCGCTTCGCGCTACGCGACCAAACCAAATTTTCAGGCTTTTCTAAACTCGAAATTTTACTTCATGCTTAGCCTGGGAGTGGAAAACACTCGTTTAAGTCTTTTGTAATTTCTAATAAGCTTTATTTTTCTTGTTTTGTGTAATTCTGTCCTAATCCACGGTTATTCTTCATAATTATAAGGAATTATACTACATTAATTTGATTGACAATTTAATTTAAAATATTGACAATTTAATTTATAATTAGTTCCATTTAAAGTTTTAAACGAGTGTTTTCCACTCCCAGACTAAGCATGAAGTAAAATTTCGAGTTTAGAAAAGCCTGAAAATTTGGTTTGGTCGCGTAGCGCGAAGCGCGGAGCGACCAAACCAAATTTTCAGGCTTTTCTAAACTCGAAATTTTACTTCATGCGCCACGCGTATTCAACACTGAAAGCACTGAAATATTGTGAACAAGTCAACTTCACTTGAAATCAGTGTCGTGTACGCGTGGCGCATGAAGTAAAATTTCGAGTTTAGAAAAGCCTGAAAATTTGGTTTGGCCGCTCCGCGCTTCGCGCTACGCGACCAAACCAACTTTTCAGGCTTTTCTAAACTCGAAATTTTACTTCATGCTTAGCCTGGGAGTGGAAAACACTCGTTTAAGTCTTTTATAATTTCTAATAAGCTTTCTTTTTCTTGTTCTGTGTAATTCTGTCCTATTCCACGGTTATTCTACATAATTATAAGGAATTATACTAAATTTCCAATTTAATTGACAATTTAATTTAAAATATTGACAATTCAATTTAACAAATTGGTGGTTCTAGCTATGGCTACAATGAAAATGTATAATTTCGGTCTGTAATCTAGTAATTAAATTATTTATTTCTAGAATTGCTATTTATTTGTTAGGTTTGCTTTATAATACGCAATTTTATTTGCCCATTAGTTTACTAGGTAAATAAATTTACTCCCCAAATAGTTATCTAATGATTTATTAATCGCTTATAATACCGGGCATTATAATTATAATTATAAAAATGTATTATTTTATTTTATTATGAATGTATTTATTAAATAATGCAGACGCAATTTAAAACGAAAAATAAAAACTGGAAATTAAGGTAGATATTTTTCACAATGTTCTCATTAATCACTTGGTACATTCCTTGATAATGGCTAGAAGCCGAAACTAGTCGGAATAATAAGTAAAACGTTAGTGAAACAAACCACGTGTTTTTATTTCAAATTTTATTTTAAGGTAGATATACGAATTTCTAATATAAATAATTAGTAACTGTATGTTTTTGAGTTTACGTGAAGTGATTATTATAACACTAAAACAGACTGTTTCTTATTCCTTACTTCACTTTTTATTTGTATCGTTAGATGTACATTTCGAGACACAAGGTGCTCATTATCAATAACAAACTTTGTTGAGTTTAATGTAGTTGTATGAGTTACGTGAAGGTGTTAAGTCACTTAATTAAACACAGTTATATTCCTTTCTTCACTTTTATTTTTCTTGCTAGATGTACATTTCGGGTACTAAGTACCCATTATCAATAGCTAACTGAGCTAGCTAGCTATTGATAATGGGTACTTAGTACCCGAAATGTACATCTAGCAAGAAAAATGAAAGTGAAGAAAGGAATATAACTGTGTTTAATTGAGTTTGTTGAGTTTGTTATTGATAATGAGCACCTTGTGTCTTGAAATGTACAGGGTGGCCAAAATTGGATGCTACTATAGGGAATCTCGGTTATTAGAAGATATAGAAAAAAATCGATGGCGCATCCTCGAGCTATTTTTGCGAGACAAACTCAATGCCGAAAATAGAAATTAGCTATCGTCTTTTGTTTTTAAGTTCTAGCCAAAATTTCAATATTTTCCATTTTTGATTTTTATTAATATCTCAGTCATTTATTATTTTTTCAAGATAAGAATTGTATGTTCAAAGAGGAAAAAATAGCACATTTATTAATAGCACAGTCAACTGTAACTTCTATATCTTTAATTAATTTCTCATTTAACCCGTGGTGAAACATTTTTTAATCTAATTCTAACTTAAATTTAATTTAAATTATCCAGTATTATAACTTCTATTTAAAAAAAATATAACTTTGGGCTGTATCTCTTTTATTAATGAAGATAGAAATAATCTGTAAATTGCATTCGATTCTCCTCTAAAAAGTACATCTAGAACATACAGTTCTTATCTTGATAAAATAATAAATGATTGAGATATTAATAAAAATCGAATATGGAAAATATTGAATTTTTGGCTATAACTTGAATACAAAAAACGATAGCTAATTTCTGTTTTCCACATTAAGTTTTCCTCGAAAAAAGAGCCCCTATAGTAACATCTAATTTGGGCCACCCTGTACAGGGTGGTCTAATTTCGATGTTGCTTATGGGCATCTCGGTAAATATAAGAGTTAGAAAAAAACCGATGGCAGAATCGCGATCTCTTTTTTTTAAGACTAAGATAATGCTGAAAACAAAAATGCAACATCTTGTTTTTTTCAGAAGTTATGGGGCAAAATCGGGTTTTCTTGATTTTTAACTTTAATTAATATCTTGCGTAGTTTGTAAGATAAACAAAAACTATAAATATCTTCTTAAGACACTTTTTTAAGTAGAATCCAGTGGCGTAGGCATTTTTTTTTATTTCATGCACACATTTTCGAGTTATAGCAAAATTATAATTTTTTAAAATGTAAATCATAGTTGGCTTTGACACAGTTGAAAAGAGTGTTTTTCACTGATTTCAAAAATATATACTTTTGTGAATTTATCTTGAAAACAATCTTACTATAGAATAGAAACCAGCTTTTAATCTGCTAAATAATACAATACGGAAGACAATAGCCATTTTTAATCATTTGTTTGCTCAATTTTAATTAATTATTCCACTGCAACAGCAAAGAATTCTGTTTTTCCAACAAGATTGGAAAATGAAATTATGTTCTGTCTAATAATATATTTATTACTCAAAAGAGAATTATTATTATTTATAATGTTTATCATAATTAAAACTGAGTATGCAAATGATCAAAAATGGCTATTTTCTTCCATATTATATTATTTGGCAGATTTTAAGCTAGTTTCTACTCTATAGTAACACTGTTTTTTTAAGATAAATTCACAAAACTTTATATTTTTAAAATAAGTGAAAAACACTCTTATCAACTATATTAAAGCCAACTATGATTTACATTTAAAAAAAAAATATTTTGTCATAACTCGAAAATGTGTGCATAAAATAAAAAAATACCTACGCCATTGGATCCTACTAAAAAAGTGCGTTAAGAAGGTATTTATAGTTTTTGTCAACCTTACAAATTACGCAAGATATTAATTAAAGTTAAAAATCAAGAAAACCCGATTTTGCCCTATAACTTCTGAAAAAAACAAGATGGTGCATTTTTGTTTTCGGCATTATGCTAGTTTAAAAAATAGAGATCGCGACTGCGCCATTGGATTTTTGTAACTCATTGTAAATGTCTGTTGTTTTATTGTTATGTTTAAACTTGATATGTGAAACTGTCATCTACCAAGTTTTTTTTACACTATTTGTTTTATAGTGCGTGTTATTGTCTTTTTTTTTATTTGTTTTTTGTTCTATTTTTTTTGTATTTATGTAATTATGTATTGGCCTTCCGTTTTAATAAAGATTAAAGATTAAAGATATTTACCGAGATGCCCATAAGCAACATCGAAATTAGACCACCCTATACAGGGTGGCCAAAATTGGATGCTACTATAGGGAATCTCGGTTATTAGAAGAGATAAAAAAAAATCGATGGCGCATCCTCGAGCTATTTTTGCGAGACAAACTCAATGCCGAAAATATAAATTAGCTATCGTCTTTTGTTTTTAAGTTATAGCCAACATTTCAATATTTTCCATTTTTGATTTTTATTAATATCTCAGTCATTTATTATTTTATCAAGATAAGAATTGTATGTTCAAAGAGAAAAAAAATAACAAATTTATTAATAGCACAGCCAACTATAACTTCTATTTAAAACAATATAACTTTGAGCTGTATCTCTTTTATTAATGAAGATGAAATAATCTGTAAATCGCATTCGATTCTTCTCGAAAAAGTACCTCTAGAACATACAATTCATATCTTGATAAAATAATAAATTACTGAGATATTAGAACATACAATTCTTATCTTGATAAAATAATAAGTAATTTATAATTTATATTAATAAAAATCGAATATAGAAAATATTGAATTTTTGGCTATAACTTGAAAACAAAAGACGACAGCTAATTTCTGTTTTCGACATTGAGTTTTTCTCGAAAAAAGAGCTCGAGGATGCGCCATCGATTTTTTTTCTGTCTCTTCTAATAACCGAGATTCCCTATAGCAACATCCAATTTGGGCCACACTGTATATCTAACGATACAAATAAAAAGTGAAGTAATAAATATCGAATATGGAAAATATTGAATTTTTGGCTATAACTTGAAAACAAAAGACGATAGCTAATTTCTGTTTTCGACACTGAGTTTTCCTCGAAAAAAGAGCTCGAGGATGCGCCATCGATTTTTTTCTGTCTCTTCTAATAACCAAGATTTCCTATAGTAACATCCAATTTGGGCCACCCTGTACATCTAACGATACAAATAAAAAGTGAAGTAAGGAATAACAGTCTTTTTTAGTGTATAAATAATTGTATAAAATGGAATTAATTCATGATTGTAGAATAATGTCAAGAAATGCATTCGTAAAAAAAACACGATTGCGATTCGAATGCTAAAACGATTCGTTGATTAAATGGAAGAGGCCAATTAAATGTATATCATCGGTTTAAAGGTAAAAGTCATCAAGTGCGGGTAATTGCTTGCGTACTTAAAGAGTTTTCGTTTCAATGCGACGGCTAACTGGGTATTTCTCGGATGGGATAATGAGGTTGATTACTGCGGATATCATTTCCCATTGCAAGAGACAAGTAATGACGTTTTAGGGTGGTAATCTTAAGTGATCATCGCAATTAAAGTTGCGAAAATAAGTAAATATATTAATTAAAATAATATTTGTTATAAATAAATTAGTCGACCACACGAGATGTTAACATTTTACGGTTTTTGATCCAGCGATTTTTTCTGTAAAGTATTCGTAATCCGATGTATACGCTGTAACTTTACAGGATTTCGCTATGTTTGTAATAACGCCGAATTTATAGTTGCTAACGAGTGTTTCCACTCCCAGACTAAGCATGAAGTAAAATTTCGAGTTTAGAAAAGCCCCGTGAAAATTTGTCGAGGGTCGCGCAGCGACCCGAGACAAATTTTCTGGGCTTTTCTAAACTCGAAATTTTACTTCATGCGCCACGCGTATAAAACACTGATTAATTGTGAAGTCAAAAGTATACTGCTAAGTCAGGATTCAAACTAAACCAATCGATAAATGATTGTGTAACTGTGATAAAACTGTAACAATATAATATATAAAATTACGATAATGTTAAAACTGAAGAAACGTGAGTTAATTCTCTCTAATTCAAATAGTTTTGAATATGAAATATTTCTGTTTAAACTTCAACAAGTTAGAATTATACAAAATATATAAAATAACGATAATGTTTTTATAAAGAATTATAAGTTTATTCTCTCAAATTTAAATAGTTTTGAATCTGAAATATTCATGTTAAAATGAAATTGCTAAAGCAGGATTAAAAATGCAAGTAATACTAAACAAGAATAATTTAAATTTTACAATATTTTAGTGTAGAGTAGAGATGGGTAACTCCTGAGCGAATCGACTCATAGAGTCAGTTCAATGGTGTGAGCTAGTGAGCCGAGTGGCTCAGTTCAAAATGTTCAGCTCTTTTTGAGCCATGACTAATTTTGATTCGCCCGCTCTTCTAGAGTTACAGGTAACTAATGAGCGAATCGACTCATAGAGTCAGTTCAATGAAGTGAGCTAGTGAGCCAAGTGGCTCAGTTCAAAATGTTCAGCTCTTTTTGAGCCATGACTCATTTTAATTCGCCCGCTCTTCACCTAAAAATAATATTTATAGTTGATTAAATAACTTAGTAAGATTAGAAATATAATTAAAATTAATTTGTAAGCAATTTTAATTTGGCTTGGGACCTGACCACACTACTTAATTGATTTCTAAAAACAACATTTTTCACGGCATTTCCTAAACCTATGTTTTTTTTTCATTCATAAACATTTATTTTCCCAATAACTTATACAATTATATAACAGAGTATGGTAATTAAAATAAAATAAACGCTTATTCCAAAGTTTTGTAATTTAGTAGTTTCCTTGTCTCGAAGCTAATAGCTTGTAGAGACGGAGGAGACTTCATTATAATTTTTCTTATTAACTAGTAAATAAGATAACATGTAAAAATCCAAGAAGAGAAAAAATAGAATAGTTATTTGTTTACTTTAATTAAAATTCGCCTCCGTTAATTCACATATACTACAATTTAAAATATCATAAGTAAACACCCATGTTTACTGTATAGTAATCATTAGAAGTCTAATTTTGCTTTCGTCACCTATTTGTAACCAAAATTGTAAATTTAATAAGAAGTGTTTGTTATTGTAGTAAGAAAATAGGTATCGTTATATTCCTATCTTATTTTATTGCAGCATCATCGATTCGAATTTCGATGCGTAAACCCATTGAGCGATTCGACTCTAAAAGAGTCATGACAGCTCTTGAATCCGATTGAGCTAGCGGCGATTCGACTCTAAAAGAGTCATGATGATTCTTGAATCCGATTGATCGGCTGAACCGATTGAGCTAGCTCGCTCATTGCGACTCAGTTGCACGTTGCATCGCGATGATTCATAAATCGTCGCGATCCAGGTCGGAGATTTGAAGTTGGATCGCTATTTTCGTGCTGAATGTATGTGTGTTTTTATAGCCGCGCACACGTATTCAATATATTTACACACACTTGAAGTGTAATCGCACGAAATTAATACGCGATTGTTATAATTTTAATTACATATTTATACTCTTACGTATTTATATAAATTATGATTAAATTATTGCAATCATTGTGTAACCGACATTATTAAGAACTCTCGGCGGCTCGTTCGCTCGTAACTGAGTCATGTAACTCTTTTAAGCTGGCTCAGTGATTCGACTCTTTGAAGTAAGTTAGATCTTTTGAATCAGCTCACTGAAAAGAGCCATTTCGCCCATATCTAGTGTAGAGTACGCGTGGCGCATGAAGGCACATTTCGAGTTTGCAATGCCTGAAAATTTGGTTTATACTTGGTCTGGGAGTGGACACACTTGATAGAAGTTTCATATTGAAAACTTTTATAAAAACAACAAATGCCTGAACATTTAAAGAGTATGCATTGGGATATGTTTACCTAAAAAAATTATAATTTTTGTTTTATAAAAATATCACTTTTCTCAAAAAAAATGTATGATTCATTTTGTTACTGATATTTAATAATAATAATAATAATTCATTTATTTTCCAAGAAAACACATAAATGTCTGTGAATCGTTTGTATTTTAATTTATTGTTCGTATTTTAATCAATGTTTGTATTTTAATTTATTGTTTGTATTTTAATCTATGTTTGTGTTTTAATCTATTGTTTGTTTTTTACTATTCTTAATTGTATATTTTAACTTAAGACTGTATATTAAATGGACTTCCGTAAATAAATAAATAAATAAATAAATTAGATTACGTAATTTACATAAAGAGCAAACAAAAAAACAAGATCTAACTTCAAATTATAAATGTTTCTGGTAGTAATTCGTAGAATCCTTACATTTTTTTTACTAACAAACACTAAATAACAGCTCAACATCTAAGCTTTTCTATAATCTCAACAAAAATTGTTTCAAACTAAGACGGAAGCTTACATTTTAAGTTAAAATTTAATGGGCTTATCAATTCTGTAAAAACGTTCAAAGTGGAATAAGTTGATAAAATATTTTTCTCTTGGTGAAATAAATGGCAAGCATTGTTTCTTATATTAGCAAGAGTGTCTGTGATTTTTTGTAAAATTTTAAAAAATTAAACAAAATTTTCTCAAAATCTGCATTTTTTCGGTACAAAAATTACGAATTTTCAATGACATTTTTTTTTTAAATTGAAAAAAATTACAGATATTCTCCTTGATAGTAAAAGTAATATCGGCTAATTGTTTTCTCATAGAAAAAAAAATGCTTCACAAAATATCAGCATATTTTTAATTACTGAAAACTTTCAACAAAATAAAATTACAATTTTTAGCATGTACCACCAACACAATTTTTAAGATAATGAAACGAAATTATCATCAATTTAGTAATAATTTAATTCTAAATACATTCCTTAGAAAAATGTTTACTTGTTTTCAAAATTGAGCTTGACATTAGTGTTTTATTCAAAAAGTAAATAAATTGATTTTTTTCACTTATTAGAATAGAATAGAATAGAATAGAATAGAATTTATTCATGCAATTACGGTTCGTTTACATAAGTCAAAAATAAATACAATGATGTAATACAAGTTTGTAATTGTATTTAATGATAGTCTTAAATTTGTTGCATGAGCCTTTATGTATTTATAGCGTTGTATTTTATAAAGTACGAAACCAATTTAATTTATTCAAAGAGTACGTAATTTAGAACAAAAAGAGCTTTAATTTAAAGTACAAACATTTATTCAGAATAAAAAAGTGTGCTTAACACGAGCGCTCAAATACACATTTTGGTAGGCTATTTATTTTATCAAGAAAAAAATATTTCATCAACTTATACAACTTTGAACATTTTGAAAAAATATCTATATTTTTTCAAAATGTTCAAAGTTGTATAAGTTGATGAAATATTTTTTTCTTGGTAAAATAAATAGCGGGCATTGTTTCTAATATTAGTATAAGCGTCTGTGATTTTTTTGTAGAATTTTAAAAAAATAAATAAAATTGTCTCAAAATCACCCTTTACAAAAATTACGAATTTTCGATGAACATTTTTATTTTTTAATAAATTTGAAATAAGTTACAGATGTTCGTTCTCCTTGATATTAGAAGTAACTTCGGGTAATTAGTTTCGCAAAGAAAAAATGCTTCACAAAATTTCAGCATATTTTCAATCACTGAAAACTTTCAACAAATTAAAATTACTACTTTTAGCATGTACAACCAACACAATTTTCAAGATAGTGAATCGAAATTAACATCAATTTAATCATAATTTAATTCTAAATACATTTCTTAAAAAAATGTTTACTTGTTTTTAAAATTTAGCTTGACATTAGCGTTTTATTCGAAAAAGGAAATAAATTGGTTTTTGTCACTTATTGTATTTAAAGCGTTGTATTTCATAAAGTACCTAAATGAATTAATTTATTCAAAAAGTACGTGATTTAGAATGAAAAAGGTTTAATTTGGCGTACTAACATTTTTTCAGGATAAATAATTGTGCTTAACATGAGCGCTCAAATACATATTTTGGTAGGTTTGGTTTTTTTCTCAAAATGTTCAAAGTTGTATAGGTTCTTGAAATATTTTTTTCTTGGTAAAATAAATAGCACGCATTATTTCTAATCTTGGTATAATTGTTTGTGATTTTTCGTAGAATTTTTAAAAAATAAATAAAATTGTCTTAAAATCTGGATTTTTTTCATACCTAAAGTAGTAAAATTACGAATTTTCGATGATAACTTTTATTTTTTTTAAAAATTTGAGAAAAGTTACAGGCGTTCTCCTTAATATTAGAAGTAACTTTTGGGGATTGTTTTCTCGAAGAAAAAAATGCTTCACAAAATGTCAGCATATTTTTAATCACTGAAAACTTTCAACAAAATAAAATTACAACGTTTAGCTTGTACCACCAAAACAATTTTCAAGATAGTGAAACGAAATTAACATCAATTCAATCCTGATTTATTTCTAAATACATTTCGTAAAAATAGTTTTACTTGTTTATAAAATTTAGCTTGACATTAGTGTTTTATTCTAAAAAGTAAATAAATTGATTTCTTTCACTTATTCTATTTAAAGCGATGTATTTCATAAAGTATCAAGCCGATTTAATTCATTCAAAGAGTACGTGATTTAGAACGAAAAAAGGTTCCATTTGACTTAAAAACATTTTATTAGGCTAAAAAATTGTGCTTAGCACGGGCGCTCAAATACACATTTTGGTAAGTTTAGTTATTTTTCTCGAAATGTTCAAAGTTGTATAAGTTAATGAAATATTATTTTTTTGGTGAAAAAAATAACACGCATTGTTTTTAATACTAGTGTAAGTGTCTGTGATTTTTTGTATAATTTTCAAAAAATAAAAAAAAATTGTCTCAAAATCTAGATTTTTCCACTCAAAAATTAGGAAATTTCGATGAAAATTTTTATTTTTTAAAAAATCTGAAAAAAATCATAGCCATTCTACTTGATATTAGAAACAGCTTTGGGTAATTATTTTTGCAAAGAAAAAAATATTTCTCAAAATGTCAGCATATTTTTATATCTGAAAACTCTTAACTTAATAAAGTTTCAAATTTTAGCACATACCACGTACATAATTTTTAAGATAAAGAATCATTTTAACTTGAAATGTAAGCTACCGTCTTAATTTGAAACCATTTACATTGGGATTTTTATAAAAGCTTAGATTTTTAGTTGTTGTTTTATTTTTGTTTGGTAAAAACAGCAACAGGTATAAGTATCAAACCATTGATAATGGACACTTCGTGTCCGAAATGTACATTTGGTTACAAAATAAAGTATTTATTTATTTATTTGTACGGAAATCTCCATTTTACATTAAATATATATATATATATATATATATATATATATATATATATATATATATATATATATATATATATATAAGTATTGAAGAAAGGTTCTAAGTGTTTTTTAATCAAAGTATAATTATCTTCAAGTAACTCAATCAATTCAAACAAAAAGAAAACAGCATGTTGTCAAAAAAAACATAATTGATTATTTCAACGGTCAAATTTCATGAACGCCGAAACACGAGCCAAAAATATTCTAGAAATAAAAGTTTTGATTAAGGTTTAAAATAATTAAGTCTGTCATTACATTAAAGCCACTTTTATTAATTGTTGTTTCACGCAATTATTATTACGTATTTGAAAATTGTTGTAATTAATTTGATGTACTGATGAAAATAATATTGAAAATTTGAGTCAACAAGCAAATATCACATTTCTGAAAAGAGTTGTAATTTATTTCATTTACTCATTAAATTTAATTGATATTGAATCCTGAGTCAAAAATAGTAATCAACTCTAAATAGAAATTTAATTTTTCTTGAATAATTTTCTCACTTATCACTTGGTGAAACATTTTTAAATATTGATAATGAAGGTTTAAATTAAATTACACTTGGTTTGTTTCACAATTTTTTACTTTACTATTTACTCGACTAGTTTCGCGTTTTACAGCATTATCAGGAGTGAATTACAAAAGATACCAACAAGCTTATATATGGTCAGGTAATAAGGGATTTTAAGATTGGGGAATTCCAAATATCCTCATTGTCGTTGAACGGAAAACACCTCGTCAACGACAATGAGGATATTTGGAATTCCCCAATCTTAAAATCCCTTATTACCTGACCATATATAAGCTTGTTGGTATCTTTTGTAATTCACTCCTGATAATGCTGTAAAACGCGAAACTAGTCGAGTAAATAGTAAAGTAAAAAATCGTGAAACAAACCAAGTGTAATTTAATTTAAACCTTCATTAGAAATTTAAGCTCCGATTTATGTTTTAAAAAATTGAAAGCTTACAATATAGAAAACCTCATTATTATTTTTGTTTCATAAAAATGACCCCTATTTTTTAAATTATGACAGATTATTTATTCCAACACTTGATTTTTAAAAAAGGAATTTGTATGTAGAATTTGTATTTCTCGTTATTTATTTTTTTAATTTAATTAATAAAATATAAATTATAATTAATAATTTAACTGATAGTTTACTCAGGATGGTTTCACAGCCGAAACTAGTTTAAAGAACATTAAAAATATAAATAACGAGAAGTACAAATCCTACATAAGAATTCCTTTTTTAAATATCCACTCGTTACAAAATGGACTCTAATTCTACTTGATTTGTACACAAATTCAAGTTTCGATTCAAGTTAGGAACAATTGAAGTACGCCTTCAATTGTTCCCAACTTGAATCGAAACTTAAATTTATGTAAAAATGAGTAGTATTAGCATTTAATAACTCGATAGCCTTGTCTTTTGGCCGTTTCTATTTTCTTACGTAAAAAATTCACGTTTTTGAAACAAAATCACGTATTTGACTTAAAATGTAAGCTCTAATTTAAGCTTTTACAACAAATGAATCTTACATTACATAAAAACCTATTCTGAAGTGTGTTTGCTCTTTTGAAAATATTCAAGTGAAAACAAGCATTATTGGTTCGCTTTTTTCCACTCCCAGACTAAGCATGAAGTAAAATTTCGAGTTTAGAAAAGCCCCGCGTAGAAAATTTGTCGAGGGTCGCGCAGCGACCCGAGACAAATTTTCACGGGGCTTTTCTAAACTCGAAATTTTACTTCATGCGCCACGCGTATAAACACTGATTGAACGTAAAGTTAAAAAACATACACAAAGTCAGTTCAAAGCCAATCTTAACAATGAATTAGAATTATTTTTTATGGTTCCAATCCCTTTAGAGGTTTCGAATCCTTTTGTAGTATTTGAATCATTTTATAAGAATTTAAATCACCCACATTTGGATTCAAATACGAATCCTCTTAATAAAAATATTTAACGAATCTGGATCACAGATCATTTTTTACTGAAGTATTCGAATAAGAGGTATTCGAATACTGTAGTAAAAAATGATCTGTCATCCAGATTCGTTAAATGTTTTTATCAAGAGGATTCGTACTTGTATCCTCTAAGAGGATTTTAATCCTGCTCAGCTTAGATACTTGTTAGTCTTTGAAAACGATATTAAGTTTGTTCGTTTGTACTCCACTACAGTGATAACTTTACATAGAAAATTGCAGATGTCCAGTTCATGTAACGAATAGATTGAGTGCAAAAAGTTAAAAAGTGCTGCACTAGTTCTCAGTACATAAACAGATTCAGTGCAAGAAGTGCTGCACTAGTTTATGTTCTGTGCAAGAACTGTAAAAAGTGCTGCACTAGTTCATGTATCGAATAGATTCAGTGAAAGAAGTGCAAAAAGTGCTGCACTAGTTCATGTAACTAACAGATTCTGTGCAAGAAGTGTAAAAAGTGCTAGTGCAGCACTTCATGTAACGAACACACCTATTGATTGTAGTTATATATATATATATATATATATATTATGAAATATTGTTTTAGTTTAAACGTTTGATATTAATAGAAAGAATTAGCATGCATGTAGGACCCGTGTACTGCCTGGATGTTGCGTGCACGTTAAAGATACCTACCGGTGGATTGGAACTCCCACCGGGTTCGGCAAAATTCCCGGATAGCTGTAGACCTAATCTCCGGCGTCATGATTGGCCTTAGCAGCGGAAATAGATGACGTAAAACCCAAAATCAAAAAAAAATTATAAAAAAAAATTAGCAATTCCAAAGAGTATTTTTGTGTTTAGTCTGCCATGTCTGGAAAACGTACGCTGTTTCCGACGATTGTTGCGGTCGTGGTTTGTTAAACTGAATGCGAAATGGCGGTCGTTTGTAGGTGTGAAATATGGTCTCGAGACCTTTTCCGAGTTTCCATCTTGGCAACACATTGCATGGCAAGGCGAGGCGAGCGAACCCCGCGTCTAATAATGAAATCGATTCGCGGGAATTAGCCTCGGTGTGCGCGTGTGCCGACGTTAATTCCGTATGCGAGACGACGTTCGTCTGCATCAGTCAGACAAATGGAAGTCCTGACCTAGTCAACCCAAGTCATAAAGCAAACGAAACGTCGAAATTTATGCGGAATTTACGGCCGCAGAAGAGAGATCGCTGACGTCACCTTGTTATCATACGCACACACGCGTACAAATGGAATTTCTCTCGCCCTTATCCCGCAGGGTGAATCGGCTGCGTGTAGACACAATAACGAGGGCATTCCATTCCCGTCGAGACGGTTTTTTCTTACTTAGTGCCAGTGTCAACGCACGGTTTTCTCTTCCTCTCCCCCCTTTTTGTCCCTTCGCAAATCCAATCTGCTATCATTTGCATAAAAGTCAAGAGGTATTGTTGTAGTAGAAGGCTTCCTCAGAAATGAGATGGAGATAACACAAGGTAAAGATGTTTGAAGTTTATAATTTAAAAGAAAAATAAATGCGATATTGTCATGAATGTATAATATACAAAATATACACGGGGGGCTCCGATATTAAAGGTACAGGTCAAAATTTACTAACGTATATTTTTAAAGAAAATATTTAATACATTCTACAAAGAACTATATTTTATATTTTTATTTATTTAATCTTAATCCTTTTTACCTTGCGGTGTAAGGCGGTTTACATATTCATACATAATTATGTTATGATCTGTTTAATCTGCAGGCTTCTTTCCATCTCTTTATGTCTTGTGTTAGTTGTTTTGCTTCTTTCCAATTCATTCCCCTTTTCTCTATTGTATCCCTGATTCCATCATTCCAAGTTTTTCTCGGTCTTCCTCTCTGGTTCCTCCCTTGTACTCTTGTTTCGTATATCATTTTCGTGTTTCTTTCATTTTTTATTCGGTTTATATATCCAAACCATCTCATCTGTCCTTCTGCTATTCTTTCATTAATTGGCTCGATGTCTAGGTTCTGTCTAATTTCCTCAAAACAAAATATTCAAATTATTTAGATGAAGTTATAGATTTACAAATTAGTAAATGTATCCATCAATAGACTATAATTGTGTTGATGACCTGCGTATAAATCCCCAAAAGGTCGCCCATTTCTTCTCCTTTTCACGTGTTATTTTTTTGTTATCAAGATCAGACTGAGAATCCGTTTAGGTCGTACGTGTGGCGGACGGCCGGTCTCATAAATCACCCAGGTTTCGGTATCCCATTGCAGCATTTTACGAAATTTTCCTCTTCGGGAGAGAGCCTTAACGGTCGATTGGCCGCCTTTACAGTTACACACTTTATGGCCGCGATAAATCCTCCTAATCAATAGGAAAAGAACGGAAATTTCGGCGAGATAGAGCCAGGACCGTTGACCCGCCGTGCGACTAAATCATTTTCGATAACACCGGGCTACGGGCTTCGTTTTTTTTTTTGATTCGACGTATCAGAATGATGATATTTTTATCTACATAAAAAAAGGTGGATTTTAAATTTGTGTATAATGACAGGATGGAAAAAAGTAGAATGACGCATTTATATCAAAGAAGGTATTTATATCAAAGCAGGTATTTAAAATATACAGAAATTAATACCAAGTATGGGCAATTTCATTTATCAAAAATATAAATTTGTTTTCAGTAGTCATTCACATTTACACAAATTCATATTCTTGATACTTGTGTTCTATAAAATAAAGCCCCGTTGTGGACGAACAATTGCTGTATACAAACGTTAATTAAGACACTGTTTGCATTTTCACGAATAGTTTTTTCGTAATTTTATATATTATGTTTAAAGTTATTAATTAAGACATTGTTTGCATTTTCACGAATAGTTTTTTCGTAATTTTATATATTATGTTTAAAGTGTGCAAACTATAAGAAGCGTAAGCTTATTTTCTCAAATTCAAATAGTTTTGAATTTGAATTTTTCTTGTACAAACGTTTAGTTTGCCAGCTATTGACGATGCTACTTAACCCATTAACGGCCGAGCAATTGTAGACTTAACTCTAAAAGTTGATTTTAGGTAAAATTAAACAGTTCTTTTTATGATTTCTACGAATAACTTATTGTATTACATACTGTGAATTTATCTTTTAAATATACATAATGTCTCTTCTTCTCTAAGTGCCCTCTCCGCTGCGAAGTTTGGCAATCATCAATGCTATTCTTATCTTTGAAATAGCTGTTCTGAATAATTCGGTAGATGTGCAATGGAACCATTCTCTCAGATTTCGGAGCTAAGATGTACGTCGGCGTCCAATACTTCTCCCTCCTTGGGTCTTTCCTTGCATGATCAGCTGCAGCAGTTGGTATTTCGATCCTCTCATTACGTGGCCCAAGTATTCAAGCTTTCGTCTTTTGATGGTTATTAGAATTTCTCGTTGTTTATTCTTCTGAGAATCTCGACATTGGTAACTTTGTCGGTCCATGACACCCCAAGTATCCTGCGATAAACCCACATCTCGAAGGCTTCTAGTTTATTGGTGTCTTTCTTATTTAGTGTCCATGACTCCATACCATAGAGCAGTGGTCTCCAAACTACGGCCCGCGGGCCAAATCCGGCCCGCGACTTGCATGAATCCGGCCCGCGATTGTTTGTAATTTTTTTGTAAATGTCATATTTTGAAATATTGTAACAATTGTTCCTTAAATTTTTCATAATTTTATAAAATTAATCGGATCTTGGCCGACTTTATTATGTAGAATTGTATTTGTGGCCCGCGAAGAAGATAGTTTGGAGACCCAGGCCATAGAGCAGTATGGAGAAAACGTAGCATCTAACTAATCGCATTTTAAGGTTTAAATTGATGTCATGGGTACAGAATACACGTTTCATGCTCACGAACGCTGCTCGAGCTTTTTCGATCCTTATTCTTATTTCTTGCGTTAAGTCGTTGTTGTTACTAACATTAGTTCCTAAGTAGTTATATTTGTGTACACGATCTATGGGGTGGCCGTGGATGTTCCCGTGATCTCTATGTGTCTTTGAAATAATCATGAATTGCGTTTTCTTCTCATTCAGTGATACACCTTTCTCCTCACTAGCTGCTACTACTTTGTTTATAATGTGTTGTAGTTCTTCCAGGGTTTCCGCTATTAGGACCGTGTCGTCTGCGTATCTGATGTTGTTGATAGCTTTTCCGTTGATCTTTATGCCTATCTCCTCTTCCTCTAGCGCTTTTTTCATGATCTCTTCAGAGTAAATGTTAAACAGTAACGGTGACAATACACATCCTTGCCTGACTCTTATTTTTATTTGGATTTCATCGGTCTTATCGCTCCTCACTTGAACTACTGCTTTCTGTCCGTAATAAAGATTCGATAGTATTCTTATATCGCACGTGTCTAGTTGCTTTGCTTTTAATATCTCAACAAGTTACATAATGTATACGCTGTAAATGTACGGCATTCGTAGATTTTGTATAAAAACGTGCAATATGAAGTTTAGAACGAGTATTTCCACTCCCAGACTAAGCATGAAGTAAAATTTCGAGTTTAGAAAAGCCCCGCGTAGAAAATTTGTCGAGGGTCGCGTAGCGACCCGAGACAAATTTTCACGGGGCTTTTCTAAACTCGAAATTTTACTTCATGCGCCACGCGTATAAAACATTGAAGTATTGTGAAGTTAGAAATACACTGAAAACTTTTTTTTTAATGAGCAATAATCGAGATATTTAAATACCAAAACATTAACGTTATTCTTCATACATTTTCAAGTCAAGTCAAATAATATAATATATCAAATTAACTTATTTAGTAATTTAATTAACATAAAATTAATAATATAGGCGCATATCTCTAATATTGTTGATGAAATAAATGTTAACGAATACTATATGCATTTAACTTAAGTTTGTATATTTCTTTGTAAGACATCATGTCTGTCGGAAATAAATGGTTGTTATTATTATTATTATTATAATGTTGCGTACATGCATCAATGGCGCCTAATGGGTTAAGGTCGGAAATTCACATATTATTTGGCCATAAGAACGAACAACGGTTAATCTTCAACAATAATGAAAATAGATCTTTGAAACTTATACATATTGCATATTAAAGCTTTGAAAATAAATTGAAACTTTTCTTTTATTAAAAAAAAATATTTCTTAAATTATATATAACTCAACTAATGGAATACTCTTAAATGATCACATAAATCCGTGCAATACTTCCATAGAAAACATTATTTATTTTTCATATTGCTTTAATTTATTGAAGTAATTATTACAAACATATTGTATTAAAAAGATAAACTTAAAATAAATGATAAATAAAATTAATCGTTGCTTAGAAATCTCCATAAGAGCCATGTACATTTTGATTATGCTTTTAATAAATAGGGGGTAGCATCGGGCTATTTTAGTAATATCTTAAAATTATACTGTAATTTCCAAAAACATAATTATACTGTAATTTCCAAAAACATGTGAAAAGAAAAGAGAGAAAGACATTATTAAAATATTTCCCAATACACTCTTTAAATAAAGGGTGGGCTATAGCAAGGAATCTTTTTAAAATTTTAATAAAACACAAACGCCTAGATGGAATTTCATAATCTTGAATTTATTTTGTAGCCAAGAGTATCCGGTTATACATGGAATATGACATCAGCCAAATGGCTGCCACGGCTGGCCTTACAATAGTCCATTCTCTCGACCCAATTTTTCAGAACTTTTTCCAACGTCTGCGGTTTTATCTCAGCAATGGCATTTTGTATATTTACTTTAAGATCGTCAATCGTTGCTGGATCGTTGGCATAACAACGTTCTTTAACCGCACGCCAGAGATAAAATTCCATGGGCGTCAAATCGCAGCTCCCTGCTGGCCAATTTAGATCTCCAAGTGTGAAGAAAGGATACAACAGTGTTAATTATTTAGATCTCCACGACGGCTGATTACACGATTTTCGAACTTTGACCGCAATAAGTCGATAGTTTCGTTGCTAGTGTGACATGTCGCCCCACCTTGTTGGAACCAGATGTTGCCCACATCCAAACCAGCAATTTTCTCCCATAAAAAGTTTGCTATCATGGTCCTATACCGGTTTCCGTTGACTGTTTCGCCAGATTCAAAGAAAAATGGGCTGATGATGCCGCCGGCCCATAATCCACATCATACAGTCACTCGTTCGGGATACATTGGCTGCTCACTGATCACGTGTGGGTTTTCCGATGCCCAAATCCTGCAGTTTTGCTTGTTTACATAGCTCCTGAGGTGAAAATGCGCTTCCTCGGAAAAGATAATTTTTCTCCAAAATTTACCATCGGCTTCCAGCTGCTCTAAGGCCCGATTAGCAAACTTGTATCGAATTGGATGGTCAACTCTCTTCAACTGCTGTGTTACTTGGACCTTATAGGCGAATAAACATATGTCTTTATGCAAAATACGCCTCAAGGTAGTGCGACTAATGGTCAATTGCTGATGAGTGATGTCATTCTCGGGTTGGCTTGCACACTACGGGCTACAGCAGCAATATTCTCGGGTGTACGAACCGGATGAGTGTGTAGAAATTTAGTAGGGTCCACCAGCGTACCAGTGACACGAACTTTGTGCACAAATTTCTTCAGAACACTTGCATTTGGTGCATATTCGCGACCGAATTTTGTACGCAATTTTCGCACTGATTCTGCAATACACGAATTACATTCAAAGTAAATTTTTAACATTTCCCAACGTTCATCGAGCGTATAGCGTGCCATTTCGTTAACCGGGTGTTGTATACTGAAGAACTGTCACACATCAGATGTCAAATATCATGAAAGTAAAAATTAAGCGGTTGTTTAAAAAAGATTCCAAGAGATGGCCCACCCTTTATAAGTGCATTTCTGGATTCGTACTTTGAATAAGAATGTGGAATGCCAATATATGCTGATTCAAGTGATGAGTCGGAAAAATTTGATACTTAGCGATTTGATTACCGAGGCACTTAGTCAGCTTAGCGTCTAGAGTTCGAATTGGGTAATAATCCAAAAAATAAGAAAAACAATAGTATTTTTGATTTTTTGTACGGCTTAGCCTACTCAGCTTGAAGTGTCGCCTACCTAGCTTAGAGGGTAGACCTCCTTTCGTGTTTGCATCTATTCCTTTTGTGTGCTTCATTGCAATTTACCAAATTAAGGAGTGCAGAACGCGACAGTCATTTACGATATTTAATTTATGATAGTAATCATGTAAATCACTCATGTAGTTGCAAATAGCATGAATATATATTTTATTTTGCCAGAATTTAACCTTTCGTCTACAATATAAATACAGGGAATTTTTGTTTTAGGTAAACATGTGCATACGGTGTAAATTTTCCGACATGCGTTGTTTTTTAAAAGAGTTCAATTTGAAGCCTTTAACGAGTGTTTTCCACTCCCAGACTAAGCATGAAGTAAAATTTCGAGTTTAGAAAAGCCCCGTGAAAATTTGTCGAGGGTCGCGCAGCGACCCGAGACAAATTTTCTGGGCTTTTCTAAACTCGAAATTTTACTTCATGCGCCACGCGTATAAAACACTGATTTCAAGTGAGGTTCAAATATACATACATTTCACAGTATTTTAGTGTTTTATACGCGTGGCGCATGAAGTAAAATTTCGAGTTTAGAAAAGCCCAGAAAATTTGTCTCGGGTCGCTGCGCGACCCTCGACAAATTTTCACGGGGCTTTTCTAAACTCGAAATTTTACTTCATGCTTAGTCTGGGAGTGGAAAACACTCGTTTAAAATTTCAAATTGATCTCTTTTAAAATCAACAAATATCTAAATATTTAAAAAAAATTATAATATGTTTGCTACAGTTTTTAGATGGAACATGCGAAAACGTATGTTCCGGTATGCAGCTTTAAAATTTTAAGGTTAAAAATGACATTTTGACAATCTCTTCGTAAAACTAAATCTGCAAAAATCCAGCCACAAATTATTTAGAAAAATGAAATGGACTCAAAGAATATAATAAGTTTTTTTTTTAAGTTAAACACAAATGAAAATCTTTGAAAGCTGAGTCATGTCTTTTATCAAACCACATAAACACCCATTGCGGTGGCATTAGGCCGTACAAGTCTAGCAAGATAAAAACAGATTTATAAAACGAGCATTTAGCCTGGAAAGAGCGCATTCATGTCGGAATTCCAGTTTCCCGCCTCCTTTCCTTCCTCCATACCTCCATACCTCCACGAAGGTCATCAGCATCGCCATTACACCTCTAAAAAAAAAAAATCCTCGCGAGAAGAGGCTACACGGCTACGACTTAATATTCCAGACGTACGCCTCGTACATACATCTAGGGTTACGTTACTTGTGTAAACGGTTATGATAGCGAAAAACAGATTGATGTCCCACGTCGGATTTCACCGGGAAAGATAACCATCCATGTTTTTCGCCATGTTCTTACACGGCGTTGAATTACACACGGTAAACGGATTATTTTATTACGGATGGGCAGTAAAACTATAATAAAGTGCGCCGTAAACAACACTTTAAATCACGGGGTCACGCGAATTTGTCACAATCTGCGGTGTGTCTGTGTATTCAAGGCAGACATCGATCGGTGCGTGCCCAAGATGGCGACCGACGGGAGTCATGGTGTGGCGCACCCGAGCCGGGGTTGTTCGGGAAACCGTTTTGCGTTTTCTTTTGATGTGCGTTAATCAGACACTTCGTGGAGGTGTTTATGGTTGGTCTTTAACTTTTATAGATCCATAAAATAATTTATTGCTGGTCATATATTATGGGTTGTGAGGAAGACAAAATGAATTACTACTTTACTTCCTTGACGAGTCAAGAAATTATTAATAATAATCCCACGACATTATTATTAATCAAATGTAATTTATAGTGGAATTCGGGAGAGATTTCCTATGACTCATTGATGTGAAATGTGTGGTTCTAATTTTTTAGAGAGTATGTCGACAGGTGTATCCCCACTGAGCAAAAAACAAACAAATAACGTTAGATCAACACTGTAGCAACATTAAACGTTGTTTTAATGTTTATGAAACATTATTTACATGGATTTGCTCAGTGGGTCTACAACGATTTTTTCTAGTTGTGTAAAATTTTGACTTTACATGACAATGTCATACCCCACTGAGCAAAAAACAAACAAATAACGTTTTATCAATATTGTAACAACATTAAACGTTATTTTAATGTTGATGAAACATTATTTAAATGTGATAAATTCAAATTCAATACTATTTGAATTCGAGAAAATAACCTTACGCTTCTTATAGTTTGCACACTTTAAACATAATATATAAAATTACGAAAAAACTATTCGTGAAAATGCAAACAATGTTAATAGAGCGTTGTAACAAATCAAATTAAATAAGATTTTAAATATTTCATTGTATAATTCAATATCCGGAGGTGTATTTGCACGGGAAGTAGTTGTTTCAATGGATATTTATCGTCTTAAATTGTCTTATTAATTAAGACACTGTTTGCATTTTCACGAATAGTTTTTTCGTAATTTTATATATTATATTATTTAAATGTGTTTGTCCAATAGGATTATTATTAGTGTATTTAGAAAAGCTGTAAATTATAATTTCTTGTGAATTTTTTCTTGTGAGTATACAAATCCCAATTACGTGTTGTAGATTTTTAAATATTCGTTGTTTTCTTAAAAGAAGACAATTTGAACTTTGAACAAGTGTTTTCCACTCCCACGTTAAGCATGAAGTAAAATTTCGAGTTTAGAAAAGCCTGAAAATTTGGTTTGGTCGCGTAGCGCGAAGCGCGGAGCGGTCAAACCAAATTTTCAGGCTTTTCTAAACTCGAAATTTTACTTCATGCGCCACGCGTACAAGCCACTAATTCAAGCGAAGTTTACTCGTTCACAATATTTCAGTGCTTTCAGTGTTTAATACGCGTGGCGCATGAAGTAAAATTTCGAGTTTAGAAGAGCCTGAAAATTTGGTTTGGCCGCTACGCGCTTCGCGCTACGCGACCAAACCAAATCCCTGTTGTTTTCTTAATAGAGGTCAATTTGAAGTTTAAACGAGTGTTTTCCACTCCCAGGTTAAGCATGAAGTAAAATTTCGAGTTTAGAAAAGCCTGAAAATTTGGTTGGGTCGCGTAGCGCGAAGCGCGTAGCGGCCAAACCATATTTTCAGGCTTTTCTAAACTCGAAATTTTACTTCATGCGCCACGCGTACAAGCCACTAATTTCAAGCTAAGTTCACTCGTTCACAATATTTCAGTGCTTTTAGTTTTTAATACGCGTGGCACATAAAGTAAAATTTCGAGTTTAGAAAAGCCTGAAAATTTGGTTTGGTCGCGCAGCGCGAAGCGCGGAGCGGCCAAACCAAATTTTCAGGCTTCTCTAAACTCGAAATTTTACTTCATGCGCCACGCGTACAAGCCACTAATTTCAAGCGAAGTTTACTCGTTCACAATATTTCAGTGCTTTCAGTGTTTAATACGCGTGGCGCATGAAGTAAAATTTCGAGTTTAGAAAAGCCCAGAAAATTTGTCTCGGGTCGCTGCGCGACCCTCGACAAATTTTCACGGGGCTTTTCTAAACTCGAAATTTTACTTCATGCTTAGTCTGGGAGTGGAAAAGACTCGTTTTAAGCTTCGAATTGAATTCTTCAAACTCAGGCTTTTCTAAACTCGAAATTTTCCTTCATGCGTCACGCGTTTGAATACTGACATATCGTGGAGTTTAGAAAATGCTTCTAGATCAGTATGCTGAAGTAGAATATTTTCAACTTCAATTGAAATCAGTGTTTTATACGCGTGGCGCAAGAAGTAAAATTTCGAGTTTAGAAAAGCCCCGTGAAAATTTGTCTCGGGTCGCTGCGCGACCCTCAAAAAATGTTCACAGGGCTTTTCTGAACTCGAAATTTTATTTCATGCTTAGTCTGGGAGTGCAAACACTTGTTAGAAACTTTCTATTGAAGGAGTAGAAAACCCTGGTTTAAAGCGTTGAATTGAACACTTTTAGAAAAAACAACGAATATCTGAACATTTTCAGCTTATAATTGGGATATGTATACTTATAACAAAAGCTTCCTGTATATGTAGGTTTTATAGTTAAAAATATAGCCTATTACAGGTCAAAATATAGCCTTGTCACAGGCTGATATAGGGTTAAAATATAGGCTTATGAGAGACTAAAATATTACCTTATCGTAGGCCAGAATGTTGGCCTATCATAGGTTAAAATATTGCTAGTGGAAATAAATAGTGGGAATTGTTTCTAACACTCATTGAAACAACTATGATTTGTTCTTTAAATTTATAAATAACAATGTTTTTGTTTAAAATCGTAAGTTTTCCATACGCTTTGTATGCATGTTCAAAATTGAAGTTTACGAAAATGTGTTTTTTTTGAATAATTTCTTTGAGGCTGGATGGTTTTAATAATTTTTATCTAGTAGAAATAAATAGCGTGAATTGCTTCTAACATCCAATAGAACAACTATGATTTTGTTGAGAATCTAAAAAACATTTTTTTGATAAAAATCGAAATTTTTCCTGACTAGCTCATTTTTAACAACTTCTATGAGGCTGGGTGGTTTTAATAATTTTTTTCTAGAGGAAATAAATAGGGGAAATTGTTTTTAACATCCACTGGAATAACTGTGATTTTTTTTGAGAAGTTTTGAAAAAAATATTTTGTCTTCATAAAAATCGTATTTTTTCCATACAAAAATATCAATCACGCGAAGATTTTTTTTTATTCTTTCTAAGTTTTGAAAATAATATCACAGATACTTTTCGATATAAGAAATAACGCTGGATGTTTATTTTACCGATAAAAAATGATTTCCGCAGTTTTTACGCTTTTTTAAACCAATTAGATACTGTTAAAAAAATCCCTTCCAAAAAAATCCCTTACAAAAATATAGATTTCACGATACATTTTTTTATTTTTTGTAAGTTTTGAAAATAATATCGCAGATACTTTTTGATATTTGATATTTCCTCAATTTTCTTCACACACTTTATTTTCATACCAGATGTACATTTCTGTCACCAAGTGACCATTATCAATGGATTTTTAATACAGTATTAAAAATCCATTGATAATGGTCACTTGGTGACAGAAATGTACATCTGGTATTAAAATAAAGTGTGTGAAGAAAGGTTATTGATACTTCTTTTTATTATTATAATCTTCACGTAACTCAATCATCTATTATCCTCAATTTTTACCCATTTTTTAAACCTCTTGGATACTGTTAGAAAAATGAAAATCCAACTTTAAGCCTCTGTCACGGAAATAATTTCAATTTCAGAAAATGTTGTTTTATATCAAATAAAAGCTTATTTAGTGCTGAAAGCACTTCTTTTTAAATGCATAAAATTGATTCAGAATTGATTATTTTAGAATGGTTTTTATGCATCAAGTTAGAAATAAGCAAATTTTAACTACCCGAGAGAAATGTGAACTATTCTATTTATCAAACTGTTCACTGTGGAGGCTTCTACTTCGTTATACATCATTATCTACACAAATAAGACAATTAACTTTGTTTGTATAACTGTATAACTCAGTTATACATACAAAGTTAATTGTCTTATTTGTGTATTCTATTTATCGTTCAGTTAAGTGCCATAATTTTTACAATACTGGATTAGGAATTAAATTTGCTTAAGTTAAAACTAATGTGCTTTACGCAAATTTAAAAACTGCGCTTTGTGTGTATCTTTAAAGTTGAAATTTTGTGAAAATTAGTTTTTTTTTTTAGTAATTTCTATGAAGCTGGGTGGTTTTAATTTATTTTTTCTGGTTGAAATAAATAGTGGGAATTGTTTCTAAGATTCATTGGAACAACTATGATTTTTTTTGAAGATATTTAAAAAAAATATTTTTTCTTGATAAAAATCGAAATGGTTCCATTTTTCCTTATAAAATTTTCAATTTCACGATGAATTTTTTTATTTTCTTAAAGTTTTGAAAATAATATTGCAGATACTTTTTAATATGAGAAACAACGCTGAATATTTATTTTCCTGATGAAAAAATTATTTCCTCAATTTTTACGCTTTTTTAAACCTCTTGGATACTGTTAGAAAAATGAAAATCCAACTTTGAGCCTCTGTCACGGAAACAATTTCAATGTTAGAAAATGCTGTTTTACATCAAATAAAAGCTTATTTAATGCTGAATTTACTTCTTTTTAAATGCATAAAATTGATTGAGAATTGATTATTTTAGAATGGTTTTCCTGCATCAAGTTATAAATAAGCAAATTCCAACTACCCGAGAGAAATGTGAACTATTCTATTTTACCGTTCGATTAAGTGCCATAATTTTTACAATACTGCGTTAGAAATTAAATTTGCTTTAGTTAAAGCTTGGGTGCTTCACGCAAATTTAAAAACTGCGCTTTGTGTATATGTTCAAAGTTGAAATTTTGTGAAAATTAGTTTTTTTTTAGTAACTTCTATGAGGCTGAGTGGTTTTAATTTTTTTTTTATGGTGAAAATAAATAATAGGAAATGTTTCTAAGATTTATTGGAACAACTATAATTTTTTTGAGAATTTTTGAAAAAAATATTTTTTCTTGGTAAAAATCCAAATTTTTCCATTTTTTCCCTTACAAAATTTTCAATTTCGCCATGAAGTTTTTTATTTTTTCTAAGTTTTGAAAATAATATTGCAGATACTTTTTGATATGAGAAACAACGCTAAATATTTATTTTCCTGATAAAAAAATCATTTCCTTAATTTTTACCCATTTTTTAAACCTCTTGGATACTGTTAGAAAAATGAAAATCCAACTTTGAGCCTCTGTCGCGGAAACAATTTCAATGTCAGAAAATGTTGTTTTACATCAAATAAAAGCTTATTTAATGCTGAATGCACTTCTTTTTAAATGCATAAAATTGATTGAGAATTGATTATTTTAGAATGGTTTTCCTGCATCAAGTTATAAATAAGCAAATTCCAACTACCCGAGAGAAATGTGAACTATTCTATTTTACCGTTCGATTAAGTGCCATAATTTTTACAATACTGGGTTAGAAATTAAATTTGCTTTAGTTAAAGCTTGGGTGCTTCACGCAAATTTAAAAACTGCGCTTTGTGTATATGTTCAAAGTTGAAATTTTGTGAAAATTAGTTTTTTTTTTAGTAATTTCTATGAGGCTGGGTGGTTTTAATTTTTTTTTTATGGTGAAAATAAATAATGGGAAATGTTTCTAAGATTTATTGGAACAACTATAATTTTTTTGAGAATTTTTGAAAAAAATATTTTTTCTTGATAAAAATCCAAATTTTTCCATTTTTTCCCTTATAAAATTTTCCATTTCGCCATGAATTTTTTTATTTTTTCTAAGCTTTGAAAATAATATTGCAGATACTTTTTGATATAAGAAACAACGCTAAATATTTATTTTCCTGATAAAAAAATAATTTCCTTAATTTTTACCCATTTTTTAAACCTCTTGGATACTGTTAGAAAAATGAAAATCCAACTTTGAGCCTCTGTCACGGAAACAATTTCAATGTCAGAAAATGTTGTTTTACATCAAATAAAAGCTTATTTAATACTGAATGCACTTCATTTTAAATGCATGAAATTGATTGAGAATTGATTATTTTAGAATGGTTTTAATGCATTAAGTTAAAAATAAGCAAATTTCAACTATCCGAGAGAAATGTAACCTATTCTATTTTTTCGTTCGATTAAGTGCCATAATTTTTACTATGCAGGATTAGGAATTAAATTTGCTTTAGTTAAAGCTCAGGTGCTTTACGCAAATTTGAAAATTGCGCTTTGCGTGTATGTTCAATGTTGACATTTTGTGAAAATTCTATTTTTTTAGTAATTTCTATGAGGCTGGGTGATTTAAATTTTTTTTCTGGTGGAAATAAATAGTGGGATTTGTTTTTAAGATTCATTGGAACAACTATGATTATTTTGACTATTTCCTTCAAAAAATGTCTACCAATCATATTACGAGAATTCATTTTTATTGCCCAATCACAATTAAATTTCAGCGAAAATTGCATAGTAGGTGAAAATTCTACGAAAAATTACAGCGAAAATTGCACTGTTGTGACGTCACATGTCAGGTATCAATCAATTTCTCTCAATCTTTCAAAATTAAAGTTTTTTGATCTAACTCGTATTTTCTTTCATCACAGAATGTCATAAATTGTCTCCAAACGAACTCTTTACTCTTTCTTGTATTTTCGGATGAATTTTTCTCGATATTTTTCGATATATCTTTCGAAGAAAAACTTCCGAAGCGATTCATGTTGACACATTAAGTGACACTGATTGATAATTAATATTTTAAATAATACGTCAACTTGATTAAAAATCGTATTTTTCAGGAAATAGTCTATTAAATACATTTCGTGCATTAAAAATGCTCTGAAAACAACATTCGTTCATTTTGATTGTGATTTATCTTATAAAATATTCAATTTTGCGATGAATTTCTTTATTTGTTCTAAGTTTTGAAAATAATATTGCAGATAAATTTTGATAAGAAAAACAACGCTGACTATTTATTTTACTTAAAAAAAATTATTTCCTCAAGTTTTACCCTTTTTTTAAACCTCTTGGATACTATTAGAAAAATGAAAATCCAACGTTGAGCCTCTGTCACGGAAACAATTTTAATGTCAGAAAATGCTGTTTTGCATCAAATGAAAGCTTATTTAATTTTGATTAAAAAACACTTAGAACCTTTCTTCAATACTTTATTTTGTAACCAAATGTACATTTCGGACACGAAGTGTCCATTATCAATGGTTTGATACTAATATACTAATACACTAATAATAATACAATAATAATATACTAATATACGTATTAGTATCAAACCATTGATAATGGACACTTCGTGTCCGAAATGTACATTTGGTTACAAAATAAAGTATTGAAGAAAGGTTCTAAGTGTTTTTTAATCAAAGTATAATTATCTTCAAGTAACTCAATCAATCCAAAAGCTTATTTAATGCTGAATTCAGTTCTTTTTAAAAGTATAAAATTGATTGAGAATTGATTATTTTAGAATGGTTTTCATGCATCAAGTTAATAATAAGCAAATTTCAACTACAAAATGTGAACTATTCTATATTTTATCCTTCGGTTAGGTACCATAATTTTTACAATACTGGATTAGGGATTAAATTTGCTTTAGTTGAAGCTCAGGTGCTTTACGCAAACTTAAAAACTGCGCTTTGTGTGTATCTTTAAACTTGAAATTTTGTGAAACATACCTTTTTTTAAAAACTTCTAAGAGGCTGGGTGGTTTTAATTTTTTTTTTTTTTTCTCTAGTGAAAATAAATAGTGGGAATTGTTTTTAAGTTTCATTCATTTTTAAGGTTTTTAAGAACAACTATGATTTTTTGAGAATTTTTTTTTGAGAATTTCGGGAAAACATATTTTTTCTTGAATAAAATCGAAATTTTTTAATTTTTCCCTTATAAAATTTTCAATTTTACTGTGAATTTTTTTGATTTTTTCCAAGTTTTAAAAATTAAATCACAAATACTTCTCGATATGAAAAACAACGCTGGATATTTATTTTTCTGATGAATAAATAATTTTCGCAATTTTTATGCTTTTTTAAACCTTATGGGTTTATGTTACTGTAATTTTGTGATATTATCCTTGACGTAATTATAAATGTTAAGTTATGTATTACTTATATTTAAGCTTCAATTATGTATTGAGCTTAGGCTCGTAACACAATAAACATATATATATATATATATATATATATATATATATATATATATATATATATATATATATATATATATATATATATGTATTAAATATACTGTTACAAAAATGAAAATCAAACTTTGAGCCTTTATCACGGATACAATTTTAATGTCAGAAAATGTTGTTCCACATCGAATAAAATGTTACTTAATTCTAAATTGACTTCTTTTTTACCGGATAAAATTGATTCAGAATAGATTATTTTAGAATGGTTTTAATGCATGAAGTTAAAAATTAGCAAATTTCAACTACCCTAGAGAAATGTGAATTATTCGATTTTATTGCTCGACTAAGTACCATAATTTTTACAATATTGTTAAAGGCTTAAATTTGCCTTAGTTAAAGTTCAGGTGCTTGACGCAAACTTAGAAATTGCGCTTTATGTGTATGTTCAAAGGTGAAATGTTGTGTAAATTAGCTTTTTTTAGCAACTTTTATGAAGCTGGGTAGTTTTAATAATTTATTTCTAGTGGAAATAAATAGTGGAAATTGTTTCTAACGTCTATTCATCATCAAATCAATGATTTTTTTGGGAATTTTTGAAAAAAATATTTTTTCTTGATAAAAATGCTATTATATATTCCATTTGTTTCTGGATCTCGCCTAGCTATGGAAAAGTGACAATTTAAGTATTGTAAATGGGGCTGGTTGTGTTTTAAATCAGGGTTTTTAAATGTCACTGTCAGATGTTCGATTTTAAGGTTATAATTTCTGACTATTGTGATCTTACACTGTTGCCTGTTTTACAAATTTTCAGATATAAAAGGATAATAATATGCAGTGTTAAGATTAACAAAATTTACTAGTTGGTTTTTGTACATACAAACACAGCAATAATATTGTATATAACAAATATAATGAATTCGGCTCTGCAAACTTATTTCGTCATCCATTTGTATTTCTCGCTTGGGTCTTCCCGTTAACACATTTGGATCAACTCCATCCATCCACCTTAATTTTGGTCATTCTCTCTTCTGTTGGCCCTCAGTATTTTTTTGTAGAATAATAATAGATAATTTTCATGTCAAACAATTTTTAAGCCCTCATTCCACTTTTATTATTTAGCATTGCAACACTAGATTAATTTGATTTAATAATAAAATGCTCGAAGAAGCGACCGCGTGGCGAAATAATTGTTGCAAGATTAACAATAAACCTCTTGAAAATTAAAAAGAGGATTACTTATGATATCATAAATTATTGCAACACTGTTAAAATAAGGAATCAGGAGTGCCATTTAATAAAAAATGAAAAAAATGTTGATACTGCAACATAACAACACGAAAGGATGGCTAGGCGAGATCCAGAAACAAATGGAACGGTGTATAGTTTCTCCATTATTTTTCCTCAAAAAAAATCATTTTCACGACGATTTTTTTAATTTTTTCTAAGTTTTGAAAATAAAATCACAGATACTTCTTGATATGAGAAATAACGCTGGATATTTATTTTGCGGATAAAAACATTATTTCGGCAGTTTTTCCGCTTTTTTAAACCCTTTGGATACTGTTAGAAAAATGAAAATCCAACTTTGATCCCTTGTTATGGATGCAATTTTATTGTCCAAAAATGTTGTTTCACATCAAATAAAAGATTATTTAATGCTGAATTTACTTCTTTCCGAACGGATAAAATTGATTGAGAATTGATTAATTTAGAACGGTTTTCATGCATCCAGTTAAAATTGAGCAAATTTCAACTACCTGAGAGAAACGTGAATTATTCGATTTTATTGTTGGATTAAGTGACATAATTTTTACAATATTAGATTAAGGATTAAATTTGCTTCAGGCGAAGCTTAGGTGCTTTACGCAAACTTGAAAATTCCGCTTTGTGTTTATGTTGAAAGTTCAAATTTTGTGAAAATTAGCTCTTTTTCAACAATTTCTATGAGGCTGGCTAGTTTTAATAATTTTTTTCTAGTGAAATAAAAAGTGGGAATTGTTTCTAACATTCATTGGAACAACTATGATTTTTTTGAGAATTTTTGAAAAATATATTTTTTCTTGATAAAAATCGTATTTTTTCCATACCTCCCCCATACAAAAATATTAATTTCACAATGACTTTTTTATTTTTTTTTTAAGTTTTGAAAATAATATCACAGATACTTCTCGATATGAGAAGTAACGTTGGGTATATACTGCTTAACGCGTATTATTCTCTGGATGAATACTTTGTTAGATTTAAGTGATTAATAATTATATGCATATATACTTCTGCTTTTGTGACGTATGTACCTGTGGTCATAAATAAATATTATTATTATTATTATTATTATTATTATTATTATTATTATTATTATTAAAACCTACATTTAGCATTACCTCATTTCGAAATAACTTTGGATCAAAATCACCCGTACACATTAGCTGTAATATATTCAATAGTTTGCCTGTCACTTGTGACATATTTCATGACTCATTAGAATCAATTTTGCTCTGTGTTTAATTGTTAATTTAATATGTAACATAAACCTTAACATTTTATTGTTTAGGCACATCATTTATTTTGTTTATTATTATTTGTTAAGTATCATATTATTCTACTATATTATTGTACGTATTGCCTTGTAATTAGGATTATTCCTGTTGGGTAATAAATAAATATTATTATTATTATTATTATTATTATATATTTTTGTGATAAAAAAAATTATTTCCACAATAAATTAATTTTTTGATTTCCATGAGTCATTTTGTATCTTTTTTTGTTCCAGATAATTAAAGACAGAAAGAAGAATCCCAGGAAATATTTTTATGTGAGTATTTTGAACATTATTTAATTTATTTTTAAAAGTTTATTTTATCGTTTTCTTTTTCTTTTTATAGGTTAGTCTGTCTGAGTTTCTAATTCAGTGATTCTGTATGAATCAACAAATATTTTATATACAATTGCATATATTTTCAATACAATTGTACAATATTTAAAATACAATAACTGTATACAATAATTGAAGGTACCATAATTTTTACAATACTTATTGTATACAATTACAATAAACAATATACAATAATTGTATACAATAATTGTATACAATAATTGTATACAATAATTGTATACAATTATTGTACAATATTTTAAATACAATTATTTAATAATTTTATGAAAAATAAAAGAATAAACCTATAAATATTTTGAATAAAATTATATAAAAAAAAAACAATATAACTTACACCAAGAAATTTGATAGTTCTTCGCGAATCGCAATTCTTTCGCTTATATTAAACAACTCGAGGCATGAATTCGGAAACAAGTCGCGTCCCGAACATCTGCCCCTCTCCCCTGTACAGCTCAATTTTTCTCGAGTTTCCGCGTTTTCCCCCAAAAAAATCCAGAAGCAGCGGTAGAAACTTCCTTCCAGTATTCATCCCAGCATCCACACACAAAATCGATCCGATCCCATTTCCAGAGTTCCTCGTGATATTCGGGAAACAGGACAGAGATGAGGGAGTGAGAAAGGTGATATTCAGGAAACTGGAGATAAGGGGGAGAGAGAAGGGTGATTTTCGGAAAACGAGACAGAGATGAGTGAGAGTGAGAAGGGTGATATTTGGGGGAAACGGGATGAGAGATGGAGATGAGTGAGAGAGGAAGAGCGGCCGCGCCATGGTCCCGATAAAACCGGGGTGGCCCTTTCGCGAGGGCCTCGAAAACATGGCCGTGACCCCACCCGACGCCCGTCGTCATGGCAACGGGGGGCGCCAATCCGGTGAGGCTGCCGGCCCGGGGGCCATAATTTTTGGGCAAGTCTGTCCCTTCGCCCCTCTACCGCCGAAGCTGAAATGAAATCCTGCTGGAGATTGAACCCGGTCCGGTTTTGGGCTGTTGGCCTTTTTTTTCCTCTATTTTCGATCCTCTCGGAGAGATGTGCAGGGTCCCCAATTTTAGCACATGCACATGCGTTCAGCTGCAGCTTTAATTGAAAATCAATACGTGCCACACTGTGTTTTTTTTTCTGCTGCCGATGGGGTGGCTTTTAATAGCCCAGACATGTATGAACACGTTCAATCGATGCACGCACAGAACCGCACTCTAGAGGGCACTGTAATTTTCGGTGCGGGAATTCGCTAGAACAGTGATTCTAAACTTTTTCTACCCGAAACATTTTTATTTCAAACCGACTCTTTCTTATTTGAAAAAATTAAATTGAGGGGTGCAGAATAAAAAGTATTACAAAAGCTAATTGTATCGTATGTTAAATAAAAAAAAAAAAATTCTAGAGTACCATGGAAAATATTTTAGGTGGCACCTCTGAGATTATACATTAAAATTAATGTTGTTATTTTATCTTATTAAACATACGATACTAAAAATATGTCAAATATTTATAACTATGTCAATTTTACTTTAAATCGGTTCTGAATGCAAAGCCTAGGGAAAAACTCTTCCGATTTTGTTTTCTAAGGTTTCATATTAGTTCAGTGTTGTATACGCATGGCGCATGAAGTAAAATTTCGAGTTTAGAAAAGCTTGAAAATTTGGTTTGGCCGCTCCGCGCTTCGCGCTGCGCGACGAAACCAAATTTTCAGGCTTTTCTAAACTCGAAATTTTACTTCATGCTGAGTCTGGGAGTGGAAAACACTTGTTCGCCAGCTATTAGAACCTTTAATGACAAGTATGGATTACTTCATGCTTAGTCTGGGAGAAACTTTTTTTATATCTAACCGACTCTTTCTTATTTGAAAAAATGTAATTTAGGGATGCAGAATAAAAAGTATTACAAGAACTAGTTGTACTAAAAAGATGTTAAATGTTTATAACTGTGTCAATTTTACTTTAAATCGGTTCTGAATTCAAAGCCTAGGGAAGAAATATTCCGATATTGTTTTCTAAGGTTTCACATTTGATCAGTGTTGTATACGCATGGCGCATGAAGTAAAATTTCGAGTTTAGAAAAGCCTGAAAATTTGGTTTGGCCGCTCCGCGCTTCGCGCTACGCGACCAAACCAAATGTTCAGGCTTTTCTAAACTCGAAATTTTACTTTACGCTTAGTCTGGGAGTGGAAAACACTTGTTCGGCAACTATTAGAACCTTTAATGACAAGTATGGTTTACTTCATGCTTAGTCTGTGAGTGGAAATTGAAAGCGTCTAATAAATGATCCCTCAATCCAAATTTCGATATTTTTGTTAGTGTGTACTCTCACTTTGTATCTAATCTAAAGCGCATTAATTTATATTCATTACAATTTGTCATACATTGCAAACATGTGTACTACTTGCATTTTTTGGAAAAGATTAAGTTCAGAGTTTATGTGTTGTATTTAATATTTATGTAAAACGGATTTGTTTGTAGCTTCAAATTCAAAGCGCCTAATAAATGATCCCTCAATCCAAATTTCGATATTTTTGTCAGTGTGTACTCTCAATTTGTATCTAATCCAAAGCGCATTAATTTATATTTATTCCAATTTGTCATACATTGCAAACAAGTGTACTACTAGCATTTTTTGGAAAAGGTTAAGTTTATAGTTTATGTGTTGTATTTAATATTTATGTAAAACGGATTTTCCGTAAATGAATGAGTAAAATAAAAGCAGAAGAGAATAGTTGCAAAAAAGTTCTCATCTCTACTAGGGATTGTAAATTTACGAACTTTTTCATTTTTATCGATAAATTTCTAAATTAAATTGGTAAAAAAATCTAATAATTTGCAACATTTCTCTTAATTTAGGGAAAATATTGGATCTATGTTATGAATTTCCCAAAATTATAACATAGACATTCTTTGAGATACCTTTATGCAATTTCGTGTGGATACTAAGCAGACTACCCTCTCAATATATGTAAAAATCTAAAAACACAAAGATATCTCTATGAAATTTTGTGTAGAGACTAATCAATTAATACTCTATCGATAAATGTAAAAATCCAGAACTACCCTCTTCATACTTTTCAAGCTATTTTCAATTAAACGTCAAAGATAGTTCAGGTGAAATTTGGGGAACGGTAACACTTCAAACATTCCAACTTGAGCATTCTTTGAAATATCTTTATGAAATTTTGTGTGGATACTTAGTAAACAATACTCTTCCGATATATGTAAAAATCTAAAATTACCCCATTCATACTTTTCAAGCTATTTTCGATTAAACGTTAAAGAAATAAATCAGGTCAAATTTGGAGAACGGTAACACTTCAAACATTCCAACTCGAGCATTCTTTGAAATATCTTTATGAAATTTTGTGTGGATACTAAATAAAGAATACTCTTTCGATATATGTAAAAAACTAAAATTACCCCATTTATACTTTTTAAGCTATTTTCGATTGAACGTCAAGGAAAAATAATTCAGGTCGAATATTGGAGACGGTAACATTTCAACCATTTCAACTTGAGCATTCTGTGAAATAACCTTATGAAATTTTGTGTGGATACTAAGCAAAGAATACTCTTTCGATATATGTAAAAATCTAAAATTACCCCATTCATACTTTTCACGCTATTTTCAATTGAACGTCAAAGAAAAATTAATCCAGGTCGAATTTTGGGGACGGTTACATTTCAACCATTCCAACTTGAGCATTCTGTAAAAAATCTTTTTGAGATTTTCTATGGATACTAAGCAAAGAATACTCTTTCGATATATGTACAAATATAAAACTACCCAATTCATACTTTTCCAGCTATCTTTGATTGAAGGTCAAAGAAAAATAATTCAGGTCAAATTTTTGGGGACGGTAACATTTCAAACATTCTAGTTTGAGTATTCTTTGAAATATCTTTATGAAATTTTGTGTGGATACTTAATAAAGAATACTCTTTCGATATACGTAAAAAATCTAAAACTACCCCATTCATACTTTTCACGCTATTTTCAATTGAACATCAAAGGAGAATAATTGAGGTCAAATTTTGGGGATAGTAGCATTTCAAACATTCCAACTTCTTTGAAATATCTTTATGAAATTTTGTATGGATACTAAGCAAAGGATACTCTTTCGATATATGTAAAAATCTAAAATTACCCCATTCATACTTTTCAAGCTATTTTCGATTGAACGTCAAAGAAAAATACTTGAGCATCCTTTGAAATATCTTTATGAAATGTTGTGTGGATACTAAGCAATGAATATTTTTTTGATATATCTAAAAATTCAAAATTTCCCTGTTTATACTTTCCAAGCAATTTCAATTGAACATTTAAGATAAACAATTTAGGCCAAATTTTGGAATAGCTAAAATTTCAAGTAATTATAACATAAATATTCCTTCATTTGTTTTTATGAAATTTTGTTTAGGTACTAAGAAAGAAATCCTCTTTTCAAATACGCAAAAATCTAAAAAATTCCCATCAATATTTCTCGAGTTAAATGTGAACGTCAAAGAAAAATTATTTCAGCCGAATTTTGGGGAGGTTCGAATTTTACAAAATTATATGTATAAATCTAAAATCCCCAAATACAAAATATATTTGTTAAAACTCCCGTTATTTTAGGGGTAAAAGTCATTAAATAATTAAATACAAGGTTATTCCCCATGTATTTTAACATTTAATTTAAATTATCTTTAACCAGGCTTTTTACCACTTGATTAATCATAAGAAAAATTTCGAGAAAATCGTTCAATTTGAAGCTTTAAACGAGTGTTTCCACTCCCAGACTAAGCATGAAGTAAAATTTCGAGTTTAGAAAAGCCCCGCGTAGAAAATTTGTCGAGGGTCGCGCAGCGACCCGAGACAAATTTTCACGGGGCTTTTCTAAACTCGAAATTTTACCTCATGCGCCACGCGTATAAAACACTAATTTATGCTAAAGTTAAAAAAACACGTAAGTAGATTATCTTTAAATTAATTATACGATATGGTTTTTTGAAACACCATCATATTAATAATTTCGGCCAAACTTTGGAGAACTTATAACTTCAAAAACATGATAACAGGTAAATTCTGTAAGTTATCTTTGTGTAATTTGTTGTGAAAACTAAGCAAACAATACTCTTTTGATATATGCAGTAATCTAAAAATACCCTATTAATACTTTTCAAGCTATTTTCAATTGAACTTTAAGATAAATAATGCAGGTCAAATTTCGGGGACGGTAACATTTCAAACATTCCAACTTGAGCATTCTTCGAAATATCTTTATGAAATTTTGTCTGGATACTAAGCAAAGAATACTCTTCCGATATATGTAAAAATCTAAAATTACCCCATTCATACTTTTCACGCTAATTTCAATTGAACGTCAAAGAAAAATAATTCAGGTCAAATTTTAGGAACGGTAACATTTCAAACATTCCAACTTAAACATTCTGTGAAATATCTTTATGAAATTTTATATGGATACTAAGCAAAGAATACTCTTTTGATATATGTAAAAATCAAAAATTACCCCATTCATACTTTTCGCGCTATTTTCAATTGAACGCCAAAGAAAATAAATGCAGGTCGAATTTTGGGGTACAAGTAACATTTAATTTAAATTAAACGATGGTTTTTACCACTTGATTAATCATAAGTAACATTTCGTGAAAATCTTAAATTTGAAGCTTTAAGCGAGTGTTTCCACTCCCAGGCTAAGCATGAAGTAAAATTTCGAGTTTAGAAAAGCCCCGCGTAGAAAATTTGTCGAGGGTCGCGCAGCGACCCGAGACAAATTTTCACGGGGCTTTTCTAAACTCGAAATTTTACTTCATGCAGCACGCGTATAAAACACTTATTTATGCTAAAGTTTAAAAACACGTAAGTAGATTATCTTTAGAATAATTATACGATACAGTTTTTTAAAACGCAATCATATAAAAATATTAATAATTTTGGCCAAACTTTGGAGAACTTTTAACTTCAAAAACATGATAACAGCTAAATTCTATAAGTTATCTTTATGGAATTTTTTGTGAAAACTAAGCAAACAACACTCTCTTGATATATGCAGAAATCTGAAAATACCCTATTAATACTTTTCAAGCTATTTTCAATTTAACTTTAAAGAAAAATAATTCAGGTTAAATTTCGGGGATGGTAACATTTCAAACATTCCAACTTTAGCATTCTGTGAAATATCTTCATGAAATTTTATGTGGATACTAAATAAAGAATACTCTTTCGATAGATGTAAAAATCTAAAATTACCCCATTCATACTTTACACGCTAGTTTCAATTGAACGTCAAAGCAAAATAATTCAGGTCAAATTTTGGGGACGGTAACATTTCAATCATTCCAACTTGAGAATTCTGTGAAATATCTTTATCAAATTTTGTGTGAATGCTAAGCAAAGCATACTCTTTCGATATATGCTATCGATATCTTAAAATATCCTGTTCATACTTTTCAAACTATTTTCAATTGAACACGAAAGAAAAATAATTTAGCTAACATTTTGAAGTCGGTAACATTTAAAAAATTATAACTTGAGCATTCTTTAAGATATTTGGATACAATTTTGTGTGGACCCTAAGCAAACAATACTCTTTTGATATATGCAACAATCTTAGAATATCCTATTTATACTTTTTAAGCTATTTTTAATTAACCGTGACAGAAAAATAATTTAGCTAAAATTTTGAGGTCGGTAACATTTAAGAAATTATAACTTAAGCGTTCTTTAAAATATTTGGATGCAATTATGTATGGATAATACTCTTTCGATATATGGAAAAATCTAAAAATACCCCAATAATACTTTTCAAGCTATTTTTAATTGAACGTTAAAGAAAAATAATTCAGGTCAAATTTCGAGAATGGTTACATTTAAAAAATTATAACTTGCGCATTCTTTGAAATATCTTTAGGAAATTTTATGTGGACACTAAACAAACAATACTCTTTCGATATATGCAAAAATCTTCAAATATCCTGTTCATACTTTTCAAGCTATTTTCAATTAAACGTAAAAGAAAAATAATTTAGCTAACATTTTAAGGTCGGTAACACTTAAAAAATTATATCTTGAGCATTCTTTAAAATATTTGGATGCAATTTTGTGTGGACACTAAGCAAATATACTGAAAAATCTAAAAATACCCCATTCATACTTTTAAACCTATTGTCAGTTGAACTTTAAAGAAAAATTAATTAATTCAAATTTTGAGAAAGGTAACATTTCAAATAATTCTAATATGAAAATTCCTTTCTATAATTTTATGAAATTTTGTTTGGATACTAAGCAAATAATAGTCTTTTGATATATACAAAAATCTAAAAATACCCCCTTAATACTTTTCAAGTTATTTTCAATTGAACGTTGAACAATAATGTATGCCAAATTTAGGAAAAGGTAAAATTTCAAATAATTATAATATAAGCATTCCTTCATATAATTGAATGAAATTTTGTTTGGATACTAAGCAAAAAATACTCTTTCAATATATGTAAAAATCTAAAATTACCCCATCAATACTTTTTGAGTTATTTTCATGTGAACGTCAAAGCAAAATTATTTCAGTAAATGTTTGCGGAAGTTCGAATTTCAGAAAATTATAAGGTGGATATTTTTTTAAATATCTCTGTAAAATTTTGTATGGATACTAAGCAAAAAATTCTCTTTCGATATATGTAAAAATCTAAAAATACCCCATCAATATTTTTTGAGTTATTTTCATGTGAACTTCAAAGCAAAATTATTTCAGTAAATATTTGGGGAAGTTCGAATTATTTCAGTCAATTTCAAAATTATAACGTGGATATTTTTTGAGATATCTTCGTAAAATTGTAAATAGATATTAAACAAAAAATACTCTTTCGATATATGTAAAAATCTAAAAATACCCCATCAATACTTTTTGAGTTATTTTCATGTGAACGTCAAGGAAAATTTATTTCAGTACATTTTTGGGGAAGTTTGAATTTCACAAAATTATATCGTGGATATTCTTTGAGATATCTTTGTAAAGTTTTGTATGGATACTAAGCAAAAAATACTCTTTCGATATATGTAAAAATCTAAAAATACCCCATCAATACTTTTTCAGTTATTTTCATGTGAACGCCAAAGAAAAATTATTTTAGTAAATTTGTGGGGAAGTTCGAATTTCACAAAATTATAACGTAGATATTCTTTAAGATATCTTTGTAAAATTTTGTATGGATACTAAGCAGAAAATACTCTTTCGATATATGTAAAAATCTAAAAATATCCCATCAATACTTTGTGAGTTATTTTCATGTAAACGTCAAAAAAAATATTTCAGTAAATTTTTGGGGAAGTTCCAATTTCACAAAATTATAACGTGGACATTTATTGAGATATCTTTGTAAAATTGTGAATCGATACTAAGCAAAAAATACTCTTTCGATATATGTAAAAATCTAAAAATACCCCATTAATACTTTTTGAGTTATTTTCATGTGAACGTGAAAGAAAAATTATTTCAGTCAATTTTCGGGGAAGTTTGAATTTCACAAAATTATAAAGCGGATATTCTTTGAGATATCTTGGTAAAATTTTGTATGGATACTAAGCAAAAAATACTCTTTCGATATATGTAAAAATCTAAAAATACCCTATCAATACTTTTTGAGTTATTTTCATGTGAACGTGAAAGAAAAATTATTTCAGTCAATTTTCGGGGAAGTTTGAATTGCACAAAATTATAAAGTGGATATTCTTTGAGATATCTTTGTAAAATTTTGTATGGATACTAAGCAAAAAATACTCTTTCGATATATGTAAAAATCTAAAAATACCCTATCAATACTTTTTGAGTTATTTTCATGTGAACGTGAAAGAAAAATTATTTCAGTCAATTTTCGGGGAAGTTTGAATTTCACAAAATTATAAAGTGGATATTCTTTGAAATATCTTGGTAAAATTTTGTATGGATACTAAGCAAAAAATACTTTTTCGATATATGTAAAAATCTAAAAATACCCCATCAATACTTTTTGAGTTATTTTCATGTGAACATGAAAGAAACATTTTTTCTGTCAATTTTCGGGGAAGTTTGAATTTCACAAAATTACAAAGTGGATATTCTTTGAGATATCTTTGTAAAATTTTGTATGGATACTAAGCAAAAAATACTCTTTCGATATATGTAAAAATCTAAAAATACCCCATCAATACTTTTTGAGTTATTTTCATGTGAACGTGAAAGAAAAATGATTTCAGTCAATTTTCGGGGAAGTTTGAATTTCACAAAATTATAAAGTGGATATTCTTTGAGATATCTTTGTAAAATTTTGTATGGATACTAAGCAAAAAATACTCTTTCGATATATGTAAAAATCTGAAAATACCCCATCAATACTTTTTGAGTTATTTTCATGTGAACGTGAAAGAAAAATTATTTCAGTCAATTTTCGGGGAAGTTTGAATTTCACAAAATTATAAAGTGGATATTCTTTGAGATATCTTGGTAAAATTTTGTATGGATACTAAGCAAAAAATACTCTTTCGATATATGTAGAAATCTAAAAATACTCCATCAATACTTTTTGAGTTATTTTCATGTGAACGTGAAAGAAAAATTATTTCAGTCAATTTTCGGGGAAGTTTGAATTTCACAAAATTATAAAGTGGATATTCTTTGAGATATCTTTGTAAAATTTTGTATGGATACTAAGCAAAAAATACTTTTTCGATATATGTAAATATCTAAAAAATACCCCATCAATACTTTTTCAGTTATTTTCATGTGAACGCCAAAGAAAAATTATTTTAGTAAATTTTTGGGGAAGTTCGAATTTCACAAAATTATAACGTAGATATTCTTTAAGATTTCTTTGTAAAATTTTGTATGGATACTAAGCAAAAATACTCTTTCGATATATGTAAAAATCTAAAAATATCCCATCAATACTTTGTGAGTTATTTTCATGTAAACGTCAAAAAAAATTATTTCAGTAAATTTTTGGGGAAGTTCCAATTTCACAAAATTATAACGTGGACATTTATTGAGATATCTTTGTAAAATTGTGAATCGATACTAAGCAAAAAATACTTTTTCGATATATGTAAAAATCTAAAAATACCCCATCAATACTTTTTGAGTTATTTTCATGTGAACGCCAAAGAAAAATTATTTCAGTAAATTTTTGGGAAAGTTTGAATTTTACAAAATTATAACGTGGATATTCTTTGAGATAACTTTGTAAAATTGTGTATGGATACTAAGCAAAAAATACTCTTTCGATATATGTAAAAATATAAAAATACCCCATCAATACTTTTTGAGTTATTTTCATGTGAACGCCAAAGAAAAATTATTTCAGTATATTTTTGGGGAAGTTCGAATTTTACAAAATTATAACGTGGATATTCTTTGAGATATCTTTGTAAAAGTTTGTATGGATACTAAGCAAACAAAACAGTCTTTTGATATGTGCAAAAATCTAAAAATACCCTATCAATAGTTTTTGAGTTAATTTTAATTGAACAACGACAAATGGCTCAATTTGTGGATCATTTTGGAGAGGTTAAAAATTCAAAAATGAAACCTTTTCATATTTTGTATTGTAAAGGCTTCTTTCTACTTCGTTTTACATGTTAATTTACCATTAACACTCTTTAAACTTTTTAACAATTTAATTAAAACACTTAACCTTGTTTTACCACTTCTATTTTTACTTTTATACTTGATTATAGTTTCGACTACAAGCTAGTCATTGTCAAACTAACTAAGTCACTTAGTTTGATAACGACTAGCTTATAGTCGAAACTATAGTCACTGAAAAGTAAAAATGAGCGTGGTAAAACAAAGTTAAGTGTTTTAATTAAATTGTTATGAAGATGTACCACAAAGTGAACGCCAACCAAATTAAAGATCTCTTTGAACTTTGGTTGTATAACACTTATTTATTTTTCGTAAAAATAAATAAGTGTTATACAAACAAAGCTAAAAGTGTTTTATTGTGAAAACCTTTTCACTTCACGTTAAATTCTTGTGAGATATTTTTATGTAATTTTGTGCCGATATTAAATACACGCCTATTTTTTGAGATAAAGTGCGTGTTTTAATTTCACCTTACATGTGTTTGATACACCTGGCGCATGAAATAATTGTTTCGAGTTTAGAAAACCCTGCTCATTTAAATTTTCTCATTATTATGAGTGCATTTTTTTACCTCTTACTCCAACACCCTCAATTCAAATTAAAAATCGCGAATCACGCACAACTTTGAGCTCAATGTGATCAAACTCAAACCGAAATCGCGCACTTTTAATCCTCTCAGAGCTCGAGCTAAAAACCTACTGATAAAAAAACGTTAGAAAGCGCACGTCGCACAACCCTTTACTTCACCGATTTCTAATTTTATTGCACGAAGCCACTTTCTCTTAACCCTTTTCCAAAAAAAAAGGATTGACTACGGGCAAAAGAAAAGGGTTGCGAGATGGAAAAAAGTGAAATCAGGCTCGTAAACACCGAAACGAACGGGTGTCCCATTTTGCTTATTATTTACAACTCGCTCATAAAATCTGTTCTATCTATAATGGTCCAAAAGGAAAAAGATGAAGAAGGGAAAAAAGAGTTATCTCGGATTTAACAGCTACTAATTTTGTTTCGTATACTTGTAAATCATGTAATAAAACTGGCGTGATTGCTATTGTGATTATTTGTGATGAAGATTGAGATTTTTTAGATTTTATTTAATAATGCTATTATTTTAAATAAATAGAAGAAATAGGAGAATATTTGTGAAACAATCCGAGATTTTGAAGCTTTAATTAAGGCCATTGTTCACAATGTCTCAATATTTAGTTTATGATTCATGATCATGTAGGTTAGTTTTTTTTTAATCTGGAACTGACACAAATAAGTTCTCAAACCAGTATGCATACTTGTCAGGGTTGTCAAAAAAACATTTTTTTCATTTTATTTAAAACAAACACTGCTTCTTAATAAAACGTGTTTTTTTTTCATCGGACCAGCGTTTAACAAATCAACAATTAAGAACATGTTTAAAACAGAACATATAGGGCACTTTTCTCTTGAGTATACATATCCGGATAATTACAGCGTTTTTTTTTAATTTGCAGGAATTCGTTGTTTAAAAGCGGTTAATTTGAGGCTTTTAACAAGTGTTTTCCACTCCCAGAGATTTCAAATTGAATTTTTAGACGAGGGTTTTCCACTCCCAGACTAAGCATGAAGTAAAATTTCGAGTTTAGAAAAGCCTAAGAATTTGGATTGGCCGCGTAGCGAAGCGGAGCGGCCAATCCAAATTAGGCTTTTCTAAACTCGAAATTTTACTTTATGCGCCACGCTTAAAAACACTGATTTACAGTAAAGTTAAAAAAACACACACATACAACAACAATAACTGTAGGCACCCTAATATACGTTACAGTTATTGGATTGCCTATAATCACCATTTTAAACAGTTTGTTCACCGCAGAATTTGACTCACGTTTTAATCTACATATTGGATTGCTAAAGCCGTATATTTTAAACTTTGCGATATTTTAGTGTTTTATACGTGTGGCGCATGAAGTAAAATTTCGAGTTTAGAAAAGCCTAATTTGGATTGGCCGCTCCGCTTCGCTACGCGGCCTATCCAAATTTTCAGGCTTTTCTAAACTCGAAATTTTACTTCATGCTTAGTCTGGGAGTGGAAAACCCTCGTCTAAAAATTCAATTTGAAATCTGTTTAAAAAACAACAAATGTCGTAAAATTTACAGCGTAAAAATTCCCTGTATTTAAAAATCACATTTATGCACACATATTTGATATTTTCTTGTAATAAAATGTTGTTAATTAATAATTTGAAATGTCTTTAACAATTTAGCTAACATTTAAAAATGTAAAAAAAGTTTTCAACAAATTTATCGTTTAAAACATGTTTAAAACAAAACCGTTTAAAATACGACGTCTGTTTCTAAACATGTTTAAAACACTGTTTTAAAACATACAAAATTTTACCAAGATATCTCAAAGAATATCCACTTTATAATTTTGTGAAATTCAAACTTCCCCGAAAATTGACTGAAATCATTTTTCTTTCACGTTCACATGAAAATAACTCAAAAAGTATTGATGGGGTATTTTTAGATTTTTACATATATCGAAAGCATATTTTTTGCTTAGTATCCATACAAAATTTTACAAATATATCTCAAAGAATATCCACTTTATAATTTTGTGAAATTCAAACTTCCCCGAAAATTGACTGAAAAAATTTTTCTTTCACGTTCACATGAAAATAACTCAAAAAGTATTGATGGGGTATTTTTAGATTTTTACATATATCGAAAGAGTATTTTTTGCTTAGTATCCATACAAAATTTTACCAAGATATCTCAAAGAATATCCACTTTATAATTTTGTGAAATTCAAACTTCCCCGAAAATTGACTGAAATAATTTTTCTTTCACGTTCACATGAAAATAACTCAAAAAGTATTAATGGGGTATTTTTAGATTTTTACATATATCGAAAGAGTATTTTTCGCTTAGTATCCATACAAAATTTTACAAAGATATCTCAAAGAATATCCACTTTATAATTTTGTGAAATTCAAACTTCCCCGAAAATTGACTGAAATATTTTTTCTTTCACGTTCACATGAAAATAACTGAAAAAGTATTGATAGGGTATTTTTATTTTAGTGTTTTATACGTGTGGCGCATGAAGTAAAATTTCGAGTTTAGAAAAGCCTAATTTGGATTGGCCGCTCCGCTTCGCTACGCGGCCTATCCAAATTTTCAGGCTTTTCTAAACTCGAAATTTTACTTCATGCTTAGTCTGGGAGTGGAAAACCCTCGTCTAAAAATTCAATTTGAAATCTGTTTAAATAACAACAAATGTCGTAAAATTTACAGCGTAAAAATTCCCTGTATTTAAAAATCACATTTATGCACACATATTTGATATTTTCTTGTAATAAAATGTTGTTAATTAATAATTTGAAATGTCTTTAACAATTTAGCTAACATTTAAAAATGTAAAAAAAAGTTTTCAACAAATTTATCGTTTAAAACATGTTTAAAACAAAACCGTTTAAAATACGACGTCTGTTTCTAAACATGTTTAAAACACTGTTTTAAAACAAAGTGTTTTAAACGTAAAAATCCTGATACTTGTATTGTACAATAAGAGTATCTTCTTCTTCATTCAGCTATTATTAATCCACTCTTGGACATAAGCCTCTCTTAGTCTCCTCCATTCCTTTCTGTCTTTGGCGAATGGTATACAATATTTCAAATAGTTTTGAATTTGAATTATTCTTGGATTGTACCCCATTTTTTCCACTCCATTACTTCCACCAGTACCTTTCTTCCACCAATTCTTTTTTCCACTGTACATATTTTCCTCCGAATTCTTTTTTCCACTAATTTAGTTCCGCTATTTCTGGTTCCACTTTTTTTATTCAAACATTCAAAATTTGACGTCTATAGCCAACTTCAAAGTAAACAACCAAACAAGTCTTTGTAACTTTGATAATCGACACTTTTGAGCGTCGCGAATGATCTCGTTCACGATGGGGACAGTGCCCAAAGAGACAGAAGCAGTTTATTCTATTGCAAACCTTTCTCCTAACCTAACCTAATCTAGAAGTATGTGGCACAGGCATCGTTCGCAAAGAGACTTGCGCAATGTATTCTATAGCAAACCTTTCTCCTAACCTAACCTAACCTAAAAGTATGTGGAACAGGCATCGGGAGCAAAATGACTTGCGCAATTTATTCTATTGCAAACCTTTCTACTAACCTAACCTAACCAAACCTAGAAGTATGTAAAATCGCTAGCGTGTGCAAAGATACTTAAGCAATGTATTCAATTTGAAACCTTCCACTTAAACCACAAACTAGTAGAAATGGCTTAACCACGGTTAAGTATCTGTGGTCCAAGTGGGTATTGGATAAAAGTCATATAAATAATTCCATTTAAAGTGAATCTTATCTCAGAAAAATTTAACGAGATAAATTGGATAAAGATGGCTGATAGGAGAGCAGTACATTCAGCAGTTTTTTATTTTAAAATAATAAATTTACGCACTCCACCTTACCTATACAGTAGAATTGTATTCCGCACCGATGTCCATAACATCAATGTTAGATTTCGGGGTTTAATATCACCTCCACAACATAAAACCGCATTTTTTAAAAGGTCATTTTCATACAACATTTACAAAACGTTTAATAAAATTCCGGAACACCTGAAATCTCTCAGCTTAAATAATTTTAAAACAAATGTGCGTATCCTAATCTTACGTGGTGAACTCTGAAGTTACTAAAGTTGCAAGTCTCAAATTTTATTTTGTCTAATAATAAATAGTCGCTAAACATAGAATTAATTATTAAGTTTGGAAGTAGTAGGTTAAGTGGAAGAGCAGTAACAGGCTTAGGCCTGCCTGAACTTCGCCTACGCGAAATGTATGTATAAAAGATAATTGTAAACATTGTATTTCTTTAAATTAAATAAAGACATTATAATAATAATAATAATAATAATAATATGCTCTTACCTACACAGAACATTATATTTACTTTTACACACAACGGCACTCGGCGGCGCAGTGAAAATTTGATGGAAGAAAAGTCTTGGTGGAAGAATAGTCTTGGCGGAAGAAAAGTGCGGTGGAAGAAATAGAGCGGAAGAAATAGAGTGGAAAAAATGGAGTGGAAGAAATGTCCCCCTACCTTATTCTTGTATTATTAGTTAAGGTCAGTGCTACATAAGTCTAAATTTCAAAAGCTGAAACTTGGATAAACAGTTTTGTCCGATAAATAATTAATCGAATTTCTCTATTAGTATCCTCAATATGGTTTTCAATTATCACTTGATGAAACATGTTTACAATATTGATAATTAAATAAAAGTCACTTGGTTTGTTTCACTACTATTTTTTTATTCTCTCTGACTAGTTTCGACTTATCGTCATTCTCAAGGAATAATACAGATCTCTATTAGTATTTTCTAAAATCGGTTTGACTTAATACACTCAGTTACCTTTTTATGTAAAATTGATCATCTCGTGAAATGGCCTTGGCAATTCTTTCTGACTAGTAAAATTAATCATTTGGACTTTGATCAAAAAAGAACTTGGTTCTTTTTGGTTTAGAAAATTATCCTAGATGAAATGTTTTAAGTTGGGATGATATGATTTTCCTATATTTTTATGTATAATAAAAAGCTGTTTTTTGTATGTTTCTTCTCATTCGTTTCAATTTATTCCAATTATCTTGTTTATAAGAATCAAAATTGAGTTCTAAAGGTATAAACAAGGTATCTCAGATCAATACAATAAAAATATTCCCAACCGGTAGCTTATCACTTCAATTCACGTCAACCTTACCGATTTTCTTTTCTGTACACTCGAAAATTTTATTACCTTTTTATGACCTACCTTCACCAATGGGCAATAAACTCCTAAACTACACTCATCAGTTCACCTCCGGTCAGTCGGTTTTCTTCCCTTCAACGTGTTGTGCATTTCGAAAAATCCCGAAGCCATTTTGTAATCCAGATCCCGCGGGTATTCAGATCATAATTGGAGAGCAGAAAAGTGTTGTAATTTCGCGTTGGGCGTTCTTGTTTATGTTCCTCGTGTGGAGGTTAAGTGTAATGGACGCGTGGTGTTAATAAGGATAGAGCAGACATGCTAATTTTTCGACCTATTTTCATTGACGGTTTGAAGTTTTTGAAGTACATATGCTATATAATGTTTTTTTTTGTTAATTGTAAGAATTTGATTCAAGTGAGTCAATGTTAGAGTATTTTTTTAATAAGGAGCAGACTTTAAAACCAAGCTTTTTTAATTAGATGACGATTGTCTTTGTGCATTTTAACACGTTGACTGCCTCAATGTTTTTAGAAATGGAGATTTCCATTTAAAGTGAATCTTATTTGATTCACACAGCAGCCAACGTGTCAATTGAGGAGCAGACTTTAAAACTACGTTTTGTTAATTAGATTCAAATTGCACTATTTGCACTCTTTGTGCATTTATTAAAATGTATCGTCGTTATAATAATAATAATAATAATAATAATAATCACTTTAAATGGAGATTTCCATTTAAAGTGAATCTTATTTGATTCACACAGCAGCCAACGTGTCAATTGGGGAGCAGACTTTAAAACTACGTTTTGTTAATTAGATTCAAATTGCACTATTTGCACTCTTTGTGCATTTATTAAAATGTATCGTCGTTATAATAATAATAATAATAATAATAATAATAATAATAATAATAATAATAATAATAATAATAATAATAATTTATTTCTCAACAAGAATAGCCTAATTACAGAGAAATATATATAAACTAAATATAGGTTTACAGTGTAAGTGAGTAGGGTACAAACTAATAAGTTAATTAACAAATTCAGAAAACACATTCGGTAACATCACACATAAACTGTTCTATACAGGGTGATAAAATATCGACAAAGCATTGAATTTCTTGATAATTTCGCAACATTTTATATAATGGGGAAAACATGTAGTGCTTAGTACAGGGCGTGGTATAATTAAAGGTTGGTTATTTTGATGAAATCTTTAATAAAACACGGTTTTATTTATTTATTTATTTATTCTCTCACGGGAAACCCCTGATTTTGATTTTCTTTCTTCACGTTATTTTTCATTGGTAGATGTACATTTAGAGTACCATGTACTAATTTTTTATAACTGAATCAATTATTGAAAATTAGTGCATGGTACTCGAAATCAGAGCTGGGCCGAATCCTCGTAAAAAGGATTCGAATCACGAATCCGAATCACCTAATATGATTCGAATCACGAATACTAGAATAAATGATTCGTAAGAGATAAATATGATTCGAATCAAAGATTCGAATCCTGTTTTTTCGAATCACGAATACAAATCCTTTAAGAATAAATTTGATTTTTGTTATTTTTTGCAACCATTAATATATAAATATCGTTACTAGTTGTTTTAACAAAAATATTTAAAACCTAATTATTTATTATTAACACTGAACATTGTTGATAACAGACTAAACATCTGATTCCCTGTTAAGATGTATTTGTGTGTTTCTGAACTTCACTTTAAATTAGTGTTTTGTACGCGTGGCGCATGAAGTAAAATTTCGAGTTTAGAAAAGCCCGAAAATTTGTCTCGGGTCGCTGCGCGACCCTCGACAAATTTTCACGGGGCTTTTCTAAACTCGAAATTTTACTTCATGCTTAGTCTGGGAGTGGAAAACACTCGTTTAAAGCTTTAAATTTAAATAAATAACGAATGCCTGAAAATTACGTACATAAAAAATTTACTGAATATCGTTAAAACCGGGAAAGTCAGAGAAAAGTTATGAAATTATATTCAAATTAACCAAAACACTAACAAAAAAGCCATAAGAAATGTTAATTTTTGTTTTTTAACATAGATTTACTATCCTTGTTTACGCACGAAGTACAATATAGAGTTTAAAAAATTCTGAAAATTTGGTTTAGGTGCGTAGCGAAACGGATAAAACACTGAAATATTGTAAAATTGAAAATATATTGGTTTTTACTTATTATGTTTGAATTTCATAGCAAATTTAGTTTGATTTTATTAAAAATAGCTATGTTCCGAAAAATATTGTGAGTTTTTCTAACGTCACACATGAAATTCCTCGCGTGACGTGAAAAGTAAATGTAATTAGACTAACAAGGTCGACTCTGTTTTAAATTAAATAGAGAACCTTATACACTAACCACCTTCATTGCTGACAAACTTACTTGCCTTACGTGACGTCAACAATCAAGGTAATTAAACAATACAAGGTCGGCTCGGTTTAAATTACGACAAACTTACTTACACACCTTGGTTGATGTCGTCACTCGAGGAAATCCGTACATGACGTCAAAACCAATATCATTACTGTGCAAGGTTGTCTCGATTTAAAAAGAGCCGACCTTATCACGCGCGGAAATCCTTACATGACGTCAAAATATAAGTCATTACTGTATAAGGTCAACTCGGTTTAAACCGAGACAGTCTTGTAAAAGGTTGTCTTCATTTAAACGAGTGTTTTCCACTCCCAGACTAAGCATGAAGTAAAATTTCGAGTTTAGAAAAGCCCCGTGAAAATTTGTCGAGGGTCGCGCAGCGACCCGAGACAAATTTTCTGGGCTTTTCTAAACTCGAAATTTTACTTCATGCGCCACGCGTATAAAACAGTGATTTAACGAGAAATTTAAAAACACACAAAAGACATTTTTCATGTTAATCCTCACAATTAATTAGAATTATTTTTGACGATTCAAATCCTTTTGTAAGTATTCGTATCCTTTTATAAATATTCGAATCCTTTCATAAGGATTCGAATCCTTTCATAAGGATTCGAATCCTTTTATATGGATTCGAATCGCCCACATTTGGATTCGAATACGAATCCTCTTAAAAAAAATGTAACGAATCCGGATCACGAATCCAGTTGAACTAAAGTATTCGAATGCCTCTTTTGAATCCTCTAAAAGGATTCGAATCCAGGATTCGAATCCTGAATGATTCGAATCCTGCCCAGCTCTGCTCGAAATGTACATTTAACAGTGAAAAATAAATTCGTGAAAAAAGGAAATCAAACCGTGTTTTATTAGTGATTGATTACTTTACATAACAAAACAAACAGTGAATTGATGAAATCTCCTATCTGAGTTGAACAAAAATGTTCAGGAAACTCAATGGTTGTGCAAATGTAAAACTGTAACAAATTAAATTAAATTGTCTTTGGACAGAAATTGAAATTGACACGATTAAATGAAAAAAAAACAGCTTGATTTATAAATCGGTTGTTAGTTTCTTGAAAAGAAAAATGTAGTAATTGTACAAATGGACAGAAATTAAAATTAATTCTATTAAATGAACAAAAAACCTTATATGTTTCGAAAGCGTAAACGCCATCTAATGCCCCTTAGCTTAAGTAGCATAGTTTTTTTTTTTAATTGGTTTATTTTAAACATTTACAATGACATATATATACACATTTATTTTATAATAAGTGGTGATTTCGTCCAGCTTCATTGCAGTTGATTCCTTTGGTTTCATTCCTCTTAATTTTTAAGTCTGCTGTTTGTTTCTTAAAAAAAAACATAATAGTTATGCAATAGTAAAACTGTAACAAATTAAGTTGATTTGTTTTTGGACAGAAATTGAAACTGATTTGATTAAATGAAAAAAAAAACAACTTGATTTATAAGTCTGCTGTTAGTTTCTTGAAAAAAAATAACAGAATAATTGTGGTAATGAAAATCTATAACAAGTTAAATTGAATTAAATAGAAATGGAAATAAACTATTTGAATTGCACATACAATACTGATTTATTTTTTCTATTATTATAAGTATAACTTATTTGTTTTAATCAAGTGTGTGAAAATTCATAATTTAAAAAAAAAGTTGTTACACTCAATCAATTTTCTGAATAAATGAATGAACTGGAGTGAAAAATGTTTGTTTTCTACGATAATCTTATCCGCGATATAATTATTACAAGTATAATATATGCACATGTATAGATTACAATAAATTAATCCTAATTGGTATTGTTCATTTCATTTGCAATTACTTTTTTATGCCGTTTACTCATGATTTATTGTATTATTTATTGATGCCATGGCTTTATACGCTAACGGGTTTGTTATTCACATAAAATTAAAAAATTCAACTCTGTATATATTTTGTGTGTGTTTGTAAAGTAATTTTATAATTAAACCACATAAAAATTTAAAAATGCAACCCTATATTTTTTGTGTAAAAATTAATATCATAATAAAAACACATAACTCTACTTTATTTCTACCATTTTGTATTAATGTTTATTTTTAGTATTAATGTTTATTTTTAGTTAGTATATTTAAAAAAAAAAACTGTATTTTTCTCTGTATATAGAATTTATTCTGCTGAGAAATAAACGATTATTATTATTATTATTATTATTATTATTATTAGAACAATATAAACATTCAATTCTGCATTTTTTGTGTGTAAATTAATTTTATATACCAAATATAAACACATTTGGAAACATGTTTTTTTTTTGCAAAGAATTAACAAATAAATAAATTAAACTTGAATGAAAACTCTAATACTTTCTTCACAATAAGTTTTTATTTTTCTAGATGTACATTTCGAATACTAACTACTCATTATCAATAGCTTAGTGTAAGCTATTGATAATGACTACTTAGTATTCGAAATGTACATCTAGCAAAATAAAAACTTATTGTGAAGAAAGTATTAGTGTTTTCATTCAAGTTTAATTTATATCTTCACGTGACTCAAAAAACCATATTCCTATAAATAAATAAGTTATTACTTTAACCAATTTCGATGTATTTAACTCATATTAAGTGGAATTTTTTATTTAAAGAACTAAAAAATACATAGTTTATTACTTTTATAAATTAAATCAAACAGGGCCGAAATGTGATCCCTGTGGCACCCCATAAATTATTCTGGTATCCCACAAATTCAAATTAAAATTCAAATTCCTTTAATAACGGCAATAAACCTCTTTAATAATAATAATAATAATAATATTTATTACCCAACAGGACATCCCAATTACAGAGTATTATTACAAAAGTAAAAGTTCTTAAAATAATATATACAGCGTGTAAACGAACTACTGTACAGGCTCTCTACCACATAAGGGGCAGCGTTTAAATAAACAATACCTGCATTTGAAATTACCATACCTTTAGTAGATAGCTCACAAATAATTATTAAAAATAATTAATAATAATAGGCCACATGTTTGTGGTATCTGGTATACGCGCACATTGCGTATTTTAAGAGAGATTCCACATAGACTGGTAGTTTTTAAACGAATTGGATATCGAATTACACCATCCAGAGAAAAGTGGGTATGAAAGTGGGTATGAAAAAAATCACAATAACAACATAATTCTTCACAATCTGAATTATGTTGTTATTGTGATTTTTTTCATACGTGACCCAGTTTCATCTAGTAATTCTAGACAGTGTGTGTGTGTGTAGTGCGTGCTAAGTGATTTATACGTCTCGATAGTGCGTGCGAAGTGATTTATGTGCCTCGCAGTAGTAAAAGTAAATAAAAAATACAACAACTTACGCATCCACGAAAAATATCATGAACACAGGTAACCAGAAGTTCTCAAAAAGTAAAAAATGCATGAAAAAATATGAAAAATTCAATATTTTTTTTTCCGATTTTATTTTTGCTGCAATTGGTGTCAAAATATGTGTATACGCCCTTAAGAGGATGTACATTAGTTCGATTACACGCTGTATAAACAAAACAAAATAAAATTACAAAAATAAAGATAAAGATCACGTGATTCTATTTAAACAAAATATATTAAATATTTAGAAATTATAGCAATAAAATAATGGCAAAATTACTAAGAAATAACAATAGTTAGTCTATGCAGCCGTTTGTTGTTATTAATATCAAGTACCAGAAATTATGTTCTTGAATTCACGTAAGTCCAAGTGAAAAATATCACAATGAGTGGCAAATATGTTGTGATACACACAAATGCGACGCACTGGGGACAGTTCCAAGACATTAGTTTGAGCTTTTTGAACATAAAAGCTGGTGCAATGACGTGTCGAGAGTCTAGGTACATAAAAATGTATCCTTTGCAAAAGTTCAGAACAATCAACTGAATTATGTAGTAACTTAAACAAGAAGATTTGACCGTGAATATTCCTACGTTCGACCAAAGTAACTGCATCAAACTCTTCTAAAAGTAATTCATGACTGAAACCTTGAGGGGGGTAGGTACCATGCATTTTATACCACAAGTATTTATAAAATTTACGCTGAATATTTTTGACCGATTGAATGGATGAAATATACATCAGAATATAAACATTACAAACATTATAAATAACAATTACCAAATTATACTGCTATTAAAGCAACAGAGACTAATTCTAAATATTGGCGTAAGATAAAATGCAAGTATATTTTTGTTTATTAGTATCACTAAGATTACCGTTTCTGATGTTCCTGTTTGCATTTATTGGCGCCACTTGGGTTATTTATATGTTTTACTTTTCCGTAAATATACTTGTGACTGATGAATATACTGGTGACTTATGTTTAAGAAAATGATTGTCATTATTGTATTGTATAAAGGAGATTTTCCGTAAATAAATTGAAATTGAAATTGAAGTAAAAGTAATAATAATCATAAATGTACAAGCTTTAGTTTTGACATAAATTGAGAATGGGATTGTGGTAACAAATCAAAATTGGGATCAAGAGACAGTGACCAGACTTAACCACTATTTTCACTTTGTTTATCTGTAATTCTTTAAATCACAAATTCTACTAAGTTTATTTATTTAACGTATAAACATTTACAATTTTACAAAATTATAATACTATCTGATATGAGTTTAATAAATCATTAATTTTGATTTAATAAACTAACATTATAGTTTAATAAATCAGAATTGGTGATTTATTAAAGTCGCATTAGGTAGAATTTTTGGTTGAAAGAGTAACTAATTTATTACTTTCATAATCTAAAAAAAATCAATTATTTTAATTTAATATATAGCTAATTAATTTAATTAGTTCGAATTTTTGATTGAAAGAGTGAGTAACTAATTTATAACTTTCATAATCTAAAAATAATCAATTATTTTAATGTATTATATAAACTGTTTGCTTACGCTTGCTCAGTCAAAATAGTAAATAATTTCATGTAGGTTTTCAGGTATTATTTATGCATTGCAATCAACATCCAATTATTTAATAAATTATCTACATGTGTATAAATAATTACAACGTTTGATAAATTGGGGAATAACTTGTTTTTATAAAAGTTTATTTAAAGCTTTTAACGAGCGTTTCCACTCCCAGACTAAGCATGAAGTAAAATTTCGAGTTTAGAAAAGCCCTGTGAAAATTTGTCGAGGGTCGCGCAGCGACCCGAGACAAATTTACAAATTTACATAAATTTCACAATATTCCAGTGTTTTATACGCGTGGCGCATGAAGTAAAATTTCGAGTTTAGAAAAGCCCAGAAAATTTGTCTCGGGTCGTTGCGCGACCCTCGACAAATTTTCACGGGGCTTTTTTCAACTCGAAATTTTACTTCATGCTTAGTCTGGGAGTGGACATCACGTGTTCAAAGCTTCAAAGTGATCTTAAAAATAAAGCAACGAATATCTAAAGATTTAAAGAAAATATGCTGAATTTGGAATACGTATACTAACTACTACGTTTACTTTAAAAAGTAAAACATTTTTACTAATATACAAAAAGCTTTTCTTTAAAGTATACGTATTATGAATTCAGCGTATTTTTTTAAAATCTTTAGATATTCGTTGTTTTTTTTAAGTTCAGTTTGAAGCTTTAAACGAGTGTTTTCCACTCCCCGACTAAGCATGAAGTAAAATTTCGAGTTTAGAAAAGCCCCGTGAAAATTTGTCGAGGGTCGCGCAGCGACCCGAGACAAATTTTCTGGGCTTTTCTAAACTCGAAATTTTACTTCATGCGCCACGCGTATAAAACACTAAAATACTGTGAATTTTTTGTATATTTGAACCTCACTTGAAATCAGTATTTTAAACGCGTGGCGCATGAAGTAAAATTTCGAGTTTAGAAAAGCCCAGAAAATTTGTCTCGGGTCGCTGCGCGACCCGAGACAAATTTTCACGGGGCTTTTCTAAACTCGAAATTTTACTTCATGCTTAGTCTGGGAGTGGAAAACACTCGTTTAAAGATCCAAATTGAAATCTTAAAAAAAAACACGAATGTCGTAAAATTTAAACAATTTCTAAACTCGAAATTTTATTTCATGCTTAGTCTGGGAGTAGCAACCACTCGCTTAAAGCTTAGATATTCCTTGTTTTTTTTTAAGTTCAATTTGAAGTTTTAAAGGAGAGTTTTCCACTCCCAGACTAAGCATGAAGTAAAATTTCGAGTTTAGAAAAGCCTCAGAATTTGGATTGGCCGCGTAGCGAAGCGGAGCGGCCAATCCAAATTAGGCTTTTCTAAACTCGAAATTTTACTTCATGCGCCACGCGTATAACACTGAAATTTCGTAAAGTTTAAAATATACGGCTTTGGCAATCAAATATGTGAATGTTAATAAAACGTGAGTTAAATTCTGCGCTGAACCAATTGTTTAAAACGGTGATTATAGGCAATCCAATAATTCTAACGTATATTGGGTTGCCTATAATCGTTGTTGTATGTGTGTGTTTTTTGAACTTCACTGTAATCCAGTGTTTTAGAGCGTGGCGCATGAAGTAAAATTTCCAGTTTAGAAAAGACTAATTTGGATTGGCCGCTCCGCTTCGCTACGCGGCCAATCCAAATTTTCAAGCTTTTCTAAACTCGAATTTTTACTTCATGCTTAGTCTGGGTGTGGAAAATAATAATAATAATAATAATAATAATAATAATAATAATAATAATAATAATAATAATAATAATAATAATAATAATAATAATCTTTATTAAACGGAATCACCATTTCACAAATATAAAACACCCAAATTTTCACAATATATTAAAAACAAACAATAATTCAACTACACCAAAATCACGCCTGTAATTAATGATACAATCAATTATATAGAATTAAAAATTAAAGAAATCATATATAACTTCCCCAAACTTTAACAAAAATATACTTATGCAATTAAATTAAATAATAATTGTTATGCAACTAACTAGAAATAGCACCCTGCCAATAGAATGACCGCAATTTCAAAATAAATGTTTAAACTTCCTTTTAAAAGAAACAAAATCAGTGCCCAAAATGTCGAAAGTGTCGCTTGCGCTACAATGATTAATGCATCTCATAATTCTATTAAGAGGACCATTGAAAGTGTAATTATTTCTGCATCTACCTTTAAAAAACACATCCTTACTTCTACTTTTAGTTAAATATGGGTTTACATTAAATTCTAGCAAACCAAGTAACTTAATAGAATTAATCTCGCCAGAGACAAGTTTATGAAAAAAACATAAATCCAGTTCAATCCTCCTAGATCTACTCTTTTAAAGCTTCAAATTAAACTTAAATAAAAATAAGGAATATCTAAGCTTTAAACGAGTGTTTTCCACTCCCAGACTAAGCATGAAGTAAAATTTCGAGTTTAATAATTTTATGGGCTTTTCTAAACTCGAAATTTTACTTCATGCGCCACGCGTATAAAACACTGATTTCAAGTGAGGTTCAAATATACATAAATTTCACAATATTTTAGTGTTTTATACGCGTGGCGCATGAAGTAAAATTTCGAGTTTAGAAAAGCCCAGAAAATTTGTCTCGGGTCGCTGCGCGACCCTCGACAAATTTTCACGGGGCTTTTCTAAACTCGAAATTTTACTTCATGCTTAGTCTGGGAGTGGAAAACACTCGTTTTAAATTTAATCATTTAAAAAATAACGAATACCTGCATGGGGTTTATTTGTTTCTAGATTAAACAAATGTAGATTCCTTACTTTGGAAAAGTCCTTTATTATAATAATGGTACATTTTATAACAAGAAATACAATTAGAGAATTTATAAATAGAAACACATTTAAAGAATTTATAATAAGAAATACAATTAGAGAAATTCACAAATCATAACTCATCACATCGTATACACCGTATTCGTTTTTCCAAGCGTTAATCAAATTCATAAAAGGATTTGAAGTAAAAACACTTTTTATCCTTTCTTCACAAATTTATTTAAACCAGATATACATTTAGGTCACAAGGTCTGGTATTTGGTAAAAAATAAATTTTTGAAGAAAGGTTAAAAAGTATTTTTGTTTCAAGTTATTATCATCTTCACTAAACTCACTCATATTCATTCATAAAAGTAATGCTCGTGTCATACACGCACTTATTTTATATAAGCCCCATGACATGTTTTCCTAGTAATTATGTTTGTTATATATACTTAAGCGATTGTTAACTAAATGTTCTCTCAAGCGTGTAATTTATTCATATTGTGTTTTTATTTACTATTTATGGATATCTTATTAAAAATCGTAGACTTTAAAGTTGATTAACAATTATTGAGTTGATTTGTTTTTAATTAAATTTGGAGAAATGTGTATATTTATTAAATGTATGGTTTATTTATAAATGTAGGTTGTTAATATAATTATATTAATTGATTTATGTTTACTCGTATGAATGCTAATTAAATGCTAATTAAGCATTTAATTAAAGTTTATCGCGAATCTATTTTAGTGCACTTTATTTTATTACATTCCAATTATAATCCTAAATTATAAAATTTTAGTTTATGTTTTGTCATCGTTTATTGAGGAATAATAGGCTATTTTATTTTTATGCACAATTAAATTTCATATTTATATTAAAAAAAAAATACATTTTTAGAAAAAAATAAAAAATTAAAACGTTCATGATCACTTGCTTTACATAAAAGAAACAATAAAAATAAAGGAAAACGTTTAACTTTGTTATATTTTATCATGTGAGTTTCTCTTTTTTAACTTACGGAAATTAATTAATTTTTATTTATTTCACTTTAATAAAACACTTAATTTGTTTCAGTTTCAAAATTATATTTATTGTACTACAACAATTGTTTCACCACACTGTGGCTTCTACCTAATGAAGCCACAGTGTGGTGAAACAATTGTTGTAGTACAATAAATATAATTTTGAAAACTAAACAAATTAAGTGTTTTATTAAAGTGATATTATGGAGTTTCAACAACTAACAGCCTTAACTATACAGTATTTTATTTATTTATTCGATAATTTTTTTCAAATACTTTTAACCTACATTTTTATTATGGAGTTTCAACAACTAACAGCCTTAACTATACAGTATGTTATTTATTTATTCGATATTTTTTTTCAAATACTTTTAACCTACATTTTTTGTTCATTGTTAACTTCAAAAATTGTTTTTTTTATTATTGTGGCTTTCTTCTGTTTACCTTATGAAAACATTCCATTATTATTTAATTACTGTAAGTTTACGTAAAATGATTATTACACTAAAAAAAACTATTATTCCTTACTTCACTTTTAAAAAGTGAAGTAAGAAATAACATTATTTAATTATTCGATAATTATTTAATAGAGCTTTCAACCTTAATTTTTAGTTTTTTGATAATTTCAAATTACTTCTCTTCTTTTTCAATTTTTATGTATTTATTCGATATTTTTTTTTAAATGCTTTTAACCTTCATTTTTTTGTTTATTGGTAATTTCAAAAATTGCTTTTCTTCTTTTTCTTTAATGGCTTTGGCAGTTAGGACTTTTCGAATAATCATAGTTCAAAACAAAAAAAAAAACTTTTCAACAATTTATTAAAATCAAACAAAATATCATTTTAACAGAAATCAAAGACCCAATAACCCAAGAGACGATAACTGACAAAAACATAATTACAGACAAAGTACTTTGACAACCACATACATGTATGACACTGTAAATGACTGGTACAAGGACTATATACATCGCCCTATCCCTCTGACAGTGACTGATAAATGTACAGAAGAAGACTATTACGAGATTCTACATACAATAAAAAATTCAGCCCCAGGACATGACCTTGTTCATAGAAGCATAATAAAATCTCTCCCTATTTACATCCACGAATACATCCTAGAAATCCTAAATTATTGCTACCAATTCCAATACTTTCCCACTGAGTCGAAAATTGGAATCATCATATGTTTTCCCAAACAAGACCACAAACCTTCCCTAGTCTCCAGCTACAGGCCCTTCTCACCCTTCTCCCTGTATTAGGCAGACTTTATGAATCCCTTGTTAAACATAAAATCCTCTACTACACCTCTCACCGAATACCTAATTACCAATTTGGATTCCTACCAAAAAAGTCCACTACCCTCCCGCTTACTATTGCCGCATCTAACTTGCGAACGGCACACCTCGAAGGTCAAGCATCTGCAGCTGTCTTTCTAGACATACAAAAAGCGTTCGACTCTGTATAGCACCGTGGTTTGCTGTGTCATCTCCCAAATATTCCTTAACATCTCATCCTACTTCTCAACAATTTTCTATCCCATAGAACAGTGGTGGGGAAACTTTTTTTAAGACGGGCCATTTGTAATAACCAGACAATCGTAGCGGGTCAAAGAATAATGCTTAATCGTAGGTAGGTAGTTTTTATGCGGGTCGTCACATTACGAAGTTAGAACGCGTTCAACATTCTCACGACGGCACTCTTAAACGGGCCGGATTAAACCTTTCCGCGGGCCGGACTTGGCCCGCGGGCCGTAGTTTCCCCATCACTGCCATAGAACCTTAAAAGTAAAAGTTGATAATCATTTCTCCACAACATTCTCATCTGAGCAAGGGGTTCCACAAGGATCACACCTCTCTCCCATATTATACAATATTTTCTGTTTCGACATGTATAACCCTGACCCCCGAATACTTTAATCCCTCATCATATATCCTACGCCGACGATACCGCTCTCATAACTCACGAACCTTTTCTTTCGAAAGCCCTGCAAACACTGCAGCAACTAATAGATAAACTCGAGACATGGTTTGCGATATGGCGCATAAAAATTAACACCAAAATATTTCAACTTTTAATTCATTTTCACCGACTCTCCCCTAAATATCCTTATAATCTATTCATCTCACAAACTCCAATATTTCCCTCCCTTTACATTAAATACTTAGGTGTCACATTTGGCATTAAGTTTAAATTTAAAAATACGCGGCCACAGTTCAAAATAAAATAATTAGTAAAGCGAAGCATTTCAGATGTTTAACTTATAAAAATAAGGGAAAAATAAGGCTCTTAGAGATGATCGTTCACTAACTTGCATGTTTTTTATAGTTTAATTTGAGGATTGGAAGAGGAGTATGAATGCATAATCAAGGAGTGGACGATAGATCATCTTGTAGATGCGGGTAGCGGTAAGGGTAGATTACCGCTACCTGCATCTACAAGATGATCTGTCGTCCATTCCTTGATTACGCATCGATACTCCTCTTCCAATCCTCAAATCCAACTATAAAAAAGCATACAAGTTAGTGAACGATCATCTTTCAGAGCCCTTACAAAAATACGCCATTCTAACAACCCTTTATACAACCCATCAAACCAACTCCTCTCCACTAGAACGAATGTTTCCCCAATTCAAAACAGACTACTATACCTTGCAGAAAAATTCGAAAAAATCCCTTCAAACTCCCAATTCCTTTCCTAATACTGTAAACGCCGTAACCCTCATGTTACCCGAAAACACAAAAAACACAAAAATCCGACATCTACTATTCTCAACTTTATTTCATCATTTTACCCATACTAACAGATAAAGAAAATAGCAAAATTATTATCATCAATTCCCCGCGGAAAGACCTCTGGTAGATAGCCAGTTTCCGCTTGCTAATTTACATTTATTTAAATATTGTATAGCATAATGTATTTGTTTATTTTGTATCCTCTCATAATAAGGATTTGTTGTTGTATCATTTTAAAGAAATTTATTGCATATAAAAAACATGTCGATTTTAAATATTAACTACATTAGAAAACGATACAGTATGTGTGCTTTTTGGGGTTTTTGGGCGATTTTTACATTGCCCAAAAACCCTAGAAAGCACACCTACTGTGAACTCTTCTATTCGATGTTCAATAATTAAAATCGAAATGGATTTAGCAAATCTTTTAGGCAAATCATTTTTTTATGTTAAACATACTCAAGTTGATCATTATTCTTTTCTTGATAGAAAGTTAATTACAAGTATATTACTAATTGTTTGATTTGAGTTATGTGGAGTATTTAATCACAATGAAAAAACTGTTTTTATTCCTTACTTCACTTTTATTTTTATGTGTTAGATGTACATTTCAAGTATATTTCCTAAATTTTGGAGGCCTTTATTTCGTGGTAATTTCAATTTTGATATGAAGAATTAACTTTTTTACAGCACTTTTATTGTACTTCTTGTGGCTAGTTTCCATTATAGGTTAATCATTATTAAACTAAGTCATAAGAAGTAGAACAAAAGTGGTATAAAAAACAAGTATATTTGAATATATTTGAGAGTATTCTACAACCAAGTATTGGCAATTTCATTTATACTTATATTTATTACACAAGTATATTTGTTAAAATTAAGTAATACACTTATTAATTAATTAGTATTTTATTTTTAAGGATGCATACATATTACATAATATATTAAATCATAAATATAATAATAAAAAATATATTTTGTTATCATATTGTAAAATAGTATACCCGTAAATGAATAAATATATAAATGAATAAATAATTCAATTAATATTTTCTTTAACAGAACATTAAATAAAACTATATTTGTTTAAGTCAAGTAATGAGGTAGTAAGTTATTGAAATCTCCAGGTGATCAGACTATCCTAGAGATAGGTTAGTATAGATTATTGATAATGAAGGTTTCAAGAAATAGTATAGATTAGATTATTTGGACCTGTGAAACACACTTTTGTTTGTGATGAACACCAATAAAAAAAACTGATTAATATTTTTAGCCTGGAATAAAGTTACTACAATATTTGTGCTATATGTCGAAACATGATAATTTTCTTCTCTTTTCTTGTAATATATTCATAAAATGAGCTGATGATTTAAATAATTATCTAATTCAAATCGCTATAACCCGAAATTTTCTTGTAGTTTTATTGGTAATTTTTTTTAAAATAAAACGAAAATAGTTACATACCCAGATATTTAATCGATTCTAAATTTTCTTAGTTTTTCTTTGAAATCGGCATGTATGTGACTGCATAAAAGTCAATGTAAAAAATAGAACTGAATAAACATAGATTCAAAACACAGACAATTTAAGTAACAATTTTATGATTATTAATTTTATTTATTTTACAGTTGCAAATATTTTTACAATTATATTTGTTTTCGTGTCATTTTAAATATTTTTTAGTCTTTATGTTTTGTGTCACTTTGAATATTTTTTTTTTGTTGGCAATGTTATTTAATGTTTATTTTTTGTGTCATCTTGAATATTTAATAGTTTGTTTTTTTTTGATTAATATTTTTTAGTGATTATTTTTTAATGTCACCTTGAATATTTTGTAGTGTTTGATTTTTGTTGTTGAAATTTTTAATATTTTTTAGTTTTTATTTTCTTGTTGTAAATGTCAATGTTTTGTAGTGTTTATTTTTTGTGCCATTTTGAATATTTGTTAGTGTTAACACAAAGTTTTTTTAGTTGTTTATTTATTAACGAAAAAAACTCTTTAGAAATTAAAAATTAATATAAATTATAAACAACTGAGAACAATTGAAATTAGAATATAATTAAATGTTACACTGCTAAATAAAATATTTTTTTTATTAATTTGATAAAGATAATTCGGTTTTTCTTCATTTAATATTGCATTCTTTGTGAAATTATGTAAAAAAACAGCACAGTTTCTTCTTGAGATTCTGTAAAAAAATGGATAAAGTACAATTTATTTGATGTTTCTTTATTCAAAATTGCATTGTTTCTGAAATTGTGTAAAACAAATTTTTATACAGCACTTTTTTTTATTTTTCTTTATTTAATTTTGCACTGTTTGTAAGATTGTGTAAAACAAATTTTCATAAAGTACATTTTTTTAAATTTTTTTTATTAAGTTTTCCAATGTTTTGTGACATTGTGTAAAACATATTTTCATAAGGTAACATTTTTCTAAATATTTCTTCATTAAATTTTGCATTGTTTATGAGATTGTGTAAAACAAATGTTCATAAAGTACAATTATTTTAAATTTTTCTACATTCAAATTTGCATTTTTTGTAAGATTGTGTAAAACAAATTTTCATAAAGTACAATTTTTTTTTTAAATATTTTCATTCAATTTTGCATTTTTTGTAAGATTGTGTAAAACAAATGTTCATAAAGTACAATTTTTAAAAAAATTTCTACATTAAAATTCGCATTTTTTGTAAGATTGTGTAAAACAAATGTTCATAAAGTACAATTATTTTAAATTGTTCTACATTCAAATTTGCATTTTTTGTAAGATTGTGTAAAACAAATTTTCATAAAGTACAATTTTTTTTTAAATATTTTCATTCAATTTTGCATTTTTTGTAAGATTGTGTAAAACAAATGTTCATAAAGTACAATTTTTTAAAATTTTTCTACATTCAAATTTGCATTTTTTGTAAGATTGTGTAAAACAAATTTTCATAAAGTACAATTTTTTTAAAAAAATGTTCATTCAATTTTGCATTTTTTTGTAAAATTGTGTAAAACAAATTTTCATAAAGCACAATTTTTTAAATTTTTCTTCATTCAAATTACATTGTTAGCAAAACTACACAAATTTTGATACAATACAATTTTCCTTTCTTCATCCAGTATTACATTGTTTGTGAGATTGTGTAAAAATAATTTTCTTGATACAGTATTAGTAAATTTGTTTTTATTTTGCTTCATTTAATATTACATTGTTTATGAGATTGAGTAAATATTCTTTTGATAAAGTACAATTTTTTGATTTTAATTAAACTTAATTACATAAATCAATTATTTGCGATATTGTGTACTAAAGTGTTTTGCTACAAAACGATTTTTTTATTGAATGGAAATTATTGTATTATTTGTGAGATTGTGTAAAAAGTAATGTTGATTTTATAGTAGGTATAATTTTTTTTTATTATATAAAGATTATTTCGTATTCATTTGATTTTATTGAATTAAAATACTTCGTTGGTATCACGACTTTAAATTGTATTACATTAATGACAAGTTTCCTGTGAAAAAAAAAGATAAGTTAATTTCATGTTGTTAGAAAGGTATTGTTGAAATTTTGTTTTGAATGAAAATTATTTCGTATTTATTAAATATTGTTTTATTTTTGTGTTGAAAATAAGTAATTATTTTATGTTAAAAATAAGTAATAAATTTCATGTTGAAAACAAGTAATTCATTTTATGTTCAAAATAAGTAATTAATTTTATGTTAATTAAAAACTGCATGGTTATTCTTGTGTTAAAAAAGTATTGTTTAAAATCAATTAAGGTTAATGTAACACTATAATTTAAAATGTTTTAGACACAAATAGTTATTAAGATAAAGCCATAACAATTACGATTTAGCGCTGTGTTATTGTTAAGGTGTGCGCAATTGTGTAAACATTTCTGTATGTGTATGTGTTAAACTTTACAACAATGATAAGAAAAGGCAGTGAGTGAATAGATAAAAAAAAAGAAAGTTTCAACAAACACCGGTGTAATTCTCAATAATAAATTTATTATAATCGCCCATAAAAACACGTAACAATTTTATTAGCGCATTAACATCTAACTTAATTAATTCTACGAACACCTACAATAATAAAATTACAAATTGCCTATTCTTGTCTTGTCGTGTGTGCGCGTCGATTTCCGGACGTCGAGGTGGAGGAGAAGAGGAGGACTCCCACGATGTGCAGTTTGGAACATGATGATATGTAGCCTCCTGTTACGTATACTGAAGGTATACCGGACAGAAGACACTCAGGATACATTCAGTATACGTACAGGGGGTTGTACATGCTGGCGACGAGGGAGCCGCGATAGGGGTGAATCTGAAAAACTGGTGGTGTGTTAGTGCCGTTGATGGAATCACCCTCCCGACTGTTTTCGAATCGAATGCCCCGGGGGATGAGTTTTTTTCCCCGGGAGAGAGAAGAAGAGAGGGTGGTTCATTGTGAGTTTATATTCGCGAGGGACGGTGAGTCATTTTCACAAAATGTATGATGAAAATTGTTATGATTATAATCGAGAATACCTTCAACTTGTGATTATAATATAGAAAGATTAATTTCAAGTTGTAATTACAATAAACAAAAATTACCTTCAAGTTGTAATTATAATGGGAAAAGGATACCTTCAAGTTGTAATTACAATAAAAAAGAATACCTTCAGGTTGTATTTATAATAGGAAAAGTATACTTTCAAGTTGTAATTACAACAGAGAAAGTATACTTTCAAGTTGTATTTACAATAGAAAAAGCATACTTTCAAGTTGTAATTACAATAGAAAAGGAATACCTTCAAGTTGTATTTACAATAGGAAAAGCATACTTTCAAGTTGTATTTACAATAGGAAAAGCGTAATTTCAAGTTGTAATTACAATAGAGAAGGTATTTTTTCTCTGTCTGAACACTGTTATGATTATAATAGAGATCACCTTTAATTTAATTTTATAATATAAAAAGAATATCTTTAAGCTGTAATCACAATAAGGAAAGAATATCTTTAAATTGTAATTACAATAGAGAATACCTTGAAGTTGTAATTATAATACCTTCTAGTTGTGATTACAATAAAGAATACCTTCAAGTTGTGATTACAATTGAGAATACCATAAAGTTGTAGCTATAATTGAGATTACCTTCAAGTTTTTATTATAATTGTGAGTTTTTGTTGTTATAAAGGATTTCAATTTAAAAGTTGAAAAATATTGAGTGAATAAAGAATGAATGCTTTCAAGTTAAATTAAAGGTATGTTTCAATAAAACAAAAAACTTGTAATAGATGACAATTGTTTTAACGTTGAAGGGATATTATGATGTAATATTGAAGTTATGTTGTGAAATATAATACAGAAGGTATGTGTTTACTTACGTGAGAGGATGTCGAGGTGGTGCGGCCGGTGGTGGTGACCGCAGCAGCTGGTGTCTTGTTTGTTTATGCTTGTGTCTTGAGTGCAGACGGTGTATAGTGGGTGTAGGTAGGTAGCAAGTTGAGACACTTTCAGGTGGTGGGAAAGCGACCGATCCCGAGGACTGTCGCCGGCGGTGTGCGTTGTGCGGACGGTGTTTGCGCCGCGACGCCGCTCTCCTCCGCCGAGCGTCCCTCCGACGCCGACGCAATCCGAGGGGCGGCTTCCCCCATATCCTGTGGGCAGGATTTACTGCTTTATATCCCCGCACACAGCCTCAACTCCGACTGCCTGGGTGTGGTGGTAAACCGGCGGGTAACCCGTCCTCGTCCTCGGCTACCTGTCCTCAGTCCTACCTGCAAACTCTCGCAGAATAAACTACGTGATTATAATGCCCACTTTGATTCCCCAACATAAACACATAAAATACGCCTGTTTGATTTTTTTTAATATCACCCCTTCTTCTTCCTCTATTCAACCGCCCGTACTGGACTGTTTGTTGGTGTGCCCAGACAGGGGTCACATCACTTCTACCATAGATTAAAGGGTTATTGCATGCATAAGAGGAGGACATCCCCCTTCCCTTCCCTTCCATTCCCTTCACTTCCCATCCTCTCCGCGCGTTTGATATAAAAAGGCGTGGTCAGCCTTAAATGCACGATTACGGTTTTGGACCTGAATGGGGGATGAAGAGTCGAGGACAAGAGGGGGTGACATTAGATGGGAAAACAATTCCGATTAGAGGACTTCTTTTTGTTTTTGTTCTTTTCTTCTAGAGAGCTTTTAATTCGATTTATTGCCACCACGCACGCTCACGCACGAATCGATATCGCATGGCCGCCGGAGGGCGCGCAGGTAGATGCCTCTCTCTGAATCAGAGGGTATCCTCTTTTAGTCCAGGATTTCGTTTTTCAAAGAACTAAAAAAAAATAAATAAAAATTCACTATAAAATGTTCATTTTAATTTTATAACAAACGGGTCATATCGTCCCCCTCATGCCAAAAACCATGCATCTGCAAATTTGACATTTTTAGAAAATTGCATTTGATTGTTAAAACCACTATAAAAATTATCATCTATTTAAAAGCAAATGTCATTAAGTACATATGAAATTATTAGCACTAACAGTTGCAAGTCATTAAATATTTTACGGAGCTCCAAAATGAAATCTGGTCGCCGATTAATTGTAGATTAATAATACTTTATGTCGTCGCATTTCTTTAGTTTTTTGTTATGTTTCGTAATTTCTCGGCAATCTCTGGTAACTCCATAATTATCGTACGTATCTTGTGCATGGGTCGAAATCAAACACAATTCTTTTGTAAGTAAGGTATCTATAAATCTCTAGAATTTCGAAAAATGTTTAAAAAGGTTAAGATTCTAGAAAGATTTAATGTTTAGACTTGAGGAAACTTATCAACTGTTTGGCAATTTATTGTAAATAATGAAAGTGATGTGAATGAAAACAATCATTAAATTTATATAAATATTAATACTACGAACCATTTATTGTTTTTTTTATTTAAGTATACTTTTACTTATTTCATATAGACATTTGTAAAATTAATCAACATGAGATCAAACCTAACTTGTATATATTAAACTTCACAATATTTCAGTGTTTATACGCGTGGCGCATGAAGTAAAATTTCGAGTTTAGAAAAGCCTAATTTGGATTGGTCGCTCCGCTTCGCTACGCGACCAATCCAAATTTTCAGGCTTTTCTAAACTCGAAATTTTACTTCATGCTTAATCTGGGATTGGAAACACTCGTTAGAAGCTTCAAATTGAAAGCTTTTATATAAACAACGAATGTCTTTAAATTCCCTAAATATTGCATTATGTGTCAAATTAATTAATTAATAAAATTGAAGATGTTTGTATGATTATCCAATATTTACTAAAATGCACTAAATAAATAAAATCGATTGGATATTTCATAAGTTGATGAAATCGTATATAATTTACGAACATTTTACACGTTTATGTGAAAATAACTCAAAAACTATTATTGGGGTGTATTTTAATTTTTAGATATTTTAAAAGAGCAATAATTAAGTGACATGCACACCTAGTTTTATGAAGATATCTCGAATGGTATCCAAGGTGTGTAGTCTTGAAATTTGTATATCACTCAAAATTATTAAAATTGACTCCTGTTACACGTTCAAGTAAAAATAACTCAAAAACTATTGTTGGGGTGTACTATAATTTGCACATATTATAAAAGAGCAAAAGTTGAGTGACATGCACAACTAGTTTTATGAAGATATCTCAAATGATATCCAAGGTATGAAGTCTTAAAATTTTTATATCACTCAAAATTATTAAAATTGACTCCTGTTTCACGTTCAAGTGAAAATAACTCAAAAACTATCGATGGCGTATATTTTGATTTTTACATATCTTGAAAGACCAATAAGTGATATGTACACTAAGTTTTATAGTGATATCTCAAATAGTATCAAAGTTATGAATTCTTGAAATTTCTATATTACTGAAAATAATTAAAATATAAGTATAAATGAAATTGCCAATTCTTGGTTGCAGAATACTTCAAACATTAAAAGTGCGATTCTTTTCGCAATCTACAACAAGTTAGTCTTACAAAGACTATATCAAACACTCATTGAAACAACTACTTCCCGGGCTAATACCCCGACGGACATTGAATTATACAACAAGTGTTTACTGTTACATACAGTAACCTACTGCAAATGTTAGCAAACACTTGTTGTATAATTCAATGTCCGTCGGGGTATTGGCCCGGGAAGTAGTTGTTTCAATGAGTGTTTGATATAGTCTTTGTAAGACTAACTTGTTGTAGATTGCGAAAAGAATCGCACTTTTAATGTTTGAATTAAAATATACTCCCGTTTCGAGATCAAGTGAAAATAACTCAAAAACTGTTATTACGATGTATTTTGATTTTCACATATTTTGAAAAACCAATAATTGTGTGATATGCATACAAAGTTTAATTAAAATTTCTTGAGAAATATCCAAGTTATGAACTCTTAAAATTTCTGTATCACTCAAAATAAAGAAAATTGCCTCCCGTTTCACGTTTAAGTGAATATAACTCAAAAACTATCGATACGGTATATTTTAATTTTTACATATCTTGAAAGACCAATAAATGAGTGATATGTACACCAAGTTTTATAATGATATCTGAAATAGTGTGTAAGTTATCAATTCTTGAAATTTCCATATCACTCAAAATAATTAAAATTTACTCCCATTTCGAGATCAAGTGAAAATAACTCAAAAACTGTTATTACGATATATTTAGATTTTCACATATTTGGAAAACCAATAATTGTGTGATATGCACACAAAGTTTAATTAAAATTTCTTGAGAAATATCCAAGTTATGAACTCTTAAAATTTCTGTATCACTCAAAATAAAGAAAATTGCCTCCCGTTTCACGTTTAAGTGAATATAACTCAAAAACTATCGATAGGGTATATTTTGATTTTTACATATCTTGAAAGACCAATAAGTGAGTGATATGTACACCAAGTTTTATAATGATATCTGAAATAGTGTGTAAGTTATGAATTCTTGAAATTTCCATATCACTCAAAATAATTAAAATTTACTCCCATTTCGAGATCAAGTGAAAATAACTAAAAAACTGTTATTACGATATATTTTGATTTTCACATATTTGGAAAACCAATAATTGTGTGATATGCACACAAAGTTTAATTAAAATTTGTTGAGAAATATCCAAGTTATGAACTCTTAAAATTTCTATATCACTCAAAATAAAGAAAATTGCCTCCCGTTTCACGTTTAAGTAAATATAACTCAAAAACTATCGATAAGAGTATATTTTGATTTTTACATATCTTGAAAGACCAATAAATAAGTGATATGTACACCAAGTTTTATAATGTTATCTCAAATAGTATTCAAGTTATGAATTCTTGAAATTTTCACATCACTCAAAATAATTAAAATTTACTTCCGTTTCGAGATTAAGTAAAAATAACTCAAAAACTATTATTACAATATATATTTTAATTTGCACATATTTTGAAAGACCAATAATTGTGTAATATGCACACAAAGTTTAATTAAAATTTCTTAAATAATATCCAAGTTATAAACTCTTAAAATTTCTAAATCAGTCAAAATTATCAAAAATGCCTCCCGTTTCACGTTCAAGTGAATATAACTCAAAAACTATCGATGGGGTATATTTTGATTTTTACATATTTTAAAAGAACAATAGTTATGTGATATGCACATTAAGTTTTATACAGATATCTTAAACAGTGTCCAAGTTATGATCTCTCGAAATTCCAATATCACTCGAATCTATCAAATTTGACTCCCGTTTGACGTTCAAGTAAAAATAACTCAAAAACTATCGATGGCGTATATTTTGATTTTTACATATCTTGAAAGACCAATAAGTGAGTGTTATGTACACCAAGTCTTATAATGATATCTCAAATAGTATCCAAGTTATAAGTTTGTCAAATTTCCATATTACTCAAAATAATTAAAATTTACTTCCGTTTCGAGATCAAGTGGAAATAACTCAAAAACTATTATTACGATATATTTTAATTTTCACATATTTTGAAATACCAATAACTGTGTAATATGCACACAAGGTTTTATTAAAATTTCTTAAATAATATCCAAATTATGAACTCTTAAAATTTCTATATCACTGAAAATAATGAAAATTGCCTTCCATTTCACGTTTAAGTGAATATAACTCAAAAACTATCAATGTGGTATATTTTGATTTTTACATATTTTAAAAGAACAATAGTTGAGTGATATGCACATTAAGTTTTATACAGATATCTTAAACAGTGTCCAAGTTATAATCTCTCGAAATTCCAATATCACTCGAATCTATCAAAATTGACTCCCTTTTGACGTTCAAGTAAAAATAACTCAAAAACTATCGATGGTGTATATTTTGATTTTTACATATCTTGAAAGACCAATAAGTGAGTGTAATGTACACCAAGTCTTATAATGATATCTCAAATAGTATCCAAGTTATAAATTCCTGAAATTTCCATATTACTCAAAATAATTAAAATTTACTTCCGTTTCGAGATCAAGTGGAAATAACTCAAAAACTATTATTACGATATATTTTAATTTTCACATATTTTGAAAGACCAATAACTGTGTAAAATGCACACAAAGTTTTATTAAAATTTCTTAAATAATAGTCAAGATATGAACTCTTAAAATTTCTATATCACTGAAAATAATGAAAATTGTCTCCCGTTTCACGTTTAAGTGAATATAACTCAAAAACTATCGTTGGGGTATATTTTGATTTTTATATATTTGAAAAGAACAATAGTTGAGTGATATGCACATTAAGTTTTATACAGATATCTTAAACAGTGTTCAAGTTATGATCTCTCGAAATTCCAATATCACTCGAATTTATCAAAATTGACTCCCGTTTGACGTTTAAGTGAAAATAACTCAAAAACGATTGATGTGTATAATGGTAATTTTTATACAATCTAATTCTATGCAATCCAATTGATTCTATGCAATCCATTCTATGCAATCCAATTCATTCAGTTTCAAATAATATTTTTTGAGAATATTAATCAAATATTGTTCTTTTAATATATTTAAATATCAAAATATACCGATATTTACAAATATTAAAAAAACAATATTTGATTAATATTCACACAAAATATTATTTGAAAATAAGTGAATTGGATTGCATAGAATTAGATTTAATAAAAATTACCATAATATTTTATAATCTTATAAAAATTGATAGATCAAACATTAAACTTTGGCAGGATTTCAATTATTAATACAGGGAGTTTTTCTTTTAAGTATATATAGTCCAATTACAGCGTATATGCTGTAAATATTTAGATATTCGTTGTTTTTTTAATCAGTCTAAATTGGAGCTTTAAACGAGTGTTTTCCACTCCCAGACTAAGCATGAAGTAAAATTTCGAGTTTAGAAAAGCCCCGTGAAAGTTTGTCGAGGGTCGCGCAGCGACCCGAGACAAATTTTCTGGGCTTTTCTAAACTCGAAATTTTACTTCATGCGCCACGCGTATAAAACTCTGATTTAATAAATAGATTATTTTGCGACTTTTCGTAAAATAGCATTTATATTTTCTAAATAGATTATTTTTAGAAGTCGAAACCTTCTAAAAATAATCTATTTAGAAAATAGAACTACTATATTACAAAAAGTAGAAAAATTATCTATTTATATTTTTTTAAATCAATTTATACTTAAAAACAAATTAAAATCCATTGTTTTAATTTTAATTTGTTTTTAATATAAAACTGTGATCTTTTATTTCTATGATACATATCACTTACATTTAAAATTGAATACAAATCCTTTTAAAATATCTCAACGAATCCGTATCACGAATTCCCTTTTAAAGATTTGACTGATTGACTTTTGAAGCGGAGTAATATTTAACGAATCAAAACTAAAACTGGTTTCGATCAATAAATTCATTCGCTTATCACGAAACACGCAAAAAACGCAGGCGAACATCGGAGATAATTGCATTCTTATCGGGTTTAAAGAGCGCCTCTATTCACCTTTACAACTCCAGTTGTGATCGATTATTCACACGGCGTGTTTCGTTTCGTCGCTTTTTAGAAAATACCGATTGGTTTGCGAATTTGATTCCGAGTTTTCAAGTGCTAGTGTTTATTTATTTAGGAACAAGCAACCGTTGTAGTATTTTGATTCTTTAGTGAAGTTTTGTTGAACGGATTATTAAAAATAAAATCCAGCAACAGAAATTTAGATTTACAGGATCATCTTCTATTTATTAAGAGGTTAGTGCGAATGTTTGATTTCTTTCTATTTAGGGATGTTGATCGATAGGGCTTTGAAGCTCATCATTCGATGTCATATGTATTTTGTTTGTTTGTTTCGCATCGGTTTTACCATCAGCCACTAATGATGATTTATATATATCTTTAACATAGATTAGGACGTCACGGCACATTCATACTACACCCAGGGACACGACAAGATATTATTTTTAAATAACACCTCCTGGGAATCCATTTAACCTCACAATTTTAAACTTTCGCAAATGAAAACTAGGTTCATTTATTCCTCAACAATCTCTGTGGTTTTAATTAAAATATGCGAGTCCTTTGAATTTTCTTCAAGCGCTAAAATAAAATACAAACTTCTTGTTCATTTTTCATAATTTCAAGTTTAAGCTTCTGATATTTTAATTCCAACCCCATAATTTTGTTTTTTCTAACATTAAGTCAAAATTTGTACATATCTTAACATTATCTGTTAATTGTATGAAATATTTTATGTACATTTTGTTATTTATGATTAGATACAAAAAATTACTTACATTATTACACATTTCAATGAAAATATACAGGTTATTTTTTTTTACATCTTTTTTATTCGTTGTTTTTTTAAAAGAGTTTAATTTGAAGCTTTAAACAAGTGTTTTCCACTCCCAGAAAATTTGTCGAGGGTCGCGCAGCGACCCGTGACAAATTTTCTGGGCTTTTCTAAACTCGAAATTTTACTTCATGTTTAAAATACTGATTTCAAGTGAGGTACAAATATACAAAAATTTCACAGTTTTTAAGTGTTTTATACGCGTGGCGCATGAAGTAAAATTTCGAGTTTAGAAAAGCCCAGAAAATTTGTCTCGGGTCGCTGCGCGACCCTCGACAAATTTTCACGGGGCTTTTCTAAACTCGAAATTTTACTTCATGCTTAGTCTGGGAGTGGAAAACCCTCGTTTAAAGCCTCAAATTGAACTTAAAAAAAAAACAACGAATATCTAAAGATTCAAAGAAAATACGATGAATTTGTAATTGTTGTTGTTTTTGATCGATAGAAGAAACATTTTTTTAATCAAATATAATTATAAATAGGGCGATTAAAAACAATTATATCATTTTTTAAATAATATCTATCAGTTTTACAATTTAAATAAATGCCTTATTATGTAAAGTTAATTAAAGGAAAGGCACTTGGTATTGTTTCACAATTAAATCTTTATTCTGACTAGTTTCGGTTTGTTAGACCAAAATGGTCTAACAATCCGAAAGTAGTCGGAATAAAGATTTAATTGTGAAACAATACCAAGTGCCTTTCCTTTAATTAACTTTACATAGTGTAATATGTTTCACCAAGTGCCAGATGAGAAATTAATTCAAGAAATGGCTTATTATATATGTAACATCTTTATTTATATAATATTCATAATATTTGTAAATATAAACAGATAGTAAATTATATATAGACATTAAAATTGATTCTATAATTATTGGGATATTTTAACAAATCAACACACATGACAGGGAACTACTGATCATAGGTATATGAAGTAAACAAGAGTATTTATTATTTAAAACCCTAATTGTATGACGGTGTTCCTTTATAATACTAGCACCGCAATTATTAATACTTAAGAGAATCTACCTTATATTTTATTCTGTTTGCCAAGATATTAATAAAAAAGCCCTGAGATATTTTTTAATGTCATCTAACTTTTAATGCAAAGTTCGCATAATAATCACGAAGACTGGCAGATGGCGTACACACTTACGTCAACGAATTTCCACCCATATCTACTTAATTAAACGTAGGATATAATTTATTCAAGAACACGTTTACCGTATTCGTTTAATTAGATTATTGTCTACATATTCGTAAATTAGTTCTGATTTTAATTAGATTAAAATCAAAGCAAAGTCTGTAAAAATAAAAAGGTGACTTTAATAACGGAAATAAGTACCTATTTCAGTGTTTTATACGCGTGGCGCATGAAGTAAAATTTCGAGTTTGGTCGCTTAGCGCGTAGTGCCACGCAACCAAACCAAATTCTCCGGATTTTCTAAACTCGAAATTTTACTTCATGCTTAGTCTGGGAGTGGAAGCACTCGTTCGAAACTTTTAATTGAACGATTATCAAAAATAACAAGTGCCTAAACAGAAAAAGAGAACATATGGGGGTAATATTTGTTTAAGCATTCGTTGTTTTTGATAATCGTTCATTTTAAAGTTTCGAACGAGTGTTGTCCACTCCCAGACTAAGCATGAAGTAAAATTTCGAGTTTAGAAAAGCCCCGCGTAGAAAATTTGTCGAGGGTCGCGCAGCGACCCGAGACAAATTTTCACGGGGCTTTTCTAAACTCGAAATTTTACTTCACGCGCCACGCGTATAAAACACTGATTTCAAGTGAAGCTAAAAATGCACTGAAAACCAACCCAACTTCGATATTTTTTCAAAATTGGATGTTTTCTTTCAAAATTGGATGTTTTCTTTCCTATCCATGTTGTAAACCTTCAGATATTCGTTGTTTTCTTCTAAAAAAACTTGAACATGTTTATAAAATCGACGTATTCTTGAAAATTTACAGCGTATACATTATGTATATTCAAAAGAGCAATTCACTGTATGTTGTACAATAAGTCCTTTATAAAAATCATTGAATGAAGTGCGGAATTTTACCTAAAATCAACGTTCAGAGTGTAAACTCTATAATTACTCGGCCATTAATGGTAATGTACCGTGCTATCGTTTTAAACTTGATTAAGAGTAGGCTTTGAATTTTTTATTAGATTGGCACTACTGACTGTTAACACATCTTCTTTATTGCCCAACAGGAAATTTCGCAACTACAAGACAATGTAATATAATAAAATAAACAATTAACGTATGTACATACAAACTAAGTCTAAACAATATGAAGACGGTAATGTGTATGACAGATATGTAAAAGATTATTTATTAAACATTTCGCAGAGTTGTGAAAAATATCACAACAGGGTAGTAATTTATTAGATATTCCAGACGTGATAACAATGGGCGGTTTTATTCTCAGGTTAGTCCTATGGATAGGAATGCTACACGTGGGTTCTTGCCTGCTGCAAAAAGCTGGAATATGCAGCCCAATCTGATTTAATAAGTCTGGTGAGTGTACTGCATTGTGTAATAATTTATACATAAATAAAATAAATGCTTTTTGTCTACGAAATTCAAGTGATTCTAAGCTAAATTTATTGAAAAGTGTGTCATGATCAAATCCTCTGACAGGGTAGTATCCTTCAGTTTTATAAAATAATTGTTTTTATCATAACCTCAAATATAATCCATCATTCAATTAGCATTCTAGGCAACCCCACTAAAAAAATGCGATCTACTCTAAATCATCATTTAAATGATCGCATGGTTAAAACATTTCAACAATACTATTTCACATAAAGACAATTTATCATAAAGAAAAATTGAGTTTGTCAATAGGTTGCAGAATATTTATAAAATATAAAAACGAATTAAAATTAATATCGACTTTCTGCAAAAAGTTTTTCTCCAAATATTCATTGAAACAACTACTTCTCGAGCTAATACCCTAATACAGTTTGACCTGATGTTGCATTTTGCATATAAATTATGCATAGAACAGCAGTGCTGTCGTGTAACGCAAATATTCATTGTATAATTCAATATCTGTCGGGGTATTAGCTCGAGAAGTAGTTGTTTCAATGAATATTTGGAGAAAAACTTTTTGCAGAAAGTCGATATTAATTTTAATTCGTTTTTATATTTTATTTTTTAACAATACTATTGTTTTTACTAGTATAGTTTTGTTGTTGATTTTTTTGTTTATATAATTAAGATTATTGTGATTAGATTTTTATGTAAATAAATCCGGTAATAAAGCGTTATTACCCGCTGAAGCAAGAAGAGATAGCGATGAAAACAAGCAATAATGGTGGGGGTAGCTGCGCCCAAGTCCGACGGTCATCCCGAAAAGGACTCTCAGGTATTCCAAGGTGACCATAACTAATGGGGATAATGGTATCTACATTTTAATTGGTGCCTAACAAGGAAAACGTGGATCGTGGATTGGACTTTTTTCTCTCCGGTAAATCAGCCGGCGAGAGAAACCAGTAAGACCGGTGCGTTAAACACTACAAATTATTACCTTTAATTCAATCCGACTTCCTATAGGGCCTAATTTATGGGTTACCTGGATTTGGATTTTTGTTCCGGGTGGAGTTTTTATCCGACGGGAGAGTCGAGTAGTTCGAAAGCGTCACGCAACGTCACCACCACCGCACTACTGCTCGATGTCACCAAATCACTAAACGCTCAGCTGTCATCGTCCATCCTCGTCGGATCCGACCATTCGCCTGAAAGAGCAACGAGACAGATAAACAGATCCGGATAAAGCCCCCCAAGTGTGACGTATGCGTAGCCGGTTTGTGTGCTTGTTCTGTATGTGTAATGTCTGCAAATAATGGCGCGCGGATCTTTTGAAATGGTAGAGAGGGTGTTTTCGTACGAAACGTTTTGTTAGGAGTTAGCGTTAGTGCAATTTCATTAATCAAGGGCACGGTTTCTCTTTTTTTAACCATCATGTGAAAAGTGTCTAGGTCAAGATCATGTCTCGAATATTCCTAGTTTTAAAATCTAGGTCTTTGTCACAAGTTTTGTCAATATTTCAAATATTACTAATGCATACCCCCATATGTTCTTTTTATTTGTACAGGCATTCGTTGTTTTTGATAATCGTTCAATTGGAAGTTTCTAACGAGTGTTTCCACTCCCAGACTAAGCATGAAGTAAAATTTCGAGTTTAGAAAAGCCTCGCGTAGAAAATTTGTCGAGGGTCGCGTAGCGACCCGAGACAAATTTTCACGGGGCTTTTCTAAACTCGAAATGTTACTTCATGCGCCACGCGTATAAAATACTAATATTAGTGTGTTTTAACAAAGTTATTAATGTGTCAAAAGTAAGTATTTCTGTATTACCACTCATCAAAATATTCGTTTATATTTTAGCTTTGTAACCCATAATTTCCAGTATAGCTATGTTGTAATGTTTTTTTCCTAATCCAAGGCCTTTTCGACCTTTAGGTCATTTTAAATAAGCAACAAATTTTCACGGGGCTTTTCTAAACTCGATATTTTACTTCATGCGCCACTCGTATAATACACTGATTTAGAGTGAAGTTAAAAATGCACTGAAAACCAATCCAACATCGATATTTTTTCAAAATTGTATGGTTTCTTTCCTATCCATGCTGTAAACCTTCAGATATTCGTTTTCTTCTAAAAAAACTTCGATTCCCTGTAGTCTTTCGGTCTCCGCAGACCATGATTGGTCCTTCGAGCTGCAGCCTTTGTAAAATGGTAATAAACTTAGTAATCTAGAGTGTTCCTTCAATTTGAAACTTCTAAGAACGAGTGTTGTCCACTCCCAGACTAAGCATGTAGTAAAATTTCGAGTTTAGAAAAGCCCCGCGTAGAAAATTTGTCGAGGGTCGCGCAGCGACCCGAGACAAATTTTCACGGGGCTTTTCTAAACTCGAAATTTTACTTCTTGCGCCACGCGTATAAAACACTGATTTAAAGTAAAGTTAAAAATGCACTGAAAACCAACCCAACTTCGATATTTTTTCAAAATTGAATGTTTTCTTTCCTGTCCATGCTGTAAACCTTCAGATATTCGTTGTTTTCTTCTAAAAGAACTTCCATTGTCTGTAGTCTTTGGGTCTCCGAAGACCATGATTGGTCCTCCGAGCTGTAGCCTTTGTAAAATGGTCATAAACTTAGTAATCCTTCAATTTGAAACTTCTAAGAACGAGTGTTGTCCACTCCCAGACTAAGCATGAAGTAAAATTTCGAGTTTAGAAAAGCCCAGCGTAGAAAATTTGTCGAGGGTCGCGCAGCGACCCGAGACAAATTTTCACGGGGCTTTTCTAAACTCGAAATGTTACTTCATGCGCCACGCGTATAAAACACTGATTTTAGTGTGTTTCAACAAAGTTATTAATGTGTCAAAAGTAAGTATTTCTGTATTACCACTCATCAAAATGTTCGCTTATATTTTAGCTTTGTAACCCATAATTTCCAGTGCAGTTGTGTTGTAATGTTTTTTTTCTCTTAATCCAAGGCTTCTTCCACCTTTAGGTCATTTCAAATAAGCAACAATCTTTATAATACAAATTCTAATTCCGCATTCATCCGACGGATTCGCTTTTTCCTCCTCGCAGCTCCAACATCACAAAATCCACCCTCTCTCATACGAAGAAAAAAAAAATCACGTAGAGAAAAGAAGGTAACCCAATTATCGGAGGCCGGTCACGTTCGCCGAATTAATTTTTGGACGAGAGAAGAGAAAGAGAGTGGATCGGATGCCAAATTGGACGCGGGAAGAGATAAAAACGAGACGAGACGATCCAATTGTCTTTACAACTCCTGCGAGTGACCAAGGGCAATCATCGGCAGCCAATGGCCCCAACAATCAAAGCAAACAAAACCGGACTCGGCTCGGATCGTAAAATGGAAAAAGAAACACACACACACATACAGATGCACGCACGCACGACGGGCTTGACCAGTGAAAACAAAACGGTTTCGCTTTTTTACATTAATTCCGCGAGCGGTTCAGGCGACCACCGCTAGATGACAGCTGGTATTATAAAATCCTTCGTGTTTAATCTTCAATAATCTGTACATTTCTATAGGTAGCGATTTTTTTATTTTTATTATAATATTTTTACATCCATTACACGGTAAAAATAGCTAAACAACTTACCGAAAACTAGTAACAACAAATTATACTATCCTTTGCGATAACTTGGATATCCAATGTGGAATCTTTACGAAATTTTGTGTGGATATTCAGAAAATATTGCTCTTTTTAAATATATCAAAATCTAAAATCACCCTATCAATAGTTTTTGAGTTGTTTTCAATTGAACGCGATACTTGCATCAAAATCTCGACCAATAAAACGTTAAAACAATGACAATTTAAAAACCCGGTGGGGGATCTTTCTGAAATTTCTTCTGGATATTCAGAAAATATTGCTCTTTTTAAATATATCAAAATCTAAAATCACCCTATCAATAGTTTTTGAGTTGTTTTCAATAGAACGCGATACTTGCATCAAAATCTCGAACAATAAAACGTTAAAACAATGACAATTTAAAAACCCGATGGGGGATCTTTATGAAATTTCTTGTGGATATTCAGAAAATATTGCTGTTTTTAAATATATCGAAATCTAAAAATACCCTATCAATAGTTTTTGAGTTATTTTCAATTGAACGTCAACGGAGGATACGTATATCAAAATCTCGAATAATAAAACATTCAAACAATCACAATTTGGAAATCCAATGTGGAATCGTTATGAAATTTTGTGTGGATATTTAGAAAATGTCGCTCTTCTTAAATATATCAAAATCTAAAAATACCCCATTAATAGTTTTTGAGTTATTTTCAATTGAACGTCAAGGGACGATACTTGCATCAAAATTTCTAATAATAAAACGGTAAAACAATCGCAACTTGGAAACCCAATGGGCAATCTTGATAAAATTTTGTGTGGATATTCAGAAAATGTTGCTTTTCTTAAATATATCAAAATCTAAAAATACCCCATTAATAGTTTTTGAATTATTTTCAATTGAACGTCAACGGGCGATACTTGCATCAAAATCTCTAATAATGAAACGTTAAAACAATCGCAACTTGGAAACCCAATGGGGAATCTTGATAAAATTTTGTGTGGATATTCAGAAAATGTTGCTTTTCTTAAATATATCAAAATCTAAAAATACCCCATTAATAGTTTTTGAGTTATTTTCAATTGAACGTCAACGGGTGATACTTGTATCAAAACTTGGAAATCCAATGTGGAATCTTGGTGAAATTTCGTGTGGGTATTCAAAAATATTGCTCTTCTTAAATATATCAAAATCTAAAAATACCCCATCAATAGTTTTTGAGTTATTTTCAATTGAATGTCAACGGAGAATACGTATATCAAAATCTTGAATAATAAAACGTTAAAACAATCAAAACTTAAAAATCCAGTAGGGAATCTTTATGAAATTACGTGTGGATATTCAGAAAATGTTGCTAAATATAATTAAATATAAAAACACCCCATCAATAGTTTTTGAGTTATTTTTAATTGAACGTCAACGGACGATACTTGTATCAAAATCTCGAATAAAACAATCGCATCTTAGAAATCCAATGGGAAATCTTGATGAAATTTCGTGAGGATATTCAAAAAATATTGCTCTTTTTAAATCTATTAAAATCAAAAAATATCCCATCAATAGTTTTTGAGTTATTTCCAATTGAACGTCAACGGAGGATACGTGCATCAAAATCTCGCACAATAAAATGTTAAAACAATCACAACTTGGAAATCCAATGAGGAATCTTTACAAAATTTTGTGTGGATATTCAGAAAATATTGCTCTTTTTAAATATATCAAAATCTAAAATCCCCCTATCAATAGTTTTTGAGTTGTTTTCAATAGAACGCGATACTTGCATCAAAATCTCGAACAATGAAACGTTAAAACAATGACAATTTAAAAACCCGATGGGGGATCTTTCTGAAATTTCTTGTGGATATTCAAAAAATAATGCTCTTTTTAAATATATCAAAATCTAAAAATACCCTATCAATAGTTTTTGAGTTATTTTCAATTGAACGTCAACGGAGGATACGTATATCAAAATCTCGAAGAATAAAACATTCAAACAATCACAATTTGGAAATCCAATGTGGAATCTTTATGAAATTTTGTGTGGATATTTAGAAAATGTCGCTCTTCTTAAATATATCAAAATCTAAAAATACCCCATTAATAGTTTTTGAGTTATTTTCAATTGAACGTCAAGGAACGATACTTGCATCAAAATCTCTAATAATAAAACGTTAAAACAATCGCAACTTGGAAATCCAATGGGATATCTTGATAAAATTTTGTGTGGATATTCAGAAAATGTTGCTTTTCTTAAATATATCAAAATCTAAAAATACCCCATTCATAGTTTTTGAGTTATTTTCAATTGAACGTCAACGGGCGATACTTGTATCAAAACTTGGAAATCCAATGTGGAATCTTGGTGAAATTTCGTGTGGGTATTCAAAAATATTGCTCTTCTTAAATATATCAAAATCTAAAAATACCCCATCAATAGTTTTTGAGTTATTTTCAATTGAATGTCAACGGAGAATACGTATATCAAAATCTTGAATAATAAAATGTTAAAACAATCAAAACTTGAAAATCCAGTAGGGAATCTTCATGAAATTTCGTGTGGATATTCAGAAAATGTTGCTTTTCTTAAATATAATAAAATATAAAAACACCCCATCAATAGTTTTTGAGTTATTTTTAATTGAACGTCAACGGACGATACTTGTATCAAAATCTTGAATACTAATACCTTAAAACAATCGCAACTTAGAAATCCAATGGGAAATCTTGATGAAATTTCGTGAGGATATTAAAAAAATATTGCTTTTTTTAAATCTATTAATATCAAAAAATACCCCATCAATAGTTTTTGAGTTATTTCCAATTGAACGTCAACATCCTCTGTGCATCAAAATCTCGAACAATAAAATGTTATGTAGGAACAATAAAATGTTATGTATTATGGAATTTCACCAAGTAACAGCCTCATCTATCCAATAAATTGTTAAAACAATCACAACTTGGAAATCCAATGTGGAATCTTTATGAAATTTCGTGTAGATATTTAGAAAATATTGTTATTTTTAAATATATCAAAATAAAATAATACCCCATCAATAGTTTTTCAGTTATTTTCAATTGAACGTCAACGAACGATACTTATATCAAAATCTCGAAAGTAAAACCTTAAAACAATCGCAATTTGGAAATCCATTATTTTTGAAGCTGTAAACGAGTGTTTTCCACTCCCAGACTAAGCATGAAGTAAAATTTCGAGCTTAGAAAAGCCCCGTAAATATTTGTAGAGTCGCGCAGCGACCCGAGACAAATTTTCTGGGCTTTTCTAAACTCGAAATTTTATTTTATGCGCCACGCGTATATAACACTGATTTCAGGTGAGGTTCAAATATACATACATTTCAGAGTATTTTAGTGTTTTATACGTGTGGCGCATGAAGTAAAATTTCGAGTTTAGAAAAGCCCAGAAAATTTGTCTCGGGTCGCTGCGCGACCCTCGACAAATTTTCACGGGGCTTTTCTAAACTCGAAATTTTACTTCATGCTTAGTCTGGGAGTGAAAAACACTCGTGTAAAGTTTCAAATTGAACTCTTTAAAACAAACAAATATCTAAATATTTACAGAAAATAATCTGATTTTAGAATACGTATACTCTATGTATATACTCATATTGAATATCAAACTAGAAAGGTATTTGTTTCGTTATACAGTTATTATGTGTATGTCGATAGAAATTAAAATCCTGAATATTTATCTAGTTTATTTGGTCTTCTGTAATTCAATACCCATTCATTCATTCGGACGGCGCTATGGAAACAAACAAACAACGCGCTCCGCACTCTCATTTTTTATTATTCGTGATAAAATTCGGCAGACACTATAAACCAAAACTACTTTCTGCAATGTTGCTATCTCTGCGCCATCTCGTATCCCGGAAACACACAACCAGCAAAAATCGGCCCTCTTAAACTTAATCACACGAAAATGACCATTTTAATGACTGTTTTTATTTTATTTGCTCTACAAATAATTTTATTTGATATATTAATAATGAAACATGTCAAGTAATTAATTATACAAATAGTGGCATTATAACGTTTTTTTTAATCTCGTTATTAATTTACAGCAATAAAATCACATTGATTTTAATGAGGCTAATAAACGCTTTAATTACTCCAGGAATGTTAAAACCGAGAGTCGTCAATGTCGGCTATAAATCCGCTTAATTCGAGAATAATTGGGCAGTGTCGAGCTAAAAATAAAATTAGGTGCCCCGAAATGTAAATATGGTCCATTCAAAAATAATTCCTGCAACGAAGATGTTATTCGTATATTTTGGATTTAAGAACTTTAGTGAGGTTTCCTTCATTTTGTATTAAAAACAAAACGTAGCGAACCTTACTAAAGTTTCTTAAATTTTTTGAAAAGTAATTGAATTTGGGTGAGTTACGTGAAGATTATAATAACTTTAATTAAAACAGTTTTAACCTTACTTCTTCTTCTTCTGCGAAATGAATGGCCCTGGCTTCGAAGCCCTGTCGATAACCTTACTTCACAATTTTTATTATAAACCAGATGTACATTTCGGTCACAGGGTGACCATTATCAATGGATTGATACTTGTGAAAAGTATTCACTTAATGGCCTGGTGGATAGCCATCTATCAAGAGGAATTCAAAAGGAGCGAATTCAAAAGGAGGAATTCAAAAGGAGCGAATATTTTTAGGGAATATAGGGAACTTTAGTTCGATGTTCTCCGTTGTGTATTAAAAGATTCTTTCTGCCCAGAATTGATGGAGTTTTTTTTCTTTAAATTGTCTCTTGTGTGACTGATGAGATGACATTCAATATTTCAAATTGAAAACTATTTGTAATTGAGGGAATAAGCTTACGCTTCCTTAAATTTGCAAAACTTTAAACATAATATATAATTAAATTATTCAAAAAACAAGAAGAAGAAAAAATGATGTCTAAAATTGAGGAATAAAGCACACATTTCAGACACAAATGAATTATTAATGAATTAACACTGAAGTCTAAAATGGTACATCTGGGATGTTTGTGGGATGTTTGTGTTTGGATAAAAAATCATAATTGCGAAATCCGTAGAGGAACTGCATGATATTTTATATAAATATTGAGGAAATATGCTCTTTAAAAATACGTAAAGATCCAAAAACATCCATTACCACTTTTTTAGTTATTTTAATGCCTAAAGCAAATGCTTTAGGCATTAAAATAACTAAAAAAGTGGTAATGGATGTTTTTGGATCTTTACGTATTTTTAAAGAGCATATTTCCTCAATATTTATATAAAATAACAAGCAGTTCCTCTACGGATTTCGCAATTATGATTTTTTCAATTGTTATTCCTTAAAATGATGATACAGGTACCTTTAAGTAAGAAAATAATTCATCATAACTTGAAATATTCTTTGATATTAATATATTTTGGAAGGGAAATATTCTCTGAATAACTACAAAAAGTTCAAGAAGATTCCTTAATAAATTTCTAAATTGTCATTAAAAAAAATATTACACGATATTTTGATACAAGTTCGTTTGTTAACCGACGTTTAATTGAAAATAACTCAAAAACTATTGATGGGGTATTTTTAGATTTTAATATATTTAAGAATAGCAACATTTTCTGAATATCCACACGAAATTTCATGAAGATTCCCTATTGGATTTTCATGTTTTGATTGTTTTAACGTTTTATTATTCGAGATTTTGATACAAGTACCGTCCTATTTAATAATAATAATAATAATAATTGATTTCTCAACAAGCATAGCCTAATTACAGAGAAATATAAATAAACTAAATAGAGATTTACAGTGTAAGTGAGTAGGGTACAAACTAATAGGTTAATTAACAAATTCAGAAAACACATTCGGTAACATCACACATAAACTGTTCTATACAGGGTGAAAAAATATCGACAAAGCATTGAATTTCGTAATAATTTCGTAGCATTTTATATAATGGGGAAATCATGTAGTGATTAGTACGGGGCGTCGTATAATTAAAGGTTTGTTTATATCTAGAGAATAGTCTGGGTACAATAAAATCGATGTTGCATAACAATTCAGAATTATCAGTAAAATTATGAATTAATTTATATAAATCAATAATAGATATGCGTCGATGTCTTTTGTGTATGGTATCTAATTTAAATTCATCTATGAGTGTAGAATAACTTGTGTGGAGTTTTGGATATTGTTTGTGTTTTATGAAGTATAGATATTTGAGAAAGCGTTTATTAACTTTCTCAAGCATGTTAATATGTGTTGAATATCTAGGAGTTCACACAGTAGCGCAATAATTAATTTTAGATAAAATAAGCGACGTATATGAATTCATAACTGTGTTTGTGGACTTAAAGTCACTACAATTGCGTTTTAAGAATCTTAATAGTTTATAAAATTCACTCGTAGTGTTTTGAACATGGGTGTTAAAGGTGAGTTTATCGTCGAAATGTATCCCAAGATCTTTTAAACAATTTACACGTAAAATTTGAACGTTATGCAAACAATAGTTGTATATAGTAGGGGTAGTGGATCTTGTATATGACATGATTTGGCACATAGAAACATTTATAGCAATACTGTTTGAGGAACACCATTGGCTCAATTTAATTAAGTTATTTTTTTAATTTAAAAGTATCTTGTAAGTTATTTATTACAGAATACAGCTTGATAATAGATATTCACAGTCCAATACATCGCACACACTGTTGATATAAATTAAAAACATTAATGGACCCAGGTTTAAGCCCTGAGGCACACCACTACTTGCGATAAAAGCATTTGACTTTACTCCCATGTAAGAGACGAACTGAAGTCTATTGGCCAGATACGATGTAATTACAGACACAATGTCACAACTGATGTCGCAGTTTCGAAGTCGGTTGATTAGAATTGTGTGAGATATACGGTCGAAAGCTTTCGTCATATCGGTGTACAGAACATCCACTTGATATTCTATTACGTTCAATCAAAAATAACTTAAAAACTAGTAATGGGGTATTTTTATATTTTGATATATTTAAAAAGAGCAATATTTTCTGAATATCCACACAAAATTTTATAAAGATTCTACATTGGATTTCCAAGTTGTGATTGTTTTAACGTTTTATTATTCGAGATTTTGATATCCGTATCCTCCGTTGACGTTCATTTGAAAAGAACTGAAAAACTATTGATGGGGTATTTTTATATTTTTATATATTTAAAAAGAGCAATATTTTCTAAATATCCACACAAAATTTCATAAAGATTCCACATTGAATTTCCAAGTTGTGATTGTTTGAACGTTTTATTATTCGAGATTTTGATATACGTATCCTCCGTTGCCGTTCAATTGAAAATAACTGAAAAACTATTGATGGGGTATTTTTATATTTTTATGTATTTAAAAAGAGCAATATTTTCTGAATATCCACACAAAATTTCATTAAGATTCCACATTGGATTTTCAAGTTGCGATTGTTTGAACGTTTTATTATTCGAGATTTTGATATACGTATCCTCCGTTGATGTTCAATTGAAAATAACTGAAAAACTATTGATGGGGTATTTTTAAATTTTGATATATTTAAAAAGAGCAATATTTTCTGAATATCCACACGAAATTTCATAAATATTCCACATTGAATTTCCAAGTTGTGATTGCTTGACCGTTTTATTATTCGAGATTTTGATATACGTATCCTCCGTTGCCGTTCAATTGAAAATAACTGAAAAACTATTGATGGGGTATTTTTATATTTTTATGTATTTAAAAAGAGCAATATTTTCTGAATATCCACATAAAATTTCATTAAGATTCCACATTGGATTTTCAAGATGCGATTGTTTGAACGTTTTATTATTCGAGATTTTGATATACGTATCCTCCGTTGACGTTCAATTGAAAATATCTGAAAAACTATTGATGGGGTATTTTTATATTTTTATATATTTAAAAAGAGCAATATTTTCTAAATATCCACACAAAATTTCATAAAGATTCCACATTGGATTTCCAAGTTGTGATTGTTTGAACGTTTTATTATTCGAGATTTTGATATACGTATCCTCCGTTGCCGTTCAATTGAAAATAACTGAAAAACTATTGATGGGGTATTTTTATATTTTTATGTATTTAAAATTTAAAACGAGCAATATTTTCTGATTATCCACACAAAATTTCATTAAGATTCCACATTGGATTTTCAAGTTGCGATTGTTTGAACGTTTTATTATTCGAGATTTTGATATACGTTTCCTCCGTTGACGTTCAATTGAAAATAACTGAAAAACTATTGATGGAGTATTTTTAGATTTTGATATATTTAAAAAGAGCAATATTCCACATTCCACATTGAATTTCAAAGTTGTGATTCTTTTAACATTTTATTATTCGAGATTTTGATATACGTATCCTTCGTTGACGTTCAATTGAAAATAACTCAAAAACTATTGATGGCGTAAGTTTAGATTTTGATATAATAAAATAATATATATTTTCTGAATATCCACACGAAATTTCATAAAGATTTCACATTGGGTTTTCAAGTTGTGATTATTTTAATATTTTATTATTCTAGATTTTGATATAAATATCCTCCGTTCACGTTCAATTGTAAATAACTCAAAAACTTTTGATATGGGGTTTTTTTATTTTGATATATTTAAAAAGAGCAATATTTTTTGAATATCCACACGAAATTTCATCGAGGTTCAAAGATAATTCTGAAAAACAGCAACACATTACAAACATTATTGTGTTGTAATGGTAATGTGCAGTTGTTTTAAAGAATTGTTTATGTATGTTTTAACCTATAAATAGATTTACAGTACAAATTGGCTGAAATTAATTTTGTAGTTATGTCGTTGTTGCACGGGAACAACGATATTAGTCACATGAAACTACGAGTATTAAAAAATAAACTATATTTTTTATAATATATAAAATTACGAAAAAACTATTCGTGAAAATGCAAACAATGTCTTATTTAATAAGACAACGTAAGACGATAAATATCCATTGAAACAACTACTTCCCGTGCAAATACACCTCCGGATATTGAATTATACAATGAAATATTTAAAATGTTATTTAATTTGATTTTGATTTATATATTAAGTTTAAAGTGTGCAAACTATAAGAAGCGTAAGCTTATTTTCTCGAATTAAAATAGTTTTGAATTTGAATTTATATATTTTTTAACAATCGTAGTTTTATATGACTAATATCTAAGTTTTTATTTTTAATTAATAACCAGTTTTAATTATCGACTATAAATTACTTCTTTGGAAAAAGTATTTTCATTAGTAATAAATTCTTGGTGCGTCCAAAAAAATGCCATTATTTATCGCTGTAAAGTACACGGTAACGCATTCTGTGTAAGTTCCGCCTCGGCAATAAATATGTCGGGTGTTTGACTTTTTTCCTTTTGTGCATAATCTGACCGGTTGGTCCAGGTAGAATCAAGTTCTGCAGGATGGGCTAGTGTTAGTGTAGGCACCGCCAGGTCAATGGCGAACAGCCGATAAAAGAGAGCTGCAATTGTTAGTTCTGCCTTTCGCAGATGTTTCATGGTGAGCTAGGTGGGGTGATTTTTAGAACATACCCATTTTTATTTAGAGAAAATTATCATTGGTTTTAAATAAGTAATTATTACAAAATGTCTAATATTTTTCATTATTGAAACCTTATTTGTTCACACATCTAGAACAGACGACAATTTTTAATGTCTGGACAAATAAAATGAGCACAATACCAAATGAAGGGTTAGTTTCCCCTTAACCCTTCATTTTTCTGAACTTTTTGGACACATTTGTTGAAACCTTACTAGTTCACACATCTAGAACAGAGGACAAATTTTAATGTCTGGACAAAGAAAATGAGCACTATACTAAATTAAGGGTTAGTTTGCCCTTAACCCTTCATTTGGTATAGTGCTGATTTTCTTTGTCCAGATATAAAAATTTGAATTTGCGAAACAATTGTGAAAATAAACACCCTTTTATGAAAATCCTAAAGTTATTCAGATTTTATTTATACAAAGTAATTTTAGGAACTTAAAAAAAATTACATTCCAACCAACATTAGAAATAATGATGTAAAATAATAGATACGAACCTAAACCTACCATAAATTGAACTTTAAACTAGATCAAACAATATTTTTATTTTATTTTATTTTATTTTATTTTATTTATCAACGGAAAACTCCTTTATACATCAATACACAATTAAAAATAGTGATATAAGATAAACATAATATTACTTTGAAAAACATATAAATAGAGTGAGAAATATAATACAACAAACAAAAATACACTAATTAACAATATCCAGATTAATAAACTGTAAATGGCGTTTGAATACACTGTAAGAATTACTAAAAATGTAAAAGTTGGGATACAACGTAAGGACATTACAATACCGCATTATACGTGCCACAGGATTATGGGAACCATACAATGTTCGATGGAAGTTTAAACGAAATAAGGGCCTACAACGAACTGGAGTTGTTAAAAAAAATTAAAGTTCAACAATGATAATAAAGGGACTTCTTCTTTTAAGTGCCAATTATGTGTTGTAAATTTTTAGATATTCGTTGTTTGTTTTTAAAGAGTTCAATTTGAAGCTTACAACTTGTGATCTTCTTTTTTACAACTTTTAAACATTATTTCTCTATTGATGAAGGTTTAAATTTTCTTTTTACTATTTACTCGACTAGTCCAAATGATAAGTGAGAAAATGATTAAAGAAATATTATTTCTCTACCTACCTAAATGCAACATCTTATAGTTTATAGCAGTTGTTTGTAAGTAAACACTTTTCTTTTCAAATTATTTGGCGTATCATACCGATAACTATCTATGGACATTATGTTCATAAGTTACGCAATTGTTTCTGGAATACTGCCTTGAACTTGCTAGGTATACGATTACCTTGTACTACTTGTAGATATAATCTAGTGGGCTTCTTTATGTTAGTATTACCTCATTCTGAAGTATACCTTACACTCCAGTTTCGACGCGTTCTTGTAATCTTGACACCGGCTCGGGATTCCGAGGCGTGATTTGTCACGAAGTGATAATCTCGGTTCTGGAAAAAAAGAAGAAAGTATTGCGTGAATGCCGTTCGTGGTATGTTAAGTAGTTGTTTAAAAGTTAATGCAACGCGAAATATTTAAAAGTGGGAGTGTGTTTGTTGATAGTTAGGATTTAGTTATGCATAAGAATTTGAATTATTTTCTACAGTAATAATGAATATAAGTAGATAGTTTTAGATTAGGTGGAATCTAAAACTATTTACTAATCTTCATTATTACAGTAGAAAATCATTTTAATTTATATGCATAACTGAATTTTCCTTGATTTTTTTTAAATTCATTTGAAATTTTCAACTAGTGTTTTCCACTCCCAGACTAAGCATGAAGTAAAATTTCGAGTTTAGAAAAGCCCCGTGAAAATTTGTCTCGGGTCGCTGCGCGACCCTCGACAAATTTTCACGGAGCTTTTCTAAACTCGAAATTTTACTTCATGCTTAGTCTGGGAGTGGAAAACACTCGTTTATAGCTTCAAATTGAACTCTTTAAAAACAAACAACGAATATCTAAAAATTTAAAACACATAATTGGCACTTAAAAGCAGAAGTCCCTGTATATTGTTTGATCTAGTTTAAAGTTAAATTTATGGTAGGTTTAGGTTCGTATTTATTATTTTACATCATTATTTCTAATGTTGGTTGGAATGTAATTTTTTGTTTGTAATTAAAATGCTTGTATAAACATAAGGATTTTGGCCCTAATTAAATTAAAACCCCTTCGCTGCAGCCTTGATTACATGGGTGCATGTTTATAAAATATGACCTAAAAAAGATTCCTCTGGCTTGGATCCAAAAATAGCCGTCTGAGTTAAAAATGTATGTCATGTAAGTGATAGTGGTGGAGTTGAATTAGTGAAGTTGTGAATCGTGGAGATATTTACAAAATTCAATTCAGATAGAATGCACAGAACATTCAAGTTTGATTTTTCTGAAAAGTTGGGAGAGAATGGGTGATATTTTTATGCAAACTCCATCAAAATCATTTGGTACAATTTAAACAAGAATTATAATATTGATAGTTAAATAAAAGTCACTTGGTTTGTTTCACTACTGTGTTTTATTCTCTCCGAGAGAATAAAAAATAGTAGTGAAACAAACCAAGTGACTTTTTTGTAACTATCAATATTGTAAACATTTTGATTAAAAAACTCTTAGAACCTTTCTTCAATACTTTATTATTTAAAGTATTGAAGATAGGTTCTAAGAGTTTTTTAATCAAAGTATAATTATCTTCAAGTAACTCAATCAATCCAAATATTGTAAACATGTTTCATCAAGTGATTATTGAGGACCAAATTGAAGATACAAGAATTGTAATATATCCATCGTGGAGATATTTACGAAATTAAAATCATATAGAATGCATAGGAACATCCAAAATAAATTTTTCTGATAAGTTGGGAGAATCGCTGATATTTTTACGTAAACTCCACTTGGTGCAATCAAAACCATATTTGTAATGTACACTTCTGTGCAATAAAATTAATCACAAGTCTCATAACTATTTTTCACAATATGTAGTTGCATAATTTGGGTCTGTGTTAATTGTCTAGCAGCAGTTAATAACATCTTTATTAAAAAACCAAAACAAAGACCCTTTGAAAAAAATGCTCATAATAAATACAACAAAGCCGAAGTAGAAAATCTATCTTCTATTTTAGTTAGAATTTGAATATTTGAATAGTTGTCTAAATGACGTAGCATTTTGACATTAAGGAAATTGGCTTATTTAGATATTTTCGTAACTAGGAAACTCATGTCCGTTTTAAACTATAACCTATTTTGTGTGCTTAATTTTGTTGCACAGAAGTGTATCCATGGTAGAGATATTTACGAAATTCAATTAAAAAAATGCACGGGAACATCCAAATTTGATTTTTTCTGGACAGTTGGGAGAATCGCTGGCTCGACGTTACACCCCGTGGAATAACATGCATTAATATAGATTCACACTGTATTGACATATAACACCAATTAAAATCAATAAGTTCATTACAGAAATGATAAAAGTTCACTTTTTTCAACTTTGAAATTTTGGCTAGAAACTTCTATAAAACCTTACTGATTGGTGTTAACCAATTTTTTTTACTGGCGACATTGGGAAAGACGAAAGAAATGTTTGTTATAGACTTCAATCTAACTTCAACTTAAAGTTAGATTTAACCGGATGACGATTATACTCTACTTTAGAACACATGGACAATATCCTGTTCAAGGCTACAGCTCAGTTGAACTTGAAAGAGAATTTGGCATAATATCTTTACAAAATAGAAGACGTATGGCTCAAATTCTTTTTATTTACAAATTAATTAATTATCAGTTGCATGATTCATACCTCATCTCTAGGCTAAACTTTGCTGTTCCCAGGTCAGGTAGTAGACATAAGAATATCTTTTATAATAATCGAGCAAATACAACACACTATCTTAACTCGCCCATCATGTATATGTGTAACTCGGTAAACATGCTGCCGCATGATATTGATATATTTCATATTAATTTATCAATGCTCACTGCTCATTTGACATCGCATTACATGTTGAATGACATATAAATGTATTGAGATTGCGCTAGATGTGGTTATCGGAATTATCGACATTAACTACGCTACTTCATGTTTTCATTTAATTTAATTCTACTTTTTATTTTTTATTTTTTTTATTTTTAGTTTTTAAGTTATGTAAAAATCATTGTATTTCAAAGTATATGCAGTGCTATATTGTAAACGATTGTGACTATACTGTATTGCGCTATAATTGTATTTTTCTAATTTATCCTATTATTAGATCTTATGAATCTGTTGGATAATAAATAAATAAATAAATAAATAACACATTAGCACAATACACTTGGACTTATATGGATTTATAGAATTACTAAGATAAATTAAAACACTCTTGGAAATTCATTTGGGCAGAATTCTAGGTAGTGTCAACGGCTATATTTCGCCGAAAAAAATGTTTGCTCACGTTGAATATTCCACATACTTCTAGGTTAGGTTGGGTTAGGTTAGAAAAAAGGTTTGCAATAGAATAAATTGCGTAAATCTCTTTGCGCACGATGATTATTTTACATACTACTAGGACTCAATATTTTCAAAATGTTCAAACTAATTTTTTTAATTTATTTAACATTTCCGGCCGAAATTAATTGCATATCTCGATAGTACTCGTCGAATACTTTTCAATAATATCATTTTTATCTATAATACCCACGGGGTGTTTAGTAAATTCTTACCGAATCGCTAATATTTTTATGCAAACTCCATCAAAATCACATGCTGCAATCAAAACAAGATTTGTAATGTATCCAAGAAATTCAAGCTACATTCAGTTGATTTAAACTCCTACAATTCACAAACACGTTTCGCCATATGGTGGAAATGCTAATAAGCGATCATGTTTATGCAATTCACGAAAGCCGGGGCGATTTATAGCGCAATTCGGGGCATATGCCGCCCCCGCCCTGGCACATCCAGACATGTCTGCGACATCCATTAGTAGCTACGGCCTAGCAGCTAGTAATGAGGGCGCAAATGCGGGATTTTAATTGTAACTGGCGTAAATCACGGGGGCTGGGGTCGGGGTTGGATGTTACATCCCCCCCATCTTGCCGGAGCCGGCCATTACCGTTAATCTTCGGACGTGACCATCGCCCGTAAAGATAAACGCGAGAGTTATTTTTAGAAATGGAACGTTAATTGGCCGCTAGGTGGAAATTGATGTCGTTTAGATATGTGAAGAGATGGAGGTTTTAAGTTGGAGTAGTGATAAAGTGCGCGACGCGGAAATTGTAACAGTTTTGATATTGATGCGTATCTGATTAATGAAAATTTAATGCGTATTCGATAAGGTGTTTTAAGTTGTTTTGAAATTCTGGGATATTGGGTGCTCAATTATAGATCAACACGTATTTCGATTCAACAACAACAACAAACAATCTTTCTTGACAACAGTAGGTATTACATAACATGTATAATTAATTATTTTATTTTATTTTGTATGAGTGCTGATCCTGTTGCCAATCGGCTATCGACCCGTGGTCTTTCCGCCAAAATTGTCAATTGTCATGAAATTGTCAGTAGGTATGTCAGTTAGTGTCCTGATGAAATGATGAGATGAATTGAAATATGGTGGTGGCTGGGTTTTTGAATTTAGGAAGGATGTCAGGATTACGTGGCAGGCACATATGGAGTAAGGTCTCCATATTATATGGGTTGGTTGCGAATTTTTCGGCAAGGTAAATTAGGCGTTGTTCAATGGGAATTATTTTTGTTTTTTCGTAGAGGAGAGTATTCGAAGGGTTGTGTAGGGGATTGTTGGGGTGTCTCATCTTAGTCAATGAACGTAGGGCTGAACGTTCACCAACCTGAATGTGTTTTAGTACAGATGGACGTGGATTGAGGAAAAGGATGGCTGCATAGTCAAGAAGAGGGCGACAAATCATTTTATAAATATGCACCGTGGTGTTGGTCGAAATTCCTTGGTTTTTATATGTAAGAGATCTGAAGTGACGCGATCTCTTCTTGACTTTGTCTTTAAGGGTTAGGGCATGGGTTTTAAAAGTAAATTTGGGGTCGAAAATCACGCCTAGGTATTTGCAGGTAAAGGAAGGTGAAATTAGGTTATTAAATAGGAAAATTGAAAATGGCGAATTGTTTGGGCGGTGGAAAGGGATAAGGAGTTTGGATCGGATTTTCGATTCAATTTCAGTTTATTGGTGTCAAAAAACAAAGGTCATGTGGAACAGATTTAAATGATTATTATAATTAATTAAGAGGGCTAAGTTACAAAAGATCTTTTAGGTCGAGGTAACTCCGAAAGGCCCAGAGGCCATACGACCCACCGGCCCCATAACATAAGAGGGCTAATTTTTGCTAGTTGTGTGTTTCTGGGATACGAGATGGCGCAGAAATAGCAAATTTGCAGAAAGTAGTTTTGACTATGTATTGGTTTATAGCGTCTGCCGAATTTTATCACAACGAATAATAAAAATGATGAGTGCGGAGCGCGTTGTTTGTTTGTTTACATAGCGCCGTGCGAATAAATGAATGGGTATTGAATTACAGAAGACAGTAAAGTAAACATGATAAATATTCACGATTTTAATTTCTATCGACAAGCATACAACTGTATAACGAAACAGATGCCTTTTTAGTTTGATATTCCATATGAATAAATACAGGGACTTTTTCTTTGAAGTATACGTATTCTGAATTCAGATTATTTTCTTTAAATATTTAGATATTCGTTGTTTTTTAAATGAGTTCAACTCGAAACTTCTAACGAGTGTTTTCCACTCCCAGACTAAGCATGAAGTAAAATTTAGAGTTTAGAAAAGCCCTGTGAAAATTTGTCGAGGGTCGCGCAGCGACCCGAGACAAATTTTCTGGGCTTTTCTAAACTCGAAATTTTACTTCATGCGCCACGCGTATAAAACACTAAAATACTGTGAAATTTATCTTTATTTAAACCTCACTTGAAATCAGTGTTTAATACGCGTGGCGCATGAAGTAAAATTTCGAGTTTAGAAAAGCCCAGAAAATTTGTCTCGGGTCGCTGCGCGACCCTCGACAAATTTTCACGGGGCTTTTCTAAACTCGAAATTTTACTTCATGCTTAGCCTGGGAGTGGAAAACACTCGTTTAAAGCTTCAAATTGAAATTGTTAAAAAAACAACGGATGTCCGAAAATGTGCAACAAAGCTTATTTTCTTTAAATCTTTAGTTATTCGTTGTTTTTTAAAGGAGTTCAATTCGAAACTTTAAACAAGTGTTTTCCACTCCCAGACTAAGCATGAAGTCAAATTTCGAGTTTAGAAAAGCCCCGTAAAAATTTGTCGAGGGTCGCGCAGCGACCCTCGACAAATTTTCTGGGCTTTTCTAAACTCGAAATTTTACTTCATGCGCCACGCGTATAAAACACTAAAATACTGTAAAATGTATGCATATTTGAACCTCGCTTGAAATCAGTGTTTAATACGCGTGGCGCATGAAGTAAAATTTCGAGTTTAGAAAAGCCCAGAAAATTTGTCTCGGGTCGCTGCGCGACCCTCGACAAATTTTCACGGGGCTTTTCTAAACTCGAAATTTTACTTCATGCTTAATCTGGGAGTGGAAAACACTCGTTTAAAGCTTCAAATTGAAATTTAAAAAAAAAACAATGGATGTCCGAAAATATGCAACAAATTCAGCTTATTTTCTTTATTTTTAAAATATTCGTTGTTGTTGTTTGTTTAAAAGAGTTCAATTTGAAACTTTAAACGTGTGTTTTCCACTCCCAGACTAAGCATGAAGTAAAATTTCGAGTTTAGAAAAGCCCCGTGAAAATTTGTCGAGGGTCGCGCAGCGACCCGAGACAAATTTTCTGGGCTTTTCTAAACTCGAAATTTTACTTCGTGCGCCACGCGTATAAAACACTAAAATACTGTGAAAAGTATGTGTATTTGAACCTTACTTGAAATCAGTGTTTAATACGTGTAGCGCATGAAGTAAAATTTCGAGTTTAGTCCAGAAATAAGCCCAGATTTCTAAGCAACGATTAATTTTATTTATCATTTATTTTAAATTCATATATTTAATACAACATGTTTATAATAATTACTTTAATAAATTAAAGCAATATGAAGAAGAAATTATGATTTCTATGGAAGTATTGCACGGATTTATATGATCATATAAAAGTATTCCATTATTTGATTTATACAGGTTGCGGCAAAGCAGACAGTGCAGTTTTAAAGGGCTATTAAAAAAAAACGGCGCAATTTAAAGAAATGGGGTTTATTTTATCTTAATCGGTACATCATGCCGTTTTATGCTTTAAGTCCTAAAGATGACATCAGAAAAATGATGACCCCCAGCAGCGATACATTAATGAATGCGATTTCCGAAATTTGCGGCCGCATTATGGCACATCTCGATGGGCATAGCGGCGATTTCCTCCCGAATTCGATTCCTGAGTTCTTCCAAGGTGCGAGGTCGATGCCTAAAATCCTTTTCCTTCACGTAGCCCCACAGGAAGAAGTCGCAAATGCTCAGATTAGGGGAGCGTTTGGGCCACTCCACATCACCTCTCAGAGAAACAAGGCGCCCAGGGAACACCTGTCGCAGTTTCGCCATTGAAACTCGAGCAGTATGGGCCGTAGCCTCGTCCTGCTGAAACCAGATGTCTCCCAGATCTGCTTCCTCCATCAGTTCTTCCAATCGAGGTTGAAAAAATTTTTCCAACATGAAAGCATAACGTTTGAGCAGTGACAGTTACGGTTTGTCCTTCCTCTTCAAAAAAAATAAGGCCCAATCAGGTTAATTTCAAATTCAAAACTCTTTGAATTCGAGAAAATAAGCTTACGCTTCTTATAGTTTGCACACTTTAAACATAATATATAAAATTCGTAATTTTATATATTATAAGGCCCAATCTCCTCAAATTTGGAAATCGCACACCACACGGTGACTTTTGGGGAGTGAAGTGGTCTCTTGTGAAGTTGCCTTGGGTTATTTACAGCCCAGTATTGAACATTTTGTTTATTCACCCCTCCACAGAGATGGAAGTGGGCCTCGTCACTACTGAAAAAAGTTGAAGTAGCATGGATCCGGTTCAACATTTCTTGGGAGCGAGTCATGCGGTTTTCATAATCAGGGGGCATTAACTTTTGAGCAAGCATCATCTTGTAGGGGTGGAATGAGTCTTCATGCATTATCCGTCTTAGAGAGCGATCAGCAATGGCCAATGCAGTTGCATGCTTCTGGGCAGAGCGCGTAGGTGACTGTTCGATAGCTTCTCTTACTCTTGCTACATTTTCGGGTATTCTTACCGTTCTGGGTCTTCCTAAACCCCTACGTCTTTGTGTGGAACCAGTTTCTTCTAATGTACGCACCCAACTCGCGATTAAATTACGGTGAGGGACGGGATCACGACGCGCAAGATTGATATGCTGCCGGAAGGCCCGCTGGCTGGCGACAGCAGAACGGCCATTTTCATGAAACGTGCGGACTACGAAGCCCCGATGTTCTCCAGACCAAACCATGGTAACGACTGAAAACGGCACGACCCCCCTGACACAATGATATCCCTCCAGGCAGGTACCCCCACAACGTTCCAAACTGCACTGTTTGTTTTTCCGCACCCTGTATATAATTGAAGAAAATTAAAAAAAAAAGAATAGTGTCAATTTATTCGCAAAGCTTTATTGTGCAATATGTATAAGTTTTAAAGATCTATTTTTATTATTGTGGAAGATTAATCGTTGTTCGTTCTTATGGCCAAATCACATGTGAATTTCCGACCTTAAGACTATGGTATAACAGTTAAAACACTAAGGTACAGATAGTAAATATAGGCCGAAAGACCACTGGTCGATAGCCGATTTGCGGAAATATGTAAAATATATACGAGGTATTATAATATTTGTTAATGTATTTTTGTATATATTTCTGTAAATAAAGATGTTTATATATACAGATAGTAAATATTAAATTTAAAAACAGTATAATAAATTAAGGAACACAATACTATTAAAAACACCTAAAAAAATATTTATCATCATTATAAAAATGAGTTATCACATAAAAATTGTAGTACAGTCTTTTTTTAAAGTAAAGTAAATTTATTGATCCTAAATTTGTGTACAGAAATATAGTTAGGATAAGTCATAAAAAGTTGATAAAAGTACAATATAATATAAAAAAGTTTACAGATATTCACTAAATAGTGACACAATAAAAAACATAAAATATTAACACAAACATACACATACATATAGTGTAAAATATTTATATTTCTTTCCGTCCATAGCTTGTGGTGATGTTTTTAAGATATCACAGTGTTAAAGAAATCATCAATACAATATAATTCAGCCGATACTAAAACTTTCCGAATTTTATATTTGAATTCTTTCCTCGAGAGGTCTTTAAGAGCATAGGGCACATGGTTTGTAGAATTTAACAGCTTGAATTAAGAAGCTTTTATGTGTTTTGCTTAGTCGATGTATAGGCATATGTATATCAGCCTTTTTTCTGGTATTGTAATTATGCAGGTCTTTATTACAGTGATGTGATGGTTTTCTATCAAACATGTATAACCAACAAGCAAAGACACATAGTGCTGGGACAGTACATATGTTAAGCTGAATAAAGTGTCCTCTACAACTCTCCCTCATGCTTAATTTGGCTAGTATTCTTATTGGCTTTTTTTGTAAAATGAAGACTTTATTACTGCATGGACTGCAACCCTATACTAAAATGGTGTTTACAATTAGAGTGTGAATGAATGCAAAATAAGAAGCTTGTACTATATCGAAATTAGCATTCTCCGATATTCTCCTTAGGAGATACAGATTTCTGCTTATCCTACTGCAAATATTTTTAAAGCTATCTGGGACATATTGCGAATTGGCGTGCTTAGATAATTAAAATACTTAGTACAGTGGTACCTTGTATTTAAAATAAAGATTTAGAATGTATTAAAATTTAAAATAAAGATTAAAAGAAGATTTGATTGACTTTTTGACGCCGAAACCTCAAATCGATGTCAAGCTGTAGAATTATATGTGTTTTTATATGTTATTGTTCATATTTTATCTCTAATGTTTCGTGTATTATTTATTGTAATATTTATGCAATATTCTATGGTAGACCACCCTTAAATAAATAAATAAATAAAATACTCGTCAGAAAATATTGACCGATTTAATAAAAACACCGAAAGGAACATCAATAATCCATAAATAACGTGCAGATCTATTCGATTACAAGATATGAATAGAACATCCATAACACCAGCGTAATAATCGCCAAAGTTATTTGATAGCCTTCCGGACAAACACCATTTAATTACGAAATGCCGGAGCTTCCCAAAATCATCCCCACGGATTATGAAAAACTTCTTCCATCGCAAAACCGATACTAATTTCCCATAATCCCCCCTTCTACCCTCTGAACGGATTCACGTAGAGCACAATGTCACCATTAAAGGTTTTTTCAACCCTCGAACCTCCCCTCGCTTTACCCCCATTGTGTGCATTTCATGCAGGAGCTTGACCGTTTTCGTTTTGTACGAGCACGTTCTCATATGTGTGTAGATTCATACGTATGTTAGTGCAGATCCTCGTATACATGTGAGCTTTCGACCATTTCCAAGAGTGTCTGCATGTGTGAGTGCGGAGATAAGTTGTGTGCCCCAGGCCAGATATCTCTGGATAATACCCAGAACTAGTTCCAGGCGCGCATAACGACCGTCCCCGGCGGCGCAGAGTTCACCAAACCTCTCCGACTCTCCGAGCTCGGAATTATACTTGCAAAAAAAAAAGAGAATCCCGAAGAGGTAAGGATTATCTCCGGGACATAATCTCTTACAATTAATGCCCGTAATGAGGAAAGTGGAAGTGCACGTCGTCCGCTACAAAAAGTTGCATAATGCTATCCGGGCATCAAAAGTTTCGGCTTCAAGAATACAAGATAGTCATCTTATGCTCGGGTGGGTTTTTACTGCTGGCACCTTTTTGCGCTTGTAGTTCACTCCTTCCGTTTCTCTTGAAGTTTATTAATATAACGATTTTCGCTGGAATGGCTGGGTTAGAAACGATTGGCGGCTATAATTATTGACATGCGGCTGTAATTATGCCCCGGTGATAAAACACCAATTGCAGAGACGCCTGGTTTCACGGACGATGCACAAAGGATATTATGAAATGTCTGCGGATCTGGGTCAGGACGTTGCTACAAATTTCTGTTTGTCCTAACAAGATTATCTTACTTTGTTGAATTTAATCCTGCACAGGAACAAAGAATAAACACGGCGTAGTTCGAAAATATATACATTTTAATCTTATCCAGTGTTAACAAAAAGCGCAAGTTGACTACGGACATCCAAACTCGTAGCCAAAAATTAATTGGAAGCGTTTTAAAAATGCGTGGGGGTAATTGCTTTCTCTGTAAAAAAAACTAACCTGTAAACAAATATTGGGTTATTTCGGTTTAAACACGCACGTGAACACTTGTTTAATTTTACGACAGTTTCAACTTTTTTGCAATAATATATAAAATTACGAAAAAACTATTCGTGAAAATGCAAACAATGTCATAATTAATAAGACAACTTAAGACGATAAATATCCATTGAAACAACTACTAATAAGGTCTCACATTCTTCATACCTGCTAATGACATAATACCCTTTTTTACTTATAAATACCGACCATCATTTTCACTCATTCCATTTCTGTGTACCTGTTCATTCCACACACACCACTTTTTCCAAGTAAGTTTGTTTTAATTTTATTCATAATTTTTTTAAAACGTCATAAGCAAAGCTATACTGAAGAGAGATAAATCTCGAAACGCGTCTATAGATGGCATAAGACATTAGTTTTAATGCAAGTCCTTTCACTTCTAATTTGTTGCTATCTCTCCTTTCATTTTAAATTTGTATTGTTAGTTGGTTTGAAGAGAATTTGACCTAAACGTTACATATACTTTAATAGAGCGTTGTAACAAATCAAATTAAATAAGATTTTAAATATTTCATTGTATAATTCAATATCCGGAGGTGTATTTGCACAGGAAGTAGTTGTTTCAATGGATATTTATCGTCTTAAGTTGTCTTATTAATTAAGACATTGTTTGCATTTTCACGAATAGTTTTTTCGTAATTTTATATATTATGTTTATAGTGTGCAAACTATAAGAAGCGTAAGCTTATTTTCTCGAATTCAAATCGTTTTGAATTTGAATTTATCTTTTTTGCAATTTTGAAATCAAAACTGGTTGCGGAAATATTCGTTTCGAGGTCTCCTCACTCGATTAAGACCATTTCAGATTTTCTTTTTACCTAGAAATTTTAGTTTTCGTTGGGCTTTGAGAAGCGAGTTTTAGTTCCACTTTTATTATTTCTTTTTGAGAATAAAAAGGATTTTGTCATGAATTCACTGTATAATCATTATTGCGATATTATGACTGTAAGTCACTTGGTTTACTGTTAGACTTTACAAATACATTTATATTAAATTTATATACAGTTCAAAAAATAAAAATGGGTTAGTCTGTTTGGGCTATCGACCTGCGGTCTTTCTGGCCTGTCTTTTGATTATGATATGATTTTGTCATTAAATCACTATATCGACTGTCTTTTCACTATTGTGACTTTATGACTGTAAGTCACTTGATTGACTGACATTAGTCTATCGTGTCAACCTGACTTAAGATGACGATAGTCGACGTTTAGTCCATTGTATCAACTTGACATGAGTCGCCGTCAGCAAACAGTAGTCTATCCTGTCAACTGAAATGACATTTAGTCCAATGTGAGACACATATCTTTATTCAGACTTTACAAATACATTTATATTTAAATTATATACAGTTTTTTTTATAAAATAATGGGTTAGCCTGTCTGGGCAATCGACCTGCGGTCTTTCTGGCCTGTCTTTTGATTATGATATGATTTTGTCATTAAATCACTATATCGACCGTATTTTCACTATTGTGACTTTATGACTGTAAGTCACTTGATTGACTGACATTAGTCTACCGTGTCAATTTGATTTAAGATGACGATAGTCGGCGTTTAGTCCATTCTATTAACTTGACATGAGTCGCCGCCAGCAGACAGTAGTCTATCCTGTCAACTGGGTAGGAATTGATAAAAGCGGTTAACCGGTTTTCCACTAATACAATCACAACTATCTAAGCCAAAATTAGACTTAAAAATATAGAATTGTATAAAAAATACTTTGAACTGTTAAATTGATTAAAGAATTAGGTTGAACTAGAATAATTGGAATAAATGTTATTATATTCCAGCTGGGACGAATCCTCGTTAAAAGGATTCGAATCACGAATCCGAATCACCTAATATGATTCGAATCAGGAATACTCGAATAAAGGATTCGTAAGAGATATATATGATTCGAATCAAAGATTCGAATCAGGAATACTCGAATAAAGGATTCGTAAGAGATCAATATGATTCGAATCAAAGATTCGAATCAGGAATACTCGAATAAAGGATTCGTAAGAGATAAATATGATTCGAATCAAAGATTCGAATCCTGCTTTTTCGATTCACGAATACAAATCCTTCAAGAATAAATTTGATTTTATTATTTTTTTACAACCATTAACATATAAATATCGTTATCAGTTGTAACAAAAATATTCACAACCTAATTATTTATTATTAACACTGAACATCGTTGATAACAGACTAAATTTCTGTGTTACTCCGATTAAAGATGTTTTTGTGTGTTTTTGAACTACACTTCAAATCAATGGTTTATACGCGTGGCGCATGAAGTAAAATTTCGAGTTTAGAAAAGCCCCGTGAAAATTTGTCTCGGGTCGCTGCGCGACCCTCGACAAATTTTCTACGCAGGGCTTTTCTAAACTCGAAATTTTACTTCATGCTTCGTCTGGGAGTGGAAGACACTCGTTACTTTAAAATATGTCACAACTATTAAAGTATGTATCGTCGGATGCCCGTCTTCAGGGGTGATATGTAAGCAAATTATCCTATGAGTTGCCAAATAAGTGAGTTACTCAACTGTTTCCAAGGCACTCTTTGAAAAAACACGAGATTAAAATTTTACATATAAAATGTACAATAAACTATAAGTGTGGTACATCATTGAATTGAGTAAAAAATATTCTTCCAAAAAATATCAAAATCCAAAATGGCGCCCATAAGAAAAACAAAAGTTAGCTATGGTCCCTAGGTAAATGTTATAGTTATCTTAAAATAAAATATCGATTTATCGTTAAAAAGTGCCTATAATGTCAGAGTTGTAAATGTCTGGATTCAATAGTTTTTGAATAAAAAAATAATAACGAATTTTCAAAAATACTTTTTTGATAATATCTCATTAAGGAAATAAGATATTTCAAACTTGTTTTTGGGTTATTATTAGGCCCTAAATTATGCAACTTTGCCCCAATTTAACCGACTCTCTATCTCTTTAAATAACCGAGATCCCCATACATTCTGTTGAAATACGGACACCCAGTATAATAATAATAATAATATAAAATTGATTGTATTGTTATTTTCTAAATATTTTAATTAAATAAATATTTTACATTGTTTACCGTAAATTTACGAATATATTAGTATTAGTATTGTTATTTTCTGAATATTTTAATTAAATAAATATTTTATATTGTTTACCGTAAATTTACGAATATATTAAAAATAAATACTTATTTCAGTAATTCAATATTAATTATACCATCAAATGTCTAAAAGTTTTGCGTTAAAAATCACCAGAAATCATTAGATGTTTTTTTATTAAACGAATTTCACTATGGCTTTCGACGTCTAAGTTAAAAAATGTTTGAAACAAAAGTTGTAGCCAACGAAAAAATATACCTCTTTTAAATAAACACTTTTCACCTCAGCTCTTTTGCTTTTGAATTAGATACTAAGAAATCTAGTGGACATTAACAACTCACCGATTATGGCTTTCGACATCTAAATCAAAAAATGTTTCAAACAAAAGTTGTAGCCAACGAAAAAATAAACCACTTTTACCTAAACACTTTTCACCTCAGCTCTTTTGTTTTTGTCAATAAACCGAAACAGATTTTTTTGAAAATAAATACACAACTTTATGATAATTCGAAAATTCACGAACGAGTGTCTCCACTCCCAGAGTAAGCATGAAGTAAAATTTCGAGTTTAGAAAAGCCCCGCGTAGAAAATTTGTCGAGGGTCGCGCAGCGAACCGAGACAAATTTTCACGGGGCTTTTCTAAACTCGAAATTTTACTTCATGCGCCACGCGTATTAAACACTGATTTCAAATAATGTTAAAAATATGAAAACATATTGAAACTGTTTTCAGTATTAAATGTTATCAAAACATGTCAAAATTATTTAAAATTGAGAAAAACATCAAAATGACCAAAATGTCATCTCGTAAATATAAAAAATATCAAAAAACGTCAAAAATTCAGCGTGTTGATAAAATCGATTTACGTCAAAATTATAATTTTATGTCAGTACGTGACAGTTTGACAAAAACGTTCTTACAAAATCGAAAATTTCTGTTAAAATCAGTAATAAAATTATTATCTATGTTACCTTAGTTTATGAGTTAATTTTTAATATTGTTTATTTCTTTATGGTTTTATGTATTTCTGTTCTGCATGCATCTTTTGTTATATATTTATATAAGTTATATTGTATTTAATTTGTAATAATGATATAGCCCTGTTATTGGACTTTACAGTCTGTTGGGTTATTACCAAATAAATAAATAAATAAATAATAATGTCAAAAAAGTTATCTAATAATATAAAAATTGTTATCTAATATAAAACAAGTAAATATGTAATATCAACAATATCAAATGTTAAAATTGTAGTCTAATGTCAAAAAACTAAAAAAGTATAAAATGTCAGAACTGCCATCTAATGTCAAATACGTCATTTAATGTCAACATCAGAAATAGTAAAAAAGTACAAAATGTCATTGTTTATCAAAAGTAACATCTAATGTGAAACATGTCATCTAATGTCAAAAAACGTAGTCTAATATCAAGATATAATCTATTGTAAAAAATGTCATCTCAAAAGGTAAAAAATATCAAAAAAGTCATTCAATGTCAAAATTGATTAAATATGTCTAGTAGAAAAAAAAATCTCAAATTTGCGTGTTCAAATAACGATTCAATAATTTTTGAAAATCGTTACAAATCTGAATAAAAATATTGAAAATCTTACATATAAACATTTTATATATTTGACGAAAAAATCTCGAAATATCGAAAATTTCATCAATATTTTATAAATCGATAAAAATGACAAAATATCAAAAATAAAGATATGTTGAAAATCTGATAAACATTTTCATAAATTAATAAAAAATCTCGAAATATTGAAAATTTCATCAACATTCGATAAATTAAGGAAAATTGAGGAAATATTGCAAAATCTGATAAAAATTTGATTAATCGACGAAAATCTCGAAATGATGATAATTTTATGAAAATATCGATTTGTTGAAAATCTTATAAAAATGTTATAAATCGACATGTTAAGTATAAAAAGTTGATCGGGAATGGTAATTCATATTCATCAAAATGTTATATTTGGCGAAATTACCGAAAAACAATTAAAAATCTCAAATTTGGCAAAAATCATCAAATTTTCTCAAAATGTCAAATTTGACACAAATCATTAATTTAATTGATTTTATCACTTACAAACGAGTGTCGTCCACTCCCAGACTAAGCATGAAGTAAAATTTCGAGTTTAGAAAAGCCCCGCGTAGAAAATTTGTCGAGGGTCGCGCAGCGACCCGAGACAAATTTTCACGGGGCTTTTCTAAACTCGAAATTTTACTTCATGCGCCACGCGTATAAAACAGTGATTTAACGAGAAATTTAAAAACATACAAAACAAATTTTTCATGTTAATCCTTACGATTAATTCGTATTATTTTTGACGATTCGAATCCTTTTGTAACTATTCGAATCCTTTTATAAATATTCGAATCCTTGTATGAGGATTCGAATCCTTTTATGAGGATTCGAATCCTTTTATGAGGATTCGAATCCTTTTACGAGGATTCGAATCCTTTTATGAGGATTCGAATCCTTTTATGAGGATTCGAATCCTTTTATGAGGATTCGAATCCTTTTACGAGGATTCGAATCCTTTTATGTGGATTCGAATCCTTTTATGAGGATTCGAATCACCAGCATTTGGATTCGAATACGAATCCTTTTAAAAAAGTGTAACGAATCCAGATCACGAATCCAGTTTAACTAATGTATTCGAATACCTCTTTTGAATCCTCTAAAAGGATTCGAATCCAGGACTCGAATCCAGAACGATTCGAATCCTGCCCAGCTCTGTTATATTCCTACTGTTAAATTTCAGTCATTTTTTTAGGCAAGTGAAATTTAAGTAAATTATCATTTCTACAAATCAACCTCGAAATTAGTATTGATGTTAAAGAAAACTTCTTTTAATTATATGATGTTTACTTTATAGGTAATTTTGCTACTGTAAATCCCACTCAATTTCTACCTTTGGAGAACATTAGGCTATATAGCTTTATCCAACCACACATAAGTGCATTAATTTATTATATTCATGTAGGCAAAATGAATTCCGGCTGGTTGTACAGCCCCAGTATGTCACGGGGGCCCACGCGGCCAGTTGTAAACTTTGGGATATAGTGAACCGCGGGGGCCTCCGCACCGAAAAAAAGAACCGGGCGGCGGGGAGAGGAGGGCGTAAATCGGCGTCAATTTACGGCGCCGCCGTTCCGCGTTTGTCGGCGCAGTAAATTAAAAAGCGAACGACTCTATTAAATTGTTGTTATGTTGCAGTTACTGCGGGGATTTGCATACATCGCCATTTTTCTGCAACAGGGAAAATCCGATTGTTCGTTTGGGATGTTAATAAAAATGGAGATTAGGGGGGACAGCTCGTTGGGTATGTTGGGAAATAAACTCGCGTACGCTATGGCCGACTGTTATTTGACGTGCCAATGGAAATGTATGATTTGTAATTTAATCATACTCAAGTTATTTTTGCATTATTTCTTATTCCGCTTGGTTCCTCTAAAGTTATACGATTTCGATTGCTAAAACTTAAATAATTGGCAGATGCGCCGGGTAAAAATCTAGATATGAGTTGCTTAGATGCAAAAAGCGGCCATAAACATTTTTGTTAATTTTGAGGTTTTGGTATCCCTGGATTCAATTCGTCTCAGGCTAGAAATTTAAAGACAAATTGACCCTCAAAACCCGTCCTAAACCTTTTAAAATTTGGTTTGAAAAATTCTGTCAGTTGCAAAACCTGCTTACTTTTACTTAGTTTCGGCCTTTCCACTAAAAAAAAAAAGAAAAATCCTGTCAGTTGCAAAACCTGCCAACTTTTAACTTAGTTTTGGCCTTTCCACAATAAAAAAAAATAATAATAATAAAAATCCTGTCAGTTGTAAAACCTGCCTACTTTTTACTTAGTTTCAGCCTTTCCAAATAAAAAAAAAAATCCTGTCAGTTGCAAAACCTGCCTACTTTTTACTTATTTTTAGCCTTTCCACAATCAAATTTAAAAAAATGCAAAATCCTGTTAGTTGCAAAACTTCCCTACTTTTTACTTAGTTTTGGCCTTTCCACAATAATAAAAAAAAATCCTGTCAGTTGCATAACCTGCCTACTTTTTACTTAGTTTTGGCCTTTCCACAATAATAAAAAAAAAATCCTGTCAGTTGCAAAACCTGCTTACTTTTACTTAGTTTTGGCCTTTCCACAGTAAAAAAAAATAAAAATCATGTAAGTTGCAAAATCTGCCTAAAAAAATGAAATGAATGAATCCTGTCAGATGCAAAACCTGGCTACTTTTAACTTAGTTTTGGCCTTTCCACAATAAAAAATTTAAAAATAAATAAAATCTTGTCAGTTGCAAAACCAGCCTACTTTTTACTTAATTTTAGCCTTTCCACAATCAAATTTAAAAAAATGCAAAATCCTGTCAGTTGTAAAACTTTCCTACTTTTTACTTAGTTTTGGCCTTTCCACAATAATAAAAAAAAAAATCCTGTCAGTTGAAAAACCTGCCTACTTTTTACTTAGTTTTGGCCCTTCCACAATAATAAAAAAAAAATCCTGTCAGTTGCAAAACCTGCTTACTTTTACTTAGTTTTGGCCTTTCCACAGTAAAAAAAATAAAAATCATGTAAGTTGCAAAATCTGCCTACTTTTTACTTAGTTTAGGCCTTTCTACATTAAAGAAAAAAAAATACTGTTTTGCAAGTGACAGGCAAAACCAGCCTTCTTTTTACTTAGTTTTAGCCATTCCACAATAAAATAAAAATATTTAAAATCCTGTCAGTTGCAAAACTTGCCTACTTTTTATTTCGTTTTGGCCTTTCCACAATAATAACAAAAAAATTAAAATCATGTCAGTTGCAAAACCAGCCTACTTATTACTTAGATTTAGCCTTTCCACAATAAAAAAAAATCCTGTCAGTTACAAAATCTGCTTACTTTTTACTTAATTTTAGCCTTTCTACAGTAAAAAAATAAAAATCATGTCAGTTGCCAAATCTGCCTACTTTTTACTTAGTTTTGGCCTTTCTACATTAAAGAAAAAAATACTGTTTTGCAAGTGACAGTCAAAACCAGCCTACTTTTTACTTAGTTTTAGCCTTTCCAGAATAAAATAAAAAAAAATCTGTCAGTTTCAAAATTTGCCTACTTTTTACTTAGCTTTGGCCTTTTCACAATAATAATAAAAAAAATCCTGTCAGTGGCAAAACCTGCCTACTTTTTACTTAGTTATGACCTTTTCATAATAACCGTAGCAATAAATAATCTTTCGAACAAATATTTCAAAAGGACGCTTATTCGTTTAAAACGCTTGATTTAACCGCTCCTAACTTCCTTCTTTGGTATTTTTTTAAACTCCTGGGTCTATACGTCATTCCGAAAGGGGAACATTTTGCAACAAGTAGAGAATTTATTGCCAGCATCTATAAGAAATCTATAAAATATAAAATAAATCCATTTTAAGATAATTTAGTTTGGTATATTATTTTACCCCGTTCCCCTACCTGGTTAAAATCCTGGCTACGCCCATGCTAGTAATACTGTAGAAGAATACTATAGAAGACTGTAGATTGTATGCATAGAAAAGGTGATCAAAATTCTAAATACATAAATTATGTAATTACACATCAATCAACGCAATACCTGTTTTTTCTTTTCATTGTAAGTACCAGTGATGTTCTTATAAGCGGTATTTAATCGACGTTCGCTCCCTCTACACGACCGCGCCGGCTACAAAGTAAACTAATGAACTTTATGCCCAATTTTTGTAATTCAATTCGGTTTTTATGGCGGCGTGCCGGGTCGGGATTTTCTTAATTTGTTGATATTTATGTGTAATGTCCAATTTGAGTTACGGGCCTATTCGTCATTTAAATTAGATAATTTTACGGGCGGGCCACTAAACGTGATTTTTATCACGCTCCGAGTGGTCCTAGCAGTAGTTTTTTTTCGTTTTCTTTATTCACACTCGCTGCTCGTTATTATATAAGTTTATTACAAAGTTATACATTTTTAAATGTTTTTTCTTATTCGTTCGTTATTACAAATATTCAATTAAAGAAATATTATTATCAGATATCAATCAAATGACACTCACACTGTCGAAACTCAAGTTGTAAAAATATTATATGTAATTTTACTTCAAATATTGTGAAATTTGTGTATTTTCGAACTTCACTTGAAATCTGTGTTTTATACGCGTGGCGCATGAAGTAAAATTTCGAGTTTAGAAAAGCCCAGAAAATTTGTCTCGGGTCGCTGCGCGACCCACGACAAATTTTCACGGGGCTTTTCTAAACTCGAAATTTTACTTCATGCTTAGTCTGGGAGTGGAAAACACTAGGTGAAAGCTGGATTAAATCCTATTTAACAAAGCGCCAACAATTTGTGGTTTTATACAAACACAAATCGCCCAAGGAAATAATTAAAATCCAGATTCCCCATTCTTGCCCCAACTCTCTATATATTATGTGCAAATGATTTAGCAAATTCTCTAAATATTGAAGCAATACGATAGTTTCCTATGCAGACGATAATAATATATTTATTATAGGTGAAAATATTGATGATGTCACAAAGAAAGCCAATATAGTATACAACAATTTTGAGCAGTGGATAAATACAAATTAATTCTTAACTCAGAAAACACATCGTGTATTCTGTTTAAAAACAAAAGATTCATTCCTAATAGTACGAACATATCTAACATAATAATTGAGCTCTCATCTAAGACGAAACTATTAGGAATGACCTAAGATAACCGCTTAAGCTGGAACGATCACATTGATGCTCTAGCTACTAAAGTTAGTAAGCAATTATACGTACTGCGCGTACTTTCAAATTAGTGCGATGGTTTTGCTCTAAAAACACATTTTACTTTGGGAAAATTGACTCTCTTATAAATTATATAATTATGTTTTGGGGAAATTCAAATAGAAGCAACATCTCAAAAGTGTTTATATTGCAAAAGAAGGCTCTGCGGATCAATGCTAAATTAAAATACCACGAGTCTTGTAAAAGCAGTTTCAAAAAACATCATATTTTAACTGTTCTGTGTATGTTCATCTATGAAATAATAAAATTTACATATTCTGGCAAATCAACTTACAAGCTAAATTCGGGTTATCACAATTATTAAACCAGGCACAGGAATGATATCGTTATGCCGGCACATCTTAAAGCAATCTACGAACAATCATTAGCATATAATGGTTGTCAGCTATATACCAAATTCATTAATAGTCTGTGAATCTAAATATCACTTTAACAAAAAAGTCAAAAAGTTGCTCATAGAACATGCATTCTACTCTGTAGATGAATTTTTGATGTATCCATTAGATTGGTTTACATATTTTCTACATTCTTGACCTGTACTATAAATGTTTGTTTGTATGTATATACAAATACAGGATGCAGCAAAACAGACAGTGCAGTTTTAAAGGGCTATTAAACAAACGGCGCAATTTAAAGAAATGGGGTTTATTTTATCTTAATCGGTACATCATGCCGTTTTATGCATTAAGTCCTGAAGATGACATCAGAAAAATGATGACCCCCAGCAGCGATACATTGATGAAGGCGATTTCTGAAATTTTCGGCCGCATTTTGGCACATCTCGATGGGCATAGCGACGATTTCTTCCCGAATTCGATCCCTATGTTCTTCCAAGGTGCGAGGTCGATGCCTAAAAACCTTTTCCTTCAGGTAGTCCCACAGGAAGAAGTCGCAAATACTCAGATCAGTGGAGCATGCGGGCCACTCCACATCTTCTCTCAGAGAAACAAGGCGCCTAGGGAACACCTCTCGCAGTTTCGTCATTGAAATTCGAGCAGTATGGGCCGTAGTCCCGTCCTGCTGAAACCAGATGTCTTCCAGATCTGCTTCCTCCATCAGTTCTTCTAATCAAGGTTGAAAAAAAATTTCCAACATGAAAGCATAACGTTGAGCAGTGACAGTTACGGTTCGTCCGTCCTCTTCAAAAAAATAAGGCCCAATCACCCCAAATTTTGAAATCGCACACCACGCAGTGACTTTTGGGGAGTGAAGTGGTCTCTCGTGAAGTTGCCTTGGGTTATTTACAGTCCAGTATCGAAAATTTTGTTTATTCACCCCTCCACAGAGATGGAAGTGGGCCTCGTCACTACTGAAAAAAGTTGAGCTCGCATGGATCCGGTTTAACATTTCTTGGGAGCGATTCATGCGGTTTTCATAATAAGGGGGCATTAACTTTTGAACAAGCATCATCTTGTAGGGGTGGAATGAGTCTTCATGCAATATCCGTTTTAGAGAGCGATCAGCAATGGCTAATGCAGTTGCATGCTTCCGGGCAGAGCGCGTAGGTGACCGTTCGATAGCTTCTCTTACTCTTGCTACATGTTCGGGTGTTCTTATCGTTCTGGGTCTTCCTAAACCCCTACGTCTTTGTGTAGAATCAGTTTCTTCTAATGTACGCATCCAACTCGCGATTAAATTACGGTGAGGCACGGGATCACGACGCGCAAGATTGAATTGCAGCCCGCTGGGTGGCGACGGCAGAACAGCCATTTTCAAGAAACGTGCAGACTGCGAAGCCCCGATGTTCTCCAGACCAAACCATGATAACGACTAAAAGCGGCACGACCCCCCCCGACACAATGATATCCCACCCAGGTAGATACCCCCACCACACGGGATGTACTGGGCGTTCCCAACTGCACTGTCTGTTTTGCCGCACCCTGTATATCTATGTATCTATTGATTTATGGAATAAAGTGCTATTATTATTATTATTATAGCGTATATCCTGTAAATCTTTGGATATTCGTTGCTTTTTCCGAAATAGTTCTATTTGAAACTTTAAACGAGTGTTTTCCATTCCCAGACTAAGCATGAAGTAAAATTTCGAGTTTAGAAAAGCCTAAAAATTTGGTTTGGTTGCGTAGCGCGAAGCGCGGAGCAGCCAAACCAAATTTTTAGGCTTTTCTAAACTCGAAATTTTACTTCATGCGCCACGCGTATAAAACACTGATTTAATGTGAAGTTTAAAATATACTCCCTATAAATAATGTGTCACTTTGTTGATAAAGCAGTACTTTTTTTAGTTTGTTTCGTTTGATCGATTTATTTTATAATTTTGAAAGAAATCGGGAGAATGTGTCGTATTTTTCATAATTTAGTCCCAACAATTAATTCCTCTAGCTGAATCGGCTCAATTTTGTTGTTGTTTATTTACAAAAAAAAGAAACAAATGAATATTTCCTTACACATTGTTCATTTGTTTTTATTTCTTCTTTATTTTGCGAGCTTTAACATAAAGCACAATGTTATTATATTTTCAATAACTTCGATTAACGCTGAGCTTCTGTTATTAGAACTTTACAAATTTGACATTTTTATGACACTTAGGATGTTAGAACTTGTCTAAACTCATGCGAACAAAACCCGAAATTATGTTTTAATTTGGACTATGTGAGCAGTACACATTTCGCGTTTAGTCTAGACAAAACTTGACAATGAACAATGAAATCGCACTCAATGCTTCCCAGAACAAATTGAAAATGTACATAAAAAATGTTCTAGCATGTTCTGTGTTACATATATTTTATTAGTCTTATAATTACTGTTAAAGATAGTGTGGAATTAAAAGTTGAAAAGAAATAAAGAAGAAGAAGTTCTTCGATGTACCGCTGCACAAAAAGCAATTAGAATGTTGTTAAAGTCTTGCTGAATGAGATGCCTAGCTCAGGCATGGGCGTACACATAAAGACCTCAATTTATCGCCGTGTTCCAACGTAACATGGCCGTTTTGTAAAACTCCCATTCCTTGTTTATTTTCCCGTCCGGCCTCGAGACACGCTCCATTCGCATCCCCATTTTTCCTCTCTTTGATCTCGCGATTAACATTATTGAAAACATAAATTACGCAACGAGTTATTTCCAGCTCCAACGAAAACCCACACACATTTCCTTTTTCCCAGAGCGTTCTCGGCAAAAAAGGGGAAAATATACACAAATATGAATGCGGAATAAAGCACACACACCCACCCCTCAGCCGATAAGGAATTCTGATGCCGGAGCAGGTTCGGCCATTCCCAGCAACGGCTCCCGGATAAACAACACTTTACTGCCTGGCGGAGGAGATACCATCTCCAGAACTTTCTGCCGGTTCCTCGAAAACCGATCCCGGGATTACTTTTGTTTCGCTTTTATCGATACACTTATTACCGGATCCGGGGGAGACCCCGTGTGCACGTAGACTGTTAATATCCCTCGTTAGCCGAACTGAACCGCACAAGCTCATCCTCGATTTGAATTTAAATTGATCAATAATTATCGGCCCGAACGCATAAACACAATCGTTTATGTTTGTATGGTACAGTTTGTGTTTCTTTTTCTGGGGCTAATGAGGAACAAGGCAAAAGGAATAGGAAGAATTGGCGTTTAATGAGAACGAATCGATACACTGTAGAAGGGAATAAAAGCGGGGTGCATTCCCAGTCGTCGTTTTATTAAACTTAATTGAAATAAAACGTAACGAAGTGAATTAGCTAATTATATAAATAATATATCTGCATGTGGGAGGTAAACTACATCAAGTCACTTTTTTTTCAAAATACATTTATTAAACTGCTGGAATCGGGATTTTTTACTCTATGAAGACCTAAATAGCACAGTATACGATTTAACCAATCTAGCGGGACAAAAATCATGGACTAGTTTCGTTGGTCCATTTTGGATTAATATAAAAACCTAACCTAACCTAACCTAAGCAAACTACCACTTTGACAACAACTTTCAAATCCTTCACATCTCCAATAAAGAACGGACTAAATTTGCTGGAAAATTTAGTGATAAATAAAAACCTTCATTCAGGAAATTTGCTGAATCTGGCGATTCAGCGAATTTCCTCGAGCTCTCTAATTCCCGCCTACTTAAGCTGAAGAAAACTCCCTACTCACACTTCTGAAATCTGTATATAGTGTAAATTTATTAAATATTTGATTCACTCTGGGCATATCTCGCGTTAATTACAGCAGATCACAAATGTTAGCACTTTTAAATTTAAAATCACTCCATGAAAGAAGGATTTATTTGGATTTATGTCTCTTATACAAAATAGTAAATGGTTTATGCGATTGTGTTGAGCTTCTTAACATGATTAATTTTAGTATCCCTACCAATACTAGATCCAAACTAACTTTTAGAATTAAAATGTTTAAATCAAATTATGGGAACAATGAACCACTTTCTAGAATGTGTCGATATTGGAACAAAATATGTGATAGTAGAAACATTTGTATCTTTGGTGACACATTTAATAAATTCAAAAAATTATTATTAAATACTGATGTATACGTCTGTTTATAATGTTATGTATTCTTATTATTTTTTTTTAGACTTAGATTCATATGAATGTATTGTTATGTATTTCTTTTTTGTTCACTGCCTACATTTGTATCTATTTTCTATTTGCTTTTTATATAATTAAGTATCATGAATTAAATTTATATTGTATTATTGTAAAATGGTGATAAGCCGTCAATAAAGTAAATTAAATTAAATTAAATAAGTTTGTAAAAACAGTTTGTATTATATTTCTTTACCTGAAGAAAGTTGAAAATCATAAAAAGTTTACTATTATTATTATATTAAAGTAATATAAAAATGGATATTTTCCCAAAAAAAAAAAAAAAAAAATTAAATGAGTCAATAAATAAATTCAGTAAGAGATTTGAGTTGTATTAACAACAAAACAAATATTTTTTCTTGTAGTTCATTTTGCATTCATTTAACATTATGTTTGTCCCTCAATTCATATTGTGGAGGTTTTCTTATTCATAATGTGTATCACTGTGTATACTTTTAGGCTAATCACAAGTGATTGGATTTTATAAAACAGTTTTTGTACAGGAAATATTTATATTAAGTAATATCCTTGGTATTCGTTGTCTTTTTTAAATAATTCAATTTGAAGCTTTAAACGAGTGTTTCTACTCCCACATTAAGCATGAACTAATAGTACAGGGTGCGGTAGGAAAACTTGCTGATTTGAAAGGTCAATAAAAGAGAAAGTATTTCACATATATTTTATCAAACTAACGAATGCCTGGACATTTTTTTTTTTGTTTAGAGCGTATACCTCGGTATATTTACAGCGTATACATCAGTATATGTATACTTAATAGAACAATTCCCTGTGTATTAATTTAAATCCAAATTAATTTATGTTTTCGCTAATTAGTATTCATTAAATGTCGTCGCGTCTCGTCTGGCATACGTCCATTCATCAGACGGATGAATGACTCGAAGAATGCCCATTCTTCATTTTCTGTTCCTGCTTCTTCCCAATCGGCCATTTGAATTATCGCCTGCTTAGCATTCAATTATTCCAAGTGAGCCTCGTTTAATATTCAACGGAATGGCCCACGCAGGGTAATTGTATGCAATTATGCGTAATTAATTCTGTGCCTGGGCTGGCATCGCCAGCCCTCACACAAATTGATTGTTGCAATATTTTAACAATGTATTCATTCGTTTTAATTAATAACAAGAACATACTGTGGTAGTTTTGGAATTATTTTTTAAGAAAGATTTTCCGAAAAAGTATTAATTATATGTATAAATGAAATTGCCAATTCTTGGTTGCAGAATACTTCAAACATTAAAAGTGCGATTTTTTGCGCAATCTACAACAAGTTAGTCCTACAAAGACTATATCAAACACTCATTGAAACAACTACTTCCCGAGCTAATAGCCCGACGGACATTAAATTATACAACAAGTGTTTGCTGTTACATACAGTAACCTTCTGCGAATGTAACAATTTGGGTCAAATTATTCAGGCCATCTATAGACGCGTTTCGAGATTTATCTTTCATCAGTAGCTTTGCCATTCTTTCTAAACAATTTGACACCTTAGACTTGCGGTTACATTACCGTTCTGAATAATTTGGCCAAATTTGTTACATTTGCAGTAGGTTACTGTATGCAACAGCAAACGCTTGTTGTAAAATTCAATGTCCGGCGGGGTATTAGTTCGGGAAGTAGTTATTTCAATGAGTGTTTAATATAGTCTTTGTAAGACTAACTTGTTGTAGATTGCAAAAAGAATCGCACTTTTAATATTAATTATATTTTTAAAGAAGTAAGAGAACTTCTTTAAAGTATCGCGTGTTCAGTTAAAAACCCGATTGAGTTGGCTGTGAAATTTTCAAAACATTGTGAAGTATGTTAATTTCAATATACAATAAAATAAAAAAAAACTTTTATAAAACTGGGTTAGATTAACATTGACAGGAGCGACTGACAAATTCACATACATTTGTCAGTCGCTCCTGTCAATATTAATCTAACCCAGTTTTATAGAAGTTTTTTTATTTTATTGTATATTGCAATTCCTATTGTTTATTTAGCTGTGAAAACAGCTGATTTATAAGAAGAAATAGCACAACAACTATATGAACAAGGTAAACTAATGAAATAATGATTAACACAATCTGACATTTATGTCAGGTAAGACAAAACGTAGATTAAGCTGCAACTTTACTTTTTCGTTCCATTTCCTTCTATCAAAAATCATCGCCGTCTCGAGCGTGTTTTTAAATGAACACCTATTATATTTTCCCAAAAATGGAGAAGTTCTCCAAAACATTTTTACATACACATTTTTTTTTACTTTGAGCGAAAATAACTCGAAAACTAAGAAACTGTTATTTTCTAACTTTTACATAGTTTGATAGAGCATAGTTTTCTCAACACACACAGAAAGTTTAAAAAAAATCCATGGGGGATTTTTTATTATATGATTCTGTTTTAAATGAAACTTCAACGAAAATCAGCTTAAAAGAGAGGAATTTTTAATTCACTGACTATAGAGGCTTCTACTTCGTTATACATTGTTGAACATAAATAATACACTGTTTATCACTTTGTTTGTATAACACTTGGTTTATTTGGTGACTATAGTTTCGATACTACACGTATCATTATCAAACCGTTAGTTAACGGTTTGATAATGATACGTGTAGTATCGAAACTATAGTCACCAAATAAACCAATTGTTATACAAACAAAATGAGGAATTTTTACTTTGAGTGAAACCAAGTTAAAAACTATGGAAGGGGAATTTTTCTATGTTTTGATATTTTGAAATATATCCTTACTTATTAAGTAATTTAATAACAAAAAATTAATATCACGATGGTTTTGACCGTTACTACGTGGTAATCCATATTAAAATTAAATAAAACTATTACTATGTTTTTTACCACTTTTAATAAATACTTTTAATAAAGGTGGTAAAAAACATAGTAATAGTTTTATTTAATTTTAAAAAATTAATAATGTTGCGTTACAGCGCTTATTGGATTAATTAAAGGCATGTCATATTGATCCATTACACTTTTATGAAACTGCAAATAATCAAGTGAAGTAACTTTAGAAAATTTGGGGTCAAAAACAGATTTGTCTGAGCACACACCTAGCATTTTCAGCGAACTTGCTATTGGAGAATGTCGGTAAAACATCAACATTGCGCACAATTTATTTATTCCTAAACAACTTTTACTTTCTCGAGATGTGCATTTCTATTTCGAGCCCACGATTTCGATCTCTCCCTACCAAAACAGTCAAGACGTCAACTTTTTTGACCTCAAGATTTTGATTTCTCCACATTAAAAAAGTTGATCCCATGATTTCAATTTCTAACTACTATTAAAAAAGTTTATCTTTTTTTTTTAATTTTTATTTTGGGTTTTTACGTCATCTATTTCCGCTGCTAAGGCCAATCATGACGCCGGAGATTAGGTCTACAGCTATCCGGGAATTTTGCCGAACCCGGTGGGAGTTCCAACCCACCGGTAGGGATCTTTAACGTGCACGCAACATCCAGGCAGTACACGGGTCCTACATGCATTTAACGTCATATCCGAGAAGACGGAGTGTTTGGCATTTTTATCCTAACCTATATAAATGCAGACAACTTGTTAGGCCGGTATTTGAACCCCGATCCGTGGCGTGGCAGTACAACTCTCTAACCACTACACCACCAAGCTGACAAAAAGTTGATCTTACAATTTTGATTTCTCCCTATTAAAAAAGTTGATCCCATGATTTCAATTTCTAACTACCACCAAAAAAGTTGACCTTACAATTTTGATTTCTCCCTACCAAAAAAGTTGAACCCACGCATTCGATTTTTCTCCACCAAAAAAAAGTTGATAAATTAAAAGCGTTTTGAGATTAGGGAAGATTCAAAATTTCCTTTGCGCGCACTTTACTGCGCAGAATGACCATTGGTGTTTTATGTAAAAAGTTGCGTTCAAATAAAGCGCCCAGTTGGGCCAATCAGTGAGCAGCGATTGAAGCGACCAATAAGAGACGAAGGCGGGCTTTATTTAAAACATCCCGCGTTAATTAACCAATCAAAGAACACTATCGCGATCATTCTGCGCTGCAAGATGCGCGTAAACGCCATTTGCATTTTTATTTTGGTGCCGAACAAAACAAGAACATTATGATAGCTCTTTTTTGATGCCGAACGAAACAAGAATATTATGATAGCTCCTTTTTGGTGCCTAACGAAACAGGAATTTTATGATGGCTCTTTTTTTTGGTGCCGAACAAAACAAGAATATTATGATAGCTCTTTTTTGGTGCCGAACAAAACAAAAATATTATGATAGCTCTTTTTTGGTGCCGAACAAAACAAAAATATTATGATAGCTCTTTTTTGGTGCCGAACAAAACAAAAATATTATGATAGCTCTTTTTTGGTGCCGAACAAAACAAAAATATTATGATAGCTCTTTTTTGGTGCCGAACAAAACAAAAATATTATGATAGCTCTTTTTTGGTGCCGAACAAAACAAAAATATTATGATAGCTCTTTTTTGGTGCCGAACAAAACAAAAATATTATGATAGCTCTTTTTTGGTGCCGAACAAAACAAAAATATTATGATAGCTCTTTTTTGGTGCCGAACAAAACAAAAATATTATGATAGCTCTTTTTTGGTGCCGAACAAAACAAAAATATTATGATAGCTCTTTTTTGGTGCCGAACAAAACAAAAATATTATGATAGCTCTTTTTTGGTGCCGAACAAAACAAAAATATTATGATAGTTGCCGAACAAAACAAGAACATTATGATAGCTCTTTTTTTCGTGCCAAACAAAACAAGAATATTATGATAGCTCCTTGTTAGTGCCGAACAAAACAAGAATATTATGATAGCTCTTTTTTGGTGCCGAACAAAACAAAAATATTATGATAGCTCTTTTTTTGGGGCCGAACAAAACAAGAATATTATGATAGCTCAAGAACATTATGATAGCTCTTTTTGGTGCCGAACAAAACAAGAATATTATGATAGCTCTTTTCTGGCACCGAACAAAACAAGAACATTATGATAGCTTGTTAAGTTGAAAACTTGAAGAAGGAAATGATAAATTGATATTAAGCACTAAATCGTTAACTTTAAGAAATTATAACAATATTAGTGAGTCAAATAGCTAACTGTAATAATGTTTAACATAAATTATCGAATGAATCAACTTATTTGTGCTTGTAGGTAAGTTATATCTGTGAATTTTTTGAGAACTTTGTACATGTGTAAAGCTCATTTAATTTAACTAGGCGAGAAATTTTAAGAAATTCCAATATACAGTGAATTTTTATTTTAGGTAAACATATGCATAAGCTGTACATTTTCCGACATTCGTTGTTTTTTAGAAGAGTTCAATTTGAAGCTTTGAAGCTATACGAGTGTTTTCCACTCCCAAATACAGGGAGTTTTTTTTTAAGTATACGTATTCCAAATTCAGCCTATTTTCTGTAAACCTTCAGATATTTCTTGTTTCTTTTAAATTTAATTCGAAGCTTTAAACGAGTGTTTTCTACTCCCAGACTAAGCATGAAGTAAAATTTCGAGTTTAGAAAAGCCCTGTGAAAATTTGTCGAGGGTCGCGCAGCGACCCGAGACAAATTTTCTGGGCTTTTCTAAACTCGAAATTTTACTTCATGCGCCACGCGTATAAAACACTAAGATATTGTGAAATTTATAAAAATTTGAACCTCACTTGAAAACAGTGTTTTATACGAGTGGCGCATGAAGTAAAATTTCGAGTTTAGAAAAGCCTAGAAAATTTATCTCGGGTCGCTGCGCGACCCTCGATAAATTTTCTGGGCTTTTCTAAACTCGAAATTTTACTTCATGCTTAGTCTGGGAGTGAAAAAAACTCGTTTAAAGTTTCAAATTGAACTTTTTTTAAAAAACCACGAATGTCGGAAAATTTACAGCTTATACATGTGTTTACCTAAAAGAAAAAACTCACTGTATATTACTTATTTAGTAGACTCAGCATGATTTTGTTTCATTATACGTACTCCAAATTCAGCCTAATTTCTGTAGATTTTTAGATATTCCTTGTTTTTTTTTTTAAGTTCAATTTCAATCTTCAAACGGGTGTTTTCCACTCGCAGACCAAGCATGAAGTAAAATTTCGAGTTTAGAAAAGCCCCGTGAAAATTTGTCGAGGGTCGCGCAGCGACCCGAGACAAATTTTCTGGGCTTTTCTAAACTCGAAATTTTACTTCATGCGCCACGCGTATAAGACACTGATTCCAAGCGAGGTTCAAATATACATATATTCCACAATATTTTAATGTTTTATACGCGTGGCGCATGAAGTAAAATTTCGAGTTTAGAAAAGCCCAGAAAATTTGTCTCGGGTCGCTACGCGACTCTCGACAAATTTTCACGGGGCTTTTCTAAACTCGAAATTTTACTTCATGCTTAGCCTGGGAGTGGAAAACACTCGTTTAAAGCTTTAAATTGAACTTAAAAAAAAACGAGGTATATCTGAAGGTTTATAGAAAATAGGCTGAGTTTGAAATACTTATACTTAAAAGAAATACTCCCTGTATTTGTATCTCTGTAGAGTTTGTCTGTGTAATAAATTAATTGATTTCCTTAAGAATAGTTACCCACTGAGCAAACTAATTTAGGTTATGTTTCACTAACATTAAAACAACGTTTAATATTGCTACAACGTTGAAATACTGTTATTTGTTTGTTTTTTGCTCAGTGGGAAGTTGGTAGTGGATTCTGAGAAATATAGATTATTACGACTAACACTCAAGCCAAAATTATAACACAAAGAAAGAAAATTATAATAGCCTCTTTCACGTTTTAACAGAGGCGAATGTTTTTGCAGATTAAACTTAAAACACAATGGTTTCCACGTTCGTACAAGAGAAAATATTCGGCACAAAATGGAAGAGAGTTTTCCCTCTAATACAAAGAAAATGTGTTTTTTGTAAAATTAATTATTTAACGTTCATTTTTAATTGCTATCAATTTTCTCTACATTTAATGATGTTTTTTTTTGTAACACGAGGATATATTTTACTTCATTATTGTGTTAACATTTTTGCATATTTTCAATTCCTTCATTATTATCTTTTCCCATGACCTTCTCCCCGGTTCTAGCGGCTCGCGTCGACTCCATCTAAGAAAATGTCGTCTCCTCTTCCTACACCGGAATCTCTGATCGGTCGTAAAAGTGTAATTTATCACTCCTCTTAATGCGCCTTTCACGAATTAACGTCGAATTAGGAGGCCCCTAATGGACGCCACGGCCAACTTTTTAATTGAATCCCTATCGTCCGCTCCCAAAAAAAAAAAAAAATGAGCGGCTTAATGGATATTCCTAATGAGGATTATAAATATAATAAGAGATGGCCGATGATCCCAGTTGGTCAATCCCGGTGAATTATTCATTTATTTTTAATCGAATTAACGATGGCGTTACTTATTTTGTAATTTTTACTGATTAAATATAATTTTTGTTCAAAACTGAATTTGTGTTCACTATTCCGGCATCAGATACCCACAGACGTGTTTCGGACTTCCAGGTCCTCGTCAGTGTGGTCCCGACACAATGCTGAGGAATACTGAACATTTCTGACTATATCGTTATCGTTAGCTATCGAATCCATTAATCATTTTTCTTACCCACAGAAGCGTTTTGGACTTCAAGGTCCTCTTCGGTGTGGTCCCGATCCAGTGCTGAGGAATACTGAACATTTCTGACTAAATGGTTATCGTTAGCTATCGAATCCATTACTATATCGTTAGCTATCGAATCCATTAATCATTTTTGTTACCCACAGACGCGTTTCGGACTTCAAGGTCCTCATCATTGTGGTCCCGATACAGTGCTGAGGAACACTAAACATTTCTAACTATATCGTTATCGTTAGCTATCGAATCCATTAATCATTTTTGTTACTCACAGACGCGTTTCGGACTTCAAGGACCTCGTCAGTGTGGTCCCGACTCAGTGCTAAAGAATACTGAACATTTCTAACTATTTATTTTATTTTATTTATCAACGGAAATCTCCTTTATACATCAATACACAATAAAAAATAGTGATATAAGATAAACATAATATTACTTTGAAAAACATATAAATAGAGTGAGAAATATAATACAACAAACAAAAATACACTAATTAACAATATCCAGATTAATAAACTGTAAATGGCGTTTGAATACACTGTAAGAATTACTAAAAATGTAAAAGTTGGGATACAACATAAGGACATTACAATACCGCATTATACGTGCCACAGGATTATGGGAACCATACAATGTTCGATGGAAGTTTAAACGAAATAACTATATCGTTATCGTTATCGTTATGGTTAGCTATCGAATCCATTAATAATTTTTGTTGTTTATCCCATTTACATACGATGCTAATTAATTAAAATAAAATGTTGAAAATAGACATGCCAGTATCCAACTTCTAAACTCGAAATTTTACTTCATGCTTAATCAACGATTGCAAACACTCGCTATAATAAAATTAAGCACTTATACTCACAAATAATTACTTTAACCATTTTTCCTATGAATGTGTAAGTGGAATCGCTTTTTGTAATTTTATTAAATTGTCAGCCAGAGCGAACGTCTGAAACCGTCGAGTGGATGACGTTCGCTTCGGGGAGAGACAAAAAAAACCCGGGCGACAATTTTGCTGAGAGAACTATACTACCTTGTTGATATAAAATAGATTAAAGTACTCTCCGTGAAAGTTCCCTTGTTCATTTGTGCTCCAGGGGAATAGAGTTTCATTTCATTTCCTCCTTTATCTTCGAACTTTATAGTTGGAGCGTAATTTTTTCCCTCCAGGTGCTCCTCTGTGTAATACCCAGAACAACCCCACCGTTCTTTTTTTTGAAATATTAATACATCTGCTACTTCAAAAGTTCAAGGTTTAATTCAAGAATATTTTATTTTGATATACTGATTTAATTAAATGATTGATATTACCAGTAGTAATATTAAAAGATAAATTAAAAACACTTGGTGTGTTTCACTATTTGTTTCTATTTACTCGAGTAGTTTCGCTTTTTACTTCTTGATAATGCCGTAAAAAGCGAAACTACTCGATTAAATAGAAACAAATAGTGAAACAAACCAAGTGTTTTTAATTTATCTTTTAATATTATTTCAAGATGTTTCACTAAGTGATAATTGAGAAAGTTAATCAAGAAATATTACCAGTAGTAGTTGTATTGTATGTTCAATTTAAAAAAAATCTCTAGAGTGCCATGGAAAAAATTGTAGGTTGGCAACTCTGAAATTATATATTAAAATTATTATTGTAAATAAGCCGTATAAATAGTTTTTAACGTGTAATTTATATTTACTTTAGTTTGAGAATGACTACTAGATAGTCGAAACTAGTCACACAATTAAATGTAAGATTCAGTGGTTAAACAAAATAAAAAGTCTTTTATTTACAAGTGTATTTAAGATGTACCACAAAGTGAACGCCTACAACACCAAACAGTAAAATTATTATGTCTGACGTTCTATATGTCAATTCACAAGGCGTATAGCCAACTTAAATCATAAAAAAGATGAACTCATGGCACTCTAGAGGTCTTTTTTTATTGAACATATGATACAAGTGGATAATAATTATACTAGGATATTAGTTATACAGAGAGTTTTATGTAACACCGAACATTTTCAATGTACATTTTCGTTTGTTCGATTTGTCAAGCTAAAGCAATTAATATGATTTGACATATTCAATTTTTAGGTTATGTGTAAATTGGGTTGCCTATATGACCATTACAAATTGTAGCCAATCAATCGCAATTAATGCCTAAACTTATTTCAGAACAAAGTGTCCCAATTACAGCGTATGTGCCTTAAATATTTAAATAATCATCGTTTGTTTTTTTAAGAGTTCAATTCAAAACTTGAAACGAGTGTTTTCCACTCCCAGACTAAGCATGAAGTAAAATTTCGAGTTTAGAAAAGCCTGAAAATTTGGTTTGGTCGCGTAGCGCGAAGCGCGGAGCGACCAAAGCAAATTTTCAGGCTTTTCTAAACTCGAAATTTTACTTCATGCGCCACCGATATAAAACACTGACATATTGCGAAGTTTGAAATTTATTTTGAGCTTCAGAGTGCTTCAGTGTTTTACATCGGTGGCGCATGAAGTAAAATTTCGAGTTTAGAAAAGCCTGAAAATTTGGTTTGGTCGCTCCGCGCTTCGCGCTTCGCGACCAAACCAAATTTTCAGGCTTTTCTAAACTCGAAATTTTACTTCATGCTTAACCTGGGAGTGGAAAACACTCGTTTAAAGCTTCAAATTTAATTCTTTTAATAAACGGAGTGTCAGAAAATGTAAATCATATGCACATGTATACTTCTCTGTATGAAAATTAACATTGATAATGTTCGGTGTTACATAAAACTCTCTGTATATAGATATAGTACAAGTGGATATTAAAAAATATAAAGAACGAATTAAAATTAATATCGACTTTCTGCAAAAATGTTGTCTCATTGAGACAAGTTTCGAAATATTCACTGAAACAACTACTTCTCGAGCTAATACCCCGACAAATTCGTTTTTTTTATATTTTGTAAATATTCTGCAAACTATTGACAAACTCAATTTTTGTTTATGTTGAATTTTCTTTAAGTGGTGGATATTAGTTATATAGTTTCTACATACTTTTATTAGAGATGAGATAAAGATAGTATCCCTCAGCCATTTGCAAAAATTATTTTTGAAAATGGTAGAATGGTGATTAGCTGAAGAGGAGGGGGCGGGATCCTCTCCTCGTCCTTGTAATTAAATAATACCCTTGTAAGGATAGATACTTATAACAACGTTAGGCGAAGTCGCGCAATTAAATATTCACAGCTGTTGCCCGCTGGGACCCGAGGATTCTTGTAATTAAGTTTCTCCCGCCTTTCAACCCTTTATATTCATAAGTTCCCTTGTTATATTCAATTATATTTGATAAATATGCAAAGTAAAAGTGATATATCATGGTAACTATTACACTTTATTCAAATTAAACCCACGGCCGTAACAATAGGAAGCGCAAGGAAGGAGGAAATGGCTTCACCCTCGCGATATCGTTTTTATATCGACCCGTGAAATTATGCGGAGGCCGGGCCGCGCGCCCTTATCTGTTTAAATTATTGCTCTATGGGAAATAAATATTAATTATTTGTGCGGGAGCACGGAATTGGGGTGGGTTGTCGAAATGGATGGGCGAATTCGCCCCGGAAACACAAGCGAACTTTGCGCTGAGGCCACTAAATTCTCATTTGGGTCAGGGCGAGTAAACGTTTCCGGATTAATGAAAAAAAAAAAAAGAAAGAAAAACGTGGAGCGTTTCGGTTTTATTTGCTTCTGGGAGATACCGGGACGCAGTCCGCAAATTGTTTCGGTATCCTTTTAGAAACTACCTTTTTCTCAATATTTCCAGCTTAAACACAATTTACTTCTACTGTTTGAAAGACCTAGGCCGATGAATTTTTGCAACATTTGGAGTTCAGTAAAGTGTATCATTATTATTAGTCTGCAAACCTCGATAAATAAAATTAACATCTGGACTAAGCAATGGCGAATCAAATTGAATGAGACTAAATCGGTCCACGTCAATTTCACAAATAAAAGAAATCAACATATCCCTGTTAGTATGAATGATATCCAGGTACCATATGCTGATACAGCAAAATATTTGGGTTTTACACTGGACGCTAAGCTACGCTGGAGAGCTCATGTCAAAAAGAAAGAAGAAGAACTGGACATCAAATTTCGAAAAATGTATTGGCTGCTTGGTCGGAATTCCACCCTGTCAATCTACAATAAATTACTGCTGTAGAAACAAATTCTTAAGCCCGTATGGACATATGGCATCCAGCTGTGGGGTTGTGCCAAAAAGAGCAATATAGAAATAATCCAGCGATACCAAAATAAAGTACTGAAGAGTATTGTCAATGCTCCTTGGTATTTCCGAAACAGTGACCTCCACAGGGACTTGGAAATGGATACTGTTAATGAGACAATACACAAATTTGCCAAGAGTCATGAACAGCGACTTCTTCAACACGTCAACATCGAAGCCGCCATCCAGCTCCTCGATAACACGAATTTGACCAGAAGACTACAGCGGACTAAACCGTTCGAGTTAGTTTAATATTGTGTTAGTGCAAAAGCAGAGCATAGTGCTAGTGTACACATTAATTAGTGTAATTAAGTTATTAAAATCTAAGGGATACTAATGAGTAAACCCTTAGTATTAAACCTTTAGTAAATTAAGTTAGCTAAGTATTACTCATTGATCCATTTGTGATCAGATTGTAATTATAGTAAAATACAACTAAATGTTTTGCAAATAATAAAAAAAAAATTATTATTAGTTTCGTTCGGTTGTACTGCACTAAGTTAACCTGAGTTTAAGTTTGTGATATCACCAATTCAAGTTAGTATATAAATTCACATTGACAATTGCAGATGTCCAATTCATGTAACAAACAGATTCAGTGCGAAAAGTGTTAAAAGTTCTGCACTAGTTTATTTCACGATCAATAAGGTCTGTTATTGTTATTATTCTAGAAACTATCTGTGTTCTGTTTTGTTTAATTCAAGTGAAAAAAAAGAGGCAGGTTGTATAATTCACAACTTCAGTTTTTAACTGAAGGGTTCGCATTTTTTCTACATTTGGTCTTTAATGCAGAAAAAATGCCAACCCTTCAGCCAAAAACTAAAGTTGTGAATTATACAATCTGCCTCATTTTTTTTTTTTTAAGAGATTGCACACATTTTATACAGGGCTATTTAAAATGAAGGAACAGATTTAAAACATTTATTTCTTCTTAACTACAAAAGATAGAAACACAGTTCTAACGTTCCTAGAAAGAAAAAAGTTCAATTTTTTATGCATTCAATATGAGCATCATGTGTTACACGACAAATATCAAAACAGTGGCTCATTACTTGCAACACACGAATCAGCTGGTCTCTAGTTATCGAATTCACAGCGTCAACAATTCGATGTCGCAGATTTTTAAGAGTGTCAGGCATAAGGGGGATAAAAACACAGTCTTTTACGTAACCGCACAGATTAAAATCACAAAGAAATGCTTTTTCTTGCTGTGTCGATCTGTCAAAACAACAAGAAAAGGCATTTCTTTGTGATTTTAATCTGTGGGGTTACGTAAAAGACTGTGTTTTATCCCCCTTATGCCTGACACTTTTTTATTCTATTAGGTAAATTAAAACACTTGTTTGGTTTCATATTTGTATATTCAGTTTCCTGACACGTGTTTCGGTCAATAACGACCATTCTCAAAGGGATTACAAGAATAACTGACTTTTTTATTCTATTACATTAGATATAATTTTTTTAAATCCAATAATACTCAATTTCTTGTTTATTGTTTAATGTTATTGTCGAAAAAAAAATTAAAATAAATCTTCTATATTTTGAATTGTGGAGGCTTGAACTTCATGTTTGATAATGGCAAGCTGAATTTGCCGAAACTGCAGTCACATAAAAATAAATATACAAACAAAGTTAAAAGTGTTTTATTGTGATAAATCTTCTATTTTAAATTATATTCTTCAAAAATTATAATTAGTGTGCCTTGTAAACAAGTGTCAAATGTCATTTATTATGAGGTTATGGCAAACGTGAATAACAACGACCCAACCAATAATTACCTACGTTACAACTTAATATAGAATAGAATAAATAAGAATAACGCAACATTATTATCTTATTTTTTTAAGTACTTACTAATAAATAAGTTTGTATTATTTGACCTGACTCGAGAATGTGTGTAGAAAAATGTAAATATTTTGTTATTTAAATAATTCGATTATTATTCATTTTTTAAGTTTTTCTAACTACACAATATTTCAGTGTTTTATACGCGTGGCGCATGAAGTAAAATTTCGAGTTTAGAATCACGAGGCTACGTGATAATTTACTACGCGATACTTTTCTAAACTCGAAATTTTACTTCATGCTTAGTCTGGGAGTGGACAACACTCGTTCTTGGAAGCTTCAAATTGAGGGACCACTTTGCGTGCTCTGGGTTACTAAGTTTATTATTTAAATAATTATTTTACAAAGGCTACAGCTCGAAGGACCAATGATGGTCTTCAGATACTGAAGGACTATAGGGAATTGAACTTCTTCTACGAAAAAACAACGATTATCTGAAGATTTACAGCATGAATTAGAAAGAAAACATCCAACTTTTAAAAAATTGTACTGTCTGTAATTCAAAAGCGATTTTACATATAATATTGTATGGCTTCGAACGAGTGTTTTTTACTCCCAGGCTAAGCATGAATATTTAAAAAAAAACTGTATTTTTCTCTGTAAATAGAATTTATTCTGCTGAGAAATAAACGATTATTATTATTATTATTATTATTATTATTATTATTATGAAGTAAAATTTCGAGTTTAGATAAGCATTTAAAAGAGATTATATTTCAAATCCGTTAACAATTTCAAATCGAGTGTTTCCACTCCCAGACGAAGCATGAAGTAAAATTTCGAGTTTAGAAAAGCCCCGCGTAGAAAATTGGTCGAGGGTCGCGCAGCGACCCGAGACAAATTTTCACGGGGCTTTTCTAAACTCGAAATTTTACTTCATGCGCCACGCGTATAAAACACTAAAATATTGTGAAATTTACGTATATTTAAATTTCACTTGAAATCAGCGTTATACGCGTGGCGGATGAAGTAAAATTTCGAGTTTAGAAAAGCCCAGAAAATTTGTCTCGGGCCGCTGCGCGACCCTCGACAAATTTTCACGGGGCTTTTCTAAACTCGAAATTTTACTTCATGCTTAGTCTGTGAGTGGAAAACACTCGTTTAAAGCTTTAATTTTAATTATTTTCAAATACAACGAATATCTGATGATTTACAGCGTATATAGTATTTTAGGGTATGTATACTTAAAAGAAAAACTCCCTGTGTATGTATGTTCCTGTATTACACAACAAAGAATTATTTTTTAAAGAATTACTACCGAACGCACGTGCACTAGAGAAAAGACCATATGTAGGTACTGATATAATCTCAACATCAGCAGATCTAAAAAAAATCATTATAATAATGTTTGCTTCTTGTGTGAAATTACTTTTGAGGAAAAAGTGAAAACCTTTAGAATATTTTTCAGTTTGTTGATTTTCAATGTGCCATTTTAGTTTTTTGTGCAGTTAACGGGCGTATAGCACAAAGGAAAGCTCCATTAAATCCGCCAGTAGTCGATTAAATCGCTCGGAAACAATAAAAACGTCTCCGTCGTCCATAAAGTAATTGCCCATTACTGTAAAGCCCCCGTATATAATGGCCGGCCATTACACTTTTCCCCCATTTTCCAATACGCTCCTCCGGAATGGCCGATCGCGTAAAACACCGCAACACGTACATAATTCCTGCATGATATAATAATAATGGACCATTGGAAAATAAAGGGAAAATTGTATGCAATTTAATGTTGATTGTGTGATAAATGCAAGTATAAGCCGGATCGCAAATTCAATTTCGCGCCATTTATTTTCGGCGGGGAATTCAAACAGTCCTCTAATAATTTAGATTACTCAGTAGTTTTAAAACAAATATTGCGTAACATTATTTTATGCGCGATTTTCTAATCCTGAAGCCAAACACATTATTTTACGCACAAAATTTCTAATCCTAAAGCCAGCCACATTATTTTATGCACAAAATTTCTAATCCTAAAGCCAGTCACTTTATTTTATGCGCAAAATTTCTAATTTAAATTTGACCCCCACAAGTAATATAAATGAAGGGTGTCTCAAAATGATCTGACATTTTAAATTGCGAGCCATTTTTCTTGTGGAAGTATTGAGGTTTAGTCATGAATAACACTGGTCGGCATGAAAATCGGCCCTGACACCACTACTGCTGATTCTTATGTAAAATGACCTCCTGAATCCGAATATGACCCCCGTTTTCCCCCATCACCCACCGTTTTCGGGGGAGGCCCCCCCACCTATTTTTATCACTATTCGATAATTTGGAGGGATGAAAAGGATTATTTTAGCCTTTACGTTTCTTCTGAGGGGCTAGAGAGGTGAAAAGTTCCAAAACATGAACATTTGTAGCAAGGAAGTAGATTTGGGGGGGATTTGCCCCCTTAAATTGTAAAAAAATCCTTAACAATAATCGATTTTTCCGTTTTTTTCGCAGTTTTTTCACTTATTTTCTACATATTCCAGCTTCCATCCCCCCTCATCCTTCCCCAAACAATAAAAATATATAGCAACAATATATAGCAACAATAATAAAAATATATAGCAACAGTTCGGAAGATTCACTGTACCACGCTGGCGCTCTCAATACCTCGCGCGCACATTTCCTTCACTCACACCTGGACTTTTTCCCTGAAAATTTAGGAGCAGTTTCGGATGAACACGGGGAACGGTTTCATGAAGACATCTCTAAGTTCGAGAGGAGATTTTCGGGGAAGTGGAATGCGAGCATGTTAGCAGAGTACTGCTGGTTTTTGATACGAGAAACTTCTACCTCAGGGTACAAAAGGAAAGCAAGCACCAAATGAAGGTACTTATCTTAGTTATTTATTATTCTTTACATTTATTATTTTACTTTTTATTTATTATTCTTTACAGCTAAAATAATCCTTTTCACCCCTCCAATGGATGGGGGAAACGGGGGGAGTATTGAGAACGCCAGCGTGGTACAGTGAATCTTCCGAACTGTTGCTATATATTTTTATTATTGTTGTTATATATTTTTATTATTGTTGCTATATATTGTTGCATTATATTTTTATTATTTGGGGGTGGTTGGGGGAGGATAAGGGGGAATGGAAGCTGGAATATGTAGAAAATAAGTGAAAAAACTGCGAAAAAACGGAAAAAATTGATCATTTTCAATGATTTTTTTACAATTTAAGGGGGCAAATCCCCCCCCAAATCTACCTCCTTGCTATAAATGTTCATGTTTTGGAACTTTTCACCTCTCTAGCCCCTCAGAAGAAATGTAAAGGCTAAAATAATCCCTCCAAATTATCGAAAAGTGATAAAAATAGGTGGGGGGGGGGGCTCCCCCGAAAACGGTGGGTGATGGGGGAAAACGGAGGTCATATTCGGATTCAGGAGGTCATTTTACATTTTTACTTTTTACTTTTTTTGCAGACCAGTGTAATTACACGATCGAGCAACGCCTAGAAATCGTGAAAATCATAACAGAAATTTTGATATAAAGAAAACACTTAACTTTTTTATACCACTCATTTAAGTTAGCTATTGATAATGGGTACTTAGTACCCGAAATGTACATCTAGCAAGAAAAATAAAAGTGAAGAAAGGAATATAACTGTGTTTAATTAAGTGACTCAACACCTTCACGTAACTCATACAACTACATTAATTATACCACTTTTATTTTACTTTCGAAAGTAAAATAAATGTGATATAAAAAAGTTAAGTGTTTTCTTTATATCAAAATTGAAAATGTACCACGAAGTAAACGCCTCCAAAATTCAAGAATCATCGCAGAAATAGTGAAAATTTTGCAGAGACGGTTCGGTCTTTTCGACCGCACGTCTTTTGATCATCATAACGCACCATCTCGCAACACTGTGGTGCATTTAATACAAAAATTTGAGGTTAGTGGTTCAATTCTAACAGCGAAAACCAATGGCCGTTCTCGTACCGGTCGGTCGATTGAAAACATAGCCGCAGTGAGTGCGAGTGTTGACGAAAGTCCTTCCACCTCGAATCGCCATCGTGCTCAGCAATTGGACGTTTCAAGATGCTCTGTGCAGCGAATTTTGACTAAAGATCTGCGTTTGCATGCTTACAGGATCCAATTGATACAAAACCTGCAACCAGCAGACCATGCGCAACGCCGTACATTCGCCAATTGGATAGTGGAGCATCAACAAATCGATGGTGATTTTTCGAAGAAAAACATCTTCAGCGATGAGGCGCATTTTCAACTTAATGGATACGTAAATAAACAAAATTGTAGAAATTGTGGGATCGAAAATCCACAAGTGATCCAACAGCATCCAACACGAATCACTGTTTGGTGCGGATTTTGAGTTGGACGAGTGATTATGCCGTACTTTTTTCGAGAATGCTGCGGGAAATGCGGTTACCGTCAATGGTGTTCGTGACATGATAACCAACTTTTTATGGAATGAATTGAACGGCATGGACTTGGAAGACATATTCTTTCATCAAGATGGTGCAACCTGCCACACTGCGAACGAAACAATGCAGTTATTACAGACAAAGTTCCATGGTCGTGCTATTTCGCGCCGCGGCGATGTGAATTGGCCACCAAGATGGTGCGTTTTGAAGCCATTAGGATTCTTTCTTTGGGGTTTTCTGAAAGGAAAAGTATATGCCAATGATCCACAAACCATTCCGGAGCTCAAGGAAGAAATTAGACGCACCATTAATGAAATTAGTCCGCAATTATGCCAAAATGTCATTGAACATTTTGTCAAAAGAATGACCGTTTGCAAACAAGGTCGAGGCGCCTATTTATCGGATATTGTGTTCCACACAACCTCCATGTTTGTACCTTATATTAAAATAAGAACATTCGTATTTTTCCACTAAATACAGAATTCTCCAATTAGAAGTGCAGATGGGACATATGCAAAAAGCAATAATCAAAAGGCTAATAGGTTTGCCGAATATCTTGAATGGACTTTCCAACCGAATGAGGGTGTAGCCATTCTGGACTGGGAAAATATTTCCCAGGAAGAAGGTGAAATCAGACCCTCTACCCCAAGAGAAATTGAAATGATAATTAAAGATCACATTAACACTAAGAAAGCTCCAGAATTTGACTTAATTACTGGCGAAATTCTGAAACAACTACCTCGTAAAGCAATAGTAAAACTTACATATCTTATTAATGCATCGTTTAGATTAAAATATGTTCCTAAGATATGGAAAGTAGCAGAAGTGATAATGATTCCTAAACCTGGAAAACCACCAAATGAAGTTTCTTCGTACAGACCAATCTCTTTATTACCTGTAATCTCAAAAATGTTTGAAAAAATACTTTTTAAAAGATTAAAACCAATTATTGAAGGCAAAAACATAATACCAGAACATCAGTTTGATTTCAGAGAATGTCATTCAACTATAGATCAAGTCCACAGAATAACGAACGTAATTGAAAAGTCACTGGAAGAAAGAAAGGTTTGCTCTACTATCTTTCTTGATGTAGCGCAAGCTTTTGACAAAGTATGGCACGACGGACTTAAATACAAATTAAGAAAACTTCTACCCAGACTATATTCACAAATACTAGAATCGTACATTTCAGATAGAGTTTTCAGAATTAAGCAGGAAGATGCTTACTCTGAACTAAAAGAAATAAAGGCAGGTGTGCCACAGGGCAGTGTGCTAGGACCAGTCCTCTACCTATTATACACCAGCGATATACCTGAATTAGACCATGATACGATAGCCACATTTGCCGACGACACTGCTATATTGGCTGTAGGCAAAGATCACGAAGAAGCAGCAGTAAATCTGCAAACCTCGATAAATAAAATTAACATCTGGACTAAGCAATGGCGAATCAAATTGCATGAGACCAAATCGGTCCACGTCAATTTCACAAATAAAAGAAATCAACATATCCCTGTTAGTATGAATGATATCCAGGTACCATATGCTGATACAGCAAAATATTTGGGTTTTACACTGGACGCTAAGCTACGCTGGAGAGCTCATGTCAAAAAGAAAAAAGAAGAACTGGACATTAAATTTCGAAAAATGTATTGGCTGCTTGGTCGGAACTCCATCTACAATAAATTACTGCTGTATAAACAAATTCTTAAGCCCGTATGGACATATGGCATCCAGCTGTGGGGTTGTGCCAAAAAGAGCAATATAGAAATAATCTAGCGATACCAAAATAAAGTACTGAGGAGTATTGTCAATGCTCCTTGGTATTGCCTAAACAGTGATTTCCAGAGGGACTTGGAAATGGATACTGTTAATGAGACAATACACAAATTTGCCAAGAGTCATGAACAGCGACTTCTTTAACACGTCAACATCGAAGCCATCCAGCTCCTCGATAACACGAATTTGACCAGAAGACTACAGCGGACTAAACCGTTCGAGTTAGTTTAATATTGTGTTAGTGCAAAAGCAGAGCATAGTGGTAGTGTACACATTAATTAGTGTAATTAAGTTATTAAAATCTAAGGGATACTAATGAGTAAACCCTTAGTATTAAACCTTTAGTAAATTAAGTTAGCTAAATATTACTCATTGATCCATTTGTGATCAGATTGTAATTATAGTAAAATACAACTAAGTGTTTTGCAAAGAATAATAAAAAAAAAAACTAAATAACATGTTTTATTAATAAATTAAAATGTCAGGTCATTTTGAGACACCCTTTATGAGGATAATTTGTAATCCTGAAGCCAAACACATTATTTTTACTCGAGATTTCAAATCCTAAAGCCAAACATGTTTTAATCAATTACGGTGAACGTGTAAATATGGCTCACACAAGTAAAAATATTACATAATTTAAATCGATCTCAAGTAACTTATTTCGGCCATTGAGTTATGCATTGATTATTAATTTATTTATCTAATAGTGACAGCTCTTACTTTTTGATAATGCGTGGTTTTTAGTTGTTTCTTACAATATAATGTATACGGTGATTGCTTAGTGTGTACTCTATTAATCTAAAGATTATTTGACACTGTGACCAAAATACGCTTACGATTTATCTCGCCGAAAAAGCATATAGTGTAAAATCGATGGATGCGTCATGTAGCGCGCGCGGGGAATTCGAAATCGCCCCGCGGTCATAAATGTAATTTCCTATCGACGGCCGTATCATAGGTTATGATTCTGGGAGGGCCAAAGGGGGGAACCCTACACGCTATATTATTATATTAAAAGACCCTCCGCATAAATATGGGAAAAAGGAGGCCGAGAGCAGCGCGCGGGGGTTGGGAACGTATAAAACCGGATCATCATCTAGATTCCGCCATCCGCCATCTGCACGCGAGATTACGAGCCGGGCGCATGTTTTTTTAATCCTTCCGAAACGAAATTTTTCCTCTCCTCCCGAGTCTCTCGGCATTCCGCCCATGGGAGTTATGGGCCCGTCGCCGATTTTTAATTGCGCAGAACGGAGAAAATGGAAGCCAGGCCGATTAACGGATCGATAAAGTATTCTTGATAATGGCTTCTTCGTTGCGGCTAATTGAAAAATTGTCGAAGGTCTTCCTGGAAGTCTAGCAGTGGGCCGGACGACTTAATAAATTCACTGATCTCATTGATTCAGAACTGTAGCCATTTTTTTCTTTTGAGCAAACATGTCTGCATTTTAAAGGTTATTATTTTTCTAAATGGACAATTCACGAGGTGAATACTTTAAGCCAGTGTTTCCAAAACTGGGGGTCGCGATCACTGGTGAGTCGATTTCTGGCGGATCGCGATACAAGATCTTTAATGTTGGTGGTATATCCACAAACTAAGTTCCATTTGAACATAAACAAAATTTAACATAAAGAAAAAGTTTGTCAATAGTTTGCAGAATATTTACAAAATATAAATGAATATTTAGAGACTTGTTTCAATGATAAAAAAATTGTGTAGATAGTCGATATTTATAAGTTCCATTTGACTAAACCTTAAACTATTTTTCTGTATAACATCCAACATTTTGTAAGCACTTGTCATAGCGTAGCACAAGCTTTTGAATTCCCTCTTTATAAGAAGGTACCGCGTGTGATGTCAAGTAAGTAACAATATTTTTTTTTATCTAGTCGTCATTGTGGTCACCAAGCCTCATGGAGAGAGCAGAAGTTGTGCACTTTAGGTTTTCGTGAATATTTTGTTCAACTGCAGAAACCAGTTCATCACTAATCAACAAGGACGCGCACTTTGTCCGTCATTACGCACATTATCACGCCCTTCAGCAGATGTGTGATAAGTGATTCAATGGTATGAAGATGAGCGAGAATTTTCTTACCATTGAATCAGTGTTTTATACGCGTGGCGCATGAAGTAAAATTTCGAGTTTAGAAAAGCCCCGTGAAAATTTGCCTCAGGTCGCAGCGACACCCTTGACAAATTTTCTACGCGGGGCTTTTCTTAACTCGAAATTTTACTTCATACTTAAGCCTTGGAGTGGAAAACACTCCCAGGCTAACTTGTGATAAAATCAGTATTTAGTACGCGCCCCGCGTACTAAATACTGAAACATTCAGGCTGTTTTTAACTCGAAATTTTGCTTCATGCGCCCCGCATGAAGCAAAATTTCTAGTTAAAAACAGCCTGAATTTGGATTTGGACGCTCAAGCTTTAAAATAAGTTAATTTGATACATTGTATTATTTGACCTGACTTGAGAATGTGGTTATACCAGTATCTACATATGGTATTTTCTCTAGTGCGCGTACGTTCGGTAGTAATTCTTTAAAAAATAATTCTTTGTTGTGTAATACAGGAACATACATACAGAGAGAGTTCTTCTTTTAAGTATACATACCGTAAAATACTATATACGCTGTAAATCATCAGATATTCGTTGTCTTTGAAAATAGTTAAAATTAAAGCTTTAAACGAGTGTTTTCCACTCACAGACTAAGCATGAAGTAAAATTTCGAGTTTAGAAAAGCCCCCGTGAAAATTTGTCGAGGGTCGCGCAGCGGCCCGAGACAAATTTTCTGGGCTTTTCTAAACTCGAAATTTTACTTCATGCGCCACGCGTATAACCCTGATTTCAAGTGAAATTTAAATATACGTAAATTTCACAATATTTTAGTGTTTTATACGCGTGGCGCATGAAGTAAAATTTCGAGTTTAGAAAAGCCCCGTGAAAATTTGTCTCGGGTCGCTGCGCGACCCTCGACAAATTTTCACGGGGCTTTTCTAAACTCGAAATTTTACTTCATGCTTAGTCTGGGAGTGGAAAACACTCGTTTGAAGCTTCAAATTGAAGCATGAACTAAAATTTCGAGTTTGGAGATATTAAAGTTTAAAACGAGTGTTTTCCACTCCCAGATTAAGCATGAAGTAAAATTTCGAGTTTAGAAAACCCTGAAAATTTGGTTTGGTCGCGTAGCGCGAAGCGCGGAGCGACCAAACCAAATTTTCAGGGTTTTCTAAACTCGAAATTTTACTTCATGCGCCACGCGTATAAAACACTGATTTTAAATAAAGTTTATAATACACTACTAAAACAGTATGCTAAAGATATACGTTTGGAACTTTACAATATTTCAGTGTTTTCCACGCGTGGCGCATGAAGTAAAATTTCGAGTTTAGAAAAGCCTGAAAATTTGGTTTGGCCGCTCCGCGCTTCGCGCTACGCGACCAAACCAAATTTTCAGGCTTTTCTAAACTCGAAATTTTACTTCATGCTTAATCTGGGAGTGGAAAACACTCGTTTTAAACATCAATATCTACATATTAAAGCATACGCATATGTATACTTAGAAGAAAAATTCCCAGTATAAGGTAGTTTAGAATGTTCATAACTATGTAAATAGCCTTAGTGTCATTAGTTCCATTACAGGTAAAATTAATTCTTAGTATTATACAAATAATTTTGGTTTTTGGTTAACTATTTAAACGTAGAATTTCCTAATTATTCAGGAAATTCTTCTTTTAAATAGTTTTTATCATTTATTTTCATTATTTTCGTTTGATATGTTGTATCGGGTGTCCCAACAAGAGAGCCGGATTTAAATTTACCGCCATTTTGTTAATACGAGTGGTACGGTGATTTTTTTTGACAGTTGTCAAGTACAGACCACGCGATTTAAGAATATGGAGAAGTATTCAAACGAACAACGTTTAATTATTGTAAAAACACATTACAAAAATGGTGAAAGTTTTGCGAAAACAATTCGCATATTACGTCAAGTTTTCGGTCGCCATTATGCGCCAAATGAATCGACAGTGAGGCGTTTAATTACAAAATTTGAGACCAAATTTACGCTGATGGATCAGAAGACCATTGTTCGTCGTCGTCCTTGTTGGTCACTCGAAAATATAGACACAGTAAGGAAATCTGTGGCCGAGAATCCAGGAACTTCCATTCGGCATCGTGGTCAAGAATTAAACATTTCCAAAACCACTATGCAACGAATTTTGGTAAAAGATCTGCATTTGCACGCGTACAAGATTCAATTGGTGCAAGAAATCAAGCCAAGGGACCATGAGCAGCGCCGTGGATTTGCTGATTGGGTGTTGGAACATCATCAAATTAATCCGGATTTTTCGAAGAAAATCATTTTTTCAGATGAGGCACATTTTCAACTTGACGGATACGTAAATAAACAAAACTGTCGGATTTGGGGTGCTGAAAATCCTTATGTGGTACTCGAACAGCCAATGCATCCACCGCAAGTAACGGTTTGGTGCGCATTTTGGACTGGCGGAGTGATTGGGCAGTATTTCTTTGAAAATGCGGCTGGAAATGCGCTAACTGTTACTGGTGTGCGGCATCGGGAAATGTTAACGGAGTTTTTGTGGCCCGAATTGGATGTAATTGATGTGGAGCACATGTTTTTCCAACAAGACGGTGCGACCTGCCACACAGCACGTGAAACAATGGTGTTACTGCAGACCAAATTTCCAGGCCGTGTCATTTCTCGATTTGGCGATCAACATTGGCCACCAAGATCGCGCGATCTAACGCCGATGGACTTTTTTCTTTGAGGCTATGTGAAGCAAAAGGTGTATGCAAACAAGCCTGAAACAGTTCAACATCTTAAAGAGGAAATCCGGCGCGGTATTGGTGAAATACAGCCACATTTATGCGAAAACGTTATTCAAAATTTCAACAAAAGAATAACCCTGTGCCAGAGGTTTCGTGGTGGCCATTTGCCTGATGTTGTATTTCATGTTTAATCGGAACTATTTTTCTTTATGTTGAAACAAAAATGTTTGCTTAATTCAAAAAATAAATATGTTTTCCTTTAATAGATGATTGAGTTACGTGAAGATTATAATAATAAAAAGAAGTATCAATAACCTTTCTTCACACACTTTAAAGTGTGTGAAGAAAGGTTATTGATACTTCTTTTTATGTTTTCCTTTATAATTAAATCCGGTGCTCTTGTTGGAACACCCTTTATAAGGTAGTTTAGAATGTTCATAACTATGTAAATAGCCGTAGTATCATTAGATCCATTACAGGTACAATTAATTCTTAGTTTTATATAAATAATTTTAGTTTTTTGAGAACTACTTAACAGAAAAATTCCCTGTATGACGTAACATTTATTTTCATTATTTTTGTTTGATAAGTCGCATCATGATACGTACTTTGTGCGCATATATTGTTGTATTGCGCCGCCACTGGGGGCATTGCATAATGCAATATAGCAAGCTTGCTATCGGCTATCACCGCCAAGATGAGAGCCGTAAACCTGTCGTCTGTGTAACGCTCGATTGCGCACAGAAACGTCCCAAATTCAAAACGCCGCCGTCTGGAAGCGCTTGTTTGCTCGAATTTCATCCGAACCGTGCGCAATTCTCAACTAATTAATTAAAGCCAGTTCCACCGTTTTCCACCTTATTTATTCACCGCTGCATTTCCAACGATTATTTAACGACTGTTACTTAATTTGATGAATTAGAAGTCGTTTAGTCTGCCATCAAGTGATCCTTACTGTATTAGATAATTTTGACAATCTTCCCTTCATGTATTTATGAACTTTTTATTTCTTATCGCATTTGTCCATAAACCTCAATGTGAATTTGGTTAAAACTTGCTTCATATTTTCATCTAATTTATTCTACTGAATAGCAAAACATACAGTATTGAGCGAATTAATATGAACACGACCAAAAATTTAGTATTATGGCAACACTGTTATGCCCATTCTGACAGTTGTCGTTATTGTTAGGTTATGTTTGAGAGTTTTTGATATTTTGCAATAATATTCGATAATGTCCAAGTTTTTTTACGATTGTTTGGCATTATGGATGTTACTCCAAGGAAACGAGAAAAGATCATCGCGCTTAGTAAGCATACCTCAATGACACAGAGAAGCATCGCAATGCAATGCGGTGTGAGTTTAGGTGCTATAAATAAACTATTTAAGCAGAAGAGAGAGAGGCGGGATTTCTTGAAGTGCAGCGAAAAGGAAAATGTAGAAGAAAAAGAAACACCACAATTCGAGATGAAGCCAGCCTTCTGCGAAACAGCAAATTGCATCCAAGAAAAGAAGCCACGACCTTTAGCAAGATTTAGAACGGGTTAGGGAAAAATCTATGACAGTACGCAGAAGACTCTTGAAAGGTGAAAGAAAAGCCATGAGGCCACAGAAAAAACAACTTTTGACTGCCTTTATGATGAAAAAGAGACTGAATTGGGCAAAAAAATATGAAAATTGGACCGAAAATTACTGGAGGAAAGTGTTCTCAGACAAGACACACTTTCTAGTGCAGGACCAGCGATTAAAATTCGTTCGTAAGAGGGTGGATGAAAAACTTACTGTAGTCCATATTAAGGGGTCTTGTTATAGCACCCATCAAGGAGGCGGCAGGGCAGACCGGAGTTTTCGGACGAAGGATGTCTGAAATGGACGATGTTCCAAGTCGGAGTTGCAGACCTTCTTGAGGTAGCCTCTGTGTCCCTATCTTGTATAGGGCTAACGTGCACACGGCAGGGTTCACTCAGCCCTGGTGCTTGTCGCCATTAAATGAGGAGTCGGGGGTGGGTCTTGAAAAGCCCAGGGGTGTCTATCCGCCCCTCCGGTCCACATATGGGTTGGTCTCCGACGGGCAGTGGTTTCGCCAGTGATCCACCGTTCCCTAAGACGGACGCTCTATCGGTATGCACCGCATGGTAAAAACTGGAGCACACTCTAGTCCAGTGGTGGGGAAACTTTTTTTAAGACGGGCCATTTGTAATAACCAGGCAATCGTAGCGGGCCAAAGAATAATGCTTAATCGTAGGTAGGTAGTTTTTATGCGGGTAGTCACATTACGAAGTAAGAACGCGTTCAAACATTCTCACGACGATACTCTTAAACGGGCCGGATTAAACCTTTCCGCGGGCTGGACTTGGCCCGCGGGCCGTAGTTTCCCCATCACTGCTCTAGTCTGTAGTCCATATTGTCCAATCCGTCAAATATCCAGTTAAGAAGATGTTCTGGGATTGTTTTCTGTACTCAGGACCTGGCAAATTTATTCCAGTAGAAGGAATGATGAATAGCGAAAAATATAAAGCAATGTCAATTTTTGGCTGAGGAACTGGAGAAAGTTCAAGCCAACGGCAATGCAATTGTTCAACAAGACTCAGCTCCATGCCATACTTCGAAGACTATGGTGAAATATTTCACGGATAAGAGGATTAGCATTTTGGACTGGCCTGGAAATTCGCCAGTTCTCAATCCTATTAAGAATTTATACGCGATCTGCAAAGCCAAATTACAAAAGATGGACTGAACGAGCAAAACCAAAATGGTGGACGCAAAAATTTAGTTGTGGTATCGAGAGGAGGCAATCAAGAATAATTGCAAAAATCTAGTTGACTCCATGCCGAGGCGAGTTCAAGCCGTGATTATAGCAAAGGGAGGACGTATATCATATTAAATAATTGTATTTTTTATTGTTTATTGTTTAAATGTCTATAAACAATGTTGTAAACCGCTCTCTAAAACTTATTGGATTTGTCGAAAGGGTTACAAGAGACTTGAGCGACTCTCGTAGTATACTACCTTTATATTCATCAATGGTCCGGAGTATTCTAGATTATTGTTGTATTATTTGGTCGCCGGCACAAAATATACAGTGCGAACGTCTAGAGCGGGTGCAAAGAATATTCATTAAATATATTTGCTACAAATCCAATATTTTCTATTCGAGCAACAATTATGATTACTTGCAAAGCTACTTTGGCTTACAGTCTGTAGCAAATAGGCGTATATTTTTTGAAGCATGTTTTAGCTACAACATTCTTAACAACAAAATTGATTGCATACAATTAACCAATTTATTTATGAATATTCATGTACCTCGGTACAACACTCGTGATAAGCTATTGTTAGCTCCTACGTGGAGACGAACTAATGTAACATTTAATAGTTCTTTAAACAGAATGATTACACATACTAACTCATTGCACGCTAACATAGATTTTTTCAATATATCTAAACGTTCTTTTAAACATAATTTGCGAAAATTTTTATTTTAATTAATATTTATTGTAATTTAATTTTAATGTGAGAATATTGTATTTCATCTTATCATTTTAAATGTAGTTAACTGGTATCCGTAAATAAAGAATATATATATATATATATATATATATATATATATATATATATGTGTGTATCACTGTTTCTTTGGGTTTGGTCCCGCGTATTTTCTTGGCTCTGGTCCATTTTATTTTTAATTCGACGTTTCGATGACGTCGCAGTCATCATCGTCAAGAATAACTATCAAAATTCCATTTCTCTAGCAACCACTTGTTTGACGTTTACGTACTACTTGATGCGTGAATTTCTTGTTTGGCTTCGTGTTACTCTTCTGTTTTGTTCTTCTAATGATGTAGTAGTGACAATTTCAATATTATTTTGGGAAGGGGTTGGATTTTGAATTTCTTGGTTGTTGTTCGGAGATAATATATTTTCTACATCATTAGAAGAACAAAACAGAAGAGTAACACGAAGCCAAACAAGAAATTCACGCATCAAGTAGTACGTAAACGTCAAACAAGTGGTTGCTAGAGCAATGGAATTTTGATAGTTATTCCTGACGATGATGACTGCGACGTCATCGAAACGTCGAATTAAAAATAAAATGGACCAGAGCCAAGAAAATACGCGGGACCAAACCCGAAGAAACAGTGATACATGTTACGCCCGCGAAAATCTACGTTATATATATATATATATATATATATATATATATATATATATATATATATATATATTTCTAACAATAGTTTTATGTCGAATAAACAATATTTACGAAAATCCTTGTGTTCACATAAATTCGCACAATACTGTACAGTATAATAAATATGTATATCTTTATGCATACAGGTTTTTGTTGTTTTTAACAAAACAAACATTAAAGTGGAGAATGCTAAGTTTGTTTCTATATCCCTCATAACAAAGTTCAATTTTAATGATTTAAAATAAAATATTTTTGCTGTTAGATATATATACCGCGCAAATAGTTGTAAGAATTCAGTTTGTTATTGATAATAAGCACCTTGTGTCTTGAAATTTACATCCAACGATACAAATAAAAGAGAAGTAAGGAATAACAGTCTTTTTTTGTGTAATAATCACTTCACGTAAATTCAAAAACATATGATTTGAAAAAGAAAACACTTGGTTATGTTTAACTAATTGTTTGTGGAGTATTTAATCACAATGAAAAAACTGTTTTTATTCCTTACTTCACTTTTATTTTTATGTGTTAGATGTACATTTCGAGTGCTAAGCACTCATTATCAATAACTAATGCTCTTACAAACTAGGTGCGCAATTATATATACCTGAACAGAAATGGTGGAAACGGGAAAACCTAAATATAATTACATTTGTGTCGCAAGGTTGAATAACATTAAGGGGATTACATTATGGACTGTTGAGGGGGATTACGATTTTTCGGGTTTTTCAAGAGATTTAAGAGTGGATTGTCTAATGTTTAACTAATATTTTGGTTTTTTATTCTAACTAGTTTCGACTTTGAGTCATTCTCAAGGAGTCTAACTATATATGACTCCTAGAGAATGACTCAAAGTCACATTTTTATTTAACCGTTCTTCACAAATTTATTCTATAGCTGATCTACATTTTGGACACAACATTTCAAGTTATTATCATCTACACGTAATTCACCCAAATTTTAATGGTTGTAAAATTTATTTGACCCCGACAAAATAAATGATCGTCCAAATATTCAGAAAATTTCATTTGAGCCAATATTGCCCAACAATTTCATCCGGTAGTTCACGTCTGATTTCTCCGTTGCACCCTGTTTGCAAATCTGCGCATTATCATACAATCAACGTATTCCCTGAATTCATGTTTGAATTAAAATTGCAACAAAAGAATAAAACCGGAAGCATCCGCATGCAGAGCGCATTGTCTTCATCCGGTCGTTCCGGGCGCATTTGCTCCCCGCCCCCCCCCTAGGGGCACATCTGCGCGCGGAATTTTCCGCGTTCGCAATTTCCAATTTCCAAGAATTCAAAAGTGTTACCCACACACACACACACACACACTGATTCAACCGAATAAAAACTCGATTTCGTAGCGTAGCATGAACCAACCCTCTGCACAGACATAAAAAACTTTTGACCACCTAGGAAATGCGGAATTTTATATATTTCGCACACTGTAATTACGTTGGCTCTTCGCAATTTTTCCGTTTCGAGGGGTTAGCCCGGGGCTTGTTACCGGAACCATTGCTGTGCCCCTAAATTAGGCCGATAACGTGTAATGGGGGAGGCCGCGAATTCCGGGGGCGGCTTACCGGCTCTTCCGCACTGCCTAATAAAGGCTCATGCAAATGAACGAGCTCGATGTAAAAACACGATGGGGGAGAGGGTGCCAACTTTATCCTCCTATTGTCTATTTTAAAGGGATGCGCACACACTCTGAATTATAAGTTCATTTTGACTAAACCTTCACAACACCAATTATTATAATTCAAACATTATATAATGATCGATCTGTGAATTCACGCGATTTCTAACATTAAACTAACGAGTGTCTCGGTTATCAAATTCTTGCGTAAATAGTAGTGATAACTGACTTCGAAACTAAGATTTTTCCATTTAAAAAAAAGCACTGAGTTTGGTTGCTTCTCACTGCTGCAACTTGTAAATGCGTAAACATAAATGGCAAAAATTTTGACAGACATCTAATGAAGGATGAAGCTTGTTGTAAATGGTTCAGATTAGTGCCATCTTGCCATCTCTTAAGATTATTACAAACTTTTTGATTTACCTTGTATTATTCAATTAATTTCAGACTAAATTAAAAATATCCGCAAACTCGAATAAAATTGATACCATTTCTTCCAAGAACATGATTATAAACTTTAGATTTTGCATCGATGTTCAAATTTTGAGGGAAGACTTTATCTAAGTTAAGCAACACTGATCTAGAAATAGCTCTTTTCGAATCTAGACCCACAAAAATATATTTTTATAATGTGTCTAATAACTATGCTTTTATGTGCAGATCTTTTGTCTTGCTATGAATGTTATATATGTTTGATAAAAGTAAGAAAATATATGCAGGAAAATAAAGTATTTTCCTGTGGAAAGGTACCCCTGGAAAATATGGATTTAATATGTGAATTCCGGTCACGTCCGGTGTTTCGGAGCAATCGGCATTTTCCAATATACATTCCCCCTAAATTGCAATCGTGACCAGAAGTTACGTCCGCTTAACTATTTTTAAACGCACGCCCGTTTGTTCACGCCTCATCGCCGATTCATTACTCCACCTTCCGCCTCTCAGCCACCCCCAGAGTGTTTCCACCCCTCGCACTTGCGGGGGCGGCGAACTACAAAAAGCCAGAACAAAAGACGCGGTCGAATATCAGGGGAGCCGTCCCGAGATGTCGTACCGGGGGCCTTATTTAATCCCAAACCAATCTTTTATCCGACACATGCTTTCACACTTACGACGGCTTCTTAGCACTAAATTTCCCCTGAATAAGAAAATATTGGTCGGGGAGCACAAGCGTTTTTTTTTGTCTCTCCTCTCTCGCACCCACGCAAGTTGAAAACTGAAATACATACAGGCTATTGTCGGGAAAGGATTGAGTTATATTTAAAACTACAATAAAACTTACGTCCATCATTAAAAAGTTGTAAAAGTCGCTGTAAAAACTTTTGTTACCATTTACGAATGATTTATTGCCAAACATGCTTGATGTAGTGCCTTTTTTATTGCGAGTGCGCGTTAAGTGCGGACTGAACAAACCGGATATCGTGTTACGCGAGTACTGTTTAACTTGGTTTTACATACACAAATCTGTTTAAAGATTAATATTAAAATGAGTTCTTGGCATTGATGATTAGGTGATTAGTTTTGGGTTGATCAAACTAAAAACTTACATATGTTTCGAAAGCGTAAACGCCATCTAATGCCCCTTAGCTTAAGTAGCATCGTCAATAGCTGGCAAACTACACGTTTGTATATAACAATTGTTCGTCCACTAGAGGGCTTTATTTTATAGAATACAAATATCAAGAACATGAATTTGTGTTCAGTACTCATTCATTCAACTAAAAACTGATACGAAATATATAGATGATTAATTTCTTGAATTAATTTCTCATCTGGCACTCGGTGAAACATATTACACTATGTAAAGTTAATTAAAGGAAAGACACTTGGTATTGTTTCACAATTAAATCTTTATTCCGACTAGTTTCGGTTTGTTAGACCATTTTCAAAGGCACATTCCTTTGAAAATGGTCTAACAAACCGAAACTAGTCGGAATAAAGATTTAATTGTGAAACAATACCAAGTGTCTTTCCTTTAATTAACTTTACATAATATAGATGATTAGTTTTGAGTTGATCAAACTAAAAGCTAATACTAAATAAGCGGGGATAGTTTGAATTTCCCGCCGCGAATTTAAGCGGGCGGGAAATTCAAATCAGCAAATCTTGTTTTTATTTATTCTAACAAAATATGACATTAATTTTTGTTTTAATATGATATCACCATACCCCTAACCAGTAAAGTAAATAAATAAACACTATCCAGATTAAAGACAGTGCCTAAGCGCATTTACCAGGGATTAACAGTTTTTTTTTTAATTTAGCACGCGAAAATACAAACACCTTTCTTTGAAGACAACCAACCCCAGGGTTGCCGTTTAGTAGAGTGAGACACAGAGTAGTAAAAAACAGAAAACCGTTGCTAAGGAAGTGGCGGTCTTTTGGGGCAAATAGCCATATTTTTAATTACATTTTTCTGCCGAGCTAAGATAAATCTGTGCAGAAAATATTACAAATTATATCTACATTCAAATTAAAAAAATAAAAAGTTTGTATAATAAACGAGCACTGTAAAAATTATGAAAAGTAACTAAAATTTTGTGATAAATTTTCGACCATTAAATTAACGAAAATCAAGATGAAAATAGAAAATCTGAAATACCGCGAAAACGGCCTTTTCTAAATGTTGACTACCAACATTTAAGTTCAACTTTCAGGATTGATTCAAAATGTATATATTATTTTATAAATTTGTATTCAATAATATGCACTCGAAAATTATGGTATTTTCAATAAAATGTAAAAAAAGTCTATCTGTCAAAATACGGCAAATATCAAATATCAATTGTCAAATGTGAAATATAATATGTCAATATCAAATGTCACACTATTGTTTTATGCGGGTGGCGCATGAAATAAAATTTAGAGTTTAGAAAAGCCCCGAAAATTTGTCTCGGGTCGCTGCGCGACCCTCGACAAATTTTCTCTTGGGGCTTTTCTAAACTCGAAATTTTACTTCATGCTTAGTCTGGGAGTGGACAACACTAGTTTTGTCGATTTATAAAATTTTGATGAGATTTTCAACACATCGAGATTTTTGTCGATTTATAAGTCTCATGAGATTTTCAATAAAAAATGTCATTATATTTCAATATTTAAAGATTTTTTATTAGATTTTTTGATATTTCGAGATTTTTGTCGATTTATAAAAATTTCATGAGATTTTCAATATTTCGAGATTTTTGTCGATTTATCAAAATTTCATAAGATTTTTAATATTTTAACATATGTTAATTTTTATCAAATAATATCCACTCAAAAATGACGTCTAGAGATATTTTCAATAAAATGTAAAAATAGTGTATCTGTCAAAATGCAGTAAATTTGCAACAACTCAAATGTCTAATATTAAATGTCAAATGTGAAATTACTGTTTGTGCGGGTGGCGCATGAAGTAAAATTTCGAGTTTAGAAAAGCCCCGAAAATTTGTCTCGGGTCGCTGCGCGACCCTCGACAAATTTTCTCTTGGGGCTTTTCTAAACTCGAAATTTTACTTCATGCTTAGTCTGGGAGTGGAAAACACTAGTTTTGTCGATTTATAAAATTTTGATGAGATTTTCAACATATCGAGATTTTTGTCGATTTATAAAAGTCTCATGAGATTTTCAATAAAAAATGTCATTAGATTTCAATATTTCGACATTTTTCATTAGATTTTTTGATATTTGGAGATTTTTGTCGATTTATAAAAATTTCATGAGATTTTGAACATTTCGAGATTTTTGGTGATTTATCAAAATTTCATAAGATTTTTAATATTTCAAGATATGTTAATTTTTATCAAATAAAATACACTCAAAATTGACGTCTAGAGATATTTTCAATAAAATGTAAAAAAAGTGTATCTGTCAAAATGCGGTAAATTTGCAACTGTCAAATGTGTAATATCAAATGTCAAATGTTAAATTATTGTTTGTGCGGGTGGCGCATGAAGTAAAATTTCGAGTTTAGAAAAGCCCCGAAAATTTGTCTCAGTTCGCTGCGCGACCCTCGACAAATTTTCTCTTGGGGCTTTTCTAAACTCGAAATTTTACTTCATGCTTAGTCTGGGAGTGGAAAACACTCGTTTTTTGATTCACTCAATGTTCTTACTGTACCATGTCTGTTCATATTAGAGTGCTTGAAATTTATCAAGAATAATCGCGGAACCTATGTGTGTAATAAAGATACACATTCACATGAAACAAGAAGGAAAAATGAGATTAGAGCGGGTAAATTACGTTTATCTAAGGCCAAAACTGCTCAACGGAATTATTGCATAAAATTTTACAATGTTGGCAATACATTGTAAAATTTTATGCAATAATACCGTTGAGCAGTTTTGGCCATGGGTTCAAATTTTGCCAAATAAGAAATTTATACAGATTTGTAAGAAATATCTCTTAGAAAACGCTTACTATTCCATCGATGATTATCTTATACATTGTCCTCTGTCTAGTTGGAAGTTGGATTCTTAATGTAATACTAATAACAGTGCATGTGCGTTCCAAGGTTGTATGTATATATTATTTTAAAGTATATATATGTATGTCTGTTTTGTTATAATTTTAAGTTTTGGTCTTTTTTAACGTTTTTAATTTACTGTAACAATATTCTGTTATACTGTTATACTTTTGTATTTAATCACTTAGACCTTATCCCAATGCTTATATCTTGTATCTATCATTCTAAGTCTTATATTCTTGTTTGCCATATTTTTACCAAAATTGTTAAACATATTATTACTACTTGATCGTACTTATAGGCACTACTTCATTGATTTATTTTCTTGTTGACCTGTGTTAAACTTGTTAAGTTGCTAACACCAATAAAGATATTATTATTATTATTATTATTTATAAAATTTTGATGAGATTTTCAACATATCGAGATTTTTGTCGATTTATAAAAGCCTCATGAGATTTTCAATAAAAAATGTCATTAGATTTCAATATTTCGAGATTTTTCATTAGATTTTTTGATATTTCGAGATTTTTGTCGAATTATAAAAGTTTTAGAAGATTTTCAATATTTCCAGATTTTCATCAGATTTTTGATATTTTGATATTTTTGTCGATTTATAAAAATTTTATGAGATTTCAATATTTCGAAATTTTCATCAGATTTTTGATATTTGAAGATTTTTGTCGATTTATAAACATTTCATAAGATTTTCAATATTTCGAGATTTTCATCAGATTTTTGATATTTCGAGATTTTTGTCTATTTATAAAAATTTCATGAGGTTTTCAATATTTCGAGATTTTCATTAGATTTTTGATATTTCGAGATTTTTTAAAAATTTCATGTGATTTTCAATATTTCGAGATTTCCATCAGATTTTTGATCTCTTGAGATTTTTGTCGATTTGTAAAATTTTCATGACAATTTCAATATTTCGAGTTTTATCAGATTTTTGATATTTCGAGGTTTCTGTCGATTTATAAAAGTTTCATGAGATTTTCAATATTTCGAGATTTTCGTCGATTTATCAAAATTTTATAAGATTTTTAATATTTCAAGATATGTTCATTTTTATCAAATAATATACACTCAAAAATGACGTCTAGAGATATTTTCAATAAAATATTAAAAAAGTGTATCTGTCAAATGTCAAATGTGAAATTATTGTTTGTGCGGGTGGCGCATGAAGTAAAATTTCGAGTTTAGAAAAGCCCCGAAAATTTGTCTCGGGTCGCTGCGCGACCCTCGACAAATTTTCTCTTGGGGCTTTTCTAAACTCGAAATTTTACTTCATACTTAGTCTGGGAGTGGAAAACACTCGTTTTGTCGATTTACAAAATTTCGATGAGATTTTCAACATATCGAGATTTTTATCGATTTATAAAAACCTCAAGAGATTTTCAATAAAAGATTTCAGGACATTTCAATATTTCGAGATATTTATCAGATTTTTGATATTTCAAGATTTTCATCAGATATTTCGAGATTTTTGTCGAATTATAAAAGTTTTATAAGATTTTCAATATTTCCAGATTTTCATCAGATTTTTGATATTTTGAGATTTTTGTCCATTTATAAAAATTTCATGACAATTTCTGTATTTCGAAATTTCCATCAGATTTTTGATATTTCGAGATTTTTGTCTATTTATAATAATTTCATGAAGTATTCAATATTTCGAGATTTTCATTAGATTTTTGATATTTCGAGATTTTTGTCGATTTATAAAAATTTCATGAGATTTTCAATATTTCGAGATTTCCATCAGATTTTTGATCTCTTGAGATTTTTGTCGATTTATAAAAATTTCATGTCATTTTCAATATTTCGAGTTTTATCAGATTTTTGATATTTCAATATTTCGAGATTTTTTATCGGATTTTTGATATCTTGAGACTTTTGTCGATTTATAATAATTTCATAACAATTTCAATATTTTGAGATTTTTATCAGATTTTTGATATTTCGAGATTTTTGTCGATTTATAAAAATTTCATGTTTTCAATATTTCGAGATTTTCATCAGATTTTTGATATTTCGAGATTTTTGTCGATTTATAAAAATTTCATGAGATTTTCAATATTTCGAGATTTCCATCAGATTTTTGATCTCTTGAGATTTTTGTCGATTTATAAAAATTTCATGACATTTTCAATATTTCGAGTTTTATCAGATTTTTGATATTTCAATATTTCGAGATTTTTTATCAGATTTTTGATATCTTGAGACTTTTGTCGATTTATAATAATTTCATAACAATTTCAATATTTTGAGATTTTTATCAGATTTTTGATATTTCGAGATTTTTGTCGATTTATAAAAATTTCATGTTTTCAATATTTCGAGATTTCCATCAGATTTTTGATATTTCGAGATTTTTGTCAATTTATAAAAATTTCAAGAGATTTTCAATATTTCGAGATTTTCATCGGATTTTTGAAATTTTGAGATCTTTGTGGATTTATAAAATTTTCACGAGATTTTCAATATTTTCATAAGATTTTTGATATTTAGAGATTTTTGTCGATTGTTGAAAATTTCATGACATTTTCAATATTTCGAGATTCTTATCAGATTATTGATATTTCAAGATTTTTGTCGATTTTAATAAACTTTTCGATATTTCGTGATTTTCAACATACATAAAATTTTATGAAAATTTCCTGAGATTTTCAGTATTTTGTGAATTTCGTTGATTTGTAAAATTTTCATCAGATTTTGAATATTTCGATGTTTTCATCAGTTTATAAAATTTTCATGAACAGCTAGCATATCTTTTCAATAACACAATTTATATCAACGAACTTAGACAATAATTTACTTAATAAAAGACTTAACACTTCACTAAAAACATTTATTTTCGCTAAATGTACATTTCGAACACTACGTGCTCATTATCAATAGCTTACTGAGTAAGCTATTGATAATGAGCACGTAGTGTTCGAAATGTACATTTAGCGAAAATACATGTTTTTAGTGAAGAAAGTGTTAGTCGTTTATTAAGTAAATTATATTCAACTCTTCACGTAACTCAATCCAAATACATGAACTTAGACAACAACTACCAAACGGATGTCTAATAGAATAGAATTGAATTGAATACCTTTATTATGCTTTTGCCATACATAGTATAGATACATTCGTCAAGTATAAATAAACATACATAATTTACATAATTTGTGAACATTAAGTCATATAACGGTAAATACATGCATACATAGACATTCACAATGACATGGTAAATTCTTCTACTGAGTAGGGTACATTCAGAAGTAGCATTTTCTTTAGATTATTTTTGAATTTGTTTAGACTTAATTTTCTTAAATATTCAGGAAGTTTATTGTATACTTGAATTCCTGCGTATATCGGAGATTTCTCGTAAATTTCAAGTTGGCATTTCTTTACATGGATATTTGAGGAATACCGAGTGTTATAACTGTGTATTTCAGTAATACGAGTGAATGTATGTTCTTTCTCATGAATATATTTTAACAGTATTGATAATGAAGGTTTAAATTAAATTACACTTGGTTTATTTCACAATTTTTTTTACTTTACTATTTACTCGACTAGTTTCGCGTTTTACAGCATTATCAGGAGTGTAATAGTTGTAATTTAATTTAACCTTCATTATCAATATTTAAAAATGTTTCACCAAGTGATAAGTGAGAAAATTATTCAAGAAATATTTTAACAGCTTGTAAATGTATATTGCTGGAGTTGTCATTATATTATATTGTTTAAATATGGGCCTGCATGAATTGCCATATTTTACATTGAAAATTAATCGCAATACTCTCTTCTGAGCTATGAAAGCCTTCATGGCTACTGAAGACTGTCCCCATACGACAATTCCGTAGCTAAGACGGGAGTACACTAGTCCATAGTAGACAGAGATTAAGCTATCTATATCTAAAATATGTTTTAACCTACATAGTGCAAAGTAAGATTTGTTAAGTTTACTCAGAAGACTATCGATATGAGATTTCCACGATAAATTTTTGTCAATTTTTAATCCCAAAAATGAGGTCACTTCGCTAATTGACAAGGTATTGTTATTTAAGTTGATTGCATATTCTGATGGTTTTATATGTGTGTTATAAAATTCTATACAGACAGTTTTTGAGTAGTTAATTATTAAGTTATTGTTAACACACCATAAATTAAATTGGCTTAATATTTCATTTAATTTATTATTACAGGAGTTTGCGTTTGGTCCATTCACTATGATAGATGTGTCATCAGCAAACATACAAACATGTGAATTTTTGATATGTTTAGGTAAATCGTTGATGAACAAAATAAATAATAACGGGCCCGCCACGCTTCCTTGCGGCACACCTAGGGATACACCCCAATGGTCTGACATTGTGTCACTTATCTTTACAACAATTTCTCTGTTCTCGAGGTACGATTTGAACCAATTATTTAAGGGTCCTCTAATCCCTAATGTATTTAACTTTTCCAATATAAAATTATAGTCTAGACCCTGGGTCTCCAAACTATCTTCTTCGCGGGCCACAAATACAATTCTACATAATAAAGTCGGTCAAGATCATATTAATTTTATAAAATTATGAAAAATTTAAGGAACAATTGTTACAATATTTCAAAATATGACATTTACAAAAAAAATTACAAACAATCGCGGGCCGGATTCATGGAAGTTGCGGGCCGGATTTGGCCCGCGGGCCGTAGTTTGGAGACCACTGGTCTAGACTATCGAATGCTCGTGATAGATCGAAGAAAGCACCAATCACTTTATGTCTTTTATCAATCATAGAGTAAATATGTTGAACAAAATCAATTGTTGCTGTTTCTGTTGATTTGTTTTGTCGGAAACCGTGTTGTTCATTGCAAATTCTGTTTGTTTTGTCCATGAAAGTCATGATTTTTTTGCATACAACTTTTTCAATGATTTTTGAGAATGTACATAGTAGCGAAATAGGTCTGTAATTTTCAAGATTACGCGCATCTCCTTTATATACAGACATATCGAAGGCATTCGACCGCATGGATCATAGTACTTTAATAAATAAACTGAGTACCTACAATATCAATAACAATATAATTAACGTTATAAATTCATATTTATCTGGTCGAATGCAAATAGTTGAATATGAAGGTGTACAATCCTTTAGCTATGTCGCCACATCTGGGGTACCCCAAGGGTCAAATCTTGGACCGCTTCTATTTTCGTTTTTTGTTAATTATATAGGCAAATCCCTCAATTCTTCATTTCCACTATATGCGGATGATTTAAAGATATTCAGGAAAATTGAAAATGACGCTGACTGTGCTATTCTCCAAGATGACCTTAATTGCATCTGTGACTGGTGTAATACTAATGGCTTATCATTAAATGAAATATTGTAACATTTTAAATTCAAATCCTAATTTTGATATATTTGATGACTCGATTATTAGATTTAAGAATCGTTTGTGGCTTATGGATTTAAATATTTGTTTGTAATACTGAGTCTTTATACTTTATTATCGTTATATTATTTCTTTTATTTTATTTTTAGTATATTATTATTAACTCCATTTTTCCCATTTTTTTCTATTTAAATTACAACTTTTACTTATCTAGTTTTTCCTATAATTATTGTTGAATATTATTAAGTTTAAATGTGCATTCTTAAATATTATTAAGTTTAAATGTGCATTCTTAAGGTTACATGAATTTAGTTTCTATGTATATACAGGGTCGCTACAAAGTATGGAAACACGGCTCTCACGTGAAAACGGCTAAAAACAGAACTACCAAAATTGGGATTTCTAAATGGGATATTTTCTTGAACAATTTGGCGTAAAAAAATCAAAAATGATTCTCAGGATTTTCACATACGGACGCCATCTTGAATTTTTTTAAATGGAATTCGATTTTTTTATTTTACAACTTTTATAGACTTTATAATTCTGATTACAACCATATACCTTTTTTTAAAAATACTTGTCTTTTCATCGATAAACCGGACTTTGAAAAGTATGGAAACAGCCAAACGAGTACTTTTTCTAAATGCTGCAATACCACAAATGCATGTTCTATTTTTGATCAAAACTTAAAAAAATATTAAACAGTCAAATGAAAAAATAAAATATTAAACAATAAATGATTTTTTATTTTACAATAACCTTTGCAAAATTTCAGGACATTCCGATAAACCGTTCTCAAAATATTTCGCTGTTTCCATACTTTTCAAAGTCCGGTTTATCGATGAAAAGACAAGTATTTTTAAAAAAAGGTATATGGTTGTAATCAGAATTATAAGGTCTATAAAAGTAGTAAAATAAAAAAAATCGAATTCCATTTAAAAAAATGCAAGATGGCGTCCGTATGTAAAAATTCTGATAATCACTTTTGATTTTTTCACGCCAAATTGTTCAAGAAAATATCCCATTTAGAAATCCCAATTTTGGTGGTTCTGTTTTTAGCCGTTTTCACGTGAGAGCCGTGTTTCCATACTTTGTAGCGACCCTGTATATTTTTTGTATATTGTTTACTGACACTCTTTCTTTTGTGTATATTTTTGTAATAGGAGATTTATAATAAACTAAACTAAACTAAAATACAAAGAAGTGCTGTGTTATGACATTTTCAAGAAAAGTGAACACTATCCAATATGAACTAAACTAAACTAAATACAAAGAAGTGCTGTGTTATGACATTTTTAAGAAAAGTGAACACTATCCAATATGATTTCCCGATACATTGTAATTCTTTAGAAAGAGTGAATCTGTTTAGAGATCTCAATATTTTGAATGACTCGAATCTCACATTTTTTACATACGGAGATTTTCGTCGATTTATAAAATGTTGATGAAATTTTTAATATTTCAAGATTTTTTAATAACATTCTCATAAAATTTTCGATATTTCGAGATTTTCGCTATTATACGTAACGGCCCACTACACGAAAATGCAAACAGCTTTCTTTGAAGACAACCAACCCCAGCTTAAGTCCAATAGTTGCATTTTTACCAATATCCAATAATTGTATTAAAAAAGTTGTATTTTTTTATAAAGTTTTTAATACAAGAACACTCCATTTCCACTTTTAAGTTGAAAACCGTGTAGTTCAGCACAATTTCTTTCTTTTTCCTCAAAAAAAAAACCGTCTATAATAAAAAGAAAACCCAATCTCGCACACACACGCTGAACCTTGACTTGCCCCGTATTAATAATTCCCGTTTTGTCGCACGAGATCGTGCGGGGTACACCGGAATGCCATTTAACTTTTCCGACCGTTCACTCAACACTTTTCCTGCCCCGAAAATTTTCATTTTCCCGGCGCGAAAGCTCGATCGAAGCGCGGCGCGCTCTTATTTATCGCCGGCATTACGTTACCTGTTACCTGTTACCCGAGCCGTATTTATTAACGTTATGCGAATTTTTACGGTTATCGCGCGAATATCCGAGCGGGAATTGTTTATATTTATATTTCAACGCGTTCTCTTTCCCTCTCTCTCTCTCAGGATTTCAAGCGATGGTAATAATAATCGTGGGCATCGTTTTTGTTTCTTAATTACGAGCGGTGGATTTGAATAAATATGAGCCGGAAACGATCCGACAGTTGATTATTTGATATAATGGCGATTGTGATGGGTTTAAATTGTGCCCGTTAAGTGCTATAAATTCATGCTGTTTAAGCTTTATTATTTAATTTAATGATTTCGTAACGACAAGGATATCGTATACAGAACGAGTGTGGAATATAAGTTTGTAATAATGTTTATGTGTAATGGCCTGTGTGATGATTGATGGAACAACCATTTATATAAAAGGATTCAATTAAATTTAAGCTTTTATTCTATTTAAAAATCAGTTTATTTTATAATTACATATAAAGAAAATAGAATAAAGTAATCAGGAAAATTGACAACACATACCCTACTCTCTCTTGGCTACGCCCATGGAATCTAATATGACCAGATTACATGGGTCTAGCGAAGGGGGCACGTTTGGTCAATTTTCGCGATTACTTTTTTTTTTAATTTTGACATTCGATGTTTTTTAACAGCGTTCAATTTGAAACTTCAAACGGGTGTTTTCCACTCCCAGACTAAGCATGAAGAAAAATTTCGAGTTTAGAAAAGCCTGAAAATTTGGATTTGCCAGGGCGCGCGAGCGAAGCGAGTCGCGCCCTGGCAAATCCAAATTTTCAGGCTTTTCTAAACTCGAAATTTTACTTCATGCGCCACACGTATAAACTACTGAAATATTGTGAAGCTCACAATAAGCTACTAAAGCAGTATGCTAAAGACGTGTATTTTGAAAAAATTATATATAATGTTAAATAAAATAAACATACTTTCAACAAAATTCATGTAGTGTGTTAAATTATTATAGTTTAATGTTAGAAATCGTGTGAATTCACAGATCGATCATTTATGTAACGTTTTGAATTATTATAATTGGTGTTGTGAAAGTTTGGTCAAAATGAACTTATAATTCAGATTGTGTGCCGAAAACCAAATTTTCAGGCTTTTCTAAACTCGATATTTTACTTCATGCGTTCAAAATATACTGCATACTACATATGTAAATCAGGTCTATGCATACTTAAACGAAACGTTCGCTGTATAAACAAGGGAAAATTGGTTTTAAGTATACATATGCATACGTTTCTTTTTAAGAGTTCAATTTGAAGCCTTAAACGAGTGTTTTCCACTCCCAGACTAAGCATGAAGTAAAATTTCGAGTTTAGAAAAGCCCCGTGAAAATTTGTCGAGGGTCGCGCAGCGACCCGAGACAAATTTTCGGGCTTTTCTAAACTCGAAATTTTACTTCATGCGCCACGCGTATACAACGCTGATTTAGTGCGAAGTTTAAAATTCACGGTTCCAACCGAATTGAGTGTACTAAATCAAAACAAAATCAGTATGATTTTAGAAAATCCCTTACGTAAAACCAATCTTTACGGCTTAACATGGAATGAAATATAAAATCATAAAACCATGAGTATCAGCGTTGTATACGCGTGGCGCATGAAGTAAAATTTCGAGTTTAGAAAAGCCCGAAAATTTGTCTCGGGTCGCTGCGCGACCCTCGACAAATTTTCACGGGGCTTTTCTAAACTCGAAATTTTACTTCATGCGCCACGAGTATACAACGCTGATTTAGTGTGAAGTTCAAAATACACGGTTCCAACCGAATTGAGTGTACTAAATCAAAACAAAATCAGTATGATTTTAGAAAATCCCTTACTTAAAACCAATCTTTACGGCTTAACATGGAATGAAATATAAAATCATAAAACCATGAGTATATTTTAAATTTCACACTAAATCAGTGTTTTATACGCGTGGCGCATGAAGTAAAATTTCGAGTTTAGAAAAGCCCAGAAAATTTGTCTCGGGTCGCTGCGCGACCCTCGACAAATTTTCACGGGGCTTTTCTAAACTCGAAATTTTACTTCATGCTTAGTCTGGGAGTGGAAAACACTCGTTTATAGCTTTACATTGCTCTTTAAAAAATAGTAACAATGTACAGCATATAATTGTGATATGTATACTTAAAATAAAAACACACATACATACATTATTCTTTGTTTATATTCAAAAGTGTAAACATTGAATCATTACAAGCGATTATTTTGAAAATAAGTATGTTAATGGTTTTTACGAGTGCATTTAGATATGCGATTACGATCGTAATTATTCAATAAGTCACAGAAACGCGAGGGCCGATAAAAGTGTTTTTATTGCCCGTGCATGCTCGCCGGTCCTGGAATGATTTATAACTTCATTCGCCACACGTACTGGGGGCCTTTGTTGATAAAATTCGTCGAGATTATATGTTTATTTATGTGACTTGCGAATTGATTAACGTTTTTAAAATATCCAAGATGAAAATTAAATTATTATATTCCTTCTTCCTCCTTCTGGTTTTCACACACGCATGTAAAAGTTTACAATCCAAAGAACTAGCCTAGAGTTTTTATTCTAGCTTCTATAATACAGAAACTAGTCTAGAGAGTTTGGATTTTAGAGACTTGATTAATAATAATAAATGCTTATTTTCAAAAAATAAGTATTTACATAGTAATTAATACATATAAATGAATAGTGTCAGAACAAAATACAATCTGTAAAAGATAAAATTAAATAAATAATAATAAACAAATTAATTAATAGAAAAAATCAAAATACTATTCAGTGAAATTCGCTTTCTAAAATCCAAACTGGAAACTAGATCAGAGAGTCGTTTCGAGTCTTTATTCTAGCCTCTAGAATCCAAAAACTAGTCTAGAATCTAGACTATAATCTAGTCAAGCTAGTAAAAAATACTCCTTTAATATTTTTAAAGTTATTTTCAAATTAACATTAGAAAAGCATGATTTTGTCTAAATTTTAAATAGTAAAAAAGTTAAATTAGTAAAAAAATCATAGGTTTGAATTTTTTTGAGGTATCATTATATAACTTTGTGTGAGTGTTAATCGAATATTGCTCTTTTAGAAAGTCTGAAAATGCAAATATACCCCATCGATAGTTTTTGAGTTATTTCCAATTTAACGTTAGAAAAGCATGATTTTGTCGGAATTTTAAGAAAATAATTAGTAAAAAAATTATAGCTTTGAAATTTTTTGAGATATCTTTATGAAACTTCGTGTTAGTGTTAATCAAATATTGCTTTTCTAGAAAACCTGTAAATCCAAAATCACCCCACCGACAGTTTTTGAGTTATTTCCAATTTAACGTTAGAAAAGCATGATTTTGTTGAAATTTTAAGGAAATAACTAGTAAAAAAATTATAGCTTTGAATTTTTTTGAGATATCTTTATGAAATTTTGTGTGAGTGTTAATCAAACATTGCTCTTTTAGAATAACTGAAAATCCAAAAATACCCCACCGATAATTTTTAAGTTATTTCCAATTTAACGTTAGAAAAGCATGATTTTGTCTAAATTTTATTGCAATAAATTCGTAAAAAATGATAGCTTAGATTTTAGTTGAGAAATCCTTATGCAATTTTGTATGATTGTTAATTAAATATTATTCTTTCAGAATAGATTGAAATCCAAAAATACCCCATCAATATTTTTTGAGCTATTTTCAAATTAATCTTGGAAAAGCATAAATTTGTCAAAATTTCAGGGAAATAAATTAGTAAAAAATAATACCTTTGACTTATTTTGAGATATCTTTATGAAATTTTGTATGAGTGTTAATCAAGCATTGCTCTGTTAGAATAATTGAAAATCCAAAAATACCCCGTCCATAGTTTTTGAGTTATTTCCAATTTAACGTTAGAAAAGCATGCTTTTGCCGTAATTTTAGGGTAATAAATTCGTAAAAAAATCACAGCTTATATTTAGATTTGAGATATCGTTATGTAATTTTGTGTAAGTGTTAACTAAATATTGTTCTTTTAGAATAGATGAAAACCCAAAAATACCCCTTCAATATTTTTTGAGTTATTTTCAAATTAACGTTGGAAAAGCATGATTTTGTCGAAATTTTAGGGAAATAAATTAGTAAAAAAATAATAGCTTTGAATTTTTCTGAGATATCCTTATGAAATTTTATGTGAGTATTAATTATACATTGCTCTTTTAGAATATCTGAAAAATACCCCATCGATAGTTTTTGAGTTATTTCCAACTTAACGTTAGAAAAGCATGATTTTGCCGTAATTTTAGGGTAATAAATTCGTAAAAATATCATAGCTTAAATTTAATTTGAGATATCCTTATGCAGTTTTATGTGAGTGTTAATTAAATATTGTTCTTTTAGAATAGATGAAAACCCAAAAATACCCCATCAATATTTTTTGAGTTATTTTCAAATTAACTTTGGAAAAGCATGATTTTGTCGAAATTTTAAGGAAATAATTAGTAAAATAATTATAGCTTTGAATTTTTTTGAGATATCTTTATGAAATTTTGTGTGAGTGTTAATCAAGCATTGCTCTTTTGGAATATCTGAAAATCTTAAAATACCCCATCGATAGTTTTAGAGTTATTTCCAATTTAACGTTAGAAAAGCATGATTTTGCCGTAATTTAAGGATAATAAATTCGTAAAAAAATCATAGCTTAGAATTAATTTGAGATATCCTTATGCAATTTTGTGTGAGTGTTAATTAAATATTGTTCTTTTAGAATAGATGAAAACCCAAAAATACCCCATCAATATTTTTTGAGTTATTTTCAAATAAACGTTGGAAAAGCATGATTTTGTCGAAATTTCAGGGAAATAAATTAGTAAAAAATAATAGCTTTGAATTTCTTTGAGATATTTTTATGAAATTTTGTGTTAGTGTTAATCATACATTGCTATTTTAGAATATCTCAAAATCCAAAAATACCCTATCAATAGTTTTTGAGTTATTTCGAATTTAACGTTAGAAAACCATGATTTTGTCACAATTTTAGGGTAATAAATTCGTAAAAAAATCATAGCTTAAATTTATTTTGAGATATCCTTATGCAGTTTTATGTGAGTATTAATCAAATATTGTTCTTTTAGAATAGATGAAAATCCAAAAATACCCCATCAATATTATTTGAGTTATTTTCAAATTAACGTTGTCAAAGCATGATTTTATCGAAATTTTAGGGTAATAATTTCGTAAAAAAAATCATAGCTTAGATTTGTTGTGAGATATCCTTATGCAATTTTGTGTGAGTGTTAACAAAATATTGTTCTTTTTGAGTAGATGAAAACCCAAAAATACCCCATCAATATTTTTTGAGTTATTTTCAAATAAATGTTGGAAAAGCATGATTTTGTTGAAATTTCAGGGAAATAAATTAGTAAATAAAAATGGCTTTGAATTTTTTTGAGATATCTTCATAAAATTTTGTGCGAGTGTTAATAAAACATTGCTCTTCTAGAATATCTGAAAATCAAAAAATACCCCATCGATAGTTTTTGAGTTATTTCCAATTTAACGTTAGAAAAGCATGATTTTGTCGAAATTTTAGGGTAATAAATTCATAAAAAAATCATAGCTCAGATTAATTTTGAGATATCCTTATGCAATTTTGTGTGGGTGTTAATTAAATATTGCTCTTTTAGAATACCTGAAAATCCAAAAATACCCCATCGGTAGTTTTTGAGTTACTTCTAATTTAACGTTAGAAAAGCATGATTTTGTCGAAATATTAGAGTAATAAATTCATAAAGAAATCATAGCTTACATTTATTTATTTATTTATTCATTTATCAACGGAAATCTCCTTTATACATCAATACACAATTAAGATAGTGATATAATATAAACATAACATTACTTTGAAAAACATATAAATAGAGTGAGAAATATAATACAACAAACAAAAGTATACTAATTAACAATATCCAGATTTATAAACTGTAAATGGCGTTTGAATACACTATAAGAATTACTAAAAATGTAAAAGTTGGGATACAACTTTCGAGATATCCTTATGTAATTTTGTGTGAGTGTTAATTAAATATTGTTCTTTTAGAATAGATGAAAATCCAAAAATTCCCTGTCACTTTTTTTTGAGTTATTTTCAAATTAACGTTAGAAAAGCATGATTTTGTCGAAATTTTAGGTTAATAAATTCGTAAAATATTATAGCTTAGATTTATTTTGAGATATCATTAAACAACTTTTGCCTAAAGATCAAGATGACTCAAAATCGAACATGTTAAAGTTACCTACATCTAGCACTTAAGTGATGATATCTTGATATACAAAAGAATTTGGTGTGTGTGTGTAAATGCACATTTTTAGTTATTCTTCACGTGTGGATAATCCCTAGTCGAAGCGTAATAAAACCTGTAATTACAATAATTATAAACACCCTTTTCACTAATTAACAAAAACAACATTGTCCCGAAGCGTGCACGAAACGCCCCAAAATAGCGAAAGCAATCGATAAAGAATGGTATATATTCCGCAAACAGCGTCCCTCGAGCGTAATTAAAATTTTATTAAAAGCACCGCCGGATACACAAACATCCTTAATTTATGCGACGGCAGTAATTAAAAAATGAGAATGCCGAAGGTGGAAAAGCCGGAGAGAAAGAGAGAGAGAGAGAGAGCAGGGGGTACGTATGCAAATGCAGAGTCCGCGTGTAATTGTTTCCAATTACCCTAATTATTCCGAAACGGGGAATTTTAGTTAAGACGTTTCGTAAGGTCTTGGGTGGTCTGCGCTCGGAAAGACAAGAAGATATGAAAAAAGGTACGCGAATGCATGCAATTAAATGCGGTGGGGAGGTGAGGCGGAGGTTTTCAGACCGGGTACCAGTTTGCGGATCGCATGAAATGGCGAATTTATGCGTTGCATTAGACGCAAGACGCTGTTTACTGAACCGTATGTCAATTTGATAAGGATAACATGGGGAAATTAAGATTTTCCAAATGGGTTGGGTATTGCGTGGACGGTTTTTTTATTGCTTTACACTTTAGAGAAAAAAAATGAAAAAGCATTTAATATTATTATACGGAATACGCTGTTGTGCTTCAGTTAATTCAAATTAGAATCTTAGAAGTCGTTTACGCATATAGTGATGCGTGGACGACTTACGCTTCTAGAATCTTCAATCGTTAAAAAATTACTTAATGAGTGTTTCTCAATCAGTTCACTCTCGTAGCACATATTCCAAAGACGATACATTTTAGGGAACACCTGGTTAGTCATGGGAGAAGATATTGAATGCTATTGTAGGTATATTTGGACAATTATGTCAAAATAAAAATATGCCGTGGGATACCTGGCATGTACGTATATTTGGACAATCATGTCAAAATAGAAACATGTCGTGACATATCTGGCATACCTTAAAGTATACAAATTCCTTACAATTTAAGGTTTCTAACAAGTGTTTCCACTTCCAGACAAAGCATGAAGTAGAATTTCGAGTTTGGAAAAGCCTGAACGTTTGGATTAGGACGCGAAGCATCGAAATCCAAATTCAGGCTTTTCTAAACTGAAAATGTTATTCATGCGCCACGCGTAAAAAACATTGATTTATTGTAAAGTTTAAAAACACATTTTTAATTAGAATAACATGGAACATCAAATCGTTAACCTGTTATGTGAATTATTGCAAAAATGTTAGTAAAATGATGTTTTTTTCACATGAAAATAATTTGTTAAGGTTATTTCTAACATCAAGGAGAATATATAGAAATTTTATTAGATTTTTTAAAAAATACAAATTTTCATTAAAAATTTTAGATATTTATATTTAATAAAAATTTTCAAAAAATTCAGAAATACTCGTACTAGCATTAGAAACAATGCAAGCAATTTATTTCTTTAAAAAAAATATATTACGTCAATTTTTTCTACTTTTTTAAAATTAGAGGATTTAAATCATCTGACCAAAATATATTTTTGAGCGATCGTGCTAAGCACAATTTAAAAGTTTCTAAAAATATTTTTTAAAACAGAGTACTTTAAATACAATAACGTGAGATATCGAGAAATCTGCTTTTTCGAATAAAAAATTAAATTTAAAAATGAAATAAAATTGTTTTAAGTGAATGGATTAAGGATTAAATAAGCTTTAAAATAGTTAAAATTTCACATTTCTATTATGAAAAACGTGTTTAGAGTGGATGCTGGAAGTCAGAATTTCATTTCTTTTAAATCGTTTTTAAGTGAATATTTCGAAACTTTTAGCGAAATAATTTTTTTCACAGAAAGATAATTAACTAAAATTATTTCTAACATCAAGGAGAATATTTTAGAATTTTATCAGATTATTTTAAAAATAAAAATTTCTATTGAAAATTAAGAAATTTTGTAAGATCAAGATTTTGACTTCAAAATTTTTATTTAATAAAAATTATCAAAAAATTCTCAAATACTTGTACTAATATTAGAAACAATGCGAGCAATTTATTTACTGAAGAAAAAATATATTACCTCGATTTTTTCAACTTTTTCAATTTACAGCAAATAGCGCTAGTGCTAAGCACAATTTTAAAGTTCCTAAAAATCATTTTTAGTGCAATTTAAAGCTAATTTTATTTCAAATCGCATTTTCTTTGAATAATTCAATTCTGTTACGTATTTTATAAAATAGAGCACATTAAATACAATACCGTTAGAAATCGAGAAATCTGCGTTTTCGAATAAAAACGTGTAAAATTAAATTTAAAAATTAAATGAAAATTGTTTTAGGTCAATGGATTAAGGATTAAATAAGCTTTAAAATAGTTAGAATTTCGTATTTCTAACATGAAAAGTGTGTTCAGACTGGATACCAGAAGTCAGAATTGCATTTTTATTAATCATTGGATAGATGAGGCTGTTACTTGGTGACATTCCATAATGTGTAGGAAATAAAACACGATCGTTTGAGAAAATTCTCAGTTTTTAATGTCGAACACTGCAGTGTTCGACATTAAAAACTGTGAAAATTCTCAAACGATCGTGTTTTATTTCCTACTTTTTATTAATCGTTTTTTATGTGATTTATTGCGAAAACTTTAGTGAAATAATTTTTTCGCGGGAAAACAATTAGTTAAGGTTATTTCTAACTTCAAGGAGAATATGTAGGAATTTTATCAGATTTTTTAAAAAATAAATTTTTTTATTGAAAATTGAGAAATTTTGTTAGGGGTGGGTATAGAAAAAAATTAGATTTTGACTCCCAAATTTTTATTTTTCAAACATTTTCAAAAAATTCACAAATACCCGTAGCTCCATTAGAAACAATACGATCAATTATTTCTTGAAGAATAAAAATATTATGTCAATTTTTTCCACTTTTTAAAGATGGGGGAAATCAATCAATTGACCAAAATGTATTTTTGAGCTCTCGTGCTAAGCACAATTTCAATGTTTCTAAAAATATTTTAACGTCAATTTAAAGCCCATTTAATTCTAAATCGCATAGTCTTTGAATAATTCAAATCTGTTGCGTATTTTATAAAATAGAGCGCGTTAAATACAATAATGTGAGGAATCGAGAAAACTTTAGATACCCGCATTTTCATCAATTCGTTTATAAATTCTGATCATTTTACTTTAAAATGTTTCTATATTATCTCAATGGTTTTTAAAGCAAGTTTTTTGCCAGTTAGCTTGATTAAAATCAGTGAACGAAGCAGCGTAAGAAAATTAATTATTGAATTATTAAATAATTAAATTAATTATGTTGCGTCGTTTACACCGACATTTGGTTAATAAATCAATAATCATAAAAAACATATTATAGACTGCAAATAAAAACGTTGACATATTTAGTTATTTAATGGTAAATTATAAAAATCCTGTTTTTTAGTTATGCATTGGCAGTAAAAAGTGAATTAAATTAAAAAGCTAAAACTGTTACTATAGTAAAAGTATGTGCCCATCTTAAATCATGTTTATACAAACAATTAATATACAGCGAGTTTTTATTTTAAGTAAACATATCCCAATTATATGCTGTAAATCTTCACATATTCGTTGTTTATTTTTTTAAAGAGTTCAATTTGAAGCTATAAACGAGTGTTTTCCACTCCCAGACTAAGCATGAAGTAAAATTTCGAGTTTAGAAAAGCCCCGTGAAAATTTGTCGAGGGTCGCGCAGCGACCCGAGACAAATTTTCTGGGCTTTTCTAAACTCGAAATTTTACTTCATGCGCCACGCGTATAAAACACTGATTTTAAGTGAGGTTCAAATGAACATAAATTTCAGAATATTTTAGTGTTTTATACGCGTGGCGCATGAAGTAAAATTTCGAGTTTAGAAAAGCCCCGTGAAAATTTGTCTCGGGTCGCTGCGCGACCCGAGACAAATTTTCACGGGGCTTTTCTAAACTCGAAATTTTACTTCATGCTTAGTCTGGGAGTGAAAAACACTCGATTTAAGCTTCACATTCAACTCTTTTCAAAAATAACGAATGTCGGAAAATTTACAGCCTATAATTTTAAGCGTTAAACAAGTGTTTTCAACTCCCAGACTAAGCATGAAGTAAAATTTCGAGTTTAGAAAAGCCCCGTGAAAATTTGTCGAGGTTCGCGCAGCGACCCGAGACAAATTTTCTGGGCTTTTCTAAACTCGAAATTTTACTTCATGCGCCACGCGTATAAAACACTGATTTCAAGTGAGGTTCAAATGAACATACATTTCAGAATATTTTAGTGTTTTGTCACGGGTCGCTGCGTGACCCTCGACAAATTTTCACGGGGCTTTTCTAAACTTGAAATTTTACTTCATGCTTAGTCTGGGAGTGGAAAACAATCGTTTTAAGCTTCACATTGAACTTTTTTCAAAAATAACGAATGTCGGAAAATTTACAGCCTATAATTTGAAGCGTTAAACGAGTGTTTTCTACTCCCAGACTAAGCATGAAGTAAAATTTCGAGTTTAGAAAAGCCCCGTGAAAATTTGTCGAGGGTCGCGCAGCGACCCGAGACAAATTTTCTGGGCTTTTCTAAACTCGAAATTTTACTTCATGCGCCACGCGTATAAAATACTGATTTCAAGTGAGGTTCAAATGAACATAAATTCCAGAATATTTTAGTGTTTTATACGCGTGGCGCATAAAGTAAAATTTCGAGTTTAAAAAAGCCCAGACAAGCCCGACAAATTTTCACGGGGCTTTTCTAAACTCGAAATTTTACTTCATGCTTAGTCTGGGAGTGGAAAACAATCGTTTTAAGCTTCACATTGAACTCTTTTCAAAAATAATAACGAATGTTGGAAAATTTACAGCCTATAATTTAAAGCGTTAAACGAGTGTTTTCCACTCCCAGACTAAGCATGAAGGAAAATTTCGAGTTTAGAAAAGCCCCGTGAAAATTTGTCGAGGGTCGCGCAGCGACCCGAGACAAATTTTCTGGGCTTTTCTAAACTCGAAATTTTACTTCATGCGCCACGCGTATTAAACACTGATTTCAAGTGAGGTTTAAATAAACATAAATTTCACAATATTTTAGCGTTTTTTTTAATTACTATAAATATGTTGGAAGATAAAGAAAATCCAACTTTAGGCATTTTCCAAAAATTCATAACGAAATCTGGTCACCTTACTTTTAATTTTACATAATAGTAAAGCAAAAATTATTTGAAGTAAGCTTATAATATGATCCAAACTTTCCGTTAGTTAGTGTTGAAGTGCGCTTGCTTGAACAACATCAGGATGCGAGGGCGTCGGATTCACCTAGTTTAATTAAGAACTTACCGAAGCCGTAGAGACAGCAGTAAAACTTCAAAAATGATTCCGACACCCGAGCACAAACTGCAGTTCAGAAAGTTACCCTCAACCCCCTACTTTTGAGCAGCAGCAGCAGCAAGAAAAAAATCGTCCTCGCTCTACAGTAACAATACAAAGCTGAAGATGTGGATGAGGATTATCGATTTTATAAAGGCGGCTGCGGGATTTAATTACGCTTCGGTTTTAGTAGGAACCTGGGAAAGGGTGTTCGACGCTGCATAGGGGGAAAATTAAACCATTTATCGTCCGGGGTGTGGAACACTTGGGAAATTCTGACATTTTTCGCAGCCGGCGTTGCGCTAGTTTGCATATTGGCTCCTCCGTCCTCGTTTTATTAAGACTCCGTTCTCCTCTTTCTTATCTTTTACTTGTATAACCACTCCGCTCCTACAAGGCTGCGCTGCATGGGCGTAGTCTCGAAATTTATTACAGAGGGGGCCATATTATCTTTAAAATATGTACGAAGATGAGATTTTCTGCAGTTTCTCTCTACCTACAATATTTTTATCTGCCGTATTAAGTTATATAAAAGATGTAAACGCGTTTGCATAAGTAAACAATCGGACAATTATCTAGCGAGTTTACGCGCGAAAAAAGGCGAAACGCGCACAACTGGACTGCTGGGAAATACGGTCCTATCTGCGAAAGGCGAAATGTTAAAAGATGCAAAATAATGGAGATACGGGCTGAGCGAGGAATCTGCATACTTTAAAATGCATGAATTTATATGTCGTTGGATTCAGATCTCCCTGATGCGGTCGGGGCTTGAATAGAAAAAGGGGCCAATCTTTATCGTTACAGGGGGTGAACCACCCACCCGTCCGCCCATCCGCCATCCTCCAACAACATTTCCGTTTCTAACACAATTATCTTTAACACATCTTTCCTTTTTATTGTCATTTACTCGGATATTCAAAATTATCTCTCATTTTCTATACAAATACTCTAGCAATCAAGTAAGGTTGGGGGGATAGAATGTTACTAATAGAATTTTGATTCAAACACTTGGTTTGTTTCACTGATTTATCAGTGAAACAAACCAAGTGTTTTAATCAAAATTCTATTGTTAATTAAATATGTTGTACCACGGGTTAAGTGAGAAATTAATTCATCATAGAATGTTAATGTTAAATGTGAGCAAATATTATGTAAGTCATATTTCCCGTCATTTTTTATGGGATTTTTAAACACAAAAATGTGTTTATCGAGACTAACTTTTCAAGTTTTTACTACTTGTCCATTATTTCATACTATGTATCAGAGCTGGGCAGGATTTGAATCATTCAAGATTCGAATCCTGGATCCGAATCTTTTTAGATGATTTAAAAGAAGCATTCGAATACTTTAGTTAAACTGGATTTGTGATCCGAATTCGTTACATTTTTTTAAGAAAATTCGTATTCGTAAATGCGGGTGATTCGAATCCTTATAAAAGGATTCGAATAATTATAAAAGGATTCGAATATTTATAAAAGGATTCGAATATTTATAAAAGGATTCAAATATTTATAAACGGATTCGAATACTTACAAAAAGTTGTGAATACTTACAAGGATTGAAATAATTATAAAAGGATTCGAGGGTTTAGAGTGTTTAGAGTGTTGTACTGCCACGCCACGGACCGGGGTTCAAATACCGGCCTAACAAGTTGTCTGCATTTATATAGGTTAGGATAAAAAATGTCTTTTCGGATATGACGTTAAATGCATGTAGGACCCGTGTACTGCCTGGATGTTGCGTGCACGTTAAAGATCCCTACCGGTGGGTTGGAACTCCCACCGGGTTCGGCAACATTCCCGGATAGCTGTAGACCTAATCTCCGGCGTCATGATTGGCCTTAGCAGCGGAAATAGATGACGTAAAACCCAAAATTAAAAAAATAGGATTCGAATAATTACAAAAAAATTCGAATACTTACAAAAGGATTTGAATCGTCAAAAATAATTCGAATTAATTGTAATTGTATTAACATAAAAATTTGTTTTATGTAATTTTAATTTTCTCCTTAAATCATTGTTTTATACGCGTGGCGCATGAAGTAAAATGTCGAGTTTAGAAAAGCCCCGTGAAAATTTGTCTCGGGTCGCTGCGCGACCCTCGACAAATTTTCTACGCGGGGCTTTTCTAAACTCGACATTTTACTTCATGCTTAGTCTGGGAGTGGACACGCTCGTTCGAAACTTCAAACCGAATGCTTTGATAAGAACAATAAATGACTGAAAATGTTTATAAAGATAATAAACTAAATTATTTAAAACTGACACGGTAGCCACAATCTAAAAGGTTAAATTTTTCCGGGATTTCCCTGATTCAAGATTTTCGTCCCTGACCTTTTAATATAACTTTCTTCTGTGGGAAACCCCCATTTTGGTGAATTGTTTTCATTGTTTTTGTCTATATTTAAGCTAATTTTCTAAATTTTTACGTGCTTTGTAATTTGCCTGCTGATTTTGACAAATTTAATAATATCATATGGCTTTTATGTTAGTGTTGGTCAATTTAAATATAATTCCATCACTCCTCCTCCCTAATTTTATCCTAAAACTCCTAAAACACAAACGACAATTATATCGCGACATTAGATTTATGGACACACCGGAACTTAGACAGACATTCAATAAACTAAACAAAGACATTAAGACATTAATTTTACAATATAAGACGGACGTATGGTTAAATACTTGCAAAGACATAAGCGACCTTAACGGCAAGACATTTTGGACACAAATAAAAAAAACTATCAAAATATATATAAAAAAAACGTCAACAAATAACGGACCCTGACACTAACGAGACAATTCTATTCTATTTTATTGAAAGTGAGTGGGTAGTTATGCTACCCTCCACTGCGACCGCAAGGATCTATTGTGGCTCACAATTTAGGTCGAACATCCGACCTTACAGCTCACCTTCCAAGTCCATCTTCTTGATGAAGTCAAGGATCTTGTCAGGTGAAGTTTTTTCCAGGTCCTTCAGGTTTAGCTTCGGTGTGCCAAACACCGTGGTCCTGATCTGGTCGCCAGCTGGACAGGCACATATGACGTGCTCTGCTGTTTCATCATCCTCTAGGCATAGGCGGCACTCAGTGGTGTCGCTTAGTCCTAGTTTATTAAGGTGATGCCTTAGACGGCTGTGTCCAGTGAAGAGAGCAGTTAATGTGTGAACATCTGATCTGCTCAGCTTCAACCATGAGGCCGTCCTGGCCGCAGATGGTCCACTTGTTACCGCTCTGAAATGTCTCATATCAGGGCGGTTTTGCCAGTAATCCTGTGCCAATTACGGACCAGACATAATCGTAGAGAAATTTGCTGACTACTTCAACGAAACATATAAGATGACAGAAGACACGACCTTTGACTAGAATTTTCTCAAACATGTCAAGGAATGGCACAAAGAATTCTTAAAAACCACTAACCCTACAAAACCAAACGACTTCTTTACTGAATTCGAATACAACATCATGAAAAAGGGAAAACATACTGCACCCGGTCATGACTACGTACATAGACGCATCCTTAAATCCTTACCACCTCACATCCACCACCACATTGTGAACATCCTCAACTACAACTACCAAAACAACTATTTCCTACCTGAATGGAAGACAGGCATCATCATATGCATAAGTAAACGCGACCGCAACACATCTCTCATTCCTAGTTACCGTCCTATAACTCTCCTTCCGGTCCTTGGCAAACTATATGAATAACTCCTCAAAAACAAAATCCTCTCACTGATCTCTGACCAATTACCAATTTCTCCCCAAGCGCTCCACCAGTCTACCACTGTCTATCCTTACTTCCAACCTACAAACATCTCACCTCGAAGGCAAATCCTCTGCAACCCTCTTCCTCGACATCCAAAAAGCCTTCGATTCTGTTTGGCACAAAGGCCTTCTTTTTAAATGTCACTCCATTAATATCCCTGCACATCTTATCCGCATACTACATTCAATCCTCTTCAACAGATCCCTCAAAGTAAAAATCAAGAATCTATTTATAATAAAACAACACAGTTGGGAGGGTTTCACTTTTATTGTTGAACACTGCAACATGTTTCACCACACAGTGGCTTCATCAGGCAGATGAAATAATAATTCCATATTCCACATCATTATTTCATCTGCCTGATGAAGCCACTGTGTGGTGAAACATGTTGCAGTGTTCAACAATAAATGTGAAACCCTCCCAACTGTGTTGTTTAATTTCAAATAGATTCTTGATGTGTTTAACAATAAAAGTGAAACCCTCCCAACTGTGTTGTTTTATTTCAAGTAGTATTATGGAGTTTCATGATGTATCCGCCTCATCAATTAAATCAAGAATCGTTTCTCCTCTACCTTTTCCCCAGAACAAGGTGTTCCCCAAGGTCCCCCCCCTTTCTCCACTACTATACAATATATTTTGTTCCGACATATACCATCCTGGCCCAAAATGCTTCAATCCCTCAAAATATATCCTCTGTTCGCCGACGACACTGCCTTCATATCCCACGCTCCCACCCTACCTAAAGCTCTCCAAACTCTCCAAGAACTCATCGGTACCCTTGAACGATGGTTCGCAAAATGGAGAATAAAAATTAATCCCCGTAAATCACAACTCCTTATTCCTTACCGCAAAATCAATAACTATACATTTATTATCTCCATTTCACGAAACCAAATCCACCCCTCCTCCCATGTAAAATATCTTGGATTTACTTTCGACCAAAAACTCAACTTCAAAAAACATGCATGTAACATAATATGTAAAATAACAACTCAGGCATAATTGTTCAGAAACTTAACCTACAAACAATCTGGAATAAACACTAAAACTGCTGTAATCATCTATAAAATGATATGTCGTCCCTTGCTTGATTATGGTTCCATCCTATTTTCCACATCCCAAAATCCCACCCACAGTAATCGGAAATGGTGCGGTAATAAAAATGAATTCTTCTATGGGGGTTATCTCAGTTGAGTCCTAGAGGAGTTGGTTAGATGGGTTATGTAGCGGATTTATGGGGTGACGGATTTTGGTAAGGGTTTTTAGGGATGCTTGCTCACTAACTTGGAAAAAAAAACCGTCACCCCATAAATCCGCTACATAACCCATCTAACCAACTCCTCTAGGACTCAACTGAGATAACCCCCATAGAAGAATTCATTTTAATTACCGCACCATTTCCGATTACTGTTTCCATCGAAATCCCACTATACTTCTTAAATATAAGAAACCGCTAACAACCATATTTGAATTCATTTCATCATTTCACCTCATTAAAGACTGACGTACGACACTAATCATCAATTTAGGCACAAAGACCACAGGTCGATAGCCATTTGACAGTGACAGTGACAGTTCGTATCACTCATTAATTTTAAGTAATAAAATTTAATTGTTTTGTAAATATACTGTAATCACTTTACTGTCAATAAAGATATTATTATTATTCCCTCACTTTTCTTTAACTTTCAATGATATTCAGTGAATCTTTTATTAACGTAATTTTCAGGCATTCGTCGATTTTATAATAGAGTTCAATTTAAAGTTTTGAACGGGTGTTTCCACTCCCAGGCTAAGCATGAAGTAAAATTTCGAGTTTAGAAAAGCCCAGTGAAAATTTGTCGAGGGTCGCGCAGCGACCCGAGACAAATTTTCGGGCTTTTCTAAACTCGAAATTTTACTTCATGCGCCACGCGTACAAAACACTGATTTGAAGTGAAGTTCAAAAACACACAAATACATTTTTTTGATTAAAAAACACTTAGAACCTTTCTTCAATACTTTATTTTGTAACCAAATGTACATTTCGGACACGAAGTGTCCATTATCAATGGTTTGATACTAATTAGTATCAAACCATTGATAATGGACACTTCGTGTCCGAAATGTACATTTGGTTACAAAATAAAGTATTGAAGAAAGGTTCTAAGTGTTTTTTAATCAAAGTTTAATTATCTTCAAGTAACTCAATCAATCCAAACACAAATACATCTTTAATCAGAGTAACAGGGAATCAGATATTTAGTCTCTTATCAACAATGTTTAGTGTTAATAATAAATAATTAGGTTTTCAATATTTTTGTTTAAACAACTGGTAACGATATTTATATATTAATGGTTGCAAACAAACAATAATATCAAATTTTGTCTTAAAGCATTTGTATTCGTGATTCGAAAAAACAGGATTCGAATCTTTGGTTCAAATCATATTTATCTCTTACGAATCCTTTATTTGAGTATTCGTGATTCGAATCATATTAGGTGATTCGGATTCGTGATTCGAATTCTTTTAACGAGGATTCGTCCCAGCTCTGGTATGAATATAAGATATAATGTTCCAAGTGTAGAAACTATAAAAAGCGTAAGCTTATTTTCTCAAATTCAAATATTTTTGAATTGGAATTATTCTTGTATGTATAAATGTTTTTACTATTTAAACTTGTTTTCATACAAGAATTAATATTTAAATTGTGTCGTGTTAAATTTAATGTTATAATACTGAATTTGAATTTAAGTCACTTGGTTATTCCTTTAGAATAACGATACATCTAAGCTAGTTGAAGAAATAAAGTTATAAGTATATCTTTATTTGTTTAACTAGCTTAGATTTATCGTCATTCTCAAGGAATAATTAAACTCAATATTACTTGAAATATAATATATAAAATTACGAAAAAACTATTCGTGAAAATGCAAACAGTGTTTGCATTTTCACGAATAGTTTTTTCGTAATTTTATATATTATGTTTAAAGTGTGCAAACTATAAGAAGCGTAAGCTTATTTTCTCGAATTCAAATAGTTTTGAATTTGAATTTATCTTACTTGAAATATTTCATCAAGTAACCAATGAAAACATTTGGTTCTCATAGATCACTTGGTAAAACATTTTAACTAATATTAAATTTAAATAATGTAATTATTAAAATGTATATTAATTAATTTTATAATTCTTGAATCTTCAAGGCATTCACTTCTTATAACATAAATAAAACCATATCTTCCTCCTAAAGACTATTTCTGTTTTTCCCATGTTCGATATTTCAGGATAATTTAATGGTACGTGATGGAGCTCACGCTGGCGGTGTGCACGCCATTCCCGCTATCTCGCTATTTAGTTGTTATTTTTATTCGCCTGTCCGTTTTCAGGCCCGGACCGTAAACAGGCTTATTAACTATTTAAGGACTCAATTGTTGAGACGGTATCAGTTTTCTTTCTCGGCGCGCCGCGCCGGCTTTAATTTAAACTCGAATTTCGTCCCATCCCGAATTGCTTGTTTACCTGGCTTATGGCTTCGAGCATGTTATGGTGGCCATGAAGTAGGCTTCGCGCCGGTAATTTATTTTATTGTTTCGATTGCCTTCTTTATTATGCGATAATCGTTATTTAAGGATTCCATTGATTTTGTTTTGTAATTCTATAATAAAAATGGGTATTTTCTGATATTTACATATTTCGAAAGAGAGTTTTATCAATATCCACAGAAAGTTTTATAAAAATCTATCCGTGGTTATGATTGTTTTAAATCCTACTTCTATAAAAATTAGGGTAAAGGCCTGAAAATTAGAGACCAATCTAAATTTTTAGGCCTTCATTTCAGGCCTTCGTGCGCCACGCGTATAAAATATTGATTCAGTGTGCTTTTCAAAAGCAGTTTGATTTAATTTAAACAATGCCCTAATTTAATTTACCAAAATAACGGTCTATTTTGAAAAGCTTTTTTGTACGATTTACTGGTTAGTTGAATTGATTGATTGAGTTACGTAAAGATCAAATTAATTTGACGAATACAGCACTAATAACTTTTTTTACATGTTTATTTGAATGTGACTATATAGGAAAATAAACGTATTCATTTATTAAATATTCTATAATTTTTCATCACGTGTTCAAATAAAAAGAAACAAATTTGACGAATGAAGCACTATTAACCTTTCTTCAAACGTTTATTTAAATTATCAAAAGTATATACATTTCGGACACAAAGTGACTATCATCAATGGATTAATACTAACACAGTGAAGCGTTTGATAAAGTTCACCATAATGTTCTTTTATCAAAATAGGATAATTTTGGTTTTTGTAACTCATCCATATCATTAATTAAATCATATCACAGTGAACGTAAAACATATGTAGTTGCCAATGGTTTCAAAACTTGCGAATATTATCCAACATTAGGTGTACCACGGGGTTCCATTCTTGGTCCATTACTTTTTAACATGTTTATTAACCACCTTGCTCTGAACCTTGATTGTCAACATCTGTTTTATGCAGATGATTTTAAAATTTACAATACTATAAATAATATCAATGACTGCCGTAAATTGCAGATTAGCCTAAACAAAATTATTACTTGGTGTTTAGAGAATGGGCTCGATTTAAATATTGATACTAAAAAAACTAATTTTGTTCACTTTAATTACGCAACTGATGGTAAACTACTTGAACGTGTTACAACATTTAAAGATCTGGGTGTTTATTTAGATTGTCACCTTAGCTTTAACTACCATACTGACGTTACGGTAAAACATACATTTAAGTCATTAGGTTTTATATTCCGTAACGCGTCCCAGCTTAACAATGTTGTCACACTTAAAACCTTATTTTATTCTTATGTACGGTCAAAGTTGGAATATGCGGCGTTAGTTTGGTTTCCTCAAAATCAGTGTCAAATTAGTAAGATCAAAAGTGTGCAACGCAAATTCCTAAAGTTGTTATACTACAAATTTGGGGGAAGGTATCCAGAGAGAGGCATCGAGCATAACATATTATTGGAAAGATTTGACGTTAAGTCGCTTGAATCTTGTCGTAGGTAAAACTAAATGTATTTCTTTTAGAAACTTTTGCACAACACAATTGATTCGCCTGATTTCTTAGCTAAACTCGGACTGCATATTCCTTTTTTTTCCAGCAGGCAGAAACCAACATTTCATGTGTTTGCGCATCGAACTAACGTACGATTAAAATCTCCTGTTATTTGGTTATTAGTGCTTCAATCGAAGGGTACAAGGGCTTTTTGATAATATATATATATATATATATATATATATATATATATATATATATATATATATATATATATATATACGTAGCCCTAAAGACAAAATTTTCCTTGAAAAACAAGAAATATACAAAATTCCCTGTAAAGACTGCCATAAATCATATATCGGCCAAACCAACAGAAGAATTAGCGTCAGACGAGAAGAACATAAATTAGCCATAAAAAATCACGACCAAAATTCCTCATTATTCCAACATAAATTTGATACAGACCATAACAGATTTTGAAAATACTTCGGTAATTAGTTCTATCCCAAAATTTGAAGAAAGAATCGTACGTGGAGCCATAGAAATAGAAAAACATCCTTTGTGCCTCAATAAACGAGATGATGGCACAAGATTACAAACCACATGGAAACCTTTGATGAATATAATAAAACAACAAAAAAATGACTTGCCTCCAATATCCAACAATGTTTGAAGTATTCTGCAACCAAGAATTGGAAATTTCATTTGTACTAATGTTTGAACGGTAACGTGACCGCCAGTCTAAGGTGTCAAATTGTTTTGAGGGAATGGCAAAGCTATACTGAGGAGAGATAAATCTCGAAACGCGTCTATAGATGGCCTGAATAATTTGACCCTAATTGTTACATTTGCAGTAGGTTACTGTATGTAACAGCAAACACTTGTTGTATAATTCAATGTCCGTCGGGGTATTAGCCCGGGAAGTAGTTGTTTCAATGAGTGTTTGATCTAGTCTTTGTAAGACTAACTTGTTGTAGATTGCGAAAAGAATCGCACTTTTAATGTTTGAATTTTCGGAATATTCAGACAAATTCAAGTAATTTCAACAATTCAGATACATCGGACTCAAATCAAGAAATTTTAGCACCTTCTACATCGAGTGGACCAATAACACGCAGCAGATCTAGACTACAAGTCCCTAGTTTACAAAACAAATGTACTGACAGTGAACGTGACATCCATCACTCAGTATACAAAAAAGCTCCTGAGGATGGCAGAAGTGATGCTGCCGAAACGTAGAGCGCAAATAAATCACCAACGCGAGAAAGCAGCCCAAAAAACTCAAGCCAGTTATATATATATATATATATATATATATATATAGAGTTATATATATATATATATATATATATATATAGTGCTTCATTCGTCAAAACTACAATTATAATTTTTAAATTTTACACTTCTAGAGATAAGCTGAATTACCGGTTGAACTGTTAAATTTAAAAACTATAATTTTATAGAATGATCTTACTAAAATTACACACACTTTTTCTTTCAAGGCGCGTAATAAATCCAAACCAAGCCCAATTCCTAAATAATTCATGCTTTTGAAGGTGCTGTCGTCGGCTCCTACAATATTTACCACACCTGGCAGTTGCGCAATCCGAAAATAAGCTCCTTTTCGTCGTCGGCGAAAAAAAAAGAGGGCAGTTAATTATGGAACCGAGATCCGCGCGAGGAGTGCGTGAATTTTTCATCCCGTTATTAATTTTTCGCAGCCGAGGGGTGAAAGCCGAAAATGCCTAGAAGCGGAATTTTTCCGGTTTAATATACAGTAGGGACCTGAGAAGAAGCTATTGAGGTTAAAATCCTTTGGAGCAAAATGTGCATTTTTTTTTGAGGGGGGCATAGTGTATTGGTGGAATTAATTAGAAGGGATTTTTCTGCTTTTAGTTTCGTGTGATTATTAAGGGAAAAGTTCATTAATAAAAGTTGAAGGATGTGCAATTAATTACAGGATTTTGCTTTGAAATGCTTAAAAGCTTCCTTCCATGTCTATAGGCTTTGGTAACGTTGCAACCCACTGAGAAAACATATTCAACATTATTTAAATCCCTTTTGTTCGGTGGGTACGTTTGATGTTGGGTAAATGGAAGAAATGTAATAATTATTTGAGATTACGTAAGTTAGTTGTAGATTACGAAAAATAATCTCGGCACTTTTAATAATTCTTGTAATCTCTTTTGTACGTTTCATGCGGTGTAAATGGAAGAAATGTTGTATTAAAACTTGAATTATATCCTCATTTAAGCTTGAAACGCACATGCCATTTTAATCATGCAATTATTTAGTCGCCAATGCAACGCATTCGTTCAAAATAAAGCACTCATTAAAGTCACATTTCAGTCGTTAATTTCAATTTACTTTGTAATTTCTGTAATCAACTAATAGCATTTTACATTTGTTGAAAAGAAATCTATATTTTTACATTTATTTTTATAATTTTGCGAATAATAGCATCATGAAGTTGAAAGATAAATTTACAGAATTTAAATTTATTTCTAGGAATTATTTATTATCACTTAAATAACACACTTAATATGTTTAGGTTTCAAAATAATGTTTATTGTACTACAACAATTGTTTCACCACACAGTGGCTTCATCAGGTAGATGAATCATTCATCTACCTGATGAAGCCACTGTGTGGTGAAACAATTGTTGTAGTACAATAAACATTATTTTGAAACCTAAACATATTAAACATTAAAAGTGCGATTCTTTTCGCAATCTACAACAAGTTAGTCTTACAAAGACTATATCAAACACTCATTGAAACAACTACTTCCCGAGCTAATAGCCCGACGGAAATTGAATTATTATTAGCCCGGGAAGTAGTTGTTTCAATGAGTGTTTGATATAGTCTTTGTAAGACTTGTTGTAGATTGCGAAAAGAATTGCACTTTTAATGTTTGAAGTGTTCTGCAACCAAGAATTGGCAATTTCATTTATACTAAACATATTAAGTGTGTTATTTAAGTGATATTATGGAGTTTTAACAACTAATAGCCTCAGCTATACAATACATTATTTATTATTACTATTATTTTGCTATTTGCTAAAAAAAATATTTAAATATTTGGAAATTCGAATCTTCAAATAAATAAAAAATGTAGTGATTGAAATATACATATTTGAATATTCAAATATTCGACTATTTAAGTTATTCGTATTCGATTCCTAACCTTAGCCCAAACTCGCCAATTAACTTCATGCGCGACGCGTATGAAATACCGTTTTTTCACTGTGTGGAGTATAAAATATACTGACTGTTTCTACGTTTATGTTTGATATACTAATAATACAAATATTATCTACATCTAACCATAGCTACCTACTCCATGGTAGCTATGATTAGATGTAGATAATATTTGTAAAATGTATTAACCTAGGATCAAACATAAAAAGCATGCTGAATCGGATATCAAACATAAACGTAGAAATAGTCAGTATAGCAAACTGCTCCAGGTGCTCGAAATTTTAAGTCGCAATAATATTTCGAGTATCTAGAGCAGTTTGCCCAACTACTTAGCGTCAGATACGCCCCAGTTTTTTTCTCAAACAAGGCTATTACGAATGAGTGTACAAATATGGTTATTTATTGAGTTTAAGTTAGGGTAATGAGCTTTCGTGTTGGAACTGATAAGATTGAGGAAGGGGAGCCGAAAATCAGGTGGCGCAGGAGTAAATTGGTTAATATATTCAAGTAATATTTCTTATTAGTCAAGGGCAGCTGTGCACGCAGGCATTTGTTACATTGTATAAGCTTGAAACAAAGACGAACGCCCCGAAACCGTTTCATAGAAATCGTTAACAACATGTAACTCATTCAACAAACCACAAATTAAAAAATCTCACAACGAAAAATATATAATTATATCAAAATAACTTCCAGAAATCCTCGTATTCCACCCAAATACAAATTTCCCACAAAATAACTAATACATAATATTGATATAAATTAATTCATCACTGAAAAGTAAAAAAGGAAAATAAAATGAGAGACGAGTGTTTGTCACTCCCAGACTAAGCATGAAGTAAAATTTCGAGTTTAGAAAAGCCCCGTGAAAATTTGTTGAGGGTCGCGCAGCGACCCGAGACAAATTTTCTGGGCTTTTCTAAACTCGAAATTTTACTTCATGCGCCACGCGTATAAAATACTGATTTCAAGTGAGGTTCAAATTAACATAAATTTCAGAATATTTTAGTGTTTTATACGCGTGGCGCATGAAGTAAAATTTCGAGTTTAGAAAAGCCCAGAAAATTTGTCTCGGGTCGCTGCGCGACCCTCGACAAATTTTCACGGGGCTTTTCTAAACTCGAAATTTTACTTCACGCTTAGTCTGGGAATGGAAAACACTTGTTTAATGCTTGAAATTGAAATCTATTTAAAAACAACGGATGTCGGAAACTTCACAGCCTATGCATATGTTTACCTAAAAGAAAAATTCTCTGTATTTATATTTTAGACAAACAGTTAAATTCTGGCAACATAAAATATATATTCATGTTATTTGCAACTACATAAGTGATTTAAATGATACTTATCAAAAATCATATATCATACATGACTGTCGCGTGCTGCACTCCTTAATTTATATAAAGGACAAGTATTCACATATATATCGTTTCAACAAAATTCCTAAACCCGCATTATATTTACGACACTTTTAAAAATTGACTTCTTTTTTCTTTTGACTAGTGTATAATCTATAAGTATCGGCAATTTCATTTATACTTATACTTGCGAAAAAGTGTTAAAATCCTTTTACTGAGAATGAGGCCAGCTCTGAAAACTATTTTGTTAATTCATTGTAAAATTGGTTGAGTAACTTACTGAAGATCAAATGTAATTCATTGTATTTCTTTGTTTCAGCTTTAATCAAAACTAGTTTAATAATCTATTGTATTTCTTTGTTTCAGCTTGGTTTTCTGTTGCCTTTACATTTTTGGAATATGGAGTGTGTCGAAATATTTTTCGGAAGGCGTAAACGTTAAGGTGGGGCGAGTAGCTCATTCATAATGCAAAGGTACGTTTCTACCTGCGATAAAATTCCAGCATGGCCGTTAGTTGTGTGCTTTAATAACGTGTCATTATTTCTTTTATTAACTGTTTATATTTAAAAATACAACCGATTATTGTTTTATTGCCCGCTTTATTACTGTAATTTTCAATTTTGTTTATTATCCTCTTTATCACTGTTTAACTCCATATTATTATTTATTACGTATTATTCTTACACTACTTACTATGTATTTTATTTTTATTTGCCTATTATAATTGAAATAAAAAATACCAACTAAGATGTTTGAAAAGTGGCGGTTAATAAGTTCAATGCACTGAAACTCAGCCTTTTATTGAACTTATTAACCGCTGCTATATTTGATTTTTTTTTTAGTGTAAATTGTACTTTAAATTGGGTAAAGTAAAATACTTGTTTTGTTCCATATTTTTTTAATTATATTATTCAGTTGCCTCATTTATATTTCGATCCCTTATGTGATCATTTTCAAACCGAACCGAATTGACCCCAAGAATGTTTAAAAATAAAAATTTCATACTTTTACTGGAAATATGTTCAAATTGTATGGTTTTGCAATAAGGTAGAGAAAAAGAAGCACTTTGTACGTGTCTTAACCCTTTCGGCAGTGACGGCATTCGGCCCCACTAAAATTTAGTAAACATAATTTCAATTTTTCTTTTAAATGAGCTGTACCTTTTAAGATAATCGTTTGTTTTTTAAAATAGTTTAATTTGAAGTCTTAAACGAGTGTTTTCCACTCCCAGATTAAGCATGAAGTAAAATTTCGAGTTTAGAAAAGCCTGAAAATTTGGTTTGGTCGTGTAGTGCGAAGAGCGGAGCGACCAAACCAAATTTTCAGGCTGTTCTAAACTCGAAATTTTACTTCATGCGCCACGCATATAAAACAATGACATTACATCAGTGTTTAGTACGCGTGGCGCATGAAATAAAATTTCGAGTTTAGACAAGCCTGAAAATTTGGTTTGGTCGCTCCGCGCTTCGCACTACGCGACCAAGCAAAATTTTCAGGCTTTTGTAAACTCGAAATTTTACTTCATGCTTAATCTGGGAGTGGAAAACACACGTTTAAGATTTCAAATTAAACTCGTTTGAAAGTTCAATTTAGAATATTTGTAAAAACATCTAATATCCGAAGATTTACAGGGTATACAGTAAATTGAGATGTGTACACTTCAAAGAAAATCTCTCTGTATATCTGAGATAGTAATAAATAATATGCAGTATGCAAAACACTTTTTCTGGTTTTAGAAAAATTCCAGTCCTGAAAAAGGTAAACTCTTATCAGAGATTGTAATTTATACAATTTATTTTATGAGCTGTACCCGAATGAGTACACTAAGATAAGATAGCGTTAGATTTCTTAATATTGCATATTTTTTGTTTAAAAAAAGAATTGTCAAAATATTGTTTGTTGTCTAATGAGTGTCTCCACTCCTAGACTAAGCATGAAGTAAAATTTCCAGTTTAGAAAAGCCTGAAAATTTGGTTTGGTTGCGTAGCGCGAAGCGCGGAGCGACCAAATCAAATTTTCAGGCTTTTCTAAACTCGAAATTTTACTTCATGCGCCACGCGTATAAAACACTCAAATATTGCAAAATTTAGAATATACTACTTAAGTAGTATGCTAATAATACAATTAAAGAAATATTAATTCTATTTATACTTTATTTTAAATTATTCATTATATTAGTTGAAAATGATGTCAAAATCTTGAAGAAGTTAAGGTACGTGTTTAATGAAATGCATTAAACACGTACCTTAACTTCTTCAAGATTTTGACATGATTTTCAACTAATATAATGAATAATTTAAAATAAAGTATAAATAGAATTAATATTTCTTTAATTGTATTATTAGCATACTACTTAAGTAGTATATTCTAAATTTTGCAATATTTGAGTGTTTTATGCGCGTGGCGCATGAAGTAAAATTTCGAGTATAGAAAAGTTAGATTTGTAGCAACATCAATTTGCATTATGTGTCTTTTATTATATTTTTTTATGCGAAATATATCTTTAATTGAAATGCTCAACAACATTTTTAAGATTGTGCTCATGTAAAGAACAATGATTTAATTAAATAAATATTATGCTGATAAATTCTGTTTTTTGGGCTGTTTATTTATGTATAAATTATTCGATGCTTTATTCATTTATACAAAATGTATTGTTAATTGAAATCCTTAGCAAAATCTTTAAGATTTTACTAATTCATAGAGCAATGATTTAATTAAATAAATAAACGATAAGCTCATAAATTCCGTTCTTTGATCTGTTAATTTATGTATAAATTATTCGATGCTCTATTCATTTACATAAAATGTATTGTTAATTGAAATCCTTGACAAAATCTTGAAGATTTTACTGATTCAAAGAACAATGATTCAGTTAAATAAACAATATGCTGATAAATTCTGTTTTTTGTTCTGTTTATTTATGTATAGATTTATTTATGAATTGGCAATTTCATTTATACTTATGTATAAATTATTTATTTATTTATTTATTTAACGGTGGTCTACCATGGAATTCGATGCTTCACGAATTTCTGAATGCAAACATTTATTGTAACGAAATGCTGAATTTTTGAGTCAATGAAATGATTGAAATGAACGAGCAACCATCAACGTTTTATTTTTTGTCATAATCAGCACTCGCGTGCGTTTTTGTTTTGATATGTCTAGTGTGTCGTTAGAACACAATTGCTTTCGATGGATCAGTCGGCCTACGTGATTGACGCTAGACGGAACGGTTTTATTGTGTTAAAAATTTTGTATGCATTTTCATTAATTTTTATTAAAATCTCTACGTTAAAACCTAGTAATAAGACAAGTGTACATTTTTCGGGGAAAAAAGAATAATCAGGATATAATTCTAGTAGGTAAGTTTATTTAAAACATTACCTGACACTTCAAGCTATATTTTTTCAAGTGATTAGATAAAGAAGCATGATCTACTTCTTGATCTTATTACTCAAAAATATAGCTTTAAATTATTGAAGTGAAAAGAATCATCTTACACTTCCAACATTAAAAGTGCGATTCTTTTTGCAATCTACAACAAGTTAGTCTTACAAAGACTATATCAAAAACTCATTGAAACAACTACTTCTCGAGCTAATACCCCGACGGATATTAAATTATACAAGTGTTTGCTATTACATACAGTAACCTTCTGAAAATGTAACAATTTTGGTCAAATTATTCAGGCCACCTATAGACGTGTTTCGAGATTTACTCATCTCATCTCATCAGTATAGCTTGGGCATTCCCTCTAAACAATTTGACACCTTAGACTGGCGGTCACGTCACTGTTCAAACATAAGTATAAATGAAATTGCCAATTTTTTATTGCAGAATACTTCAAACATTAAAAGTGCGATTCTTTTCGCAATCTTGTTTAAAGTATTCTGCAACCAAGAATTGGCAATTTAATTTATACTCATCTTACACTTCTAAAATTTGAAGCAAATTTATTTTAAAGTGTAAGATAGTAATAGTAATAGTTTATTTTCTCTCACATAAATACATAGAAATACAATATATTAATATATATATATATATATATATATATATATATATATAATACATGAGCCAGATAATTTAATCAAAAGCATTATAAAGTGTAGGTAAGTTGAAAAAATGTATAGCGACAATTTTAAAAGTGACTCGATAGTGCTTCTTTTCATCATTCAATTTAAATTAATATGAAATGTTAATAATCAAGAAGTACTCTTGGTTTCTAATTGTTTTTGTAATTATTGTGTAAATTTCGTTTAAAATTATTATACGAAAATTAATATTTATCAAGTGGCCGATTGGCTGGTTAATCAATTATGAAAGCACAAGCCAAAACGAGCGTGCTTTCTCGTCGAGGCGTGAAACTGAAAAATAATTTTCCACGTACCGTTTTCCCAATTACGTCCACCATCGAATTTCCATCCCGTCGCGTTTAATCCCAGATTTACGTCGCGTTTTCCAGCGTTCGGGAATGATAAGGTGAAAAGTTTTCCTGATCCCAGACGTCTACATTGGCATCGAATAAATGGGTATAAAAAACCTATCGATTCAAAAGAAGAAAAAAAAAATACTTTGTTTTAATTTTATAACATTTATACTGAAAGTTAATCAGTTGATCAAATTGTTTACTTTTTTTAATTTGTAGGGTGAGATTATTTAGTGTATAGTTTTCGTTTTCATTATCCTATTAAAGTGAGATTATTTAGTTATAGTTTTTCTTTTCACTTGAATGTGGAAACATTGAACATTTTTAAAATACAGTTTGTTTTCCCATAACTATAATTACAAATTAATTTATTTATTTTTCCCATAATTATGATTACAAATTAACTGTAGCTACAAATGTAATTAAATTGCACATTTTGCCAATACTGATTTGGGTATGAATTCTATTTGTTCTGAATGTAGGGTGAGAATATTTAGTGTATAGTTTTCGTTTTCCATTGAATGTATGAACTAACTCTGGATATTTAAAACACTTTGTTTGTTTCACTAGTCTAACATTTGACACTTTTAAATCGCAATTTGTTTTTACATAACTATAATTACAAACTAATTTAATAACTTTTTCCATAATTCTGATAAACAATAATTGTAATGTAATTTAATCACAGATTTTCCCAGCACAGATTTCAGTATTAAAGGTTTCAAAATTGAATAAAAACACTTGATTTGTTCACTTAATTTGTTTTATTACTTTCCGACTAGTTTCGCTCATGGAATTATACATTGACGGATAAAATTTAACCTATTTATACAAAATTACAAATGTGGTAACCGGATTATAAAATTAACTAATAAGGGCGGTTGATATAGGAGAATTTCAAATCTCCTCCATGTTGTTGGTGATGGTTTTATTTTTGCTAATGGCTTTTTTTATCTCCATTCGCCCTTATTATCTGCGTATAATATTTTGAAATTATCTGAATTAAAAATATGGCCGTTTTCTATACAGTGTTGAGCAAAGTCTAAAGAGCATTTTTTATTTAAGATTGACTTTTTGTGCTCATTTATTTTATTTTTAAAATTCCTGCCCGTTTGACCCATGTATACATTTACAATCGCTACACTCTATTTCATAAATTGACTAACATTTCTTCTAAATTAATGGGATTAGTTTTGACAATATAATAGATTTGAGTATGTTTTTTTTTATGTTACAGTTAACAAATTTTTACAACTTACCATGCAAAAGATGGCTCTGCACTTGCATGCACCAAACACGAAATAACTTGTACACAACTCTTGCAAAAAATTCGCGCAAATCTCGATGCGATCCATCTCTCAACGACAGAGATCACAAACTGCCTAAAAAAACCTCCAAACTCCCCCCAAAAAAATAATTCGCACAATAAAACAAATTGCCACCGCGTCCTCGAAACGCACCTAGACCTTGCAGCCGGATAGTTTTATTACCCCTTTTTAGCGAAGGGTTATCCATTGCTTTTTTATCATGTCGCCCGTAAAAAACCCTTCCGTCAATGCTTCAATGCTCGAGGGATGGAATCGAAGGCCGCCGCTCAGGTAAACTGCAATAAACCTTCGCAAATTGTAAAAAAGGCACGGAGCACAGAAAAAAACAGTGGTGGTGTTTACAATTTAATCATTCGGCAATTAATAATTTATTGCCGCACTTAAACGGCCGTTAAAAGCCCAGTTACGACGCCATAAAACAATGTCGGGTCGTACCTGTAATCACTTTATTAAAGCTTGATTGTTGCGTGTCATACAAGTGTTGTAATTTGATTACCTCTTATACTCATCATTGAAATACAAAAAAGGTTTTTTCAAGAAAGAAGAGACATAATAATAATGACTTAAATTCTACGATTTCTAAATACCTCAAATAAAAAAAACAATAATAAGGATATTAAATATTACATAATTAATTTTGTAATTAAGAATCCTATATGTAAATTAAAAAATTAATTATGAAATATCTAATATCCTGATTATTGTTTTTTATATTTGTAATAATTGTCAGTTACTGTAAAATAGTACATTTCATTAATAAATTGGTAAGAGTTTACAATACACCCACGATTATAGATAAAAATGATATTATTCGAAAGTACTCGACGAGTACTATCTAGATATGCAATTAATTTCGACCGGTAATGTTAAATAAATAAAATTTAGTTTGAAAATTTTAAAAATATTAAGTCCTAGCAGTATTTAAAATAATCATCGTGCGCAAAAAGATTTACGCAATTTATTCTATTGCAAACCTTTTTCCTAACCTATCCTAACATAGAAGTATGTGGAATATTCAACGTGAGCAAACATTTTTTTCGGCGAAATATAGCCGTTGACACAAACTAGAATTCAGCCTAAATGAATTTCTAAAAGTATATTAATTTATGTTAGTTATTCTATAAATCCATATGAGTCCAAGTGTAATGTGCTAATGTGTTATGATCGTCATCCGGTTAAATCTAATTTTAAGTTGAAGTTAGATTGAAGTTTTTAATAAACATTTCTTTCGACTTCCATAATATCTCCAGTAAAGATTGCAATGGCTAACAGCAATCAGTGAGGTTTTTATAGAAGTTTCTAGTCAAAATTTCAAAGTTCAAAAAAGTGAACTTTTATCATTTCCTTAGTGAATTTATTGATTTTAATTGGTAATATATGTCAATACAGGGTAGGGGGACATTTCTTCCACTCTATTTCTTCCGCTCTATTTCTTCCACCGCACTTTTCTTCCGCCAAGACTATTCTTCCACCAAGACTTTTCTTCCATCAAATTTTCACTGCGCCGCCGAGTGCCGTTGTGTGTAATAGTTAATATAATTCACTGATTATAGAGGCTTCTACTTCGTTATACATTGTTGAACATAAATAAAACACTGTTTATCACTTTGTTTGTATAACAATTGGTTTATTTGGTGACTATAGTTTCGATACTACACGTATCATTATCAAACCGTTAACGGTTTGATAATGATACGTGTAGTATCGAAACTATAGTCACCAAATAAACCAATTGTTATACAAACAAAGTGATAAACAGTGTTTTATTTAAGTTAATATAATGTTCTGTGTAGGTAAGAGCATATGACTTTTATCCAATACCCACTTGGACCACAGATACTTAACCGTGGTTAAGCCATTTCTACTAGTTTGTGGCTTAAGTGGAAGGTTTCAAATTGAATACATTGCTTAAGTATCTTTGCACACGCTAGCGATTTTACATACTTCTAGGTTTAGTTAGGTTAGGTTAGTAGAAAGGTTTGCAATAGAATAAATTGCGCAAGTCATTTTGCTCCCGATGCCTGTTCCACATACTTTTAGGTTAGGTTAGGTTAGGAGAAAGGTTTGCTATAGAATACATTGCGCAAGTCTCTTTGCGAATGATGCCTGTGCCACATACTTCTAGATTAGGTTAGGTTAGGAGAAAGGTTTGCAATAGAATAAACTGCTTCTGTCTCTTTGGGCACTGTCCCCATCGTGAACGAGATCATTCGCGACGCTCAAAAGTGTCGATTATCAAAGTTACAAAGACTTGTTTGGTTGTTTACTTTGAAGTTGGCTATAGACGTCAAATTTTGAATGTTTGAATAAAAAAAGTGGAACCAGAAATAGCGGAACTAAATTAGTGGAAAAAAGAATTCGGAGAAAAATATGTACAGTGGAAAAAACAATTGGTGGAAGAAAAGTACTGGTGGAAGTAATGTTTAAATAAAGAGTATTTGTTAGGTTAAATAAAGGAATTCGGCAAATTACTTTTCGCCTGTTTATTAAAAACATGTCTTTTTGTTTATAATTTAAAGTCTAACCTGCCCATTGAGATTTAGGAGTGGAAAAAATGGGGTACAATCGTCAATACAGTGTGAATCTATATTTTAATGCATGTTATTCTATGGGGTGTAAAGTAAAGTCAAGCCATAAATTCTCATTATTATTATTATTATTATACTGTATGACTTAATTTTACTTTATGCTCCACGCGAAAAAAAAAATCACTGATATTTGCGAGGTTTAAAATATATTGCTTTTAGTTGCAATTTTTTGTTTTACTATAATTTATTCAAATAGTTCATGATTTAAGATAAAATTAGCATTCATTTGTTCTGTAATTTTCAGGTATTTTCATAAATTTATGTAGCGACTAATTGGAGTTTAGCTCGACGCTATCTAAATGAGTAAAAACCAAAAATCCCAATAACCATAAATATTTTCGTCACGTTAGTAATTTCCTGAAAAATAATTACACTCAATGGCCACCTAACACAATAACAACGCCGGTAATTACCGACAATTTTCCATTATTTTCTGGTTTTGCCAACATTGATTACCACGCCGAGTTAGTAAAGCCCGTACATAAAAAATGGGTCGTAAATGTGTGCAAATGAATTACGCTCATTGTGCTGTAAACTTTTAAAAAGCCGGGCCGTGTCTTATCAAATAATTAACTGATATTTGTTTACTATAAACCGGACGATTAGCGAAATAAAGCAAGGAAATCACGCGAGAAATTGTTTGCGGTTGTGCAAAATATTTATGGGGAAATAAATACGTTTTCATTGTTTATGTTTCATTTATTTGTGGGTTTATAAAATTAAAATGTGTAATTGATACTGAATTGAAAACCCATGATTATAACGTAGCAGAGCTACGTTCGAATCATTCAGGATTCGAACCGATGAGAAGTTGGCCATAAATTCTCCAGCCACGGATTTAACCCGGCGCCTCCACAATCGGGCATATATAAATCCTTAAATAAATATAGTCATTTTCACGGTGTTTTGATTGGTTAAGATTGGTAACAATACCCCATAGAAACAATTGACATGAAAAAATTGGTTCTATATAGGAACAAATAGAAGTTATGAATTTTTTGAAAATTTCTGGATGAATAATCGTGGCTAGAAATAAAAAAAATCAAAAAGTCATTTTCACGGTGTTTTAATTGGTTAAGATTGGCAACAATACCCCATAGAAACAATTGACATGAAAAAATTGGTTCTATATGGGGACAAATAGAAGTTATGAATTTTTGAAAATTTCTGGATGAATAATCGTGGCTAGAAATAAAAAAAATCAAAAAGTCATTTTCACGGTGTTTTAATTGGTTAAGAATGGCAACAATACCCCATAGAAACAATTGACATGAAAAAATTGGTTCTATATGGGGACAAATAGAAGTTATGAATTTTTGAATATTTCTGGATGAATAATCGTGGCTGGAAATAAAAAAATCAAAAAGTCATTTTCACGGTGTTTTGATTGGTTAAGATTGGTAACAATACCCCATAGAAACAATTGACATGAAAAAATTGGTTCTATATGGGGACAAATAGAAGTTATGAATTTTTGAAAATTTCTGGATGAATAATCGTGGCTGGAAATAAAAAAAATCAAAAAGTCATTTTCACGGTGTTTTGATTGGTTAAGATTGGTAACAATACCCCATAAAAACAATTGACACAAAAAAATTGTTTCTATATGGGGACAAATAGAAGTTATGAATTTTTGAAAATTTCTGGATGAATAATCGTGGCTGGAAATAAAAAAAATCAAAAAGTCATTTTCACTGTGTTTTGATTGGTTAAGATTGGTAACAATACCCCATAGAAATAATTGACACGAAAAAATCGTTTCTATATGGGGACAAATAGAAGTTATGAATTTTTGAAAATTTCTGGATGAATAATCGTGGCTGGAAATAAAAAAAATCAAAAAGTAATTTTCACGGTGTTTTGATTGGTTAAGATTGTTAACAATACCCCATAGAAACAATTGACATGAAAAAATTGGTTCTATATGGGGACAAATAGAAGTTATGAATTTTTGAAAAATTCTGGATGAATAATCGTGGCTGGAAATAAAAAAAATCAAAAAGTAATTTTCACGGTGTTTTGATTGGTTAAGATTGTTAACAATACCCCATAGAAACAATTGACATGAAAAAATTGGTTCTATATGGGGACAAATAGAAGTTATGAATTTTTGAAAAATTCTGGATGAATAATCGTGGCTGGAAATAAAAAAAATCAAAAAGTCATTTTCACGGTGTTTTGATTGGCTAAGATTGTTAACAATACCCTATAGAAACAACTGACACGAAAAAATTGGTTTTCTATGGGGACAAATAGAAGTTATGAATTTTTGAAAAATTCTGGATGAATAATCTTGGCTGGAAATAAAAAAATCAAAAAGTCATTTTCACGGTGTTTTGATTGGTTAAGATTGGTAACAATGCCCCATAGAAACAATTGACACGAAAAAATCGTTTCTATATGGGGACAAATAGAAGTTATGAATTTTTGAAAAATTCTGGATGAATAATCGTGGCTGGAAATAAAAAAATCAAAAAGTCATTTTCACGGTGTTTTGATTGGTTAAGATTGTTAACAATACCCCATAGAAATAATTGACATGAAAAAATCGTTTCTATATAGGGACAAATAGAAGTTATGAATTTTTGAAAATTTCTGGATGAATAATCGTGGCTGGAAATAAAAAAATCAAAAAGTAATTTTCACGGTGTTTTGATTGGTTAGGATTGTTAACAATACCCCATAGAAACAATTGACATGAAAAAATTGGTTCTATATGGGGACAAATAGAAGTTATGAATTTTTGAAAATTTCTGGATGAATAATTGTGGCTGGAAATAAAAATCAAAAAGTCATTTTCACGGTGTTTTGATTGGTTAAGATTGTTAACAATACCCCATAGAAACAATTGACATGAAAAAAAATGGTTCTATATGGGGACAAATAGAAGTTATGAATTTTTGAAAATTTCTGGATGAATAATCGTGGCTGGAGATAAAAAAAATCAAAAAGTCATTTTCACGGTGTTTTGGTTGGTTAAGATTGGTAACAATACCCCATAGAAACAATTGATACGAAAAATTGTTTCTATATTGGGCAAATAGAAGTTATGAATTTTTGAAAATTTTCAAATCAAGAATTGTGTCTAGTTAACATGTGTGGCTAGACAATTTTTTTTTAATATTTGTTATTTAGTAGCATTTGGAATACTGGAATATTTGTAAAATTAATTGGATAGATCGTCAAAAAGGATTTGTAAATGTTTAAACATGTAATAATGAAATGTCCGATTGTGGAGGCGCCGGGTTAAATCCGTGGCTGGAGAATTTATAACCAACTTCTCATCGGTAGGATTCGAATCCTTTTAGAGGATATCTTTAACAAGTTTCTCATCTTTCACGTGGTGAAACATATTTAACTATGATTTTAAAAAGAAAACACTTGGTTAAATTTTACTAATATTAGTACTAGTTTTCAAAATTTTGTTTAATATTAGTGAAATTTAACCAAGTGTTTTCTTTATTAAATCTTCTAGAGGATTTAAAAGAGGCATTCGAATACTTTAGTTCAACTGGATTCGTGATCCGGATTCGTTACATATTTTTAAGAGGATTCGTATTCGAATCCAAATGTGGGTATTCGAATCCTAGTAAAAGGATTCAAATATTTATAAAAGGATTTGAATATTTATAAAAGGATTCGGATAATTATAAAAGGATTCGAATATTTATAAAAGGATTCGAATACTTACGAAAGAATTTGAATCATCAAAAATAACTCGAATTGATTGTGAAGATTAACATGAAAAATGTCTTTTGTGTGTTTTTAAATTTCTTGTTGAATCACTGTTTTATATGCGTGGCGCATGAAGTAAAATTTCGAGTTTAGAAAAGCCCAGAAAATTTGTCTTGGGTCGCTGCGCGACCCTCGACAAATTTTCACTGGGCTTTTCTAAACTCGAAATTTTACTTCATGCTTAGTCTGGGAGTGGAAACGCTCGTTTGAAACTTCAAACTGAATGCTTTGATAAGAACATTTAATGACTTAACATATTTTTTAAGATAATAATCTAGTTTTCAAAATTTTATTTAATATTATTTGAAGTAAAACTGACATCTGAAATGTAAAATTTTTCCGAAATTTCCTCGATTCAAGATTGTTTTTTCTAGCCTTTTAATATAAGTTTCTTCTATGGGAAACCCCCATTTTGTTTAATTGTTTTCATTGTTTTTGTCAATATTTAAGTTAATTTTATAAATTTGTACGTGTTTTGTAATTTGGCTGCTGATTTTGACAGATTTAATAATTTTATATGGCTTTTTTGTTAGTGTTTTGATTAATTTGATTATAATTCCATGACTTTTCTCTGACTTTCCCGGTCTTAATGATATTCAGTGAAATTTTTATTTACGTAATTTTCAGGCATTCGTCGATTTTATAATAGAGATCAATTTGTAGCTTAAACGAGTGTTTTCCACTCCCAGACTAAGCATGAAGTAAAATTTCGAGTTTAGAAAAGCCCCGTGAAAATTTTCGGGCTTTTCTAAACTCGAAATTTTACTTCATGCGCCACGCGTACACAACACTGATTTGAAGTGAAGTTCAGAGACACACAAATACATCTTTAATAAGAGTAACAGGGAGTCAGATATTAAGTCTGTTATCAACTATGTTCAGAGTTATTAATAAATAATTAGGTTTTGAATATTTTTGTTAAAACAACTGGTAACGATATTTATATATTAATGGTTGCAAAAAATAATAATAAAATCAAATTTATTCTTAAAGGATTTGTATTCGTGATTCGAAAAAACGGGATTCGAATCATATTTATCTCTTACGTATCCTTTATTCGAGTATTCATGATTCGAATCATATTAGCTGATTCGGATTCGTGATTCGAATCATTTTTACAAGGATTTATCCCAGTTCTGTTACGTAGGAAGTCTTGGTCCCAAAGTCTTTTAATGTTTACACAAATAAGACAATTAATTTTGTTTGTATAACTTAGGATTTTATTGTGACTATAGTTTCGATAACTTTAACTTGTCATTATCAAACATAAAGTGTTTGATAATGACAAGTTAAAGTTGTCGAAACTATAGTCACAATAAAATCCTCAGTTATACAAACAAAGTTAATTGTCTTATTTGTGTAAATAATGATGTATAACGAAGTAGAAGGCTCCACAGTAAACAGTTTTAAAGGTTAGTGCTACTATTAAAAATGTTCACTTGGTGAACTAAATGCACATCTAGTGATTAAAATGAAACCAGTGGAGAAAAAGGATTACTTGTTTTATTTAATTTTAAGTTCATCTTCAGATAACTCATACCAAAACATTTAGCTTTATTTATTTATTTATTTATTCTCTCACGGGAAACCCCTTTTACAAAGAATATTTACAAAATAATAACAATAATATTTAAAAATTGATAAAACGTATTAATATTATTTGAAATAAAACAACGCAGTTGGCAGGGTTTCACTTTTATTGTTGAACACTGCAACATGTTTCACCACACAGTGGCTTCATCAGGCAGATGAAATAATGTCATTATTTCATCTGCCTGATGAAGCCACTGTGTGGTGAAACATGTTGCAGTGTTCAACAATAAAAGTGAAACCCTCCCAACTGCGTTGTTTTATTTCAAATAGTATTATGGAGTTTCATCATGTATCCGCCTCATCAATTAAATATTTAAAACGTATTAACATTAATAACTAAAATTTAATAAATTGTGGTAATAATTACAGTAATTATTCTATATAGAAATAACAAAATCTAAAAACAATAATAACATAAGGAAAACTAATAATGAAATTGATTTATTATCCTAAAATATTTTGATACCATTAAAAAATTACTTTGTAAAAATATTGTTTTTTTTAATTTTATTATTTTAGTACTAGCTTTTAGCTCTAAAAGAGGACAGTAAAATTATTTTCCCCGGTTTTTTTTTTCAAAATTCAGGAATATTGATTTTTTTGTGTATTTTTTACCTTATCTACGAAAGCACGAAAACGCCTTAACCAAATTACCCTAACTCACGTATTTTCATTTTTTTTTTTCCTTATAACAAAACAAATTAGTCGAGTAAATCCTTAACACCGCCGTAAAAGCCAATGTTTCTGCGCTTTAATTACACGAATTAATACTGGTGAGCATTCTACTAAAAATTGTAAACGCCAGAAAGACTAGGAGGGGCCCCACAGGCCGCTCATGGACTTTTATCGGTCGTTTCACCAAAAACGACATTTTTCGAGTGTCTTCCAGGAACAGCGGGGTTCCTCATCCTCATCACGGATGCGAGCGAAGGGGTTTCAGAATTTAAAAAGTCGGCACGTTTTCACGCTGATTTACGATTTTATTTGATACGCATTTCAGAACACGTTAGTGGAATGTTAAAGAAACACAACTAGAATTTTAATAATAAGAATTTTACGTTTTCAAAATATATTACAGAACGTGTAAAGTGCAAGAAAGTTTCAATAATTCTAACATGGGGATAACGTAATTTTACGTTAAATCGGATGAATTCGATGTCGGTTTAACGTGAAATTGACCTGTAAACGCTTGTAGAAATGTAGCAGCCCACAAAAATCCAAATTTGAGCGCTTCTAGAAGCGCATTTTTTGTATTAAATTCTCAAAAAATTTGTATACTTTATACGATAGCCTATTTAACCCATCAAGCGCCATTGATGTAATAACGCAATATTATTATATTATTTTTTAGTTACTAACTCAATCAGTTAATTTAATTAAAAAAATGTATATATTTTGTTATTTAAATATTTCGATTATTACTCATTTTTCAAGTGTATTTTTAACTTCACAATATTTCAGTGTTTTATACGCGTGGCGCATGAAGTAAAATTCCGAGTTTAGAAAAGCCTGAAAATTTGGTTTGGCCGCTCCGCGCTTCGCGCTACGCGACCAAACCAAATTTTCAGGCTTTTCTAAACTCGAAATTTTACTTCATGCTTAGTCTGGGAGTGGAAACACCTGTTCGAACTTTAAATTAAACTCTTTTATAAAATCGGCGAATGCGTGAAATCTTACAGCATATACATCATGTAGATTTAAAAGGAAAAAACAACAGTAATATAATAAAATCATTCTCAGAAATTATAAAAAGAAGTGCAGAATTTTACCTAAAATAAAAATTAGAGTTAACTCTATAATTGCTTGGCTGTTAATGGATTAATTCCAAACGTATTATTTATTTATATTAAAAATGTAAGTATTTCAACGTTTTCCTGGAAAAAGGGAGTTTCATTTTTTTTTAAGTTTGAGTCCTTACAATAGCAGCCACAATTGTCAAGTTCTAAAAAAATCTTTATACATCAAATGAATGCTTATTTAATCCCCAATTTCTCTCTTCAAACAAATTTCAATTATCTTGAAAACTATGTTTATATCAACTTTTTTCATAAAACAGTAATTTTCTCGAAGTTTTCACTTTCTGCATTTACCTTGTTTACCTTAAATGTTTATATTGTTATTTGTATACTTAAGTTATGATGTTACCCTGTCATTGGATTCTGTATCTTTTGGGTAATAAAGTATTATTATTATTAAAGCGTGATATTTGATAAAATTCTTAACGGATTTAATTTGTTCAAAAAGCCCTTGATTCGGGATAAAAATAAGCTTTAACTTAACCTAAAGTAGTTTTTTGTTGTTTAAAAATTGTTTTCGGCACAGGCGCTCAAAGTTTTATTTAGGTGAATTTAATAATTTTTCGTTTCTTGTAAAAGTTGAAAAAATTTACGAATATATTTTTTTTCTGAAGAAAATAATTAGCCTACATTAATTATAATGTTGGTAGGCGTGTTCTGATTTTTTTGAGATTTTTTATACGAATCAATATTTTTGTGTGAAAATCGTAATTTCTACGTTGAAATTGGTAAATTTTTTAATGACATTTTTATTTTTTTTTGACGAATATATTTTAATTCTAAGGAAAATAAATAGCCTATATTAATTATAATGTTGGTAGGCGTGTTCAGAATTTTTATGAGATTTTTTTACGAATCAATATTTTCTGAAAATCGTAATTTTGACGTTGAAATTGGTGAATTTTTGATTGCATTATTTTTTTTACGAATATATTTCTTTTCTGAAGAAAATAAATACCCTACATTATTCACAATTTTTTTAGATTTTTTTACGAATCAATATTTTTGTGTAAAAATTGTAATTTTTACTTTGGAATTGGTGAATTTTTGACTGTCATTTATATTTTTTTGACGAATATATATTTTTTTTTCTTGAAAAATAAATAGCCTACATTATTTATAATGTTGGTAGGCCTGTTCAGATTTGTTTACGACTCAATATTTTTGTGTAAAAATCGGAATTCCTACCTGGAAATTGGTAAATTTTTGATTGACATTTTTATTTGTTTTGACGAATATATTTTTTTTGCGTAGGAAAATAAATAGCCTACATTATTTATAATGTTAGTAGACGTGTTCAGAATTTTTTTGAGATTTGTTTACGAATCAATAATTTTGTGTGAAAATCGTAATTTTTACGTTAAAATTGGTGAATTTTTGATTAAATTTTTTATTTTTTGACGAATATTTTTGTTTTTCTGAGGAAAATAAATACACTACATTATTTATAATGTTGGTAGGCGTGTTCAGAATTTTTTTGAGAATTGTTTACGAATCAATAATTTTGTGTGAAAATCGTAATTTTTACGTTTAAATTGGTGAATTTTTGATTACATTTTTTATTTTTTGACGAATATATTTTTTTTTCTCAGGAAAATAAATACACTACATTATTTATAATGTTGGTAGGCGTGTTCAGAATTTTTATGAGATTTTTTTACGAATCAATATTTTCTGAAAATCGTAATTTTGACGTTGAAATTGGTGAATGTTTGATTGCATAATTTTTTTTTACGAATATATTTCTTTTCTGAAGAAAATAAATACCCTACATTATTCATAATTTTGTTGGAAGGGTTCACAATTTTTTTGAGATTTTTTCACGAATCAATATTTTTGTGTAAAAATCGTAATTTTTACGGTAAAATTGGTGAATTTTCGATTGAAATTTTTATTTTTGTTTAGTTTTTAAAAAAATTACAGAATTTCTGCATCACTTTAGAAACGATATCAGCAGATTTGTTTCTTGAGAAAACATATAGTTTCCTCGTATAGTTACGTCAAAATTTGTGAATTTTCGATAAACATTTTTTTTTAAATTCTGAAGAACAATAATTATTAGAGAACACTTTATGTAACTAATGGAAAAATATTGAAGTTACAGAATGTCTGCATCACTTTAGAAACGATATGAGCAAATTTGATTCTTGGTGAAAATATAGTTCTACTACAAAACTCTACAAGAAAATATATGAAAAGGAAGTTCCTAGTTGATGCATCCACTATGAACACATTTTTTTTTTTTTTCTAGAAAAATTGTATACCAATTTAAAACTTACTTCTGTATCATCGTAGAAATAATATAAGCAAATTTTTTACTTGGAAAAAATATATAGTTTCCCCATTATTAGTTACTTTTTACATCTTCAGAAAATTATGTAAAATGGAAGTTACTAGTTTAAGCATCCACTATTAGCACATTATTTTTCTAGACAAATTCTTCCTACATTAATTTAAAGCTTACTCAATTTGGAGTTATTTACTTTTGAATTCAATAAAATTAGCTGATATTCAAATATTTAAGAACAGTTTTTATAATACATTTCAAATATTTTAGATTGTTCAGTAGATATAAGGAAAAATATTCAATATTCGTAATATAAAACTTATTTGAATTAACTAAGCGAAAATTTGAAGAAATGCGAACATATTTGTATCTCCGTGGAGTTTATCTAATTGCATTGATAAACTCTACAGAGATACAAATATGTTCGCATTTCTTCGAATTTCTCGCCTAGTTAATTCAAATGAGTTTTATATTACAAATTAAGTGATTTCCCTAAAAATAATGCCATTTCGTTACTATAATTCACTTTTGATAAGAATTTCTTACATGGTTAAATGAAACTATACTTACGTTACGTATATTGATTATTTTTCGTTATCTGTGCTGAATAATCTTAAAAAAATCCTTAAAAAATCCAGCATAAATGTCTCTACAGTACCCGTTTTTTTTTTATTGTACCCACACAATGACCATCGAACGGTAATAAACCTTGGTAACCCTTTTATGGACCCTTTTTGTGAGCGATCAATTTTTATGAAGGTTGACCGTTCAAAAAAAGGGTTGTAAAAAAAATCGTGGTGAAGGTCGGTGTTCGCTCCTTCTTCATTTTTCGGAAACCGGCGTGATTTTTCGAATTTTTCAGAATCCCCATTGATTAGTCTCGCCTAGACCACTGCGGATAAACAGTGGTATGCGAATTTGTGCGCGAAACCAAAGAGAAAAAAAAAGAACGATGCAAATAACGGCAACAGATGTTACGAAGAGCAAAGAATATATCGAAATAGTGCGAAAAATTGCGGAAATAAAAATAAATACATATGAACGAATTGTGACAATTTTTTTTTTGTTATTTGTGCAATTAGTGATAATTGGTGATTAAATCACTTTATTCACAATAAGGCAACAGATGTTACGAAAAGCAAAAAATATATCGAAATAGTGCGTAAATAAAAATAAATACACATGAACGAATTGTGACTAAAAATTTGTTTTGTTATTTGTGAAATTAGTGGTAATTGGCGATTAAAGCACTTTTTTCACAATTTAATTTGTGGAAGTGGAAATGTTTAAGCAGAAGTAATTATATACGAATTATTGTTATTGATAGTAATAAATCAGTGAATTAGTGTGCGTGTTTAGTGTTGTTCTGTTTTTTTAGTGTTGTTTGTTTTTTTAGTACTGTTTTTTTTTTAGTGCTGGTGTGAATATTTTAATTCATCACCATTTGGTTGTTTTCTGTGGTATTAGTGAAGTGTGAAACGCTACAAAAATGTGTTTTCCTCAAAAGAATTTCTCCAATAAGGATAATAGCCAGTAATTATTATTTTGTAAGTATTTAATAAATTTAAATAATTATTTCACGTTAGTAATATAATCTAATATTTTCTGTTTTCATAGAAAACAATTTCAAACTTTTAACAAATGTTTTTACACCTTGATTAACCCATTAACGGCCGAGCAATTATAATAGAGTTAACTCTACAAGTTGATTTTAGGGAAAATTCTGCACTTCTTTTTATGATTTCAATGAATGACTTATTGTATTACATTTTGTGAATTTTTCTTTTAAATATACGGAGCGCGGAGCGGCCAAACCAAATTTCAAGGCTTTTCTAAACTCGAAATTTTACTTCATGCGCCACGCGTATAAAACCCTGAAATATTGTTTGGATTCAGCATACATCAATTAACAAACATAAACAATAAAACTAGGATCACCAACCCGGAACATAGAAAAAAAAATCTTCCCTTAACACAGTTTTTATCCGAGATAATTTCCATTTTCTTTTTGAGTTTTGCGACAAACTATAAGTTCCATAAGTTGCTCCGGGGGATGTGATCCTAATTTTATTGTTTAGTTTTGTTAACTGATGTATGCTGACTCCAAAAATGGCCTTAGTTTGTTTATGGAACTTATAGTTTGTTTCAAAACTCGAAAAAAAAAACGGAAACTATTTCGAATATAAATAGTGTCAGGGAAAGATTTTTTTTTTCTATGTTTCGGGCGTGGTGATCCTAATTTTATTATTTTGTTTTGTTAATTGATGTATGCTGAATCCAAAAATGGGCTTAGTTTGTTTATGGAACTTATAGTTTGTCGCACAACTCCAAAAGAAAATGAAAAATATCTCGGATATAAACTGTGTTAAGGGAATTAAATAAATATATAAAATTACGAAAAAACTATTCGTGAAAATGCAAACAGTGTCTTAATTAATAAGACAATTTAAGACGATAAAAATATCCATTGAAACAACTACTTCCCGTGCAAATACACCTCCGGATATTGAATTATACAATGAAATATTTAAAATTTTATTTAATTTGATTTAAATAAAACTAGTAATCCTTTTTCTTCACTGGTTTATTTGTAACACTAAATATACATTTCGTTCACCAAGTGAACATTTTCAATAGCTGTACTAAACTGTTTAGTACAGCTATTGAAAATGTTCACTTGGTGAACGAAATGTACATTTAGTGTTACAAGTAAACCAGTAAAGAAAAAGGATTACTAGTTTTATTTAATTTAATATCATCTTCACGTAACTCATACCGTAATATTGTGTTAGGGGAAGATTTTTTTTATGTTCCAGGGGGGGTGATCCTAATTTTATTGTTTAGTTTTGTTAATAGATGTATGCTAAATCCAAAAATGGCCTTAATTTGTTTATGGAACTTATAGTTTGTCGCAAAACTCGAAAAAAAAATGGAAATTATTTCGGATATAAATAGTGTCAGGGGAAGATTTTTTTTTCTATGTTTCGCGGCTGGTGATCCTAATTTTATTGTTTAGTTTTGTTAATTGATGTATGCTGAATCTAGATATGCCCTTATCTTTCTTATAGAACATTTAGAAAGTTGTCAAAATCATATTAAAAATTGTATTAATTTTAGGGGTACTTTAAAAATGTAGGGGTTGAAAATTTAGGGTGATATTATGAATAGTTACTATAGTGATCCATTCTTTATTGATTAATAGTTAATTCAGATTTTTATCTGCAATACTTGGCTTAAAATAAATAAATTTAAAATCTATTACTAACTTCACACCCGTAAATTAATAATTTTGCGTGTGTCCATTAATGGGTTAAACATGGAGAAAAATTCAAGATAGATTTACTAATTGTTTAACAAATTATAAATATCAATAAAAAACGTTTTAACTTTGTTTGTATAACACAATTTATTTTTATGTTACTGCAGTTTCAGCAAATTTAGCAAATTTTAACATGAAGTGTGGTAAGCTAAATTTGCCTAAACTGCAGTCGCATAAAAATAAATTGTGTTATACAAAGTTACAACGTTTTTTTATTGATAAATTAACATGTATAATGAAGTAGAAGCCTCCACAATACAAAATTATAAATAGATAACACTCCTATAGTTAACGAAAATGGGCATATAAGTGTGTAAACATTATTTGTTGATTTATAGGTTCGATTTACTTTCGTTTAATTTAAGGAAGAAAAAATTGAAAGAACTAATAATATCCAGTAAATGAAAAATTTTTTTACGATCAACTTAATTTTACGAGCTACGAACGCTTCCTAGCCCGTAAAAAACCTCCCGTAAAACTCTCGCATGCACTAGTGCAATTTGTTAATGAGCTTCAGTCGCTCGTTTGTTCTTTTTTTCTGCTTAGTTTTGGAATGATGTCCCTCGACCAAATTTGAAATTTTCCAATTAAGCTCGCGCGCGATGTTCCCCAAGGGAAACGGTCGGACCGTCCTTGTTTATCCCCTGGCTGCGCAGCGTCGCCATAAAGACGCGGAATTATCCATGTTCCAAATTAACTACAACTTTATCTGCGGAATTACAGACTTAACGGCACCCCGGTAATAAAACCGTAAAATTATGAGTTATGTTTTCGGTGTGGCGTTTAAAACCGCTTTGTGATAACAATGAATGTGTGAATTTATAATAAAATTATTTGATCTAGGGTGAAATTTTGAATATATACAAGAAATATCGTATATTCAATAAAATAAAACCTCTAGAGTGCTATGGAATATATTGTAGGTTGGCAACTCTGAAATTATACATTATAATTATTATGTTTGACGTTTTAAATGACAATTTCTAAAGCCTGTAGCCAACATAAATTTTAAAAAAGATAAAATCATAGCACTCTAGAGGTTTTTTTTTGGTGAACATTTGATAGTACATTAATAATAATAATAATAATCGTTTATTTCTCAGCAGAATAAATTCTATTTACAGAGAAAAATACAGTTTTTTTTAAAATATACTAACTAAAAATAAACATTAATACAAAATGGTAGAAATAAAGTAAAGTAGTGGATAAATTATATGGCATATTTGATAACAAAAAACAAAAGAAAAGTCACTGCATCATGTATATTTAAAAATGTCAACCTAGATATCGGCGAAAATTCAAATAATTTTATTTTGCGAGTTACGCGAGGAGTTAAACTAAACTTGGATGAAAACAAAAGTATTATTGTTCCCATCGTGAAATTACACTACACCTCCAGATACCATAAAATAAAGTGGAGTATATTTTGAAGTTTACTTTAAATCAGTGTTTTATACGCGTGGCGCATGAAGTAAAATTTCGAGTTTAGAAAAGCCTGAAAATTTGGTTTGGCCGCTCCGCGCTTCGCGCTACGCGACCAAACCAAATTTTCAGGCTTTTCTAAACTCCAAATTTCACTTCATGCTTAGTCTGGGAGTGGACAACACTTCTTCTTAGAAGTTTCAAATTATAGGATCCCTCTAGATTACTAAGTTTGTTACCATTTTACAAAGGCTACAGCTCGAAGGACCAATCATGATATTCGGGGACAGAAGGACTGCAGGGAATCGAGGTTTTTTTACAAGAAAACAACGAATATCTGAAGGTTTACAACATGGATAGGAAAGAAAACATCCAATTTTAAAAAAAATATCGAAGTTGGGTTGGTTTTCAGTGCATTTTCAACTTCACCTTTAATCAGTGTTTTATACGCGTGGCGCATGAAGTAAAATTTCGAGTTTAGAAAAGCCCCGTGAAAATTTGTCGAGGGTCGCTGCGCGACCCTCGACAAATTTTCTACGCGGGGCTTTTCTAAACTCGAAATTTTACTTCATGCTTAATCTGGGAGTGGAAAACACTCGTTAGAAAACTCCTAAACACTTTTATAAAATAATTGTTTTACTCAACGAATTACCCACTCAACTGAAAAAACGAGAATTAGTTTTAAAACTGAAGTAAATAATATTTCTTGTAAACTTGAAATGAAAACACTAACACTTTATTTACAAAAATGTTTATTTTGCTTTTATTTTTGTTTGGAATGTACATCTAGCAAAATAAAAATTACTGTGAAGAAAGTGTTAGTGTTTTCATTCAAAGTTCATAAGAAATATTATTTACTTCAGTTGTAAAACTAATTCTCGTTATTTTAGTGATTAAGTAATTCGTTGAGTAAAACAATCATTTTATAAAAGTGTTTAGGAGTTTTCTATCGAGTGTTTTCCACTCCCAGACTAAGCATGAAGTAAAATTTCGAGTTTAGAAAAGCCCCGCGTAGAAAATTTGTCGAGGGTCGCGCAGCGACCCGAGACAAATTTTCACGGGGCTTTTCTAAACTCGAAATTTTACTTCATGCGCCACGCGTAAAAACACTGACTTAAAGTAAAGTTCACTTTATTTTATGGTACCAGTAGTGTTATTGAACGATTTGGTATTTTTCAATTTTGAATAATAGGGATCTGCATAATATATAAAATTACGAAAATGTTATTCGTGAAAATGCAAACAATGTCTTAATTAATAAGACAACTTAAGACAATAAATATCGATTGAAACAACTACTTCCCGTGGAAATACACCTCCGGATATTGAATTACACAATGAAATATTTAAAATCTTATCTGATTTGATTTGTCACAACGCTCTATCAAGATATAAGTAACATTTAGGTGAAATTCTCTTCAAACCAACTAACAAATAAAAATTAATTTTTATTTGTTAGTTTATTAGCAAACTATAAGAAGCATAAGCTTATTTTCTCGAATTCAAATAGTTTTTAATTTGAATTATTCTCTCACAATTTAAACCTTCATTATTGAATTATTCTAATAGGGATCTGTTTAAAGGAAAAAGTCAATTGCGAAATCTTGTTTATAGAAATTACATATCGTCGGTTTTAAAATCATAAAGCGCAATTAATTTCCCGCGCACTTAATGACTTTTATTATTAAACGAACGTTACATTCATAACGTTAATTCCGTGCCTAATTAATAAACACGACATAAAAAATTTTCATCAACAGCTTTTCTAAATTCATGAAAAATTACCATAACCACTTTATCCTCTCATACCTCATACATAACTCCTTAAAATTTACTACGATTTTATTCATCATACGCGTTCGTTAATGAAAAAACAATTAACGCGCTAACGAATTGTGCACCTAATTAAAATACCTCCGCATAAAACTCGATCTATTTTTTGTACGCTCATTTCGCTTGTATTTTATCAATTAACAGTTCATTAGGGCAATCAGAGAAAATTGTCGGCGGATTATTAGGTTAATAAATTTCGCATCGGGAGGTTTTCTAAACTGCTGCCAATTGCAGATGATGCGTGATTATTTGCATCGAGATGACGGACACCCGTGGAGATGATTTCGAATTAATTTTTATTAGAAGTGATATTGCGATGTGATCGAGTTGGAGAAAGGTGAGGTTGTTTGAAGGAAATTGATTTTAGCTACTGAACGCGATGTAATTGGATTAAATAGAAATAACTTCATGAAAAACGTTTCATTTGCAATATTTTCCATGATGGAATTTCTTATATTCTATACATAACCTGAATAGACATAAAAAAATATTGTTATTTAGAATTAATTCAATTATAACAATTTTACTTTCTGCTTAACCTGGGAGTGGAAAACACTTGTTTAAAATTATTGTTTAATTTAACATCCTAATTATTTTTTTTCTTGAATAACTTTCTCATTTATCGTTTGGTGAAACATTATGAAATAATATTAAAGGATAAATTAAAAACACTTTGTTTGTTTCACTATTTGTTTCTATTTACTCGACTAGTTTCGCTTTTTACGGCATTATCAAGAGTGATAATGCCGTAAAAACCGAAACTAGTCGAGTAAATAGAAACAAATAGTGAAACAACCCAAGTGTTTTTAATTTATCCTTTAATATTATCCTAGCTATTATTTCTTAAATAACTTTCTCATTTATCACTTAGTGAAACATTTTGAAATAATATTAAAGGATAATTTAAGGCATTATCCTTTAATATTATTTCAAAATGTTTCACTAAGTGATAAATGAGAAAGTTTTATAAGAAATAATAGCTAGGATATTATTAAAGGATAAATTAAAAATACTTGGGCGCAACTAGTCGAGTAAATAGAAACAAATAGTGATACAAACCAAGTGTTTTTAATTTATCCTAGTTATTTATTAAGAATCTTAAAACGATAACTAACTTTTCTGAAAAAAACGTCTGTTATAATTAGTGCTCCACGATATTCTTCTTGAAATTCCGATAACGCACAATGTAGAGATGACCGAGAGAAGTATGTACATAAGTTTATCGCGCAAGGTTGTGCGACTGACTCTATAGCTTTTATTCTAAAAGGATACGATAAAGTTGTAAGTGCTCTCTGTTGAGTGTGAGATTAATTAATTTCTGGGAAAGTTAAGTATTATTAAAACGAGTGGAAAAATTGTTGAAATGGATGTGTTATCAGTGTTAAAAGGTTAGTAGGGAGGATGTTATTAATTTATTCATTTACATTCTTTTTTGTTAATGTAAAATCATTAGTTCGTTACAAAAAAAAACCCAAGATTAAGTATACTGAAGTTATTTTCTTTGGAATAATTTGAATAAGATAAGAGTTGCATATTCTTCAGGCACTTTTTAAAGAGTATACCTATATATATATATATATATATATATATTCTTTTAAAAAGTGCCTTAAAAATATGCAACTCTCATCTCAATAAAATAACAATTAACTGAGATATTGATAAATATCGAAAATGGAAAATAATGAGATTTTGACTGTAACTCGTAAACAAAAGACGATCGCCGGTTTTCGTTTCCACAATCAAGATCGAGGATGAGCAATTCATTTTTTTTTTAATCTTTTCTAGTTTCCGAAATCCCCCCATGAAGCGTCGAAATGTATACATCTATTTAAAAATAAAAATGTTCATTTAATTTTTTTTAATCTTTTCTAGTCTCCGAAAACCCCCGAAATGTGTACATCTAGGATTTAAAAATTAAACTGAATAAATGACATTGCCAGTACTTGATTGCAGAATACTTTAAACATTTACATTTATTAATTTAATTAAATCTTTGATTTGGTTGGCGTTCACTTTGTGGTTCATCTTTATAAAATAATATTAAAACACTTAACTTTGTTTTACCACTTTAATTAACTTTTTACAGTGACTATAGTTTCGACTACAAGCTAGTCATTATCACTCAGTTTGATAATGACCAGCTTGTAGTCGAAACTATAGTCACTGTAAAAAGTTAATTAAAGTGGTAAAACAAAGTTAAGTGTTTTAACATTATTTATTAATTAGTTAATACAAACGTGTTAAATTAAGTTACCGCATCATATATTTAATATCGTTTTTTGCTTTTATTATTATTTTTTTTATTTATTAAAATTATGTTAATTTCATTTTAAATAAATATATAATAATAATCTTTTGCGTTCTTATGTGATAATTAATTACAATTTCTACCTAAATACCAAGTCGGAATAATAAATTATCATTCAAACCGGCGGTTTTTAAAGTAATTCGAGGCGTAAAATATAAAACAAACATAAAAATATCATAAAATCGTATCGTAAACTTTAATTTTATACGCATAATTAATAGGCTCTACTGGTGATAAAATTAATCACTCCCGGTTATTGGGTGCAAACTGGTCTCTAAAATAATCACAATAAAAATTACATTTCAACGTTTTTTATTGCCACGATTATACAATGCAAACAAAATGCAACTAGATATGGCAAAACAAAAATCAATAGTTATGTGGCTATAAAAACATATTTTTTATATACATTATCCAGTAAATGTATATAAAAAACTTGTTTTTAATAGCCATATAACTATTGATTTTTGTTTTGCCATATCTAATTGCATTTTGTTTGCAATTCCACCATTTCACCTTTATATTTTTGTATGTAACTATATTTAGACGCCACAAACACATTTACACACATCCGTGGACCCAGGTGGAATCATTTTGTACTTCAAAATGACTCCATTCGGCGGGACTCGAAGCCGCGAGCCCTCAACCCCAAAAACATTTTATTTTTTTCATATTGTGAACATACAAAGAAAAAAATCAACAAAATATTTAAAAACGGTTTCTGATTCAATAGCTCGAAAAAATGTTTGTATGATTGGCATGATCCAACACGTTGAAATTACATTTGAGTAGCGTCGAGTGTATTCAATATACTTTACCACAAATTATTTTTTATGAAAAAAAACTCAAAATATAAATTTATATAAAAGAATAATAAATTATCTTAAACCAAATTAACCTAATAAAAATTTCCCTTCAGAAAATCTCTACTAAAAATTTAGAAACACAGATTTATTTCAACAGGTTTTCCCTCTTTAAATAAAACATTAAACTATTACAGTCAACAATAAAAAATAAAGAAATTAACAGCAACTTTAAAAATAAACCGCTCATATAAACACTAAGAAAACTAAGAAAAAAATCAAGAACAAATCTGGACGTATGGTCACCTCAACTCTTTAATTCAATTTGTGTTTTGTTGTGGTATAATTAAACATCTACACAAGCAAAATTGAATTGAAGAACAGACATTTTCAAATGTATAGGAACCAGTGGCGGCTCGTCTATAAGAGCTAGGACATTTGTTTTTTTTTTAAAGCTTTCAGTTCTAAGTTTCGAACGAGTATTTCCAATAAAGTAAAATTCCGAGTTTAGAAAAGCCCGAAAATTTAGTTCGGTTGGCTAGCGAAGCGGCAGGTATTCAAAGTTGGAATTACTTGCTTCCAACAGTTACAAGTGATTTAGAAAAGCACAAATGGTAAAAAAAAATGTATTATCATTAATCTAAATAGCACACGTTACTTCTCATATCTCTAATAATAATTTGCGACATGTTTTTTAAATTTAAAAAAAAAATTTCATCACAAAATTTATATTTTTGTAAGGAAAAATTTTCGATTTTTATCAAAAATTTTGCATTTTTCAATAATTCTCAAAAAGTTCACAGACGCTCATATGGATGTTAGAAAAGATTCCAGCTAGCTATTTCCTTGCTAAAAAAAAATATTACAGCCACGAACGCTAATTAAAGTCGATTGAAAAAATATTAATTTCCCTAATGTTTAACTTTGAATGTTCTTTCAAAGAGTAATTTATACACTATAGCTTAAATTAAAGCTATTTTAATCCTTAATCTAATACTGTAATCGTTATAGTGATGAATAAAACAGCGAATTGAATAATTTTAATTTTCTACACTGGTAGAAATTTAGTTATTTTTGACTTACCTCATATACCGGGTGTTGACTTGGCGGACGCAACATAGGAATCCCAGGTAAATTTTGAAATCTTCAAATGTTTGCTCCTCTATTTATTTTAGAAACAAAATGTATTTACCTTTTTTGTAGAGGGAAAAATTCTGATTTCATTCGTGTTAACGTTTATCACATTACGTTGGTCTAAGTTAAAATAATTAAGAGAAAGTAATGTGATTTTATAAAAATATTGACGCCATGGAATTGAAACAACAATTGCGGATGTCAAAATGGCAATAGATATCGTAGTCACTTGATTAAAGTAAATGTATTCGAAATGATTTACACTATACAAGACAAAATCCTCCTCATAAAGTGGTATTATGCAGACCACACTTATCACGATGTTTGCGTTATGTTTTTTGTCGTTAATTAAGTAACAGCAATATCTTGTGCTATTTTGACATCCGCAATTGTTGTATCAATTCCATGGTATGTCATTATTATATAAAATCACATTACTTTTTCTTAATTATTTTAGCTGTAAATTTTCTGACATTCGTTGATTTTAAAAAAAAATTCAATTTGAAGCTTTAAACGAGTATTTTCCACTCCCAGACTAAGCATGAAGTAAAATTTCGAGTTTAGAAAAGCCCCGTGAAAATTTGTCGAGGGTCGCGCAGCGACCCGAGACAAATTTTCTGGGCTTTTCTAAACTCGAAATTTTACTTCATGCGCCACGCGTATAAAACACAGATTTTAAGTGAAGTTCGAACATACATAAATTTGACAATATTATAGTGTTTTATACGCGTGGCGCATGAAGTAAAATTTCGAGTTTAGAAAAGCCTCGTGAAAATTATCTGGGCTTTTCTAAACTAGAAATTTTACTTCATGCGCCACGCGTATAAAACACTATAGTATTGTCAAATTTATGTATATTTGAACCTCACTTGAAATTAGTGTTTTATACGCGTGGCGCATGAAGTAAAATTTCGAGTTTAGAAAAGCCCAGAAAATTTGTCTCGGGTCTCTGCGCGACCCTCGACAAATTTTCACGGGGCTTTTCTAAACTCGAAATTTTACTTCATGCTTAGTCTGGGAGTGGAAAACACTTGTTTAAAGCTTTAAATTAAACTTAAAAAAAAACAGGGAATATCCGCAATTGTTGTATCAATTCCATGGTATGTCATTATTTTTATAAAGTCACATTACTTTTTCTTAACTATTTTAACTTAGAGAAACGTAAAGTGTTAAGTGTGAACATTCATAAATTGCGAATTTTTCCCTCTACAATAAAGTGACATACATTTTGTCTCTAAAACAAGTAGGGGAGCTTATATTTGAACACTTTAAAACATTTCCTATGTTGCGTCAGCCAAGTAAACACCTGGTATACTGTTCTAAATTAATAAATCATTAATAAAACACGATTTAATTTCCTTTCTTCACTTATTTAAATAAGTGAAGAAAGGAAATTAAATCGTGTTTTATTAGGGATTTATTACTTCACATAACTCAAAACAAATAGTGAATAATAAATCATTGATCAATTTCAACCATACGAAAAACGACCAATTATAAATTAAATAAGCTTTAATTTGATGTAAAATAGCATTTCTTCACATTAAATTTAGCTACGCTACAGAGGTTTAAAGTTTTAATGACTTGTTTCTAACAGTTTTCAAGTGATTTATGAAACCATAAAAGTTGAAGTAATATTTGTTTTATCATGAATCTAAATAGCACACGTTATTTCTCGTATCTATAATAATCTGCGACATGATTTTTAAATTTTTGAACAAATGAAAAATTTCATCATAAAATTAATATTTTTGTAAGGTATTTTGATCAAAAAATTTGTATTTTTGAATAATTTTCAAAAAATTCACAGACGCTCCTATGGATGGTAGAAAAGATTTCAGCACTTTTCCCCAATAAAAAAATATTACAGTATCCAACGCTAATTGAAGTCAATTGAATAAACATGAATATCCCTAATGTTCAACTTTGAGTGCTTTTTCAAAAAGTAAAGTTTGAGTCTGTATAACACACTATAGCTTAAATTTAAGCTAATTTAATCCTCACTCAAATACTGAAAGCATTATAGTTATAAATCAAACAGCGAATTTAATAATTTGAATTTTTCTTCACTAGTAGAAATTTAGTTATTTTTGACTTAACTCACACACACTGGTATAAATTCATTAATTCTTAATCGATTTTAATCATTCGAAAAGCAGCCTATTCAAAATGAAATAAGCTTTCATTTGATGTAAAACTACACTTCTATATATTAAATTTAGCTACGCTGCAGAGGTTCAAAGTTAGAATAACTTGTTTGCCACAGATCTTAAGTGATTAAAAATGCATAAAAGTTAAAGAAATCTTTGTTTTATCGCCAATCTAAATATCACACGTTCTTTCTTATATCCGTAATAATCTGTGATTTAATTTTTAAATTTTTTTAAAAATTTAAAAAAATCATCGTAGAATTGATATTTTCGTAAGGGATAGGTATGAAAAAATTTACGATTTTGAACAAAAATTTTGCATTTTTCAATCATTCTCAAAAAATTCACAGACGCTCTAATTGATGTTAGAAAAGTTTTCAGCTAATTATTTCCCCAATAAAAAAAATATTACAGCCACCCACGTTAATTGAAGTCGAATGAAAAAATATTCAGTTCCCTAATGTTCAACTTTGACTGTCTTTTCAAAGCGTACTTTTAAAATCTGTTGAACGCATTATAGCTTAAATTAACGCTAATTTAATCCTTAATCCAATACTGTAATCATTGTAGTTATGAATCGAGTAGCGAATTTAATAATTTGAATTTTCTATACTGTACTTTCTCTTAAAAGTCTGTAGGTCTGTTCTTTACATAAATTAGCGCAGAACTTTTTGAACTGAATCAGTTCCTTACATAAACTGGGCGTCTGCAATTGTCAATGTGAAGTTGCACTAACTAGAACTGGTGATGTCAGAAATTTGAACTCAATTCAACTTAGTGCTAATCCCCCCGATTCCGTACGCGATATGTTAAATTCAACGTATACGTTATTAATTACCTTCATAATCTAAGTATACCTACTGAGCAAACCCATTTAAGTAATGTTTCAAGAACATTATAACAACGTTTAATGTTGCTACAATGTTAATGTTGTTTGTTTTTTGCTCAGTGGGTACATATCAAGTAATTAACGCAATTAGACTGTGATGATAAAGAATAACATGTACGTTCAATTTAACATTTCGTGTACGGAATAGTCCTGAATATCTGCTTGTAAAGGAGGTTTCGAATGCTCCAACAAGTATATCGGATACTTTTTTCTCATTAAACACTTGGGAAATCATTTTCAGCAACCTAGACAGTTCAGTAACTTAATTTTTGAATATCTATGATAAGGCCCTTAATGATTTTCAACTATTTTTATGTATAAGTTCTTCACCTAAAGAAGCAACAACCTTGTGAAACAATTGTCGTGAAATAAACAAAAAATTGTTAAAAATCATTAAGCATTATCAATAATACATTGGTTCTATAATTCTGGATATTTAATTAAAACGGTTTGTTTCACTGTTTTAAGTGAATCAAACCAAGTGTTTTATTAAGTATCCAGAATTAAGTTCAAAAGTGTTTTACCACGTCTTGTGGTGGAGGCGGTTACTTGTGAAACATTGTAAATATTTAAATTATAACACTGATTAATTTTTTTGTATTCACTTTTTATTTTAAACTGTGACTAGTTTTGGCTCAATAGCGAGCCATTATCAAACTAAGTTAGTTTGATAATGGCTCGCTGTTGATCCGAAACTAGTCACAGTTTAAAATAAAAAGTAAATACAAAAAAGTAATCAGTGGTAATTATTTAAATTTTTCACCACGGGTTAAGTGAGAAATTAATTAAACTATTGGTTTTATAAGTTGAATTAACTTGGTTTTTATAATTTATTTATTTTTCAATTAGTTTTGGCTTGATGCGTCCACCTTTCTGAACCGCTGAAAAACTTAACCCATTTTCATCTAAAATTCTCCGCCGCACAAGAATTCCCATTCGATAAATTTGAATTACAGCTTGATATTTATTAATAAGGTTATTAGGAGAATAAATAACATTCATAACGGGCGGGGATTTAAATAAATTTACTCGAATTTACGAGCCTCTTGCTGCGAGAGAGGCCGTTACGCACGGTTTGATCGATTCAGGTTGTGTCGTATTTGAAAGAAAACGTGATTCGATTGCGGGTAAACATTTCTCTGATTCTCTGAATTTGTGATTTAGAAAAACAAACTCCTGTTAAGGCGATCGCATGTGCAGAATTACTTACTAAGAAGAAAATCAAAGGTGGCGACGGACGTCAACTTCGATTTCCTCCTCAGTAATTTAGCACAAGTGAGTCGCCTCTTTTCAAAAACCGATAAATCCATTCTTTTCAAGTGGATTTAGGCGTTTTTTTTTTAAAAGGACCCAATCAAAACATCCACACAGTCTCTCTGAACACAATGGGCCTAATGAGGCCTAAGTGCAGTGCAGAACTGCACACTCCTCTTTGAACCAGTCTCTCTGAAGAATTTCTAAGAATGTAATTTTAAAGAGCAGAGATTTCTTGTATAAAATTAATTCTTTTGTTTAAGAAAAGTGACCCTTGGAAAGAAAACCAACACGATTGGTTTTAAAGAAAATATTTACATATCTTGTGGTAGAGGCGGTTACTTTGTGAAATATATCAAATATTTAAATAATTAACACTGATTATCAAACTAGTTTGATAATGGCTCGCTGTTGAGCCGAGACTAATTACAGTTTAAAATAAAAAGTGAATACAAAAAAGTTAATTATTTAAAAATATTTACAATACGCGAAACATTAAGCACTTTATTTTTAATTTAAATTGTATATTTTAATGTAGTACCTGTAAAATATTACCGGTATTTAAATTTCTAAAAGTTTGTACATACGAATAAGTACTTTAATTTTTTACTAAAAAGAAATTATTAAAATTATGCCAATCAAGTAGATAGAAGAATTATGGCTGGCAAAGATAGTGTGGATGTTTTGAAATAGGCGGCTCAAGTGTTTTCGTGTAGTGCGATTTTGAAGTAACTGTATTGTCTCGAGTTTACGTGAAGTGATTAATCACAAATAAAAAGACTGTTATTCCTTACTAAGGAATAACAGTCTTTCTATTTGCGATTTTGAAGTGGTTTCGAAAGTAAGAGCGGATGCACATTTTAGTTTAGAATTTTGCTATACTACTGTGATCAAAAAATAAGGTGAATTTGTTTGTAAAACGAAAAATCTTTATTTAATCTTCTAAATCTATTGAATTTCTTTTAAAGACACAATACACTTATGCCAACGTTTTTCCAATCCCCGAAACAGTCAGAAAAGTAATTTTCCAAGATGGCCTTTAATACTTTCGATAATGAAGGTTTAAATTAAATTACATTTAATACTTTCTTCGATTCTGCTGTTATCAAATTTTCTCGAAACTCGAAATTTTACTTCATGCGCCACGCGTATAAAACACTGATTTCAAGTGAGGTTCAAATACACATAAATTTCACAATATTGTAGTGATTTATACGCATGGCGCATGAAGTAAAATTTCGAGTTTAGAAAAGCCCAGAAAATTTGTCTTGGGTCGCTGCGCGACCCGAGACAAATTTTCACGGGGCTTTTCTAAACTCGAAATTTTACTTCATACTTAGTCTGGGAGTGGAAAACACTCGTATAAAGCTTCAAATTGAAATCTTAAAAAAAAACGAATGTCGGAAAATTTACCGCGTATGCATATGTTTACCTTAAAGAAAAATACACTGTAAATTCGAATTTCTCGCCTAGTTAAATTAAGTGAGCTATACACATGTACAAAGTTCTCAAAAAATTCACAGATATTCTAATCGTGTCTAAACTTACCTACAAGCACAAATAAATTGATTCATTTGATAATTTATGTTAAACATAATTACAGTTAGCTATTTTACTTACTAATATTGTTATAATTTCTTGAAGTTAACGACTTAGTAATATCAATTTATCATTTTCCAATTTATCATTTCCTTCTTCAAATTTCCAACTTAACGAGCTATCATAATGTTCTTATTTGTTCGGCACCAAAAAAGAGCTATCATAATATTCTTGTTTTGTTTGGTACCAAAAAAGAGCCATCATAATGTTCTTGTTTTATTCGGTACCAAAAAAAAGAGCTATTATAATACTTTGAGTTTGTTAAACAGCCAAAAATCTTGCTATATTCGGCGAATACAGTAGTTGTGAATAGATATAGGTCGATTTTTTGCCAAAATGTTGTCGAAGAACCAATGCAGTATCTGAGTGTGCATCATCGTGGTGCCAAAACCAACAATTGTCTGCTCTTAATTTTGGAATCTTAATAACTGTATATTTTTAAATTATGAACTGTGGAGGCTCCTACTTCGTTATACATGTAAATTCAATGAAATAAAACACTTTAACTTTGTTTGTATAACACATTTGATTAAGCCAAATAGAAAAATCAAATTTCGCCAAACATCTAATCGATGAAAACCATTCTTTTGGCGAGGATGTACTTAAGATCATCCATTATGCCGAAAAGGGCCGAAAAATGAACCTCCTAGAATCCCTGGAGATACAGAAAGCCCGCGCTAATCCGGGAATCCCCCTAATTAACGACCAAGTCGATCTAGTGTATACCCCCATTTTTAATGCTATTTTGTAAATAACCATTTTGTGTATATATACCTGTACCATACCGTAATTTAAGTTACTCTGTTTGATAATAGCAAGTTGAATTGCCGAAACTGCAGTCACGCAAATAAAAATAGTGTGTTATACAAACAAAGTTAAAGTGTTTTATTTCATTGTATATTTTTAAGTTTACGTGGAGTGATTATTACTCTAAAAAACTGTTATTCCTTACTTAACTTTTTATTTGTGTCTCGAAATGTATATCTAACGATACAAATAAAAAGTGAAGTAAGGATTAACAGTCTTTTTTAGTGTTTGACTCTTGAGTCGAATAGTTTTACGAAAACTACGCTTAACACTCAAATAATATTGCTTTTTAACAGTTTTTGGAAAAAAAATCATAATGCTCAACAAGGCGATAATCAAAGAAAACTGTTAGCATGGCCTTGTATGGTAAAAACAAAAAAAATCACTTTTGTATGTTTAAAAAACACGTATAGCTCTGCAGCAGTTGAATATATTGACATGAAAGTCTGCATCTAGGTACCAAAGACAGTACTACCAGCCTACAATTAATAATTTGATGATTTTATAGCAACCTCGCAGTTTAAATGAAAAATTCGCCTTACCTTTTGATTACTGTAGTAATTAGCATGTAATAATAATAGAAAGGATAAAGTGTAGAATAATTTGAATAACTTCCTGTTTCTGTGTAAAATCTGGTTAATTTTTCTTTTAAGTGTACATATCCCGATTCAGCGTATGCATTTTTACGAGAGCTAAGGGTTCGTAACCCTATCTTATTTTACTTACTGGTTATTCTTATTTATTATTGATAATGAGCACCTTGTGTCTCGAAATGTACATCTAACGATACAAATAAAAAGTCAAGTAGGGAATAACAGTCTTTTTTATGTGTAATAATCACTTCACGTAAACTGAAAAACATACAGTTAAAGAAAATAAATATTATTAAAATCTAAAATATTTTTATATCAACCACTAAAATATAAATCAAAGCTCTTCTCTTCTCATTGTGTGAACTTTACAAGATGCTCAAAGTTTTACGTTTCGGGCACTTAACGTTTTTACGGTCGCAATTTGAATGTAAAACAGGGAACCGTTCTTTTTTTATTTTATGTGAAAGCACATCATATCAATTGAGCACCTCATTCGGAACGTTCTGCCTTTGTTTTCTTCTTCTTCTTATTTTTTTTAATCCGACTTCCTCCACGGAAAAATTATTCTGATGTGGGATTTTACAGCGTGATTAAAATTACTGAGCATGGGTGTTGATGGTCTTTAATTGTTTTTTCTTGCTTTCGCATTAATCTGGTCGTTAAATTTTAAAGAGGTTTTCTAATTAGAGTATGTTTAATTTATCAGAGATTTTTCTTTATGCGTGTAAGTGGATGAATTTAATATTTATTTCTTGATGTTGGAAGATTGTCAAGAGTTTTATTAATCTTAATTAACACAGAGATTTGTAATCGTATTTATAGTAATGAAATATTGACCGAGTGTTTTCCACTTCCATTTTAAGCATGAGGTAAAATTTCGAATTTAGAAAAACCTCAAACGTTTAGGGTTTTTTTTTCTAAACTCGAAATTTTACTTCATGCGCCACGCGTATAAAATACAGATTTCAAGTGAATTTCGAATATACATAAATTTTACAATATTTTAGTGTTTAGAAAAGCCCAGAAAATTTGTCCCGGGTCGCTGCGCGACCCTCGACAAATTTTCACGGGGCATTTCTAAACTCGAAATTTGACTTCATGCTTAGTCTGGGAGTGGAAAACACTCGTTTAAAGCTTCAAATTGACCTTAAAAAAAACGAGAAATATCTAATACTTTACAGAAAGTAGGTTGAATTCGGAATACGTATACTTAAAAGAAAAACTCCCTGTATATTAGGGTATGTATACTTAGAAAATATATCCATGGGTAAAAATAACTTGAATATAATCCGAGTTAAGTTCAATGACATTAAAGTCTGTGGCATTGACTGACATTTATCAAAACACCCGATGCAAGTAATTAAAACGGCATACCCCAGATAACTTAAACAAATTTCAAGCAGTTAAGGAATCCATGCGTAAAATCGAAACAAATCCTAACTATGATAATAAGAACTTGTAAATACATGCAACGTATAACGAAAAATTTAACCTAGAAATTACGCGAAATTACCTATACATTAATTTGACCACTTTCTGAAACAAATGGATTTGTACCACAATAAAAACTATTGTGATATAAAGCTTGTATTAAATGACACTATTTTCTTTGACCTAGAAAGTCCTATCAAGGCGAAAAATATCACATCCACTCGCGAAATTACCTAAACATTAATTTGATTACTTTCTGAAACAAATGGATTTTTAAATTATAAATAGAAAAGTTGTACTATGTTTTAAGCTTGTATTAGACGTCACTATTTTTTTGTATAAGAAAATAGTATACTATTTTCTATCATGGTGTACCAAATAGAAAATATTCTATTTCCATTATACAAAACTGTACAAGATTTGCTTTTGGTCATATTTTGTGTATTACACCATAATAGAAAATAGTGTACTATTTTCTTGTACAAAAAAAATAGTGTCTAATGCAAGCTTGAACACAGTGCAACTTTTCTATTTATAATTTAAAAATCCATTTGTTTCAGAAAGTGATCAAATTAATGTTTAGGTAATTTCGGGAGTAGATGTGACATTTTTCGCTTTGATAGGACTTTCTAGGTCAAAGAAAATAGTGTCGTCTAATACAAGCTTTATATCACAATAATTTTTATTGTGGTATAAAGCATAGTACAACTTATATATGAATTCGTGAGTTATGTGAAGATTGTTATAATAGTAATAAATAGCGGTTAAATTCCTTTCGTCACTGTTTTTATTTAAGTACTTAAATAAAAACAGTGAAGAAAGGAATTTAACCGCTTTTTATTACTATCATAATACAACTTATCTATTTACAATTAAAAAGGGAATACCACGTAGTGAAGGTCTCAACGATTTCGATGTTAAATTGATTTTTCTAATAATAACTTTGATGGTGTGTATTAAAAATGGGATGATGAATTTGAATTAATAAATTAGGCCAAGGTTCACAATTCTCAAAGACATTCAAGCTTGACCTACCTTAAAAGTGTGGCGCTCCTGTCGCCGTCGCCGTTGCCGTCACCTCCGTGATCTCAATTACTCTGGGTATTCTTGCAATTTATTTACATTCGATTAAAAACACATCCTTTCTGTTGATTTTTTTAATAGGCCGCGTGCCCGTGCCCGTTGGCGAGCAATAGTTGGTGACACTGGCTCTCTTTTTTTTTTTCGTATCTGTTTAGGACCGGGTGCCATGTTGAAGGTCGGCGGCCATGCTGGTTTTATCGACCAACAGGGGACACAGACAGCTGGCTACGCCCTGCTCTTTGTGCGGGCCCCAAAACCCATTGTTGTTTATGTTGGACTGCAACCCCCCAAAGGGTATTCTAGGGTGGTCGAGTGTAAATCTGCTGATTTACGCTTAGGTTTTTTTTTGTTTTTAGGGGTGTGCATCTGTTGTTTAATTAGGGGAAGATTGATTGGAAAACGAGTTGATTTCATGATCAATTTTATATTGTTGCTGTAAAGGGGAACATTTTAAAGGTGTGTAAAACTGATACTGTGTAACTCCAACCTAAATCCGATGTTTACCTCCAGACCAAAAAATGTTGAACATAATTCATCCCTGAATAGAATTACAACTTTATATGTTTTGGAATATCTGTTTTTTGTGATCTAATGCACCAAAAATTTGGAACTTAGTGCATATATGGACTTCGAAATGTTATATCTTTTTATTATTAAAAATAATATATTACAACAATTTTTTCTACTTATAAAAATTACATAAAATTAATCAATGATTTTATTGAGCCGAAATTTTAGTATATTTTTTTTACATCAAAAAGCAAGCTATTTCTAACATCAAGGAGATTATAGAAATTTTTTTTTAGAATTTTACAAACATAAAAATTTACATCGAAAATTCTCAAATTTTATAAGGGTATTGAAAATACTAATATTTTCACACAAAAAAAATTTTTTTGTAAAAATCTCAAACACTCCTACAGACACTCCTGCTAGTATTATAAACAATGTATGCTGTTTAATTCCTCAAGAAAAAAATATTTCAATAACTTTTTCTACTTCTAAAATTTGAGATTTTTACCAAATTTACCAATGATTTTATTATGCCAAAATTTTAGTATATTTTTTTACATCAAAAAAAGTTGCGCAAGGTATTTTTACCATCAAGGAGAATATAGAATTTTTTTAAATTCAACAAAAATTAAAAATTCCATCGAAAATTGGCAATTTTTTTAAGGGTTAGTTAGGTATGGAAAATATTATTTCTTGAATAATTTTCTCACTTATCACTTGGTGAAACATTTTTAAATATTGATAATGAAGGTTTAAATTAAATTACACTTGGTTTGTTTCACAATTTTTTACTTTACTATTTACTCGACTAGTTTCGCGTTTTACAGCATTATCAGGAGTGATAATGCTGTAAAACGCGAAACTAGTCGAGTAAATAGTAAAGTAAAAAATTGTGAAACAAACCAAGTGTAATTTAATTTAAACCTTCATTATCAATATGGAAAATATTAATATGTTCACACAAAAAAAAATGTTTTTGTAAAAATCTCAAAAAAATCACAGACACTCTTACTAGTGTTAAAACAAATGTGAGCTGATCAATTTCTCAAGCAAAAAAATGTTCAACAATTTTTTCTACTTTTAAAAATTACAGAAAATTAATCAATGATTTTATTAAGCCGACATTTTAGTATAATATTTTTTTTACATCAAAAAAGTTGCGCAAACTATTTCTAACATCTAGGAGATTATAAAAGATTTTTGAGAATTTAGCCAAAATATAAATTTCCATAGAAAATTCGCAAAATCATAAGGGTTAGGTTAGGTATGGAAAATAATAATATTTTCACACAAAAGAAAATATTTTTGTAAAAATCTCAAAAAATCACAGACGCTCTTACTAGTACAAGAAATAATGTGTGCTGTTTGATTCCTAAAGAAAAAAATATTTTAACAACTTTTTTACTTTTAAAAATTACAGAAAATTAATCAATGATTTTATTGAGCCGAAATTTTAGTATAATATTTTCTTTACATCACAAAAAGTTGCGCAAGCTATTTCTAACATCAAGGAGATTATAGAAGATTCTTTTTAGAATTGTACATAAATTGAAATTTCCATCAAATATTCACAAATTTTATAAGGGTTAGGTTTGGAAAACATTAATGCATATTTTATTTGCAAAATATTTGTTAGATGTAATAATACATACATAAAGCCTAACGAGTTGTTTTTTAATATGAACCTATTATGATCCCATTTTGAAATTTGTGACCCATTTTAATTTATCCACTGAAATATCTCGACAAATATGCATCGTAAAAAAAAATGTTTAGGACAACAGTTTAATGGTTTCGAGGGGGCCATCCGGTCCTGTACAAATATTTGTCACCCCCGCCCCCCCCGGGGGGGGAGGGGGGCAACATTGAAATCTTAAATAGGAACCCATATTTTTTATTGAAAATTCGGATTCTACACTAAAAAAGATAAAGGTTTTATTCAAGAATTTTTTTTGAATTCGTAATAGATTTCGTTGTAGTCGTAAAAATTAAAACGTTCCCGGTAAACCTAAAATATCTGCTGTGGCCAACACAGGTACCGACCGTAAGTTAAAATAATATAGGACTATAAAATTCATGATTCTAATGACTTATTGAAGTTAATTTGTACAATAAAATGTCTTTTTCAACTTTTTTCAATTTTGTCGTAAAACAAATACTTTCTGTCAGCTTAAAAAAACAAAAAATTGCATACACACCGTAGAAAAAAATAAGGATTTTTTTGGTAGCATTAAAAAATCTAATACCATCTGGTTCTGGTTCAAAGGGGAGTGTGCAGTTCTGCACTGCACTTAGGCCTCATTAGGCCCATTGTGCCACCTCCCGTAGATCACCCATCCTCAGTTTAGTCAGCCCACCTTGTTTAAGTATTCTAGCATAGCTGAGGTGTAATACCATCTATCAGGTGTTAGAAAATCATAGAATTAAACTTTGTATACTTTTTTTTTATACAAGGACTCACGGTCTCCGTAAAGGCTGTTTTTTCATTTTTGCGATTAATAATGTAATGTAATAATGTAGGTTTTATTTATGATTTTTTTAATTCTTGATAGATGGCGCTATCAAGAATTAAAAAAATCATAAATAAAACCTACATTATTTTTGGTGTAGAATCCGAATCTGAAATAAAAAATAGGGGTTCCTACTTAAGATATCTAAGTTGCCTCCCTATTTCTTTCACGGGAGGGAAGGGCGGTGGGGGACATTTCATAGGATCGGATGGCCCCATCGAAACCATTAAAGTTTTGTTCTAAATTTTGTTTTGTACGATGCATATTTGTCGAGATATTCCAGTGGATAAATTAAAATGGGTCACCCTATATATATAATTTTAAACATTTTTGAAAATGCGATTTTTGAGATATTCAAAATCGAAATTTTAACTTGAAATAAATAAATTATAAAAAAATTGAATTTTTTTGTGATGTACAATATAAAAAAGTTTATGAAAAGTGCTTCAAAATGTGACAAGTTTCACATCACTAGCTCAATTTGGAGACCAGTAATCGTATTTTAAATAATAGCGATTTGCGATTTTGACGAATTTTTCTGAAATTCAGATACGTATATCTTCAAAACGCCTTGACATTTTTGATAAAATTCGTTATTTTTTTCTGTATATATGTGAACAAAATTAAAACATAATCTGAGATGGTAAGATTAAAGACTGTGTTGATTTGACATGGAATTTTCCATATCCTAATGTATTCGCTGTAAAATTTCAAGTTTCATTGTTTATTATAACATTTTAATTTAAAGCATTAAACAAGTGTTTTCTACTCCCAGACTAAGCATGAAGTAAAATTTCGAGTTTAGAAAAGCCTGAAAATTTGGTTTGGTTGCGTAGCGCGAAGCGCGGAGCGACCAAACCAAATTTTCAGGCTTTTCTAAACTCGAAATTTTACTTCATGCGCTACGCGTATAAAACACTGATTTAGTGTAAAGTTTAGAGTATACATCTTTAGCTTATTACTTTAGTAGTATATTTTGAACTTCGCTTGAAATCAGTGTTTTATACGCTTGGCGCATAAAGTAAAATTTCGAGTTTAGAAAAGCCTGAAAATTTGGTTTGGTCGCTCCGCGCTCGTTTAAGCTTTAATTTGAAATATTTTCGGAAACAACGAATATCTTAAGATTATATTTATTTATTTGTCAAATCGACGGAAGCCATTTACAAAAATACATAAATATAAACATGAATTACAATAGTAAAGGTATAAAACTTAAAGCTAACTTAAATCTAATAACTTAGGCTTAAAATATGTCACCTATACAGCATATATTGAGATGCGTATATTTAAAAAAAACTCCCCTTATATATTATTATGTATTGTATTAAGAGAAAGTTCATAAAAAATGCTACAAAATAAGACAAGTTTCACATCGCTAGCTCAATTTGGAGAATAGTAATCGTAATTTAAAAATTTTGTCATTTGCGATTATGAATCATTTTTTTGAAATTTAGATGCGTATATCTTCAAAACGGCTTCACATTTTATCATAAAATTAAATATTTTTATTCTTCTATAGAAAGGCAATAAGTGAACAAAATATAAAAATAAATAAAATAGCAAGTGTGTTAATTTGACATTGGAATTTCTTTTTTAACAATACAATTGCAATACTTATTATAAAAACATAAAAACTAAAGTTAAATGGAATTATTTTATTATTACTTCGTTTTGTGATTACACGTGTAACAAGAAAAATGCCATTTAAATGAAAAATGTTCGCTACGATGGATAATTTTATTTTTACTCGGTTGAACAAGTTTCTGATATTTACAAAAAAAAAGACAGGAGCCACCTGATAATTCTCCGGCTATGAAACCGCCCCCCTTGATGACATTTTCCCTCGATATTTCCAGAACTCCCCACTGAATGGGCACATCAATCCCTAACATTTCCACGCCTTGGAATGTGTCTCCTACGGCTGTTCTTGACCTTTTCCTAGAGAGAGATCGATAATAATGCGTCGATGCGAGGCCCCAATTCGCCAACATTTTATCACCTATAGGAATAAAATACATTTTACACCAACAATAACACACGCATATAACACACAAAATTTCAACTACTTATTTATATTGATTGATAAGGCTGATAAATGTTGAAAGTTCATCTTCACTTTTATATAAATAAAACAATTTAAACACTTTCAAATATATATTGTGCATTCGCTACAATTGTTTCGCCACACTGTGGCTTCTTCAGGCGAAGATAACATGATATTAGAATAGACCAAATTATAAGCATAAATACGCGAGAAAAGAAAATGCTTTAATTTTTCCTTTGGCTTAAATCAGTGTTTTTATTAAAGATTTCAGTAAATGTTTAACAGGTGTTTTTCCACTCCCTGATTAAGCATAAAGTAAATATTTCGAGTTTAGAAAAGCCTGAAAATTTGGATTTGGACGCTGAGCGAAGCGAAGCGTCCAAATCCAAATTTTCAGGCTTTTCTAAACTCGAAATATTTACTTTATGCGCCAGGCGTGTAAAACACTGGCATATTGTGTTGCTCGAAAACACAAACTGATCTTCAACAAAAAATCAAATTCTTTTTTTTTTTCGATGATTAATGAAATATCTATAATCCCCATTTCCATCGTTTTAATTTAAAATAACCCGCAATCTTTACAATAACGGAGACTATTTGGTAGATTTTAAAAAATCGAATAGTACAAGCTTATTTAAAGAACTCACTTTAATGGGTTTTTTACAAATCATGCACCCAAAACTAGTACATAATTTATTCAAAAACTCAAAAATCATGCAGCCAAAAATCTACGAAAGAGTTTTTCCAAAATTCGAACAGTACATACTTCTGTTAAAAATTCTCTTTGGTAGATTTTGCAAAAATCGAACGGTCTATGCTTCTATTAAAATCTCTGGTAGATTTTCCAAAAATTGAATATTGAATTGTAAGCATGAATAGGTGAGAAAAGAAAACGTTTACTTTAATTTTTCCCTTGGCTCAAACCAGTGTTTTCCTTAAAAGTTTTAATATGTGTTTAACAGTGTTTTTCCACTCCCTGATTAAGCATGAAGTAAATATTTCGAGTTTAGAAAAGCCTGAAAATTTGGATTTGGACGCTGAGCGAAGCGAAGCGTCCAAATCCAAATTTTTAGGCTTTTCTAAACTCGAAATATTTACTTTATGCGCCAGGCGTGTAAAACACTGACCTATTGTGTTGCTCGAAAACACAAACTGATCTTCAACAGCAAATAAAATTCTTCTTTTTCGATGATTAATGAAATATCTACAATTCCCATTTCCATCCCATTAATTTAAAATAAGCCGCAATATTTAGAATAACGGAGATTATTTGGTAGATTTTCAAAAATTGAATAGTACAAGCTTCTTTAAAGAACTCACTTTGGTGGGTTTTTTTACAAATCATGCGCCCAAAAAACTAGTACATACTTTATTCAAAAATTCAAAAATCATGCAGCCAAAACTCTCTTTGGTAGATTTTTTCAAAATTCGAACAGTACAGCTTCTGTTAAAAACGCTCTTTGATAGATTTTGCAAAAAATCGAACAGTATATGCTTCTTTCAAAATCTCTGGTGGATTTTCCAAAAATCAAATCTTGAATTGTCAGCATGAGTAGGTGAGAAAAGAAAACGTTTACTTTAATTTTTCCCTTGGCTCAAACCGGTGTTATCCCTAAAGGTTTTAATAAATGTTTAAAAGTTGGTTTTCCAGTCCCTGTTAAGCATGAAGTAAATATTTCGAGTTTAGAAAAGCCTGAAAATTTGGATTTGGACGCTGAGCGAAGCGAAGCGTCCAAATCCAAATTTTTAGGCTTTTCTAAACTCGAAATATTTACTTCATGCGCCAGGCGTGTAAAACACTGACCTATTGTGATGTTCAAAAACATAAAGTGATCTTCAACAGCAAATCAAATTCTTCTTTTTCGATGATTAATGAAATATCAACAATTCCCATTTCCATCGTTTTAATTTAAAATAACCCGAAATCTTCAGAATAACGGAGATTATTTGGTAGATTCTCAAAAATCGAATAGTACATGCTTCTTTCAAAAACTCAAAACTCATGCACTCAAAACTCTCTTTGGTAGATTTGTCCAAAATTTGAACAGTACATGCTTCTGCTAAAAGCTCCGTTTGGTAGATTTTGCAAAAATCGAACAGTTAATGCTTTTTTCAAAATCTCTAGTGGATTTTCCAAAAATCGAATTTTGAATTGTAAGCATGAGTAGGTGAGAAAATAAAACGTTTACTTTAATTTTTCCCTTGGTTCGAACCAGTGTTTTCCTTAAAAGTTTTAATAAATGTTTAACAGGTGTTTTTCCAGTCCCTGTTAAGCATGAAGTAAATATTTCGAGTTTAGAAAAGCCCGAAAATTTGGATGCAGCCAAAACTCTCTTTCGTAGATTTTTCCAAAATTCGAACAGTACATACTTCTGTTAAAAATTCTCTTTGGTAGATTTTGCAAAAATCGAACGGTATGTGCTTCTATTAAAATCTCTGGTAGTTTTTCCAAAAATTGAATCTTGAATTGTAAGCATGAATAGGTGAGAAAAGAAAACGTTTACTTGAATTTTTCCCTTGGCTCAAACCAGTGTTTTCCTTAAAAGTTTTAATATGTGTTTAACAGTGTTTTTCCACTCCCTGATTAAGCATGAAGTAAATATTTCGAGTTTAGAGAAGCCTTAAAATTTGGATTTGGACGCTGAGCGAAGCGAAGCGTCCAAATCCAAATTTTCAGGCTTTTCTAAACTCGAAATATTTACTTCATGCGCCAGGCGTGTCAAACACTGACCTATTATGAAGTTCAAAAGGACAGATTGATCTTCAACAGCAAACCAAATTCTTCTTCTTCAAATTATTATAATATATCTACTTTTCATTTCCATGATTTCAATTTAAAATAAGCTATACTCTTTAGAATAACGGAGATTCTTTGGTAGCTTTTCAAAAATAGAATATTACAAGCTTCTTTAAAGAACTCAGTTTGCTGGTTTTTTTTTTTACAAATCATGCACTAAAACTTAGTAGATTTTTCCTGAAATCGAACAGTACATGCTTCTTTCAAAAACTGTCTAGTAGATTTTGCAATAATCAAACAGTGAATGCTTCTATCAAAAACTCTCGTTAGCAGATTTTCCAAAGATCGAATGAATAATGCATGCTTCTTTTAAAAACTCTTTTCAGTAGATTTACTAAAAATCGAACAGTGCAAGCATCTATAAAATACTTAGGTGGGTTTTCGAAAAATCTAATAGTGCGTACTTCTATCAAAAACTCTCTTTTGTAGATTTTTAAAAAATCGAGTAGTGTATACTTTTTAAAAAAATGGACTTGCTCAAAATCAAATAGGTAATGGTTCTTTGAAAAACTCTCTTTAATAGATTTCCTAAAAATCGAAAAGTTCATGCTTCTATGAAAAACTATCTTTGGCAGATTTTACGAAAATCTAATTTGTCAAATCAACGGAAGGCATTTGGAAACATTCAACTTTGAGCAATTTTAAATACACCAACTACTGAGGGAATTCAAATCATGTAAATTATTATATGAACATGTATCCTTAATAGGAGTATACAACTTCAGATCGTCTGCAAATAGAAGACAATTAGAATGCTGAAAACAACCGATAATGTCGGTAATAAATGTATTAAAAAGTAGTGGTCCTATGTATGATCCCTGTGGGACACCGGATATAGGATGAGATAAGCAGTCATTCCTGCGCACTAATTGCGTTGGGGGTCATTTTTCCCTTACAATTTTTCCCCTAGGTTATTTTTCCCCGCGCTATTAATTTTCCCCTCAAATTTTCCCCCGGCTATTATTTTCATAAGAAGATGAAACTTAGACTCAGAAATGTATTCAATTGCGTGCAATGATTGTAGCAAATGTTATATAAGCCAAACTCAAAGGATTTTTTTTAAATATTTAAGGAATATAAAGGGTGTTTCACCTAAAACTCCCCAGACTAAATAACAAGAAACTAAAAATGTTAAATTGCGTATTCCCAATTCGATTGTGTTTTAATTGACAGCAACGTTTTAAGTTCCAATGGGAAATTGTTTTATCAGAATTTGATGTTAATTAGTCTCAATTTGAAGTTGAAAAGTTATAGCTTAAATATCAGTTGCGTAGAATATGTTTGAGCTAAGTAGAACTATTTTGTTTTTATTTTTATTAATATTTGAAAAATATGATATTTTGTATAAATATAAATAATTCAAATATTCGAATACTCAAATACTCAAATATAAATATTACAATCACTAAATTTTTTACTTTAAATCAATGTTTTCTACGTCTAGTGCATGATGTAAAACTTCGAGTTTAGAAAAGCCTAAAAATTTGGATTAGCCGGGCTTCGCTTCGCTTGCACCGACAAATCCAAATTTTCAGACATTTTTAAACTCGAAATTTTAGATCATGCTTAATCATGGAGTGCAAACACTTGTCATGACCATGATGCGACAACTCTCGTTAGGACGGCCCATTAGAAGAGCCAAATCGCATGACCAGAGAAGGATTGAACGTCGAATCAAAAACATAGTCGCGAAATATGATGATTACAGGGAGGAAGACAAACTTTTAGATTATTTACGAAATATTGGTTGTAATATAACTTTATAAATTTTGTAATATAACTTAATTAAGTTGATTGTTGCGTTATTATTCATTTGGGGGAAAATTAGATTAAGGGAATATTAATTTGGGGGAATATTATTTCGGGGGAAAAATATAAGGGGAAAATTTGCCGGGGGAAAAATTTTAGGGGAAAAATGAACCCCAATCCACTAATTGTGACCTATCTGTTAAATATAAATAAATCCACTCAAGCATAGTGCCATGAATACCAGACCTAGCAAATTTTTCGAACAGGATACCATGATCTACACTATCAAATGCTTTGGAGAAATCCGTGTAGATGGTATCTACTTCGTATTCTTCCTCCAAAGATCTAGTGCCAGCCTCACGAAAGATAAGTAGGTTTGATGTGGTAGAGTATCCTGGTCGAAAACCGAATAATAGTACATGTTTCTTTTAAGAACTCTCTTTGGTAGATTATTACCAAATTTTCAATTATCGAATACTGCAAGCTTATTTTAAAAAACTGTCTAAAAATATCCATTACAAACAACTCTAATAATAAAACCAACTCATTCACCCAACTCACACCCTCTAATGCACTTTATCCGCAGTCGCATACAAACCCCCGTAATTTGCTCCCGCTAGGTGGTGCCAACAAATTAATTACATTATGCATAAAGATTTATCGCCATTAATAAATTAGCGGATCCTTTAAAAAGCGGCGTGCCGTCCAATTTTAAAACGAGACTGCCGCCAAACACGAAACTTTCCAGCCGAATCGATTAAAGTGTGTGCAACTGCAACTAAAAAAAAAAAAAAATGGCAATTTGCTAATGGGGTTTAAAGACGTCCCTTTATCGGACTATGGCGTGTCGGGGAGTGGATTGTTGGGTGAAATACGGTGGTGATTTTTTATCGTAAATAGGTGTATTTAAATTTATTCGTCTGCACCAGGTAAATGGTGTTGTTTGATGGCGTGTATTGTTTAGTTATTTTATTTTTCTTGGTGTTATTTTAAGACGGTTTTTTACGTTTATCTAGGGATTAAATGAGCATGATATCATCGAATTAGATGTATTAGCTCCTGGTGCTAACTTTCACTTTTAAATTCCAAGTGGTCCGGAAAAATCAAGATTTGCCAATCGATAAGAATTGCCAATTGATAAGATCGGGTGAGCTCGGTTCAAATTGCCTCTCTTCAGATATGAAATAAACGATATCTTAGTATTATCAAGGGGAGCTAATAAATAAATAAACCTTATTAAACTGGAAATCGAATAAAAAAGGAAAGACTGCGGGCAAGAAGCGGTTTAAAAGTAAGATAGTCGTAATATAAACCAATCATAACTCTCGCATCCAGCAACAGCATCCAAATACGGTTTCTAAATTTTATATAGAAACTGCCTAACTGGATATATGAGGCGATGGAAGCTAGGCCACTCTTGCTCTCATTGCCTTATACAGAGAGTTTTATGTGACACCGAACATACTAAAATGTACTCAATGTTAATTTTCCTATGTTCGATGTGTACTGGGACGCATCAAAGCATTGAGTGCGATGCAATTGGCTAGGATTTCTAATTGTAATATAGTCAACCCAATTTACACTCTTCCCTTCAAAAATAAAAGAAATCTGTCAGTTATCGCAAGCAAGTGATATTTGGTGTTCTAGCACTTGAAGCAGACGTAGACGAAGAACGGACGGAGAGTTAAACATATCAATAATGTATACAAAGGAGGAAAAGATTATTCTGGTAAACTTATACCATGGAGAAAACAGTTCAAGAAATTCCCATGATTTATTTTCTGAAAAATGTTCTGTTCAAGCAAACTACCATTTATTTCAACTATTTCGAACCTTCTAGAACAGTTTGTTTGGATAAATTTCACAAGCGAGGAGTTAGAAGTCCGTCGATATTATCGGAAGAGATAAAATTAAACAATTTCTGTTATGTCGAAGAGTGTCTAATAATATCCTTACTATTGCAAAATCATTTAATATTTAAAAATCCTTTGTACGTAGGAGTTCTACAAGAAGTTATGTTTGGATCCTACAAATTCCAACATTACTAGTCGCTGTTTAATAACATTAAGCGATAACATTCTTTTAAAATTGTATTTAATATGTTAAATTAAATAACGAAATGTTGCGAAAAATTGTGTTTACTGATAAAGCGTTTATATCTTCTTACCTTCTTTAACTAGTATTTTACTGATTAAATATATAACAAAAGTTGATAACCATTCCGTTGTACTAAAATATTCATAATACAATAGATTGTGGTTGACATAATAATTGACAAATTTAATTTATTTTTGACGTGAAGAGTGTACATTGGGTTGACTATATTACTATTAGAAATCCTAGCCAATCACATCGTACTCAATGCTTTGATGCGTCCCAGTACACATCGAACATAGGAAAATTAACATTAAGTATATTTTAGTATGTTCGGTGTTACATAAAACTCTCTGTATATCCAGTTAGCCAGTTTCTATATAAAATTTAGAAACCGTATTTGGATGCTGTTGCTGGATGCGAGAGATATGATTGGTTTATCCTAACCCACAAAAAAGTTAAAATGCTAATAAATGTAGATTTAGCATCCCAGTGCAGTTGAGATGCTAAATTTACATTTATTAGCATTTTTAATTTTTTTTGGGTTAGGCCACTCTTGCTCTCCTAGCCTCATATACAGAGAATTTTTCCTTCAAGTATACATATCCCGATGTTTGCTCTGTAAATATTCTAGCATTCGTTGTTTTTAAATTGAATTGAATCTGAAGCTTCTAACGAGTGTCTTCAATCCCAGACTAAGCATGAAGTAAAATTTCGAGTTTAGAAAAGCCTGAAAATTTGGTATGGTCGCGTAGCGCGAAGCGCGGAGCGACCAAACCAAATTTTCAGGCTTTTCTAAACTCGAAATTTTACTTCATGCGCCACGCGTATAAACCACTGATCTAAAGTGAAGTTTAAAATATAGCGCTTAAGAACAGAGCTTTAGCGGTATATTTTAAACATCACTTTAGATCAGTGTTGTATACGCGTGGCGCATGAAGTAAAATTTCGAGTTTAGAAAAGCCCCGTGAAAATTTGTCTCGGGTCGCTGCGCGACCCTCGACAAATTTTCTACGCGGGGCTTTTCTAAACTCGAAATTTTACTTCATGCTTAGTCTGGGAGTGGAAAACACTCGTTTGAAACTTAAAATTTAATACTTTTATAAAAACAACGAATGCTTAAAAGATTACAGAGTGTAGTATGTATGTATACCTAAAACAAAAATTCCGTGTATGTAACTGTGGAAAAATGAAATAAACGATATCTTAGAAAAATAAGCTAAACTTGTAAATATGATTATTAGATTCTTATCAATCGAGGTAAGAAATATTGCAGACTAATGACCAGTTCCACCAAAAATGTTGAACGTGATTCATCTCCGAACTTGATAATAATATTAGTAGCAATGTATGATGATTTATAGTATTTAGAGATACAACCCGTTGAGCAAAAATTATATATTGGGTTGCAATATACTGTATATTATATAATAATATCAGTGCCAATGTATGATGGGTTAGGTATAAATGAAATTGCCAATTCTTGGTTGCAGAATACTTCAAACATTAAAAGTGCGATTCTTTTCGCAATCTACAACAAGTTAGTCTTACAAAGACTATATCAAACACTCATTGAAACAACTATTTCCCGGGCTAATACCCCGACGGACATTGAATTATACAACAAGTGTTTGCTGTTACATACAGTAACCTACTGCAAATGTAACAATTTGGGTCAAATGTTCAATGTCCGTCGGGGTATTAGCCCGGGAAGTAGTTGTTTCAATGAGTGTTTGATATAGTCTTTGTAAGACTAACTTGTTGTAGATTGCGAAAAGAATCGCACTTTTAATGTATGATGAGTTATATTATTTTGCGATAACCCCTTGAACAAAAATTGTATATTGGGTTGCAATATACTGTATATTATATAATAATATTAGTAGCAATGTATGATAAGTTATATTATTTAGCGATACAACCCCTTTAGCAAAAATTGTATATTGGGTTGCAATATACTGTATATTAGGTTTTAACTGTATATTTGGTTGCAAACTGTATATTGGGTTGCAAACTGTATATTGGGTTGCAGACGTCCATTGGGTTGCATTGCTGCATCAATGGAACACCGATTATTGCTTATGTTCGAAAGTTGTAGTAGATATCTTCCTAAAATTCAAGCGTCTTTAGCAATTTGCTTTCGGATTATTTATTTTAGTTATACACACATATCCCAAAGCAAATTGCTATAATTTTGAAAGCGCACGCTTAAGTAAGAGGGAAAAAACATTGGTAAACTTCACAATAAATTAGTGTTTCGTACGGGTGGCGCATGAAGTAAAATTTCGAGTTTAGAAAAGCCTGAAAATTTGGTTTGGTCGCTCCGCGCTTCGCGCTACGCGACCAAACCAAATTTTCAGGCTTTTTTAAACTCGAAATTTTACTTTATGCTTAACCTGGGATTGAAAAGAAAACACTTGTTCGAAACTTCAAAATTGAACACTTTTATAAAATCAATGTACTTGAAAAATTACAGTGTATACAACGGGATCTGAATGCTTACAACAAAAATGCTGTAAGTGTTTTGTAATGAAAAAAACAGTCCATAAAAAAATTAATCGTAATTCTATTGGGCTTCCAGAGAATAGAAGCTCGGAAATTCCCATTAAAAAAGGGTCGTAAAACACCCGAGAGTCGGCAATAAATATCTCCAGAGGATTCGATTTAGAGACTTCCACTCGGAATATTGCGTGTTCTATTGTACAATTTGATTTTGACTGCCTCGCCTCTAGTCTGGTGTAGACTTTAAACAATTTGATTTTGAGTTCGCCTCGCCCCGTCTGCAGTGGACTTTGATGGATGTCCGTCCCGGCTCCAGTCGCGAATAGCATTTGGATCGGCCAGGTCCTATTTATAAACACTACTGACACATTTATCACAAGATGTGGTCCGTTTCGAACGTTACGTTGTCACCACATGTTGATTTTATTTGGTTTTGTTCAAAACAAAAAATTTAAAGAAAAACTCCCTGATTGAATATAATTCAGTTTATTGAACTCACTAAAAAATACTTACTTCACTTTTTATTTGTATGGTTAGATGTACATTTCGGACAAGGTGCCCATTATCAATAACAAACTTTTTAGTGTAATAATCACTTCACGTAAATACAAAAACATACAGTTATTATTGAACTCATTATTTCAAATGAGTTCAATAATCACCATTTACCTGGTGCAATTATACAAAAAAAATCCCTTTTCTTGTAGACACTGTAACTTGTTTCACCAGCGACCATATCAAAACATCTACCCTATTTGTACCTACCAGTATGCAAGTCTTCTGTCCAGTGAAGAATACATCGTTGTAACATAATTTTGATAGTCACTTTTGAATTTTAAGAAATAGAGAACATCATTCATATGTACTAATTTTAACAAATATATCTGTAATATTTTGCACGTTCCCCATTAAAAATGCAATTTTAAAGAATAAATGTTGTGCTTAATATTATGTGCAATGTAAATGTTTTTATTTAAAACCAGTTGTGTTGATTTTGTTTCAAAAGCCCACTAAGCTCAAACAAAAAATAATTTTATTTAGAAAAAATATTGTTTTTTCAAAATTGTATTTATGGACATTCTTCGTCAAGACCGTGTCGACGTTTTGATCGGGTCCTGTTTCACCACAGTGTGACTTTATCAGGTAGATAACAGATGTACAATTATGCTTCGAAATTCAAGACGTGCTAGAACAATGATGATAATGGATACAATTATGACGATTGGCATGTCTACATACATACATTTAAGGCAGTGTAATTTGGCCTTTTGACTTTTTAAGGCTTTTGAGTGCTCAAAACAAGGAAAGATATATAAGGATCATTTCTTAGATATTCGAAGAATTTTAAGGAAGAGAATTGATAACTTTTTAGACACTCAAAAAGTAATCTAAAAAATTCTAAGCAGGGTAATGTAGGCGCCCAAAATAAGCCTTAAAACGCCAATAAGCAGAATATTTTAGCCATTAAAAATAAACAAAGCACAAAATGGAGGTATTTTAGACTAGCACAACAGGCAAAAAAATGAAAACAGTAAATAGGCAGTTAAGACAATTAAAGAATTTTTTAAGGCGCTCAAATTGGGACCTCATCAAAGCATCCACACTATATTTGCCACAAGTAATGCTAGTCTTCTTCCTACTTTTTTGACATAGTTTTGATAATTTCTTTTAAATAAAGAATTAAAGTACCTACTTGTATGTACTAACTTTTAGAAATCCAAATACCTGTAATATTTTTTCAGTTTCTCTATTCAAATATGCAATTTTCATTAAATATAGTGTGCTTAATAACCACCAATTGTGTTAGTTTTTTTCCAAAGCCCATTTTGTTAAAACAAAAAAAACATCTTGTACAAGAAATCTCCGCTCTTTAAAATTTCTTTCAGAGAGACTGTGTGGATGTTTTCATCGGGTCCTCTCAAATTAGAAAAGAACTATTTTTGAAGGGGCATTCAAACAAACCTAGAACAATAAGAAGGAAGTTTTTTAGGACAATCAAACAAGAAAAGAACAGTTTTTTGGAGCACTCAAACAAGCAATGAACAATAATGATAATCTCTTAGACATTAAAACAAACAGAAACGACGAACATATCCAGCCTAAAAGCCTAAAAATACTGGCCTTAGACGTGAAAAATATTACATTTTGAGAAAAAATTCTCCTTATTGTTACCTTTTCATAAAAACAATATAACAGGTATACGAATAGCGACGAGTTTTGGACCTTCCGATTGAGCATTTCGCAGAACACCACCGTTGATTGAAGGGTTGCACAATACCATCCATTTTCTATGAAATCATGCCACCTAGTTTTTTAAGATAAAACTACCAGTAGAACTTTGCTAGTTAATGAAGATAGGGCAGATGGCGTTGCTGTGTTTTTTAAAATATTTAGTTGAAAAAACTAAGTTCAAATAATAGGAAGTATTACATCAGGAAAAAAATGCAAATGGTGTGGTTACAATTAAGATTTATTATCTTGAAAATAACTGTATATTTTTGAGTTTACTTGAATTGATTATTTCACTAAAAAATACTGTTATTCCTTACTTCACTTTTTACAAAAAATGAAGTAAGGAATAACAGTCTTTTTTAGTGTATCTTGAAAATAAATGTTTGTGTTAACATATTTCAGCAAGTGTTAAGTGAGAAATTATTTCAACAGTTAACAATTGTTAATCTTAAAATTAAGCTAATAGGAAGTTTAGAATTAGTTCAAACTATTCTTTTTTAATTTCAATTCACTTGTTTTTTTTTATTAGTAAAACAAACCAAGTGAATTTAAATTAGAACCTATATATTAGTAGAAATATTTGACCAAGTGATCAATGAGGAACAAGTTAAAGATATATTTAAATTTTGCTTAAAATTCCACAAAGAGATGGTAAAAATCTAGTCAAATCTAGCAATTGTTTTCCAACTGCCATCCAATTTCATATAAACCTAAGTTACCATAAACAATATCTTCCAATGTCTTTTAAAAAAGCAATAAGGATTTAATAATATATCAAGTGAAAATTCTCAGGTCCATCAAATTCCAAATATGGGTAAATTAACATAAAAAATCCCTTCTATACCTTTTCAACTTCAAATTGAGAACAAACAACTTCAAATTAAGAACAAACAACTTCAAATTGGGAACACAAAATTTCAAATTGGAAACAAACAACTTCAAATTGGGAACAAAGAGTTTTAAATTAGAAACTAACAATTTTAAAATGGAAATAAACAATAATAATAATAATAATACTTTAACACCCAAAAGATACACAATCCAGTGACAGGGTAACATCATAATTTAAGTATACAAACAACAATGTGAAAAATATAAATGGATATGTTGGCCGTAAAACAATAAAAAAATTAAAAAAGCAATTAATTTGACAGTAAATTTTTACATAAGTTATATTTGCCCTATTCCATCAAATTAAAATAATGCCATATATAAAAAATAGCTCAAGCGTAATTAAAATGCAAATATGTGCATGTACAATAGTGTATTTGCTTTTTTTCCAATTTAAAATTCGTTCTTCTAATTATGAAATTGCTAGTTCTCATTTTGAAATTGTTTGTTCCCAATTTGAAATTGATTGTCCTCAATTTGAAGTTAGAAAGGTGTAGTGTCTTCTAATAAAGCAACAAGTGTTTAATAATATATGAAGTAAGAATTTCTAAGTTTTTAAGACAAAACAATTAATGTAGCCAGAAATTAAATTCATGTAGTAAAATTTAAACAAAAACAACATTTTTGTGTTCTTCAAGAATTTATTGAAATTTCAAGAGTAATTCTAAGTTATGATTATATGAAATTTGAATGTCTCGGAATTTTGTGTCAATAACCCCCCCTATTCGAGATTAAAGTGAAAATAACTCAAAAACTATGGATGGGGTATTTTTAGGTTTTCAAATATTTCGAATAAGCTAAGTTTACATAATATGTACACAAAATTTAATTAAAATGCACCGATGAGTTCTCAATTTATGATTATTTGAAATTTGAATATCTTGGAATTATGTGCAAATAGCGCTCCCTTTGCCAGACTGGAGTGAAAATAACTCCAAAACTATAGATGGAGTATTTTTGGATTTTCACATATTTTGAATAAGTTAAGTTTACTTAACATCCATACAAAATTTTACAAAAATCCACTGAAAGGTTCTTAAGTTATTATTATTTTAAATTAAAAATGTCTCGAAATTGTATTCAAAAATCCTATCTTTTCGAAACAGAAGTGAAAATAACTCAAAAACTGTGAATAGGGTAATTTAAGTTTTTCATATATTCTAAAAGTGCTATATTTACTGAACAACTACACAAAAATTTAATAGAATCCCAAGTTAAAATTAATTTTAAATTATGTCTCAAAATTTTATGAAATAAAAAACGCTTATTCGGGGTTCAATTCAAAGTAACTGAAAAACTGTAAAAGGGGTATTTTTATTATTTCATAGTTTGACGAATAAAGCACTTCTTCACACTTTTATTTGAATTACCAAATGTACATTTCGGACACAAAGTGACCATTATCAATGGATTAACACAATTTATCAATTTATGTTTGCATAACATCCACTCACAAATTTATTAATATTTAATTTTTTAGGTAAACGAAAACAACATTTTTGAGTTCTTTAAGAGCTGTATAAGTAGGTAAAACCCGGCGACTTCACCAAAAGTAATAACATACTAGTATGTTTGATTTTATTGTAAAAATCCTAAGCAATGAAAGTCATATAAAGCCAGAATTTCTAGCTCCGTAGTTAAAACTAATTTAATCATTAAATTAATTATAAAATGAAATCTATACATTTATGAAAAAATTCTGAGGGAATAGTAACAGGGATGTCGACCAGTGATCTAATTACTAATCCCTGAGTGTTTCGACAAAGTACGATCGTTACTTCCACCTGAGTTTATAAAAAATGCCATAATAAGAATATTACTCTCTACTCTATGCCTCGGCTCTAAATTTCTGGCCTTAAGTAATCTACATTCATCAGGACTTTGACTTTAAAAAGCGAGCTTACAGGGATATTTTTTTTAATTCACTACATAATCTAATGCATACGCTGTACATTTTGAGGCATTCGTTGGTTTTTCTAAAAGTGTTTAATTTGAAGCTACAAATGAGTGTTTCCACTCCCAGACTAAGCATGAAGTAAAATTTTGAGTTTAGAAAAGCCCCGCGTAGAAAATTTGTCGAGGGTCGCGCAGCGACCCGAGACAAATTTTCACGGGGCTTTTCTAAACTCGAAATTTTACTTCATGCGCCACGCGTATAGAACACTAATTTACAGTGAAGTTAAAAATGCACTGAAAACCAACCCAATTTCGATGTTTTTTTAAAATTGGATGTTTGCTTTCCTATCCATGCTGTAAACCTTCAGATATTCGTTGTGTTTTTTTTTTAATCTTTAATTCCCCGTAGTCCTTCGGTCCCCGAAGATCATGATTGGTCCTTCGAACTGTAGCCTGTATAAAATGGTAATAAACTTAGTAATCTAGAGAGATCCTTCAATTGAATACTTCTAAGAACGAGTGTTGTCCACTCCCAGACTAAGCATGAAGTAAAATTTCGAGTTTAGAAAAGCCCTGCGTAGAAAATTTGTCGAGGGTCGCGCAGCGACCCGAGACAAATTTTCACGGGGCTTTTCTAAACACGAAATTTTACTTTATGCGCCACGCGTATACAACAGTGATCTAAAGTGAAGTTTAAAATATACCGCTAAAGCAGTGTTCTTAAGCGCTCTATTTTAAACTTCACTTTAGATCAAGTGAAGCCAGAAACCAAACCTTTTTTTCAGGCTTTCCTAAACAAGAAATTTTACTTTATGCTTAATCTACGATTGGAAACTCGTTAGGAGTTTTAAACCAAAACAAATGTTTAGGCTTCACTAAACTCGAAATTTTACTTTGTACTCCACGCGTATAAAACACTGATTTAAAGTGAAGGTAAAAATGTACTACTAAAGTAATATGATAAAGCAGTACATTAAAGTTCACTGAAATATTATGTAGTTTAAAATATACAGCTAAATTAGTATCCTTGTATATATAGTGTAAAGTACATATTTTGAACTTTACGTTAAAGTTCACTTTAAAGTTTACTGAAATATTGTGAAGTTTAAAATATACTGCTAAATTAATATTTTAAAGCAGTATGTTTTGAAGTTGACGTTTAAGTTTCCGTTGAAGTTCAATGAAATATTGTAAAGTTTAAAATATACTGCTTAAGTAGTATGCTAAAGCAGTATATTTTGAGCTTCACGTTAAATCAGTGATGTATACGCCTGGCGCATGAAGTAAAATTTCGTGTTTAGAAAAGCCTGAAAATTTGATTTGGTCGCTCCGCGCTTCGCGCTACGCAACCAAATCAAATTTTCAGGCTTTTCTAAACACGAAATTTTACTTCATGCTTAATCTGGGATTGGAAACACTCGTTAGGAGTTTTAAATTGACACTTTTAGAAAAACAACGTACACCTAAACATTTACAGAGTATGCATCAGGATATGTATACTTATAAAAAAATGCACTGTATTATTCTCATCAAAAATTTAATAAATTATAAAAAAAATCTAACAAACTTTTTGATCGCGCGTTTACGATTACAAACAATGGATTTATGGACACCATAAACATTTCCAATACATTTAAAATTTCTACACGAAACAAAAACACGCTCGTATAACTTTAAAATGCGTGTAATGGGGCACGAATATAAACATTAATTGGACTGGAAATGGTTTTTATTCGCTACCGGTGTCGTAAATAGATAGATAAATCATCCTTACACACAATATTCATTTACTAAACAACATTTTATCGCCGACCGGCCCGTGAATCTGGCTCGTAATTCTAACACAAGTGTATAATAGTACGCACATACAGCCGACTAGATAGAGACGGAAGGTGTGTGTGTATTTTTGGATTTGGGGGATTTTAAAATAGTTCGAAGAACGTCAGAAAAGTTGAATTAAAAGCATGGCTGAAAGAAAAGGAAATGCAATGAAACAATAACGATTAGGGGGGGGCTATTCTCAACACCGATGTAATTTGTCATCGGGAAGAAGTCGCACTGAAATGACCTCATTTTGAGAAGAATTTACCAAACCATATGGATTAAAATGAGGTAATTTCAGTGCAACTTTTCACCGATGAAAAATTACATATGTGCTGTGAATAGCCCATCAAGGAGTCTATTCACAACACTTATGCAATTTGTCATCGCTGAAATTACGTTTTTTCGGGAAGAATTTACCAAACCGCATAGGGTAAAATTACGTAATTTTGATGAGACAAGTCATCGATGAGAAAATGCATCAGTGTTCAGAATACGTGCCCAGTCTCCGAAACTTTTGCGAGGCTTTAATACAATCAAATGGCAATTATTAAGTTTTTCAGTGTTCTAAATTCTATTTAGAATAAACACTGAAAAACTCAATAATTGCCATTTCATTGTATTTTATGAACATTTAAATTCACATTATGTTTTTGGTTTGTTATAGTTATTTTCATTTTGTTTACACCTACATAATGTAGGCCAGTTTGAATAATATTGAAAGCTTTAATAGAAGACCTCTTCTGGTTCTTTGGGGAGTGCGCATTTCTGCACTGCACTTAGGCCTCATTAGGCCCATTGTGCTAGAAGACCTATTAGTAAAATAATGAATAAGGATGAAATCATCTTTAACTTCTTAAGGAAAGAACACTAGTGAAATACATTTTTTATATAATTTTTGTACCCTGGAAATTTATGTATGAACCAATTCTAACTGCATTCAATACTTATATTGAGTGTTTATAATACAAATATTGAATTTAGTTAGAATTGGTCCACACATACATTTCCAGAGTAAAAAAATATATATAAAAAAATGTTTTCCAAATTCTAATAAAATTGTATTTGAAATTGTTGATATGCGAACAATTTGCATACCTTTTTTTATTCAATGTTGATCCATTACAGAAAACGTAGGTAGTGTGAGGGATTTTAGTAAATTTTGATAACATTTTGTGTGGACGTTAAGTAAACCCCATCCATAGTTTCAAGTTATTTGTACTTCAATCACGAATAGGGCGTTTTTTCGCACACAATTCAGATACATTCAAATTTCATATAATCATAACTTGAAAATTTATCATGGGATTTTGATGAAATTTTGTGTGGACGTTAAGTAATCTTTGCTTATTCAAAATATGTAAAAACCCAAAAATACCCAATTCATAGTTTTTGAGTTATTTCCACTTGAAGCTCGGAAATTGAGGTCTTTTGTTCGTAAACAGGTAAATTTTACTCAATTCACAGACATTCAAATTTCATATAATCATAACTTGAAAATTCCGTTTGCGATTTTGCGATAAAATTTTGTGTGAACGTTAAGTAAACTTTGCTTATTCGAAATGAATTAAATTTAGTGCATTTTATTCAGGCACAAAGATAAAATGCACTAAATTTACTAATTTACCTGTTCACGAACATGTGACCTCAGTTTCCGAGTGTGAAGTGGAAATAACTAAAAAAACTATGAGTGGGGTATTTTTGGGTTTTCACATATTTCGAATAAGCGAAGTTTACTTAATGTCCACACAAAATTTTATCAAAATCCCTCTAGGAATTTTCAAGTTATGATTATATGAAATTTGAATGTCTCTGAATTGTGTGCGAAAAAAGCCCTTTTCGGTATTGAAGTAAAAATAACTTGAAAACTATGGATGGGGTATTTTTGGGTTTTTACATATTTCGAATAAGCTAAGTTTACATAACACCCACACAAAATGTTATTACATTCCACCGAGGAGTTCTCAACTTATAATTATATGAAATTTGAGTGTCTCGCAATATTGTGCTAAAAAAACCGCTTCTTCTAGATTGGAGTGCAAATAACTCAAAAACTGTGGGTACAGTATTTTTGGGTTTTTACATATTTTAAATAAGCTAAGTTTACTTAACATCCACACAAAATTGTATTTAAATTTACCAAACAGTTCTTAAGTTATGATAATTTGAAATTTGAATGTCTCGGAATTTTGTGCGAATAGCCCCCCTCTTTGAGATTGGAGTGAAATAACTCAAAAACTATGGATGGGGTATATTAGGGTTTTTACATATTTCGAATAAGCTAAGATTACCTACTATCCACACAAAATGTTATTAAAATTGGCCGAGGAGTTTTCAAGTTATGTTTATTTAAAGTTTAAATGTCTAAGAATTTTGTGTAAAAAGACCGCCCTTCGAGATTGAAGTAAAAATAACTTAAAAACTATGAATAGGGTACAAAATAGAAAGACTGTTATTCCTTACTTCACTTTTTATTTTTATGTTAGATGTACATTTCGAGACACAAGGTGCTCATTATCAATAACAAACTCGTTTGTTATTGATAATGAGCACCTTGTGTCTCGAATTGTACATCTAACATAAAAATAAAAAGTGAAGTAAGAAATAACAGTTTTTCTATTTTGTGATTAATCACTTCACGTAAACTCGAAACAATACAGTTATGAATAGGGTATATTTGGGTTTTCACATATTTCGAATAAACACAGTTTAGATAATATCCACACAAAATTTAATTAAATTTCTCTGATAAGTTCTCAAGCTGTGATTATTTGAAATTTGAGTGTTTCGGAATTTTGTGCGAAAAAAAAAACGCTTCTTCGAGATTGGAGTGAAAATAACTTCAAAACTATGGGTAGGGTAGTTTTGGATTTCTACATATTTCGAATAAGCTAAGATTACTTAACATCCACAACAAATTTAATTGAAATCTCGTAAGGAATTCTCAAGTTATGATTGCATAAAATTTAAATGTCTCGGAATTTTGTGCGAATTGCTCACCCACTTCGAGATTGGAGTGAAAATAACTCAAAAACTATGGATAGGGTATTTTTGGGTTGTCACATATTTCGAATAAACTAAGTTTACATAACATTTACACAAAATGTTATTGAAATTCACTGATGAGTTCTCAAGTTATGATTATATGAAATTTGAGTGTCTCGAAATTTTGTGCGAAAAATCCGCTTCTTCGAGATTTGAGTAAAAATAACTCAAAAACTATGGGTAAGGTATTTTTGGGTTTTCACATATTTCGAATAAACAAAGTTTACCTAAATTTACACAAAATATTTTTAAATTCCACTGATGAGTTCTCAAGCTTTGATTGTATGAATTTGAGTGTCTCGTAATTTTGTGCGAAAAAAAACGCTTCTTCGAGATTGGAGTAAAAATAACTCCAAAACTATGGGTAGGGTATTTTTAGATTTTTACATATTTCGAATAAGCTAAGATTACTTAATATCCACAACAAATTTGATTGAAATCCCGTAACGAATTCTCAAGTTATGATTGTATAAAATTTAAATGTCTCGAAATTTTGTACGAATTGCTCACTCACTTCGAGATTGGAGTGAAAATAACTCAAAAACTATGGATGGGGTTTATTTGGGTTTTCGCAAATTTCGAATAAACTAAGTTAACATCCACACAAAATTTAATAAAATCCACTGATGAGTTCTCAAGTTATGATTATATGAAATTTGAGTGTCTCAAAATTGTGTGCGAAAAAGCCGCTTCTTCGAGATTTGAGTGAAAATAACTCAAAAACTATGGGTAGGCTATTTTTGGGTTTTCATATATTTCGAATAAGCTAAGTTCACTTAACATCCATGCAAAAAGTTATTGTAATCCCTTGATGAATTCTTAAGTTATGATTATATAAAATTTGAATGTCTCGGAATTTTGTGCGAAATGACCGCCGTTTCGAGGTTGAAGTGAAAATAACTCAAAAACTGTGGATAGGGTATTTTTGCGTTTTTACATATTTCGCATAAGCTAGGTTTACATAACATCTACACAAAATTTTATTAAAATCCATTAAGGAGTTCTTAAGTTATGATTATTTGATATTTACATGTCGCTGAATTTTGACCGAAAAGACCGCCACTTCGTTATTAAAGTGAAAATAACTCAAAAACTATAGACTGGGTAGTTTCGGGTTTTCATATATTTTAAATAAACTAAGTTTACTTAACATACACACAAAGTTTTTTTTTTAAATCTACTGAGGAGTTTTCAGGTTATGATTATTTAAAATTTGAATGTCTCTGAATTTTGTGTGTAAAGACCGTTTTTCAAGATTGTGAAAATAACTCAAAAACTATAGATGGGGTATTTTCAGGTTTTCACATATTTCGCATAAGCTAAGTTTATTTAACATCCACACAAAATGTCATTGAAAACCTTTTAGGGGTTTTCAAATTATGATTATTTGAAATTTGAATGTCTCGGAATTTTGAGCGAAAAGACCGCCTCTTCGAGATTTAATTAAAAATAACTCAAAAACTGTGGACTGGGTAGTTTTAGTTTTTCATATATTCTGAAAGAACTATGTATACTTAGCATCCACACAAATATTTATCAGATTCCTACGAGGGATTCGCAAGTTAGATTTTTTTAAAATTTTAATTTTTCGGTATTTTATGCGATATAATGCTTCATCGAGGTTCATTTCAAAATAACTCAAAAACTCTAGAAGGGGTATTTTTATCTTTTTACATATTCTAAAAGTGCTATATATCCACACAAATATTCATCAAATTTTTACGAGGAATTCTCAAGTAAGATGTTTTTTAAATTTTTATTTCTCGGTATTTTATGCCATATAACGCTTCATAGAGGTTCATTTCAAAATAACTCAAAAACTCTAGAATGGGTATTTTTATCTTTTTACATGTTCTGAAAGTTCTATGTTTACTTAACATCCACACAAATATTCATCAAATTTCTACGAGGGATTCTCAAGTAATATTTTTTTTAAATTTTTATTTCTCGGTATTTTATGCGATATAACGCTTCATAGAGGTTCATTTCAAAATAACTCAAAAACTCTAGAAGGGGTATTTTTATCTTTTTACATGTTCTGAAAGTGCTATGTTTACTTAACATCCACACAAAAAAGTCAGCGAAAGCCCATAAACGATTCTCAAGTTCAAATTATTTTTAAATTATGTCTCGCAATTTTATGCGAAAATAGAGGTTCAATTGAAAAAACTCGAAAACTGTGGATGGGGTATTTTTAGTTTTTTATATATTCTGAAAGTGCTATACTTACTTAATATTCACACAAAAATTTATTAAAATCCTGAAGGGATTCTCAAGTTAGAATTATATTTTAAATTACATGTCTCGAAATTTTATGAGAAAATCACGTTTAATTAAAGGTTTAATTAAAAATAACTCAAAAACTGTAAACAGAGTAGTTTTAGTTTTCCATATATTCTGAGAAAACTATGTTTACTTAACATCTAAACAAATATTTATCAAAATCCTACGAGTTCTCAAGTTAAATTTAAAAAAAAAAATTGATTCCTCGGTATTTTATGCGATATAACGCTTCATCGAGGTTCATTTCAAAATAACTGGAAAACCCTGGAAGGAGTATTTTTATCCTTTTACATATTCTGAAAGTGCTATGTTTATTTAACATTCAAACAAAAAAATCATCAAAAGCCCATGAACGATTCTCACCTTAAAATTATTTTAAAACAATACAAGAAAATTTAAAATGGGATAAACACATAAAACATTTAATTAGTACAAACACGAAAACGATATATGGATTATCAAAGATAAGAAACTACATCCCAGAAAACTGTAGAAAACAAATCAATGTTTACTTCAAAAAATACGTATCTGAACAATATATGGGGTGACACAACGAAGAAAAATTTGAATAAACTACAAATACAACAAAATAAAATACTAAAAATAATTTATAGATTGGACAGAAGAACTAACGCGGAACAACTATATAAACAAACACAAGAATTAAATATATCCAACATGATAAAATCAAGTAATTTATGGTTACTTTATAAAATCAAAAACAATCAAATAAAAATAAACATGGATATAAAACTAAACAAACAAATTCACCAATACCAAACGAAAAGAAAATCAGACATAAGAACACAAAAATTCACATCTAATAACACATCAATAACACTGATGTCAGAAACTATAAAACAATTTAATAAACTTGACAAAAACATAAAAGAACTAAATTATACAACATATAAATTAAAAATTAAGAACCTAATACTAAACAACAAAATAAATTAAGTAAATATATCGGAGCAGAAAATGTACAAAACATATATCCCTAGATACCAGTAGCCCGAGATGGGAACAATCACCCAACGATCCCGCGGCGAAGAAGTAGGGTAGGAAAAAAGAAAAATTTCAATTTTTACAATACCATTTATTATAAATATAGTATTATTGTAATAATTGTTTGTAAATATTTGTAAATAAAGAATAAATTATATGTCTCGGAATTTTATGCGAAAATAATGATTCTTAGAGGTTCAATTGAAAATAACTCGAAAACTGTGGATGGAGTATTTTTAGTTTTTTATATATTCTGAAAGTGATATACTTATTTAACATCCACGCAAAAATTTATCAAAATCCTAAATTGATTCTCAAGGTAGAATTATTTTTTAAATTACATGTCTCGAAATTTTATGAGAAAATCACGCTTCTTGGAGATTTAATTGAAAATAACTCAAAAACTGTTTACAGGGTAGTTTTAGTTTTTCATATATTCTGTAAGAAGTATGTATACATATATTAACATCCACACAATTATTTATCAAATTCTTCCAAGGGATTTTCAAGTTATTCTTAGAGGTTCAGTTAAAAATAACTCGAAAACTGTGGATGGGGTATTTTTAGTTTTTTATATATTCTAAAAGTACTATACTTACTTAACATCCACGCAAAAATGTATCAAAATCTTAAATTGATTCTCAAGGTAGAATTATTTATTAAATTACATGTCTCGAAATTTTATGACAAAATCACGCTTCTTGGAGGTTTAATTGAAAATAACTCAAAAACGGTGGGCAGGGTAGTTTTAGTTTTTCATATATTCTGAAAGAACTATGTATACTTAACATCCACACAAATATTTATCAAATTCCTACAAGGGATTCTCGAGTTAGATTTTTTTCAAATTTTTATTTCTCAGTCACAATAACTGGAAAACTCTGAAAGGGGTATTTTTATCTTTTTATATATTCTAAAAGTGCTATGTTTACTTAACATCCACACAAAAAATTATTAAAATCCTATAAGCGATTCTCAAGTTAAAATTATTTTTAATTAGTCTCGGAATTTTATACGAAAATAACGTTTCTTCAAAGTTCAATTGAAAATAACTCAAAAACTGTGGATGGGGTATGTTTAGTTTTTTTACATATTTTGAAAGAGCTAAGTTTACCTAATATCCTTACATAAGTTGATCAAAATCCCAACAGGGTTTTTAATCTTATGATTTTTTTGTAAATTATTACCTTGGCATTTTGCCTAAAACTTTATATTTCATCGATGTTCAATTAAAAATAACTCAAAACTGTAGATGGAGTATTTTCAGTTTTTTATGTGTATATTCTGAAAATAAGAAATTCAAAACTAAGAATGTTGTGAATGTTTAGGTATTCGTTATTTTTGAAGCCACTAACAAGTGTTTCCATTCCCAGACTAAGCATGAAGTAAAATTTCGAGTTTAGAAAAGCCCCGCGTAGAAAATTTGTCGAGGGTCGCGCAGCGACCCTCGACAAATTTTCACGGGGCTTTTCTAAACTCGAAATTTTACTTCATGCGCCACGCGTATAAAACACTGATTTGATGTAAAGTTTATAAACAATTCTTTCCTCTTTTCTTGTAGTCAAACTCAAAACACTAAAGCAACTATTTCATCTTTTATTGTTGCCAAAAATAATAGTGTGTTATTAACAAAGGTTGGAAAGTTATAACTATATAATTACACATTTTTAGTTGTAGCATTTGCGATGCATGTGTCTAGATGTTGTAGTTTTTCTTTTATTACTAGTACAAGTAATAATAACAAGTAATAATGCCATTTCGTGATGCGTAACACTCTTTACAATGCTAAATGTCATATTTTGACATTTCGTCGCGGAATTGACGTATTTCGGAGATTATATCTAGTCAGTAAATTATAGTTACACATAACTAGTGTCGTCCAGTCCCAGACTAAGCATGAAGTAAAATTTCGAGTTTATAAAAGCTTTAAAATTTAGTTTGCTGATATTATTTAATTGAGAATTTACTTCGAACAAGTGTATCCACTCCCAGACTAAGCATGAAGTAAAATTTCGAGTTTAGAAAAGCCCCGCGAAGAAAATTTGTCGAGGGTCGCGCAGCGACCCGAGACAAATTTTCACGGGGCTTTTCTAAACTCGAAATTTTACTTCATGCGCCACGCGTATAAAACACTCATTTGATGTGAAGTTAAAAATATACTCATGTTTGATGTTTGTGTTTATTTTATTCAACTAAATCTTATGATTAATTTTAATTTTTATATATACATCATCTTTATTCAGACATTACTTATATTTTGTACATAGAAATAAATTTATTTGTTAGTACAACCTTGCCTGAGCTATCGACCATAAATCATTCTTCCTTTAATTTTTATTTTGTTGAAAAATTACGCAATCTAATATAATTGTTGAATTAATCCAACGTTTGTAATTATTATAAAATCTTTAGCGCCACTGTAAATACAGGTATCTAACTGAACTAAAGCTAAACCCAAAAACTACCAACCCCCAAACACCCCTTTCAAAACCCAAACATTTTCCCTTTCTTTATATTTTATTACATATAAAGCGTTTCCTCGCGAGGGTTTTAACCGTATGTTTCCGTGAAACATTTTATTACCGGCAATAACTCACCACTTCTCGCCCGATTTTTACAGATTTCTATTTCGCAAGGGGTTGGATATTCAGTAGCTACCCTTAACTCGGTTAAAGGGGTGAACGCTAGATGTCGCCAGTGGCAACGAGACACGCACCGCCAGTTATCGACCCTTTTCCCTTTCCATCGTTTCCGTTTTTTTTTTTTTCGTTTGTGAATACTCGTGTATTTTAGTTCGTGGGGTGTTTATTTCTCTGCCTCCTGTAGTTGGATATTTATCGAATGGATTATGATAACATGAAGATATTGTTATTATTGTTTTTAACAGTGGAGGCTTCTACTTCGTTAGACATCATAATTGACAAATGAATCAGTTGTGTATAATCATTAATATTTAAAAAAATATATAAAAACGAATTAAAATTTATATCGACTTTCTGCAAAAATTTAATCTCATTGAGATAATAATAATAATATTTATTTATTAATAATAGTAATGATAATATTTTGATTAAAAAACACTTAGAACCTTTCTTCAATACTTTATTTTGTAACCAAATGTACATTTCGGACACGAAGTGTCCATTATCAATGGTTTGATACTAATATTAGTATCAAACCATTGATAATGGACACTTCGTGTCCGAAATGTACATTTGGTTACAAAATAAAATATTGAAGAAAGGTTCTAAGTGTTTTTTAATCAAAGTATAATTATCTTCAAGTAACTCAATCAATCCAAAAATATGATAATATTTATTTCTCAACAGGTACAAAAACCTAATTACAGAGAAATTCCTTAGAAACAAAATTAAAATTAATATGGTTTGAAATTTTAAGTCTGCAAATATAATTCGTTTTTATATTTTGTATGTATTCTGCAAACTATTGACAAACTCAATTTTTCTGTATGTTAATTTTTTTTTATTAATATTTTTATTTAATTGAAAAGAAGAATAAATTTAGATCCATGCTTTATAAATCTACACACATACATATACCATGAATGGATTTTGGAAGTACTAAATACAAAACATGTAATAATAATATCTTTATTAACGGTAAACTCTATATGAAATGTAACTTTACGAGAAAATTCGTATAACCGGCAAACAGTAGGTCTCAATTAATGAGAGGATTTTCTCGTAATTTTATTTTCATATTTATTGTTCTGCAAACTAAAAGCATAAGCAATTTTTTTTCGAATTCAAGATAGCTTTGAATTCGAAAAATACTTATGGAAAAGACGATTATTACAAAACATAATATAAGAAAATTAAAATAAAATTTGAAATAAAAACACTTGGTTTGTTTCACTAACGTTTTACTTATTATTCCGACTAGTTTCGGCTTCTAGCCATTATCAAGGAATGTACAGAGAATACTTTTTTACACGATATTTTTATACAAAATCAGGTCGCGTCCATTGGATCTCCCCAATAATGAACGCCCTTATTACCTGATTTTGTATATAAATATCGTGTGAAAAAGTATTCTCTGTACATTCCTTGATAATGGCTAGAAGCCGAAACTAGTCGGAATAATAAGTAAAACGTTAGTGAAACAAACCAACTGTTTTTATTTCAAATTTTATTTTAATCATGTTTCACCAAGTGATTAATGAGAACATTGTGAAAGATATAAGAAAATTAAATTAAAAATAAATAATTAACTAATTAGATAGGATGTCACGAAACAATTTTTTATATAGATAAATTTTGTATGTGTTCTTTTAACTAGAATTTATGACCATTTATGTGCCCTTCAAGAAACAAAAACCAACAATAGAAGTCACTAAGCAGCTCTATTGACGATTTATTCTTCACTTGGAAGTGTCTGAAATTTGATCAAATGTGTAAAGTGCAGAACATTCGTGCTGTTTTATCCAGTTACAGAAAAGCTGTGAATAAATAAGTAGACAATATTGTTGCGTTGTATAAAACAAAATCGCTAAGTTAAAAAGCTTAACAATTAAATTAATATCAGCAATAAATGAAGGTTGGCTCTAACTGAATCGATTTAGGCAACTGATGCTACTTAAAAATGTCGCTGTGTCTGTCGCCTAATTGTCCGGTCTACCTGTCGGTGCCGGTAAAGTTTTCTCTATCAAAAACTAGATGGGACAATTGTTACGACCCGGATCGAAAAATTCGGCTGAGCGTTTTTACATTCGAAACACGGGGTGGAAAACATCCGATCCCGAATCGTCTGCAGACGCTCGCTCGAGCGCTTTGTGTGTTAAACAGATAAAAAAAAAGGTAAAAAGAAGAAGAAGAAGGAGTTCTATAAAAATCAATGCGCGCGAATACTTATATTGTGTCTTATCATGGATGCAAGGCGAAACTATCCAATAGTCGATTCCATTCCTCCGATACAATCTCCGACTTGTATAAAGGGCCCGATCGAGTAGATGCCGTTCGAGCTCCCTGAAAGGGCTTTACAATGGCTGCACTGGCATTACGCTGCCATTCAATTCCTGTGTTCGGATTCCTACCGGAGCGACGCCCGGATTCCGGGGCTTAGCTCGACCGTCGAGACGCTTCTTATACTGTCATCGACATTATTTTACCTACACACGTTATTTTATGACGTTTATTACAAAAAAATTACTATGAAAAAGTCTACGAAAATATTTCCATTTCTTAACTACTCCAAATCACTTATATTACTATATTATTTTATATTGCATCTATTTTTTTCAATTTCATAACTTCAGTTCAAGACCTTTTCTAAGATATATATTTGTTTTTATTTTTTTACTTCATCGGGGTATTGGAGTTTAATCCTCTATTAAGCACCATTAAGAATTTTTTGCTTTTTAAAATCCTAAATAAGATAATTTAATACGTTTTATTATTTGAGCTGACTTAAAAATGAGTGAAGAAAAACCTATATGTTTTGTTATTTAAATGTTTTGTTAATTATTAATTTAAAAAAAGTATTTTCAAGTGTATTTCAAACTTCACAATATTTCAGTGTTTTATACGCGTGGCGCATGAAGTAAAATTTCGAGTTTAGAAAAGCCCCGTGAAAATTTGTCTCGGGTCGCTGCGCGACCCTCGACAAATTTTCTACGCGGGGCTTTTCTAAACTCGAAATTTTACTTCATGCTTAGTCTGGGAGTGGACAACACTCGTTCTTAGAAGATCTTAAAGGGAATTAGCACTGAAAAACTGAAATTTCTAGTATTTTGTTAGTTTGGTTTTATTTCAACTTTAATTTTACATCTGGAATTGTATAAAATTTTATAAGTTACTTAAACCCATTTGCTTCTAGGTGATTTATTTTTTAATAAAAAAAAATAGTCTCGACAACACTATTTTTTAATTAAAAAAAAATAGTGTCGACAACACTAATGCGAACTGTAAATATTTTATTTAAAACCCGACACCATTCGTTTTAAATAAAATATTTTCTTTACAAAGTCCACTATGCTAACTAAATCAAAAAATCTATATTTTACAAAAGAAATTGCTCTTTAAAATTGCATTCTTATTCATTTTTCAGAAACCTCCTATGTATGTTTTAAAACAGTATGCCAATGCAGTATATTTTAAGACTACGAAAATATTTCCATCTCTTAACTACTCCAAATCACTTATATTACCTTATTATTTTATATTGCATCAATTTTTTTCAGTATTATAACTTTAGTTCAAGACCTTTTCTGAGATATATATTTGTTTTTATTTTTTTACTTCATCATTTATTGGAGTTATGAGTGAGGGTTTAACCCCCTATTAAGCACCATTAATAATTTTTTGCTTTTTAAAATCCTAAATAAAATAATTTAATACGTTTTATTATTTGAGCTGACTTAAAAATGTGTGAAGAAAAACCTATATGTTTTGTTATTTAAATTTTTTGTTAATTACTAATTTAAAAAAAGGATTTTCAAGTGTATTTCAAACTTCACAATATTTCAGTGTTTTATACGCGTGGCGCATGAAGTAAAATTTCGAGTTTAGAAAAGCCCCGTGAAAATTTGTCTCGGGTCGCTGCGCGACCCTCGACAAATTTTCTACGCGGGGCTTTTCTAAACTCGAAATTTTACTTCATGCTTAGTCTGGGAGTGGACAACACTCGTTCTTAGAAGATTCAAATTGAAGAACCACTCTAGATTACTAAGTTTATTACCATTTTACAAAGGCTACAGCTCGAAGGACCAATGATGGTCTTCGGAGACCGAAGGACTACAGGGAATCTAAGTTTTTTTACAAGAAAACAACGAAAATCTGAAGGTTCACAGCGTGGATAGGAAAAAAATATCCAATTTTGAATAAATATCGAAGTTGGGTTGGTTTTCAGTGCGTTTTTAACTTCACTTTAAATCAGTGTTTTATACGCGTGGCGCATGAAGTAAAATTTCGAGTTTAGAAAAGCCCCGACCCTCGACAAATTTTCTACTCAGGGCTTTTCTGAACTCGAAATTTTACTTCATGCTTAGTCTGGGAGTGGACAACACTCGTTCTTAGAAGATTCAAATTGAAGAACCACTCTAGATTACTAAGTTTATTACCATTTTACAAAGGCTACAGCTCAAAGGACCAATGATGGTCTTCAGAGACCGAAGGACTACAGGGAATCTAAGTTTTTTTTACAAGAAAACAACGAAAATCTGAAGGTTTACAGCGTGGATAGGAAAAAAATATCCAATTTTTAATAAATATCGAAGTTGGGTTGGTTTTCAGTGCGTTTTCAACTTCACTTTAAATCAGTGTTTTATACGCGTGGCGCATGAAGTAAAATTTCGAGTTTAGAAAAGCCCCGTGAAAATTTGTCTCGGGTCGCTGCGCGACCCTCGACAAATTTTCTACGCGGGGCTTTTCTAAACTCAAAATTTTACTTCATGCTTAGCCTGGGATTGGAAAACAATTGTTTAAAGCTATAAATTGAACTGTTTAAGATAAGTGTATGCATTAGAGAAATGAATTACTAAATTGTTAACGGTGGAGGCTTCTACCTTGTTATACATCATATAAATAAACGAGGCGGTGGGGTAATGATAGCAGTCAGAAATAAATTCGCAAGTTCCGCTGAGGATATCTCTTTGGATGTTAACATTGAAATAGTTGCTGTTAAGGTATTAATTAAAGGCAACATTATTTGCTTAGTTTGTTTATATATAGCTCCTTCAGAATCCATCGATACATATAATATTGTTTTTAACTCACTAGATCGATTATTAAGCCAAAACAAAACTGTCCTAATATGCGGCGATTTTAATATTCCCAATTATCACAAATCTCTTGAAGTTCAAATCAGCGATCGGAAATTATATGAACTCAATAATTTAATAAATCTTAATGATATTATACAACACAATACAAAATTATATATTAATAATAGAATCCTTGACCTAATATTATCAACAAAAAATGCAATTTCTATGAGGATTTGCCTATAATTAAAATTGACAACTATCATCCACAACTCAGTTTTTTTTTTAATTGGTTTATTTTAAACAATTACAATGACATATATATATACACATTTATTTTATAATAAGTGGTGATTTTGTCCAGCGTCATTGCAGTTGATTCCTTTGGTTTCATTCCTTCTGTCCTCGCCTCGTGATGTTGGCTTGATACCCGATCGCGGGCTAACGGTATTGAAGGATATTTGTTATTTTATTTTCGTGTTATAAAGGAATAAATAAAGGTTTAATTTATTGTTTACAAGTAGATTTTTTATTTTTAGTTTGAAGAGAATAAATTTTAATGATTTTATGTGTGTTGGTAGTTTGTTAAATATGCGTATCGTGTCAGTCGTTAAGTGCTGTGAGTATTTTTTTGTTCTGAATTTGTCTGTTCGGAGGTCTGATTTCCTTCTGGTTGTATAAGTGTGTATTTGCTTGTTTGGTTTGATTTTAATGCTTGATTTTATTAAGTTGTGTTGTATTTTGTAAATTAGTAATAAGTTATTATATATTATTAGTTTGTTTATATCTAGTTCTTTTGTGGTTTCGTATACTTTATGACTTCGTGTTCTTTTATTAAGGAGGTATAGTATTTTTAATATTTTATTTTGTTGGCGTTGCAGCATCGTGATGTTTTTCCTTGTAGTGTTTCCCCATATATTGCACAGGTAGTTTATGTTGGAGGTAAATAGTGCGTGGTATATAGCTTTTTTTCTGTTTTCTGGTATATATTTTCTAATTTTCCACAATGCTCCAATTGTAATTGCATTCTTTTTCATTATTTTGTCGATGTGATTGTCCCATTTTTGTTTGTTGTTTATTTTTAAGCCTAGATATTCGGTATTATTTATTTGTTTTATGCATTTTCTATTTATTTTAACTTCAAGCTCTACAGGATGTGTTTTCGGATTAAAAATCATAAATGTAGTTTTTTCATCATTTATTGTTAGTAAATTATTATAGAACCATTCATTTATACTTACCACAGATCATCAAAAAAATATATACAATAATCTTGATTCAAAGAAGTATGATTTTCGTAAAGCCGATTTCAACTCATTATACCAACAAATTTCTGATTGCGACTGGTCTGATCTACTAAAAATCAATAATGTTGAGGAATGTTGTAGCGTGCTTTACCGCGGACTCTACGATATTTTTGATAAGTGTGTACCGCGAAAATTAGTGAAAAGTCATCACCATAAATATCCATGTTGGTTTACACGTGCGTCAATACAATAACTTAAAAAGAAAGAACACTATAGAAGATTATTCAAAAAGCATAAACTCGGCATTTATAAAACAAAAATGTCGCAGCTCCGCCGTGAGGCACGTATTATAATAAAAAAAGACCAAGATACATTCATTCAAAATGCAGAAAGTTCGGTGCGGAATGATCCAAAAAACGTATGGAATTATATTAATTCAAAGAAAAATCAGTCGCGTATTCCAGGATTAGTGACATTTGAAGATGCAGTAATTAATGACCCATTCGCAATAGTAAATAGCTTTCAAAAATATTTTTCATCTGTTTATGTTGGGACAACGTCAGCCGTTGATATGGATATCGTAAATTCTGAGTTTAATGAGTGTTTTAACATTTCCACTATCACAGAAACAGACATATTTAATGCTGCAAAACAGCTCAGTACAAAATTCACATCCGGCACCGACAATATCCCATCATTTATTGTGGTTGATACTATCCAAAGCCTTGCTGAACCACTGGTCCACATATTTAATTGTAGAATTAATCATTCACATTTTCCGATTATCTGGAAAACCGCGAGAGTCACACCAGTACATAAATCTGGATGTAAAAATGCTATCGAAAATTATCGACCAATATCGATTCTAAACAATTTTGCTAAAATGTTGGAGGTGGTCATGGCTGACAAGTTATACCTTCATGTGGAGGCATATTTAACAACTAGACAACATGGATTCATAAAGAAACGATCAACTCAAACAAATCTTTTAAATATTACTGAATTTATTGCTTGTCAGCTAGATCAACGTCTTCAAGTCGATGTAATCCATACCGATTTCAGCAAGGCTTTTGATACTATCGATCACAATATTCTGCTTTGTAAATTAAAACAATGGGGTTTTAGTATTAATATGATATCTTTAATGCGCTCATATTTGTCTAATAGACTACAATACGTAGAATACAAACAGTACAAAGCTCACTCGTACTGCCCCTTAAGTGGTGTTCCTCAAGGATCAAACCTTGGGCCCTTATTATTCATTTTATTTATTAATGATATAGTTAAAGATATCAATTCTAAAATCCTAATATACGCAGATGATGTCAAAATTTTTAGCTGTATTAAATCTGTAGATGATTGCCAATCATTACAAAACGACTTGGATAATATCATAGAATGGAGCCTCAATAATAAACTGCATCTTAACATATCCAAGTGCAAGACTATATCATTTTTTAGAACCTTTACTCATATAGCATTTGATTACAACATGAACAATGTTTCACTAGAAAGAGTAACTATTTTAAAAGATCTCGGTGTCTTATTTGATAAAGATTTATCGTTTATACCCCATTATAATGCAATACAGAAAGATGCCTTAAAAATGTTAGGTTTTATTCGGCGTATCAGTGAGCCTTTTCGGGACATTTATACAATAAATAATTTGTATCAAACATATGTGCGTCCAAAATTGGAATATTGTGCTTGTGTTTGGGCATCGAATTACAATGTGCATATGCAAAAATTAGAGCGAGTGCAAAAAATGTTTATTAAATATTTGTATTTTAAAAAACATTCGGTTTACCCCGACACTGCTGTATTGTTGTCAATGTTTGACTTACAAGAATTGGGCTCAAGGCGCAAAATCTTACTTCTAAAATGTCTACATCAGATCATTCATAACGATATAGATGATCCCAATTTATTGGCACTAATAAATATATACAGAGTTTTATGTAACACCGAACACGTTCATCTTATACAATTTGACACCTTTATTTTATAAGTTATGTGTAAATTGGGTGCCAATCAATTGCAATTAATGCCTCAACTTGTACACATAGGGAGATTTTCTTTCAAGTATACATGTCCCAATTACATCATATATGTCGTAAATCTTTAGATACTTGTTGTTAAAAAAAATCAATTTGAAACTTGAAATGAGTGTGTTCCACTCCCAAACTAAGCATGAAGTAAAATTTCGAGTTTAGAAAAGCCTGAAAATTTGGTTTGGTCGCGTAGCGCGAAGCGCGGAGCGGCCAAACCAAATTTTCAGGCTTTTCTAAACTCGAAATTTTACTTCATGCGCCACCGATACAAAACACTGACATATTACGAAGTTTGAAACACACCGCTAAACTTTCATTGCATCAGTGTTTCGTACCGGTGGCGCATGAAGTAAAATTTCGAGTTTAGAAAAGCCTGAAAATTTGGTTTGGCCGCTCCGCGCTTCGCGCTACGCGACCAAACCAAATTTTCAGGCTTTTCTAAACTCGAAATTTTACTTCATGCGTAGCCTGGGAGTGGAAAACACTCGTTTAAAGCTTCAAATTAAATTCTTTTAACAAACTGAGCGTCGGCAAATGTACAACGTATGCTTATGTATCCATACGTTGTACATTTGCCGACGCTCGGTTTGTTAAAAGAAAAATTCTCGTTATGAAAATGTTCGGTGTTACATAAAACTCTTGGCATGTTCCTCGAGCGTCTAGTAGAAATTGTACAACATTTATACGTAACCATAGCTACACTAATTTATATTATTATTCTCCAATTAATTTCATGAAACTGTTACATCTTGATGTTCAACAATATGCAGATATATTTATGCTTAGTCCAAAAGAATTTATAAAATGTATCAAAAATATATTATAATACGTCTCCTTAATTTTATGTATGTTTGTGTATGTATGTAAGCATTGTTTTTTTTTTGTTTAAATTTACACTTAGTCTAAGTAGTCTTGTATATTTTCCCTGTAAATGGATGTTAATTTCTGTTGGGAAATAAAATTATTATTATTATTATTATTATTATTAATTCACAATTGAACCACGATTTTAACTTGGTTTGTACAAGTGAGACTCAGTTATACAAAGTTTTTCAATCAAAATCTCTCAGGGGGCAAAAAAATAGGCATTGGATTTAAATAATGTAAAAAAGTTCGTTTAAAAAAATGAGGGATCGAGCTGGTTTTGATACTAAACGCCTCAATTATAAATAAAGCTCTTTTTATTATTGACTTTTACTACTCATCAAATAACATATCATTTTTACTTGATGGGATTGATGATTATAAACTCGACAGTAAAAAGGAAAACATTGGAGAAACAGGTAGTCACCTTATTCTCATCCAGTAGCCTCAATAAAGTAATTCGTATCGGCATTAAAAGAAGCACGAACGCAGAGGGAGTAATAAAACCATGAAAAGGCGACAGAAAACAAATAAGCCCTGGGACGGGGGGCACGCGCTTTATACAATATAAAAGTGCCACCTCATTATATGGCGTTTTCATCGGGACATAAAAACGAGGGCACCCACCACCGCCCGAAGGCAAGTAAAAGTGCGGTGCCCGATACAATCTAGTCCGTGCGGAGGAGGCCCCCGGAAAGACGCCATAAAAGTGTAAATGACCATTCTGTGGTTATTTTACTAAGTACGGTGTCATCCGCAGGGCCGTTGCGGACTTGACATTAGCATGAGCGCGCGATAAATTTAATGGGGCATTTTTTTGCGTTTGCTTTCGTTCCTGAGGGGTTTTATAGGGGGGCCCGATACATGTTTTAGGCTAGGAGGCGGGCGGTAATGGGAATAGGAAGACAAAGGGGTGGACCGCGATAAGGGATGACGGGGATGGATGATCTGTCGGGATAATTGGGTGCGGCGAGTGTGTTTGATGGGGGGCTGGTGTGCATAACTGCTTCTACTGCTCAATTGCTGGGTCCAGCAGGAAGGGAGGGATAACCTTCGCTCTTCAAGAGCTTTTGTTACCAGTTATGCCTTATCATTGTTTTAAAAAAAAAATGATATACATTTATTTTATTTGTAACTTGAAAATCATAATATCAAAGTAGTGTATATAGACTTTTATTTTATTTGCAAGTTAGAAATCATAAAATCAAAGTAGTGTATGTAGAATTTTAGTTTAGTTAAGTTGGAAATCATAAAATCAAAGTAGTGCATGTAGAACTTCACATTAAGTTAGTGTTTTAAACGCGTGGCGCATGATGTAACATTTCGAGTTTAAAAAAAATCGCGAAATAAAAAAATTTATTAATAAAAGTGGTATAAAAAATTTAAGCGCTTTCTTTATATCTAATTTTAACTAGTTTAGGTTAGGTTTAGGAATATAATAGTTGAAAATAATAGTACATACACTAACTCTATTTTTTTAGTGAAAAAAAAATGTTAGTGGGTTTATTTTTATTATTTATATACGAGTTTTTAAAAATAAAATAAAATTACTTTTCGCCTATTTTTTTTATATTTATACCAAGAAGTCTACAAATTACTTCATAGATGTCTCCTGTATGCACCTTTTCGTTCAAAACACCGATGCTCCTCCTGCTTTCTAAAATTTACCTGTTCGTAAAGAATTCAAGTTTTCTCACCCCAAATAACTTCCACATAAATCATGTTTTTTTCTCTCTCTGTAAGCCCCAGGTATCTCCGAGGGAAGGAATGCAGCTTGTATTTGAAAGACGAGATTTCATTTAATTTTCAACCGATTTAATTTCTTTAAAATAAAAACTGTTCATTCGGAAATACATGTGCTTTCAATTGTTGTCTAAGATTAAACATTAAACTTTTTATTTGATGTTTTTAGCATGTTTTCACTGCCTGATTTAACATGAAGTAAATATAAACTATTATCTTGAACAAATTTCTCATCTTTCACGTGGTGAAACATATTTAACTATGATTTAAAAAAGACTTAGTTAAATTTCACTAATATTTTGTTTTTTTATTTCAACTAGTTTCGACTTTGAGTCATTCTCAAGGTGTGAGAATGACTCAAAGTCGAAACTAGTTGAGATAAAAAACTTTTGTGTTTTCTTTTTTAAATCATAAACTATTAATTAAAACACTTAGGTATTATTTCACTGATATTAAATTTTAAAACCAATGAAACAATACCAAGTGTTTCAATTAACAGTTTATAGTTTGAAATGTTTCATCGCAGGTCAGGTGATGTATAAAGTAAATATAATATATAGAATTACGAAAATGTTATTCGCGAAAATGCAAACAATGTCTAAGTAAATATTGAAAGTTTTGAAAAGCGCTAAAAATGAAATTTCAAAGAGCAGAGATTTCTTTTACCAAATTATTTTATTTAAGAAAGTGGGTTTTGAAAACAAAACCAACACGATTGGTTTTAAAGAAAACATTAACAATTCACGAAACATTTAGCACACTACTTTTAATAAATTGATTGTGAGTTACGTGAAGTACAAATTAATTTAACGAATAAAGCACTAATAACCTTTCTTCACACTTTTATTTGAATTAATATATGTACATTTCGGACACAAAGTGACCATTATCAATGGATTAGCAGTGTTAATCCATTGATAATGGATTTGTGATCGAAATGTACATTTGGTAATTCAAATAAAAGTGTGAAGAAAGGTTATTAGTGTTTTATTCGTTAAATTACACTACTTTTAAAATAAATTGCATATTTTAATGGACAAACTGCAAAATATTACCTATATTTAAATTTCTTGAAGTTTGTACATACTAATAAGTACTTTAATTTTCTATTAAACGAGTATCAAAATTATGCCAAATAAGTAGATACAAGACCAGCATTTTTTCTGGCAAAAATAGTGTAGATGTTTTGATAGGGTCCCAGTGAACTGAGTTCAAAAGTTTAACGCAACTGGCCCTTAGAAATAATTATGGTGATTAATGAAAGCACGTTCTAATATTTTAAATTCTGCTATATTTATTACAAACAAAAACACTGAAACCCTATCAAAACATCCACACTATTTTTGCCTGCTATTCTTTCTAAAATTTTAAATTATTCTGTATTTATTACGAATAAACACTTTTCGAATATAGTGATTTTTTTAAAAATAAATATTTACAGTTAACGTATTAAATTTCTAGGTGTGTACAAAATCCCGGTGTGACCTTTCGCCACTGCCCTTATAAAGCCATTAGTTCCGCCCTTGAATTTTATAAAATACCAGGTCGTATATCAATAAAGTCGTAATTTTACGTTTATTGCGTTTTCTCAGTGTGCAATCAATGTTCTAGTAAAATATTTTATAGTTTGTTTGCATTGCACACGCTTCCTACTTTTCCCCATGATCCACCGATTGGCCATTTGTGCCTTTGTGTAGTTTACGCGCGAGAAATTTCATTCGCGCGGCTTTCGTCTCGACTTGCAAATTTATTTTATTCGCCGATAAATAACGGTAAACATTGTGAACTCGCGTATTTTTATAATGAATGTTCATTGTATATTTGTGATCCTGTTATTTATTCACATGGAAATTTAATAAATAAAATATTATTCTTTCAAAATACATTCAATAGATAAATTTATATTTATGTGGTTAATTTATAATTCCACTTAATAAAAAACTTAATTTGTTTAGGTTTCAAAATTATATTTATTGTACTACAATTGTTTCACCACACTGTGGCTTAATCAGGTAGATAAATGGTGACCATTCATCTACCTGATGAAGCCACAGTGTGGTAAAAAAATTGTTGTAGTACAATAAATATAATTTTAAAACATTTATTTATTTATTTATTTATTTATTAACGGAATCTCCATTTTATTACATAAGTGTACATATACATATTGTAATATATGACACAAATAGCAAAAAACATAAAAATCAAACAAAGAATTACATTGATTACAACCGACTAAATTATTACTGAACAAAAATAACAAAAACCATATAGTTACATTGATTACAGCCACCTAAATTATTACTGAAGTAAAGATCTAACAGTCCATGACATTGGATAGCCTAATACGATGTAACTGGACCTTAAACTGATGAATTGATGGTGTAAATAAAACAAAGTTGGGATTATTGCTAATACCATTGGCATACGTCATCATAAACAAATTAAGTGTTTTATTAAAGTTATATTATGGAGTTTCAAAAACGAACAGCCTTAGCTATACAGTAAACAATAATTTATTTATTTTTATATAAATATAACATTATAACGAATCAATAAATATATAGCATAAAAAGAACAAACAAAAAACTTTCAGTTTATTTCTTAAAGGGAACTAGCACTGAAAAACTGAAATTTATAGTATTTTGTTGGTTTGGTTTTATTTCAACTTTAATTTTACATTTGGAATTGTATAAAATTTTATAAGTTACTTAAACCTATTTGCTTCTAGGTGATTTATTTTTTAATAAAAAAAAATAGTGTCAACAACACTAATGCGAACTGTAAATATTTTATTTAAAACCCGACAGCATTCGTTTTAAATAAAATATTTTCTTTACAAAGTCCACTATGCTAACTAAATCAAAAAATCTATATTTTACAAAAAAAGAATGCTCTTTAAAATTGCATTCTGAGTCATTCTTCAGAAACCTCCTATGTATGTTTTAAAACAGTATGCTAATGGAGTATATTTTAAAATTTAAGTTAAATCAGTGTTTTGTACGCGTGGCGCATGAAATAAAATTTCGAGTTTAGAAAAACCTGAAAATTTAGTTTGGTCGCTCCGCTTCGCGGAGCGACCAAACCAAATTTTCAGGTTTTTCTAAACTCGAAATTTTATTTCATGCTTAGTCTGAGAGTGGAAACACTCGTTAAAACAATTTGAGAACACTTTTACAAAAACAACGAAAGCTTGAACATTTTTAAGCTATGCATGTATACTTAAAAAAATTCCCTGTAAAACTATTTTCACACAACAATTTTTTTCTTTCAAAAACATTTATCCAACTTACAATACAAAAAACCAGCCCCTGTGATATTCAGAGGAAACCGCTTAATTTAACCACAAAGTTGCAGGTTTTTTTTGTATCTCCTCTCTAACAAAAAAGTAATTTCGGATCCCCTTATTCAAATAAAGATCCACCATCTTTTCATCTAGATGACCCACCATTGTTCAATTGGCTCGGACCCTAGGGAGGGCCGCAGAAGCTAATTAACATAAGGGTGGATGAGAAAAAGCGTTTGCACGTAATTCATCCGAAGATAAAACATTATGGAGATGGCCATTTGATACATAGTTACATTTATGTGCGCTGATAAAAGTAATCATTCTGGTTTGTGGTTTCATAAAATAAATTCTCACAATTAAAAACAAAAATGATTGAAGCAGGTTTAAAAGTGTAAATACAATGGATATCGTGAAAAGTAGATAGTTTGATTTTCGTAATTTAACCCACAAGTTAAATTACGAAAATCAAACTATCTACTTTCCACGATATCCATTGTATTTACACCTTTAAACCTGCTTCAATCATTTTTGTTTTTAATTGTGAGAATTTATTTTATTAAACCACAAACCAGAATGATTACTTTTACTTTTCAATAGAATTTTCAAAAACTTGATTTTTTTGTCTTAAATGATACTCTGAACTATCTAAAATAAAGTGGAAAAAGTATACCTGCCTCAAATCTTTTTCATTAAAGTTTCGAACTTTTTCCCAAGTGCTTCGGATTACTCCTTAACGACTGCTCAAAACTTAAAACGCGTTTTTCTCGCAATTCTGTTTTTTTCAAAAGGGCACGCAGCATAACTCAAACAAGTTTTTCTTTTTAATCCAAAATGTTACCCTATCTTTAAAACAACACTACGCAGAAAAATACGTGTAGAATTTTTGATAGGTTGAATTTTAGATATTATATCTACTAATAAACGCCTCTTTTTTAGATCAAAAAGTGAACTTTTAATTTCAAATGCTTGTCAATTATACAAAAACGTAATATTTTCAAAATCCCGTACGTATTTCGCTAGCTATACTCAGGTAGATTACGAATTCTTTGTTCATATTGTTCCAAATTTAATTTTACAGCAGTTATGCTGCGTGTCCTGGAGCGCCTCTAAACAATTTGACACCTTAGACTGGCGGTTACGTTACCGTTCAAACATAAGTATAAATGAAATTGCTAATTCTTGGTAACCGCCAGTCTAAGGTGTAAAATTGTTTAGAGGGAATGGCAAAGCTATACTGATGAGAGATAAATCTCGAAAAACGTCTCTAGATGGCCTGAATAATTTCACCCAATTTGTTACATTTGCAGTAGGTTACTGTATGTAACAGCAAACAATTGTTGTATAAATGTCCGTCGGGGTATTAGCGAGGGAAGTAGTTGTTTCAATGAGTTTTTGATATAGCCTTTGTAAGACTAACTTGTTGTAGATTGTGAAACAAATCGCACTTTTAATGTTTGAAGTATTCTGCAGCTAAGAATATATTATTATATACAGAGAGTTTTATGTAACACCGAACATTTTCATAATGAGAATTTTTCTTCAAAGTATCCATATGCATGCATACCTTGCATATGTTCCGATGCTCAGTTCATTAAAAGAATCTAATTTGAAGCTTTAAGCGGGTGTTTTCCACTCCCAGGCTAAGCATGAAGTAAAATTTCGAGTTTTGAAAAGCCTGAAAATTTGGTTTGGTCGCGTAGCGCGAAGCGCGGAGCGGCCAAACCAAATTTTCAGGCTTTTCTAAACTCGAAATTTTACTTCATGCGCCACTGGTACAAATCACTGATTCAACGTAAAGTTTAGCGGTGTGTTTTAAACTTCGTAATATGTCAGTGTTTTGTACCGGTGGCGCATGAAGTAAAATTTCGAGTTTAGAAAAGCCTGAAAATTTGGTTTGGCCGCTCCGCGCTTCGCGCTACGCGACCAAACCAAATTTTCAGGCTTTTCTAAACTCGAAATTTTACTTCATGCTTAGCCTGGGAGTGGAAAACACTCGCTGGAAGCTTCAAATTAAATTCTTTTAATAAACCAAGCATCGAAAAATGTGCAACGTATGCATATGGATACTTCAAAGAAAAATTCTCGTTATGAAAATGTTCGGTATTACATAAAACTCTCTGTATATTTTATATTATTTTTTATTGTTACTAAAGTAGACAAATTACCTGTATATTATTTTTTTTTTCTTGCAATTGAAGTAGGAAAGAAGGTTAAGATCAATACCGGTAATTGAATACCAATTAGCGCTGCGATCAACTCCAATGCGTAATGTGTTGTTTTATCGTGTGATTACGAACCTCCTAATAATAGCCTTCTGTTCGTTTTATTTTGTTTTTATTGTGTGCCCGTCGATTTGATTGTCTCGGAAATTAGTTTTATTTTAATGCCGTTAGTGCTTAATTAAGTTTCTGTGTATATTCGTGTTTGTGTTAGTTAGTAGTCAGAATAGAAAATTAGGGTGATTGCGACTTTCTTTTGTTTCAGGTGTCGTCGGTTTTGTTTGATTGGAAAGAAGGTAAGTTTTTATGTGGAATGGATGATACAATATAGAATGTTTTGTGTGTGGTTTGATGCAGTGGGACATACAGGGTTATTCAAAATAAAGGAACAGATTTTAAACATTTATTTCTTCCAAACTACAAAAGATAGAAACACAATTTTACCGTTCTGGAAAGAGAAAAGTTGAATTTTTTATGCATTCAATGTGAACACCATGTGTTTGACGTGCAGTGGTTTTTTAGGCTCCTTTCGTAAACTGTGCGAATACGCTTGACATTTTTATTCGATGTGCGTGGACGTCCCGTGATTTTCTGTTTGTAGATGCAACCATCGTCTACTAATTTTCGATGCCACTGATAAATCTGCTTATGACGAGGCGGTGAAAATCATATTGAACTTCAATAATGGACTCTAGTTTTGCTAATTAGAGAACACACTGTGCGTTTTCTTGTTGTATCGCCAGTTTACTGCAGACAATCAAAATGATAAGCAACAGCGCCAATGCGGCCGTGGTTGGAACTTCTGCTTGGACTATTCAAATTTTAAACTTTTGTCTGTCCAGAAACGTTGGAATCATAGTTCTACTTTTTGTAGTTTGGAAGAAATAAATGTTTAAAATCTGTTCCTTCTATTTAAAAAGCCCTGTATTTTCTACGTTAGAATGTTCAAATAAATATTTAGACTGAATGGTGAAATCCAAGTCAAAAAGGTAAATACAATATCTTCTACAATAATCAGGACTAATTAAAACAGGTGTTATAGTCAGATTATCAACGAAGTCAAAACTAAAAAATAAATAAAAAATAGTCATTTGCGTGGTTAATCAACATTTTCTGAACGAAATCAAGAGCAAAGAAAAAATCAATAATAATAATAATAAATGTGCCTTGTTAGATTTCACCTTTTAATCATCAAATTGACTGCATTCGAAAATCCACTTGTATTGTCAAATTTAAGTTTTCATAAACTTTTTATTGATATAAAAAATGTCTCGAGTTTTTACTAGTTGTGTTTAAAACGCTCCCACTAAGCAAAAAACAAACAAATAACATTATATCAAAACGTCTTAAATACACTTGTAAATAAAACACTTTTTACTTTGTTTAACCACTGGATCTTACATTTAAATGTGTGACTAGTTTCGACTATCTAGTAGTCATTCTCAAACTAAACTTTAGTTTGAGAATGACTACTAGATAGTCGAAACTAGTCACACAATTAAATGTAAGATCCAGTGGTTAAACAAAGTAAAAAGTGTTTTATTTACAAATTATATCAAAACTGTAGCAACATTAAACGTTAGTTTAATGTTGATTAAACATTACCTAAATCTACTGGTTTAGTGGGCTGTATTTCGTGAAATACTCAAATGATATATTTTATTCAAAAAGTGGTCGATTTAGGATTAAAAGAGCTTCAAATTGAGGTACAAATATGTTTTTAGACTATACAACTGTCCATAGTACAGGGTGGGGCATCGTAACTTCCTTTTTTGAAAATGAAATGAAAGAAACTTTACACATTTGAAAACTATTTATTGTTATTTTTTTCATATCATACGACACAGAAAATTTGGTTTTATACCGTTTACAAAAGAAATAAATTGCCAATACACTGATTCAGTCGAATTCTGATGTTTCGGTCCACTCTTTTAAGCATGGACAATTTCCGCTCGAATTTTTTGTGTAGGTCTTCCAGGGTCTAAGAACAATTGTTTTAAACTTGGAATTTGAGATAATTCCACGAGAAATAATCACATTTTTATGCCTATTTTTCATGGTAAACGTGAATTAAGAATTTTATTGGAAACTGATGCAGGAGTTTTTTTTTGCCTGCTGGACGGGAAATTTGTTTCCCTAGTCATATTAGTCTCAAAATTAGACGAGGGAACAGCGCGGTTTTACCCCAAATGCCTATGTTTAATTTTATTGGAAACTGATGCAGGAGTATTTTTTTGAGTGCTTTTAAAAAACTGGACAATGTATGCGTGTTTTTAGCAAGAAGAGAGACACAACCCACACAGATAGGACTTCAATGCATCTGTTGAAAAAAGTATTCTCCGTTCAGATTATCTTTCTAAGATAGGCACGCTTGCCTAATTTAACCCCATCTTAGGAAGATCATCTGAACGGAGAAGACTTATTTCAACAAATGCATTGAATTCCTAGCTGTGTGGGTTATGGCTCTCTTCTTGCTAAAAACACGCATACATTGTCCAGTTTTTTAAAAGCACTAAAAAAAAAATACTCCTGCATCAGTTTCCAATAAAATTAAACATAGGCATAAAAATAGGCATTTGGGGTAAAACCGCGCTAATTTTGAGACTAATATGACTAGGGAAACAAATTTCCCGCCCAGGTCCTTTCCCACCTCTCTGTTACTCTCACTACCTTTACCGCTTATTTTTTCAAAAAAGGAAGTTCCCACGCCCTACCTTGTACGAGCGCTCAAAAATATTGTTCAGTGGATTTATTAATTATTTTACTATTATCAGTAATTTTGAAAAGTAAACAGTGTTAATAAGATATATTTTTGTTGAAGAAATAATTAGTTTACGCTTTTTCTAATATAAGTATAAGTGTACTTGAATTTTTTTTAAAATTTGTATAAAAATTAAAAAGTTTGCATGATAATCTTCATTATTTCTATACCCAAAAATTGGTGATTTTCGAGACAATTTTACTTATCTAAAATATTTAAATAGCAATTTTTTTCTCTGTGAAACAATTGTTTCAATCATTATTTGGCTGGGGATATGATTAGATCACTTAAAAGGAGTTAAAAAAATCGTTGGGTGTTAAAGTTAAATTTTAACTTTTGCTATATATTTCCTTAAACTTAAACAAACTTAAAAAAACAATTCGCTAGTTTTGGATTAATTAACTATAAGTTTTAGCAAGGTCGTGGTGACCTTGTTAAAAATTTTAGTTAATGAAAAATTGATTTTAATTTTTAATTATCATATAACTAAAAATTAAAATCCTAGACATTTTGCCCGACCCTTAATTGCTTTGCTCGATCTAGACTGGTCAGACACCACGTTTCTGTTTACCTCGACCTTGCTAAAAATTATAGTTGATTAATCCAAAATTAGCGAATTATTTTTTCATTAAAAGAAACCTATCTGGCGCCCCTTTCGTTCTTCTTTCCGCCTGGTTCTCATATTAATAAAAATATGAAATTTTTCTGAACCCGTGTTAGGCAGGCGTTGTATTCAAAAAGTGATAATCATAAACCCGCAATTGTCAAATATTTTTTTTCTACAGGGTAGATAGAAAATAAGGAAAACAATAATTCATGTTGAATATAGAATTTGTATTCGTTTAGGGTATGTAGGTTAGGGTGTCCTTTGTTTTTATCAACAAATATTTGTTTTACTCCTGCTCCTTAAATTTGTTTTTTAAATCACAATGTCCTATACATACATGTATGAAGTTTAGGTACAATTGGACGACAGGATAATTGGACTTAAGTGCGAAGATTAAATCGAAACTATAATTGATTTTTATAAATATTTTAGGCTCTCCGAAAAAGAGAGTTTAAATTTTGGCTAATTATAATTTCTGTTTTTGTAATACGAAAGCCATAAAAAGAAAATTATACTTTGTAGCATTAATAAGTTGTACTTTTTTATTAAAAAAAAGTTTTATATTTTAGATTGATTGAATATACAGGTTTTCAAATGTCTTTTTGAAAACCTGTATATTTATTAAATCTAAAACATACAACTTTTTTTTTGATAAAATAGTAGAACTTATTACTGCTACGAAGTATAATTTTCTTTTTATGGCTTTCGTATTACAAAAACAGAAATTATAATTAGCCAAAATTTAAACTCTCTTTTTCGGAGAGACTAAAATATTTATAAAAATCAATTATAGTTTCGATTTAATCTTCGCACTTAAGTCCAATTATCCTGTCGTCCAATTGTACCTAAACTTCATACATGTATAGGACATTGTGATTTGAAAAACAAATTTAGGGAGCAGGAGTAAAACAAATATTTGTTGATAAAAACAAAGGACACCCTAACCTACATACCCTAAACGAATACAGATTCTATATTCAACATGAATTATTGTTTTCCTTATTTTCTGTCTGTCTATAAAATTCAAACATCCACGCACAAGCGTCAAGCCTTGCATAAAATATTGGAGCAATAGCTGTGACCGCTTGAACTGCACTAAGTTGAACTGAGTTCAAGTTATAACGTCACATTTTAAGTTAGTGTAACTTGAAATTTACAATTACAGGTGTCCAGTTCAAATAATATATCAAGTAACGAGAGTGGTATGCAGCATATTACATATGAGTGGACATATTGCGCACGAGCCGCGCAGCGGCGAGTGCAGTATTCCGCGAGTATGTAAATGCCATACCACTCGAGAAACGTACGATACTTTCCCTACGCCCTAACAAAATAAACAATGAAAGAACAACTTATTTATTGTAATCATTATTAGTAGTACCATGATAATGATGAAAACTAAATTACTACTTGATCAATTTTTATTTTAGGTAAACATATGTATGCATAAAGTTGTACATTTTGCGACATTCGTTGTTTTTTAAAAGAGTGCGATTCGAAGCTTAAAACGAGTGTTTTCCACTCCCAGACTAAGCATGAAGTAAAATTTCGAGTTTAGAAAAGCCCCGTGAACATTTGTCGAGGGTCGCGCAGCGACCTGAGACAAATTTTCTGGGCTTTTCTAAACTCGAAATTTTACTTCATGCGCCACGCGCATAAAACACTGATTTCAAGTGTAGTTCAAGTATACAGAGAGTTCACAATATTTTAGTGTTTTATACGCGTGGCGCATGAAGTAAAATTTCGAGTTTAGAAAAGCCCAGAAAATTTGTCTCGGGTCGCTGCGCGACCCTCGACAAATTTTCACGGGGCTTTTCTAAACTCGAAATTTTACTTCATGCTTAGTCTGGGAGTGGAAAACATTGGTTTAAAGCTTCAAATTGAACTTATAAAAAAAAAACAACGAATAACTAAAGATTTAAAGAAAATAAGCTAAATTTGGAATACGTATACTAACTACTACGTTTACTTTCAAAAGTAAAACATTTTTACTAATATACAGGGAGTTTTCCTTTAAAGTATCCGTCTTTCATAATCACCTTATTTTTTTTTTAAATCGTTTGTTGTGTTTTTAAAAGAGTTCAATTTGAAGCTTTAAACGAGTGTTTTCCACTCCCAGACTAAGCATGAAGTAAAATTTCGAGTTTAGAAAAGCCCCGTGAAAATTTGTCGAGGGTCGCGTAGCGACCCGAGACAAATTTTCACGGGGCTTTTCTAAACTCGAAATTTTACTTCATGCGCCACGCGTACAAAACACTGATTTCAAGTGAGGTTCAAATATACATAGAGTTCACAATATTTTAGCGTTTTATACGCGTGGCGCATGAAGTAAAATTTCGAGCTTAGAAAAGCCCCGAAAATTTGTCTCGGGTCGCTGCGCGACCCTCGACAAATTTTCACGGGGCTTTTCTAAACTCGAAATTTTACTTCATGCTTAGCCTGGGAGTGGAAAACACTCGTTTAAAGCTTCAAAGTGAACTCTTTTAAAAAAAATAACGAATATCTAACAATTTAAAAATATTAATGTGATTTTGAGCTCTTTTAAAAAAACAACGAATTAAAATAAATCTAAAGATTTAAAGAAAATAAGCTAAATTTGGAAAACGTATACTAACTACTACGTTTACTTTGAAAAGTAACATTTTTATTAATATACAGGGAGTTTTCCTTTAAAGTATCCGTCTTTCAAAATCACCTTATTTTTTTTTAAATCGTTCGTTGTTTTTTTAAAAGACTTCAATTTGAAGCTTTAAACGAGTGTTTTCCACTCCCAGACGAAGCATGAAGTAAAATTTCAAGTTTAGAAAAGCCCCGTGAAAATTTGTCGAGGGTCGCGCAGCGACCCGAGACAAATTTTCACGGGGCTTTTCTAAACTCGAAATTTTACTTCATGCGCCACGCGTATAAAACACTGATTTCAAGTGGGGTTCAAATGTACATAGAGTTCACAATATTTTAGTGATTTTTACGCGTGGCGCATGAAGTAAAATTTCGAGTTTAGAAAAGCCCAGAATTTTCACAGGGCTTTTCTAAACTCGAAATTTTACTTCATGCTTAGTCTAGGAGTGGAAAACACTCGTTTAAAGCTTCAAATTGAGCTCTTAAAAAAAACAACAAATAACTGAAGATTTAAAGAAAATTACCTTAATTTGGAGTACGTATACATTAAAGAAAAACTCTCTGTACCTCAAAGAAATGTCATTTGGTTTTACGGTAGGCAATCAGCTGTTCAGCTGTCAACACGTAATGTACTTGTCGAAGGTATTACGTGCCTGTGTACGTAATGTCAATCATACTTATCAAGATGACAGTGTGGTATGATGCGGTTACTAGATAGGGCGTAGGTAAAAGTGTAAAAAGTGCTACACTACTTCTGTGGTTTCGAGAAAAAAACAGTTAAGTCACCTTTTCGTGATTTTGAGTTATTTGCGTTAAAAGTTTTTTAAGTCAACTTCTTAAGTACCTTAAAATACCTCCAAATATCTTGTATCATTTATATTTTATAAAAAAGCATTAAATTCATGTTGTAAAAGTGTTTGTATAACTTAATTGTTGAGGCAGTCAATATTCTTCGCCTAAAGAAGTCACAGTGTGGCGAAACAATTGTCGCGAGTACAATAAAGTGTTTCAAAGTAATAATTGTTTTATTTAAACTAAAGGAAAGTAAAAGTGACTGTTATTAGTTTAACGTACATCTAAATGAAACATAACTGTTTTTCCGCAAAAAATATCACATAACTGGTTTTTTCTCAAAAAAATATCATATAACTAGTTTTTCCTCAAAAATGGCACGTCGCGGGTTAGGTTTTGTCCAAATTACGCGAAAGCTATGTCAGATAACATTGTATCGAGATCAGCAAAAAAATGTAGTTGAATATGTATTTAAGTCCGTACTTAACTCAAATTGACCAAAAAAGTGACTTAACTATTTTTTCCTCAAAACCACAGACTTTATGTAACGAACAGACCTATTATTGTGTTATCATTGTTTTTATGTATTAATCCAAAATTGATAATTTTTTTTTTTTTGTAATAAATGTAAGTTCTAAATATTTTGGCGCCTTCTCAATTCTACAATTATGTGTTTCGAAACAAAATTCGAAGGTCCTAATAAGTTATGATTAGTTTGCCAATATTTTTAGGTAAACAAAATAAATGTTATATTTTGGCTAAACACTGCAATATGCAATTTGTGTTGTAGTATTTTTACTCGTACACATGTGCAACGTTCGTGAACCGTCGGAAAGTTATGGACATGTGTAATAGTGCTGTGTGTGTGTGTGTGGTTGTAATGTAAATAGGTAGGTGATGGTGTTGTTTGTAGGTATTTAAAAAAGTTGATTGAGTGAGTGGATGGTTTAGTTGCGGTGTGAAATGGAATATAAAAGTGCTTGGACTGGAGGTAATCCAGATGTTAGGCAGTGTCGTGTTGTTGGGGTGTAAAGTGGCGTTATTAGTAGTAAAGGTAATAATACATGCAGTAACGTGATAATGTTGTAGATAAATGGATTAGTCAAAGGTCAGCATCTGGCAGTGGCGTGCGTGGGGGGCAGCAGCGGTGGAAGCGGATGGATGATGGAAGTCGCGCGCATTCTTAAGTGGGCTCGGATGGTTCCGTAGATGAGGAAACGGCGAATGTTATTATTATTATTATTGTTGAAAAAGGGTGGTAATGGATTGTTTGGTCGTGTTCTGGATGTGGTGTTTGTGTGAGGAGTGTGGATGTGGATGTGGAGAGCGCGCGGTTGCTGCGCTTTTTGGGTGTATCGAGCGCCGCGTGGCTTCCTCGGGCCCCCATTGGCCGGAGCCGCACCTGCTCGGATTGGCGCGAACGTGGTGGGGCGCCATTACCGCTCTAGTACCGCGGATAAGGCATAGAGGGCTATAGACTGAACATACATGGGTCATAAAGGATTCGAAGAAGTAGAGGAGAAGGACGCGTAAGAATTTCTCTGGGTATAGGGTTAAACGTCGTTCAGTAAATAGCTATTAAGTGCGCGGACGTAAACCGTGTGAAGTGCAAATTGTTCGGACTATGACCGGCGGTGTGCGGTGCAGTGATCGGAACCAGCAATGAGTTCCAAATTTATCATTGATAGCATGCTCCCCAAGTACCACCAGCAATTCCATCATCAACAGCTGTTCCCCAACCCCACGACTACCTCCTCGATCGAAGCCAGCCTAGCCTCCGTCGTCAACTACAGTTCTTCCGGTTCACCTAGTGGATCGTCCCCGCAGCATTCGAACAGCAGCGCCTCGTCCACGTCCCCCGCGTCCAGAATGTACCCGTACGTGTCCGCCGCCACCGCCGCGGCCCACCACCACCACCAGCAGCAGGCGGTGGCCGCCGCCGCCTTCAACGCGGCGGCGGCTTCGGGGACGATGGTGCCCGGCGCGTTCTCCTCCAGCGCGAGCACGGCGGCACTCGCCGCGGCCGCCGCCGTCGACGCCGCTAACGATAAATCCTGCAGGTACACCACCGGCCTCGCCGGTAACGTCGCGCCCTCCGACTCGATGGTCAACTACACCCTGGGCCACCACCACCAGAACGGCGCGGCCGTCTCGGCGGCCAACTCCGTCAGCGCGGCGTCGGCTTCCATGGCCGTCGCTGCACAGTTCTACCACCAGGCCGCCAGCGCCGTCGTCGATCCACTCACCTCCTGCTCACAACCCACCGCACCAGGTGGACAACCCATTCCAGACATACCCAGATATCCATGGATGTCTATCACAGGTAAAACTATTGTTTCCATTCAATTATAATCACACCTTCAACACTTCACATGCTTACACAACACTAAAACTAATTTTAAAGACTTTTAATAGTCTCAGCAATTAGGCTCTTTCAATCAATCTATCGTACACTTTTTTATCATTAATCGCTTGGTAAAACATTTTCAAAAATATATTGGTTCAATCAATCTCAGTTATTTGATTTAGTAATAATAAAGGGTGTGAATATACCTAGAGTTAAATCCGCGTTAAAATCTGCATTATTCAGGTAGGGTGCCTATACACGTTCTAGAGATTAATCTGCGTTGAAATCTGCATTTCAAGTGTGTCGCAGATCAAAACAATAGCAACACAATCACATTTGAGAGGAATACTGCCTTGGCAACTAGGCCCTTACCGATCAGCAGCCTCAGTTATTTGATTTAGTATTTAGATAGAGTGCCAATACACATAATAATAAGTGTTTATTGCCCACCAGGAAGTTTTCGAATTACTTCACACACATTTTAATCATGCTTACACAATACGAAAACTAATTTTAAAGACTTTTAATAGTCTTAGCAACTAGGCTCTCTCAATCAATTTATCGGACACTTTTTTCTCATTAATCACAACATCGAGCGATTGTGCTCCTCACAATTTTTAAGTTTCGCCAGTTACGGGCGAAATAGTAGCGAGGCTATTTAATCCTGAAGAGAATATTTGTTAAATGAAATCAGTTGATCTGTCATGTATAGGTTGTCAATTAAAGGCGGTACAAAAATCATGTTATTTTCCAACTGAGTTCATTGCAACAATAGCAAGTTCAATTTTTATATCAAATTAAAAATTGGCATAAGTTCATTTTCAGTTTTCACCACAGCTGATTAACTTTAATCAGTGTCAATCAGTGATTATACTTCTTAAAACATAACAATGTTTACATCCAAAATATATTGGTTCAATCAATCTCGGTTATTTCATTTAGTATTCAGATAGGAATCAATACACCTAGAGTTTAATCGGTCTTAAAATCTGCATTATTCAGGTAGAGTGCCTATACACGTTGTAGGAATTAATCCGCGTTAAAATCAGCATTTCAAGTTTGTCGCAGTTCAAAACAATATCAACACATGAGTTAGCCATTGATAATGGGTACTTAGTACCCTAAATGTACATCTAGCAAGAAAAATAAAAGTGAAGAAAGGAATATAACTGTGTTTAATTAAGTGACTTAACACCTTCACGTAACTCATACAACTACATTAATATCAACACAATCACATTTGAGAGAAATACTGCCTTGGCAACTAGGCCTTTCAGATCAGCAGCCTCAGTTATTTGATTTAATATTTAGATTGAGTGCCAATACACATAATAATAAGTGTCGTGTAAAATATCACAACAGATTAATCCGCGCTAAAATCTTCATTATTTAGATAAGGTGTCCATACATGCACTAAAATCAGTATTATTTAGATGGGGCGTCCATGCATGCGCTAAAATCTGCATTTAAAGTTTGTCTTAGTTCAAAACTATAGCAACACAATCAAATTTGATAGGAATGGGTGGCAATCAAATTTGACAAAAATGAGTCGACTAACGCGCAATTTGTTTTATTGCTTCGACAACAAGTAGAAGTGATTATGATACGTGACTGTCCTTACAGTGCCAAATGTCACATTTTGACAATTCGTAACGCAATTGTTTCGTGGATTAGGGCTATTTGGTGAATTACAGTTACATAAAACGAGTGTCGTCCACTCCCAGACTAAGCATGAAGTAAAATTTCGAGTTTAGAAAAGCCCCGCGTAGAAAATTTGTCGAGGGTCGCGCAGCGACCCGAGACAAATTTTCACGGGGCTTTTCTAAACTCGAAATTTTACTTCATGCGCCACGCGTATACAACACTGATTTGATGTGAAGTTTATAAACAACTCTTTCGTCTTTTCCTGTGGTCAAACTCGTAATACTAAGGCCCAGTAGCACCAAAAACATTGAACTCGAGTTTACGCTGAACTAGTTCAAGATTCGAGAGAAATTTTCACGGGGCTTTTCCCAACTCGAAATTTTACTTCATGCGCCACGCGTATACAACACTGATTTGATAGGAATATTGCCTTGGCAACTAGGCCCTTCCGATCAGCAGCCTCAGTTATTTGATTTAGTATTTAGGTAGAGTGCCAATACACATAATAATAAGTGTTTATTGCCCACCAGGAAGTATCCTAATTACTTCACACACATTTTAATCATGCTTACAAAACACCAAAACTAATTTTAAAGACTTTTAATAGTCTGAGCGACTAGGCTTTTTCAATCAATCTATCGGACACTTTTTTCTCATTAATCACTTGGTAAAACATTTACAAAAATATGTTGGTTCAATTAAAATCAGATATTTGATTTAGTATTCAAATAGGGTATCAATACACCTAGAGTTTAATCCGCGTTAAAATCTGCATTATTCAGTTAGCGTGCCTATACACGTCGTAGAGATTAATCCGCGTTAAAATCTACATTTCAAGTTCGATGCAGTTCAAAACAATAGCAACACAATCATATTTGATAGAAATGGATGGCAATCAAATTTGATAGAAATGGGTGGCAATCGAATTTGACAAAAATGAGTCAACTAACGCGCAATTTTTTTAATTAATTTTACAACAAGTACAAGTAATTATTTAATTAAACACAGTTATATTCCTTTCTTCACTTTTATTTTTCTTGCTAGATGTACATTTCGGGTACTAAGTACCCATTATCAATAGCTAAGAGTTAGCTATTGATAATGGGTACTTAGTACCCGAAATGTACATCTAGCAAGAAAAATAAAAGTGAAGAAAGGAATATAACTGTGTTTAATTAAGTGACTTAACACCTTCACGTAACTCATACAACTACATTAATACAAGTAATTATGATACGTGACTGTCCTTACAGTACCAAATGTCACATTTTGACAATTCGTAACGCAATTGTTTCGTGGATTAGGGCTATTTGGTGAATTATAGTTACATAAAACGAGTGTCGTCCACTCCCAGACTAAGCATGAAGTAAAATTTCGAGTTTAGTAAAGCCCCGCGTAGAAAATTTGTCGGGGCTTTTCTAAACTCGAAATTTTACTTCATGCGCACCGCGTATACAACACTGATTTGATGTGAAGTTTATAAACAACTCTTTCGTCTTTTCCTGTGGTCAAACTCGTAATACTAAGGCCCAGTAGCACCAAAAACATTGAACTCGAGTTTACGCTGAACTAGTTCAAGATTCGAGAGAAATGTTCACGGGGCTTTTCCAAACTCGAAATTTTACTTCATGCGCCACGCGTATACAACGCTGATTTGATAGGAATATTGCCTTGGCAACTAGGCCCTTACGATCAGCAGCCTCAGTTATTTGATTTAGTATTTAGATAGAGTGCCAATACACATAATAATAAGTGTTTATTGCCCAGCAGAAAGTTTCCTAATTACAAGGCAATGTAATATAATATAATAAACAAGTATTGTATGTAAAAAATACATTTAAATTTATCGAATACGCTAGTGAGAGTATTATTGAAAGATTAGTCATTAGAGATTTAGGGCCGGTTGCATCAAACACGTTGAACTTGTTCGTCTCTGAACTCTAGTTTAAAGTGGCATTAGAACAATAAGGATGGTCTTTTTGAACTTGAGTTCACGCTGAACTCTCCCTTTAATCAGCGCACCCACAATTGTCCAACATTTTTGAACGATAGATTAGTCATTACAGATTTAGGGCCAGTTGCATCAAACACGTTGAACTGGTTAAACTCTGAACTCTAGTTCAAAGTGATATTAGAACAATGAGAATGGTCATCTTGAACTTGCGTTCAAGCTGAACTTCCCCCTTCATCAGCGCTCCAACAATTGTCCACCTTTTTTTAACGATACATTAGTCATTACAGATTTAAGGCCATGATTTTATAAAGAAAACACTTGATTAAATTTCACTAATATTTTGGTTTTTTATTCCAACTAGTTTCGACTTTGAGTCATTCTCAAGGAATTCTCCTTGAGAATGACTCAAAGTCGAAACTAGTTGGAATAAAAAACCAAAATATTAGTGAAATTTAACCAAGTGTTTTCTTTATTAAATCATAGTTAAATATGTTTCACCACGTGAAAGATGAGAAACTTGTTCAAGATTTAAGGCCAGTTCCATCAAACACGTTGAACTGTTTCAACTCTGAACTCTAGTATAAAGTGACATTAGAACAATGGGAACGGTCATCTTGAACTCGAATTCAACTTAAACTCAAGTTCAACTTTTATGGTGCAACTGGGCCTTGATAGAGTCGTGTAAAATATCACAACGGATTAATCCGCGCTAAAATCTGCATTACTTAGATGAGGTGTCCATACATGCGGTAAAATCTGTATTATTTAGATGGGGCGTCCATACATGCACTAAAATCTGCATTTCAAGTTTGTTATAAGTTAGATTTGTTTATTTTTTGTAAAAGGAGATTCCGTTTAATAAAGAAACAGAAACAGAAAACTTAAGCAATACATACAAATTAGACAGGAATGGGTGGCAATCAAATTTGACAGAAATGCGTCAACAATTTTTTTATTACTTTGACAACAAGTACAAGTGCTTATGATACGTGACTGTCCTTACAATGCCAAATGTCACAATTTGACAATTCGTGAAGCAATTGCTTCGTAGATTAGGGCTAGTTGGTGAATTACAGTTACATAAAACGAGTGTCGTCCACTCCCAGGCTAAGCATAAAGTAAAATTTGGAGTTTAGAAAAGCACCGCGTAGAAAATTTGTCTCGGGTCGCGCAGCGACCCGAGACAAATTATCACGGGGCTTTTCTAAACTCGAAATTTTACTTCATGCGCCACGCGTATACAACACTGATTTGATGTGAAGTTTATTAACAACTCTTTCATCTTTTCTTGTAGTAAAATATCACAACAGATTATTCCGCGCTAAAATCTGCATTATTTAGATGATATGTCCATACATGCGCTAAAATCTGTATTATTTAGACGAGCAGTCCATACATGCGCTAAAATCTGCATTTCAAGTTTGTCTCAGTTCAAAACTTAAGCAATATAATCAAATTTGACAGAAATAGGTGGCAATCAAATTAGACATAAAAGAGTCAACTAATGCGCAATTTTTTTTATTACTTTGACAACAAGTGCAAGTGATTATGATACGTGACTGTCCTTACATTGCCAAATGTCACATTTTGACAATTCGTAACGCAATTATTTCGTGGATTTGGGCTAGTTGGTGAATTACAGTTATATTAAACGAGTGTCGTCCACTCCCAGACTAAGCATGAAGTAAAATTTCGAGTTTAGAAAAGCCTAAAAATTTGGTTTGGTCGCGTAGCGCGAAGCGCGGAGCGACCAAACCAAATTTTCAGGCTTTTCTAAACTCGAAATTTTACTTCATGCGCCACGCGTATAAAACAATGATTTGATGTGAAGTTTATAAACAACTGTTTTATCTTTTATTGTTGCCAAAAATGGAGTTAAAAATGTTCAATAAAATTAGTGAAAATTGATATAAAAACTAAGGCCTGATTATTTATTTTCGAGACCCTTCAACAATTTATTCAAAACAGATAAGTTATCTGTTTTTGAATAAAATTTTGAAGGATCTTGAAAAGTAGAAAGGCCTAAAAATTTGGGTTGGACAAATTTTTAGGCTTTTCTAAACTCGAAATTTAACTTCATGCGCCACGCGTATAAAACAATGATTTGATGTGAAGTTTATAAACAACTGTTTCATCTTTTATTATTGCCAAAAATGGAGTGAAAAATGTTCAATAAAATTAGTGAAAATTGATATAAAAACTAAGGCCTGATTATTTAATTTCGGGACCCTTCAACAATTTATTCAAAACAGATAATAAGTTATCTGTTTTTGAATAAAATTTTGAAGGGTCTTGAAAAGTAGAAAGGCCTAAAAATTTGGGTTGGTCAAATTTTTAGGCTTTTCTAAACTCGAAATTTAACTTCATGCGCCACGCGTATACAACACTGACTGTGAAGTTTATAAACAATTCTTTCATCTTTTGTTGTGGTCAAACTCGAAACACTAAGGCCCAGTAGCACCAAAAACATTGAACTCGAGTTTACGCTGAACTTTAGTTCAAGATGAGAGTTCCTATTGTTCTAATGCCACTTTGAACTCGAGTTCAGAGTTATAACAGTTCAACGTATTTGCTGCAACTGGCCCTAAAACAACTATTTTATGTTTTATTGTTGCCAAATATATAGTGTGATATTGACAAAGGTTGGAAAGTTATAAATAAGTATATTTCATGCGTCGCAAATGACATGCGTCGCAAGTGCCATCATTAAAAATTTGTAATTATATACTTATAACTTTAACTTCGAACTCGAGTTCAAAGTGACATTAGAACAATAGGAACTGTCATGGTGGAATTTTCTTCTTATTACTTTAACAACGAGTACAAGTAATAATGCCATTTCGTAATACGTAAAACTGTTTAAATATCTTGTGGTGGAGGCGGTTACTTTGTGATACATTGTAAATATTTAAATAATTAACACTGATTACTTTTTTGTATACGCCTCTATTTGACGCTTTTCTACCTGATAAATAATTTTAAGTATATATAAGATTGCAATGTTAGTTTTAAGTAGTTAGTTTGAGAATGACTCGCTGTTGAGTCCAAACTAGTCACAGTACAAAATAAAAAGTGAATACAAAAAAGTAATCAGTGTTAATTATTTAAATAAAACTGTTTACATGCAAAATGCCATAATTAAACATTTGTAATCATATACTTATACTTTCTAACCTTTGTCAATAATATACTATTATTTTTGGCATGAAAATAGTTGTTTTAGTGTTTCGAGTTTGACCACAACAAAAGAGGCAAGAATTGTTTATAAATAGAAACTGTCATCTTGAACTCAAGTTCAGCTTGAACTCTAGTTTAAAGTGACGTTAGAACAATAGAAACTGTCATCTTAAACTCGAGTTTAGCTTGAACTCTAGTTCAAAGTGACGTTAGAACAATAGGAACTGTCATCTTGACGTCGAGAGTAGGCAGGGGGTCACTTGAGCCAGACAGCCTTGAAGGCTTCCTCAGCTTGAACGTTTTTGGTGTAACTAAGTCTTAATTTATAAGTATTTGAACACCCTTTTTAGTATAACAAGCACTGAAATTGCGCATTTTGATATTTCCATTTTTTTGTTCTGAAAAAATGTGTATTGAAAGCCAACTGTATTTCTATTGTATTAATACAATAGGAACTCTCATCTTAAACTCGAGTTAAACTTGAACTCAAGTTGAAAGTGACATTAGAACAATAGGAACTGCCATCTTATACTCGAGTTCAGCTTGAATTCAAGTTCAAAGTGACATTAAGACAATAGAAACCGTCATCCTGAACTCAAGTTTAGTTTGAACTCTAGTTCAAAGTGACGTTAGAGCAATAGGAACCGTCATCTTGAACTCGAGCTCAGCTTGAAGTCAAGACCAACGCTTTCGGTGCAACCAAGCCGTAATTTATAGGTGTTTGAACACCCTTTTTAGTTTAATAAGTACTGAAATTGCGTAATTTGGTATTTCCATTTTTTGTTCTGTGAAAATGTGTATTGAAAGAAAATTGTATTCCTATTGTATTAATACAATAGAAGCTTTTATCTTGAACTCGAGTTAGGCTTGAATTCAAGTTCAAAGTGACATTGAAACAATAGGAACTGTCATCTTATACTCAAGTTCAGCTTGAACTCCAGTTCAAACTGACGTTAGAACAATATCTAGTTCAAAGTGACGTTAGAGCAATAGGAACCGTCATCTTGAACTCGAGCTCAGCTTGAAGTCAAGACCAACGCGTTCGGTGCAACCAAGCCGTAATTTATAGGTGTTTGAACACCCTTTTTAGTTTAATAAGCACTGAAATTGCGCAATTTGGTATTTCCATTTTTTGTTCTGTGAAAATGTGTATTGAAAGAAAATTGTATTCCTATTGTATTAATACAATAGAAGCTTTTATCTTGAACTCGAGTTAGGCTTGAATTCAAGTTCAAAGTGACATTGAAACAATAGGAACTGTCATCTTATACTCAAGTTCAGCTTGAACTCCAGTTCAAACTGACGTTAGAACAATATCTAGTTCAAAGTGACGTTAGAGCAATAGGAACTGTCGTCTTGAACTCGAGCTCAGCTTGAATTCAAGTTCAACGTTTTTGGTGCAACTAAGCCTTAATTTATAAGTATTTGAATACCTTTCTTTAGTATAACAAGCACTGAAATTGCGCAACTTTATATTTCCATTTTCGCTGTGTGAAAATGTGTATTGAAAGCCATTTGCTTACGAATACTACAAAAAAACGTTTACTTATCCGTCGGCAAACCAGGAAATTCCCAACTAAAACAGAACTCCCTTTTTTCTAGAAAAGAAACCCAAACCAGACGCTTCCCGTCGGAACTACACTAAACTCCATTCATCCATTCCTCTCCTTTCTCTCCAACTCAAGAAATCAGGAAGTCATCCACTTCGCAACCACCCGCGAAATTAACAAGGGTGCCCGCACACTTACCCGCGCAAACAACCACCCATAAAACATGCGTTTAACTACCACTTAGCGACCCATAACAATAAAACTAGCCCATAAACCTGAAACGGCCCCGGCGTAACACACACATCGGCGCACACACACAAAAATCTCTAATTGTAAACACGATCTTCGAATCAATCCATAAAATCCCACCCCCTCAACACGACCATAATGATAATGTTAAAACGACCGCAATAATAATCACAGCGACGTTAAGTTAAGCATGCGCAATTAAAATTATATAATAGTGTCGATAAAACGTAATTTTATTAGCGTGTTAAATTTTTTATGTGCGCGCCTTTTCTTTAATATTTTTCTACAACTCCTTGTTTTACTTGTTGCAGATTGGATGAGCCCGTTTGACCGTGTGGTGTGCGGTGAGTACAATGGTATATATCGCATCTTTTTTTTATTATTTTTTTAAAAACTTTGACTGCCATTCGTAACTTTTAAAACTTTTGAAAACTCACGGTTGGACTGAAAGAGGGAGGTAACGCTTGGCACTCAAAGTTGGGTTTAATTTTAAGCTACTTATTTTAAAGCAAATTTGTTTTATTTTTTGGTTTTGTTTTCGGTTTTTGTTTTTGTGTTCATTCAATTTCAACGCTTTATTTGCCTTAAAGTAAATTAGGCTTTTATAATGAACATTTTAATGCAATTTCTAAAATTTGATGCCTTATAAATTATTTGATTTTAAAAGTTTAATTTTAAACTGTAATATAAGTGATTATAGTTTCCACTACAAGCTAGTCATTATCTCACTTAGTTTGATAATGACTAGCTTGTAGTTGAAACTATAGTTTCATTCCGGTTTTCGTTGCGGAAAAAAGCATTTTTTTGTCGGTTTTCAGAGTGATTACTTTTTAAATTTTTAAAATTGTTATGTATCGTTTTGTGTTGTGTTGTTCACTTTCAATCAGCGTTTTATACGCGTGGCGCATGAAGTAAAATTTCGAGTTTAGAAAAGCCCCGTGAAAATTTGTCTCGGGTCGCTGCGCGACCCTCGACAAATTTTCTACGCGGGGCTTTTCTAAACTCGAAATTTTACTTCATGCTTAGTCTGGGACTGGAAGACACTCGTTACTTTAAAATGTGTCACAAGTGTTAAAATGTGTATCGTAACTGTCACAAAGAAACAAAATAACATGGCGATCTCATTATAGTTCAATTCAAACTCTCAAGTTGGCACGATTGGTTGAATGTCGGCTTGCGCCGAATTATGTTAACTGTCATTATAGTTGCGTGCCAATTGTTATTACCTCTCAGTAATTATAAAGATCTTTTCGGCGAGAATACATTTGTTATTGTGTATTGTACAGAGTATAGTCAGAAATTCAAAAATGTTTCATGGAAATCTAACACAACAAACACGAACACGGCCGCGGGCCAGTTTCAAATTTAACCAATTCGAATTTCTCTTTATTCTTTCAACACAATAATCTATACATACAGAGTGAAGTAAATAAAAATTAATTAAAATAAAAACAATTTCAGGTAAATGACCGAATTCGAAACAATTCATTTAAAAATAACACGGATTTACTGTTTTTTATAAAACAAAAATCATAATTTTTTTGTCCATCAGATTTGATTCGCTAGTTTGTTTTTTTTTTTTAATTTTAACATCCGATTCTGAATTAGCATGCTTAAAAAACTCGGGTGTACTGTTTTTTTATGGAAAAATAAATATAATTATTTTTTTAATACGCTTTGATTAAAACACTTGGTTTGTTTCACTGATTCAGTGAAATCAGTGAAACAAACCAAGTGTTTTAATCAAAGCGTATTAATTAAATATGTTTCACCACGGGTTAAGTGAGAAATTAATTCATCATAATTATTTTTTTAATACGCTTTGATTAAAACACTTGGTTTGTTTCACGGATTCAGTGAAATCAGTGAAACAAACCAAGCGTTTTAATCAAAGCGTATTAATTAAATATGTTTCACCACGGGTTAAGTGAGAAATTAATTCATCATAATTATTTTTTTAAAACGCTTTCATTAAAACACTTGGTTTGTTTCACTGATTCAGTGAAATCAGTGAAACAAACCAAGTGTTTTAATCAAAGCGTATTAATTAAATATGTTTCACCACGGGTTAAGTGAGAAATTAATTCATCATAATTATTTTTTTGTCCGTCATATATCGTCCGCCATTTTGTTTTTTGATATTTTAAAATCAGATTCTAAATCAGCATGCTCAAAAACCCCGATATTTGCAATTTCAGACAAATCGCCTTAAGCCCTAATATTATGGCCAGCTTTTCGGGATTCAAGACCACTGTGTGGCGTCACAAATAATATTATTGAATAAAACAAATATTTTTAAAACTAACCATAAAATTTTGGTATTTCTTGCAAATATTACTTTAATAATGCATAAGAAATGCATTTTGATCAATGACGCCAGTGGCGTAACAATTAAATAATAATTATTAAATAAAAATAAATATTTTCAAAACTAACCATAAAATTATGGTTTTTTCTGGCAGATATTACTTTTACAATTCATAATAAATGTATTTTGAACAAAAAAAAGTTGCGCTGTTTTTCCAGTGGCGACACAATTAATTTATTATTAATAATTTTTTTTTGGGGGGGTTTGGCTTTTGCCTGGCCTTAGTTATATAACTATTAGCTAACATCAATGTTTTATTTTAACTATCTTTCAGTTTGTAACTTATACTAGTATATAAATTAAACAGATATTTGGACGTCACAACACATTCGCACCACACCCAGGGTCACGACGAGAAATTATTTTTAAATAAAATCTCGCCGTGCACGGGAATCGAACCCGAATTGTGGCTCACCGAGCGATACAGCCCGGCGACGTTACCGCTCGGCCACCACCTGCCCTGATTAATAAATAAAATTCAATATTTTTAAAACTACCGATAACATTTTGTTTTTTCAGGCAGATATTACTTCAACAATGCATAAGAAATGCATTTTAACCAATGAGACAAGTTGCGCTGTTTTCCCAGTGGCGTCACAACTAATTCACTTGATTTTTCACGTTATTGTCAATATCGAAGTGCCCTCTTCAATATCTCGTAATTCAATTTTTTTTAAATGGAATGACACATTTTTTATCATGTGGTACGATTGGGGGGACGATTTCTTACAAAAAAGTATTATACAACTATATTAGTAAAGCAAGTAGTTTTCGAATTATTTCGTAAGCCATAGTCGGTGAGTTGTTGAATTTTTCGATTCGGTCGATAATAACGCTACAGTTGGTGAGTGAGATTACTAAAGGAATAAATCTGGGCTAGACTTTCTCGTTGCTTGATCAAAAACAAAATAGCTAAGGTAAAAATTGTTTATAAAATATGTGTGTTTTTTTTCGTTGGCTACAACTTTTGTTTGAGACATTTTTTGATTAGGTTAATATGTTTCTATATTTTTTACTTCATTTGAAATCAGTGGTTTATATGCGTGGCGCATGAAGTAAAATTTCGAGTTTAGAAAAGCCTAATTTGGATTGGCCGCTCCGCTTCGCTACGCGGCCAATCCAAATTCTTAGGCTTTTCTAAACTCAAAATTTTACTTCATGCTTAGTCTGGGAGTGGAAGACACTCGTTCGTAAATTTTCGAATTATCATAAAGTTGTGTATTTTTTCGTTGTCTGCAACTTTTGTTTGATTGAATCGATAATAAAGCTACAATTGATGAGTGAACAAAAACAAAAGAGTTGAGGTGAAAAGTGTTTAGGAAAAGTGGTTTATTTTTTCGTTGGCTACAACTTTTGTTTAAAACTTTTTTGGTAATACTTAATTGTTGTGTAATTGGGAATGTTTCCTGTGGGGCAATGACCATTATTATTATTATTAAAACAGTAAACAGTGTTGCTAACTCTAAACCATCAAATGTCTAAAACGTCTTTTTAAAATCATAAGAAATAAATCATCTGACCTAAATACATTTTCCTGCGTTCGTGCTAAGCACAATTTTAAAGTTTATCAAAATGTTTTTACTTCAACTTACAGCTCATTTAATTCTAAATCGCATATTTTTTGAATAATTCAAATCTGTTGTCTATTTTATACAATAGAGCTCATTAAATATATATGTCAAAAAAGAAAAATAAAATGAAAATATTTTTGAAAATTCTTCAGTCTCAGAAAGTTCCAATTTATTTCAGAGTTTTTCGTTGTTAACATATTTGAAATTCGTTTAATAATATAATATATAATATAATATAATGTAGGAATTTTATCAGATTTTTTTTAAATAATTTTTTTTATTGAAAATTAAAAATTTTGAAAGAAAAAAGATTTTGACACTAAAATTTTTGTTTATTAAAAATGTTCAAAAAATCACAAATACTCGAACTGGCATTAGAAACGTTGGGAGTAAATTATTTCTTGAAGAAAATCACAATAAATCATTACATTATTCTGTTTTTTATTAAACGAATTTCAAATATGTTAACAACGAAAAACTCTGAAATAAATTGGAACTTTCTGAGACTGAAGAATTTTCAAAAATATTTTCATTTTATTTTTCTTTTTTGACATATATTTAATGAGCACTATTGTATAAAATAGACAACAGATTTGAATTATTCAAAGAATATGCGATTTAGAATTAAATAAGCTGTAAGTTGAAGTAAAAACATTTTGATAAACTTTAAAATTGTGCTTAGCACGAACGCAGAAAAATGTATTTAGGTCAGATGATTTATTTCTTATAATTTTAAAAAGTAGATAAAATCGATTTAATATTTCTTTTCTTCAAGAAATAATTTACTCCCAATGTTTCTAATGCCAGTACGAGTATTTGTGATTTTTTGAACATTTTTAATAATCAAAAATTTTAGAGTCAAAATCTCGATTTTTTTCTTTCAAAATTTGTAAATTTTCAATAAAAAAAATTATTTAAAAAAAATCTGATAAAATTCCTACATAATCTCCTTGATGATAGAAACAACGTTAACTAATTATTTTCTTGTGAAAAAAATCTTTTCACTAAAAATTTCCCAATAAATCATTTAAAAAACAAATAATAAATATGTACTTCTGACTTCTAGCATCCACCCTGAACACAATTTTCATGATAATAACACGTAATTTTAACTATTTAAAGCTTGCTTAATCCTGAATACACTCCAGTAAAACAATTTTTATTAAATTTTTAAATTTGACTTTACATCAGCTTTTTGTTTGAATAGGCAGATTTCACCATTTCTTACATTATTGTGTTTAAAGTGCTCTATTTTAAAAAGTACGCAACAGATTTTAATTATTCAAAGAAAATACGATAAAGAATTAAATGGGCTTTAAACTGAAGTAAACATATTTTTAGAAACTTTAAAATTGTGCTTAGCACAGGCGCTCAAACATATATTTTTGTCAGATGGTTTTTTGAATTTTAAAAAGTAGAAAAAACTGCCGTAATAATTTTTTTCTTTCAGAAACAAATTACTCGCGTCATTTCGAATGTTGCTATGAGTTTGTGAAGTTTTTGAACATTTTTAAAAAACAAAAATTTGCCCGTTAAAATCTCGATATTTTCCATACTCACCCCTTACAAAATTTGTGAATTTTAAATGAAAGTTTTTATTTTTCAAAAAATCTGATAAAATTCCTACATATTCTCCTTAATGTTAGAAGTAAACATATTTTTAGAAACTTTAAAATTGTGCTTAGCACAGGCGCTCAAACATATATTTTTGTCAGATGATTTTGTTTCTCTAATTTTAAAAAGTAGAAAAAACTGTCGTAATAATTTTTTTCTTCCAGAAACAAATTACTCGCATCATTTCGAATGTTGCTATGAGTTTGTGAATTGTTTGAACATTTTTAGAAAACAAAAATTTGCTCGTTAAAATCTCGATATTTTCCATACTCACCCCTTACAAAATTTGTGAATTTTGAATGAAAATTTTTATTTTTCAAAAAATCTGATAAAATTCCTACATATTCTCCTTAATGTTAGAAGTAAACATATTTTTAGAAACTTTAAAATTGTGCTCAGCACAGGCGCTCAAACATATATTTTTGTCAGATGATTTTGTTTCTCTAATTTTAAAAAGTAGAAAAAACTGTCGTAATAATTTTTTTCTTCCAGAAACAAATTACTCGCATCATTTCGAATGTTGCTATGAGTTTGTGAATTTTTTGAACATTTTTAAAAAACAAAAATTTGCCCGTTAAAATCTCGATATTTTCCATATTCACCCCTTACAAAATTTGTGAATTTTAAATGAAAATTTTTATTTTTCAAAAAATCATCAGATTTTTTGAAAAATAAAAGTTTTCATTTAAAATTCACAAATTTTGTAAGGGGTGAGCCTTACAAAATTTGTGAATTTTAAATGAAAATTTTTATTTTTCAAAAAATCTGATAAAATTCCTACATATTCTCCTTAATGTTAGAAATAAGCTTAAATATTTTTCTCTAAAAAAAAATTTCGCAATAAATCACTTATAAAACGATTAATAAAAATAAAATTCCGCCTTCTAGCATCCACCATGAACACACTTTTAATGATAAAAACACGAAATTTTAACTACTATAAAACTTATTTAATCCTAAATACATCCTATTGAAACAATTTTCATTAGATTTTTAAATTTAACTATACAACACGTTTTTAGTCAAAAAGGCAGATTTCTCGATTTCTCACATTATTGTATTTAAAGAGCTTTATTTTATAAAATACTCAACAGATTTGAATTATTCAAAGAATACGCGATTTGGAATTGAATTAGCTTTATATTTAAGTACAAACATTTTTAGAAACTTCAAAATTGCGGTCAGCACGAGCACCCAAATATGTATTTTGGTCAGGTGATTTAGTTCCTCTTATTTTAAAAAGGGGAAAAAACTGCCGTAATATTTTTTTTCTGCAAGAAATAAATTACTCGCATGGTTTCTAATGTTGCTACAGGTAGTTGAGAATATTTTGAACATTTTTAAAAAACAAAAATTTTTGCGTCAAAATTTCGATTTTTTCGATTTCGATTTTTTTCCAATTTTCAATTGAAAATTTATATTTTTTTAGTCGACTAGTTTCGCTTTTTACGGTATTATCAAGAGCGAGAGCTCTATTTTATAAAATAAGCAACGAATTTGAATTATTTATAAACTATACGATTTATAATACTGCATTTGGATTGATTGAGTTACTTGAAGATAATTATACTTTAATTAAAGAACTCTTAGAACCTTTCTTCAATACTTTTAAAGTATTGAAGAAAGGTTCTAAGAGTTTTTTTAATCAAAGTATAATACTACAGTTTAGTATTTTTGAAATACTAGAGTTTAGTATTTACTTGATAATCAAGTCGAATGGTAAAATTATATTTAATGCAGTTGTAAATGTTGATAAAAACGGTTTTATAAACACAAACAACAAATTTAATTCGCTTTAAATCTCACGCGACAACCAATCAGGTTAAAACCCATTTCGTTTGATTTAAAATCCAATTTTAAACCGTTTCCTGGCCCACTTCCAAAAAAAAACACAAAAATACCTGCGCCTCGCCTGAAACTCTCAGAAAAACCCCGTTCAATTTCACTCCTTTCAACTCCACCGGGCTATTTTTAATTTTTCGAAAGCGTGACAATTGATTGAACGAATTGAACAAACAACCCTCTTTTTTACAACCCCTTTTATGCCGCACGCACAAAAAAAAAACAAATAGAAAGCGCCTTTCTGAACTTTCACTACTCTGAGCACGATTTACGGCCTGGCGCGCCCGGCGATAATAATAGTTTAACAAAAATTGCTTGTTTTGAATACAAAATTGGCCGTTAACCAAATAAAAATCACATTTAGGCAGTTTATACGCCATAATTTCGGGCTTTGATATCAAAACAGGCTGTTAAGTGGAATAAGAGACGATGTACGCAATGAGCTGGTGACATTAAATTGATTGTTATTCTACGGAGGTTGTTCATTTTGGAAATTTACTGGATTTAAAGGTTGTTAAACTTTGGATTTTAAAATAGATTCATTCTATTTTTATTTACTATTTAATACAGTTTAAAGAAAAAAAATAGTAATAAAAAGCGGTTAAATTCCTCTCCTCGCTGTTTTTATTTAAGTACTATATTTACATTTCGGACACTAAGTGTCCATTATCAATAGTTAACTATTGATAATGGACACTTAGTGTACTTAAATAAAAACAGTGAAGGAAGGAATTTAACCGCTTTTTATTACTATTTTTTTCTTTAAACTGTATTAAATAGTAAATAAAAATAGAATAAATCTATTTTCAAATCCAAATACACTTTTTAAAAAAACTGCCATAACTTCGAGCCAAATCATTGGATCGACATGATTTTTCGCTTATTTCAAAGGAAAATGATGGGATTTTGTTGCGCTTATTTGAAGTAGAGCTACGATTTTTTTTGGGCACAGTATAACTTCTCAACTTTTATCATTTCTAACATTCTGAACATTTTTTTGTTGGTAGGACTTTTAAATGCAGAAGTGCTTAAATTTCGTTATATCCACTTATGTGTCCTTAAAGAGAAAACTTTAGCGTTCCAAAAACTCAAAAATTCATCAAATTTCATCAATATCGACCGAAGTTATGGCTGTTTGAATATTCACGAAAAAAACGTGAATTTTCAAGTGGCGCGTTTTTTCTTGCGGTCGAGTGTAGTTTATATAAAATAGTGAAAATAGTAAAATAGTGTTTGAAAGTCGACAATGAGGACAAAAAGTCGATCATAAGAAAAACTCGAAGAGGACAAACTAAAAAGCCAAGATATTGTTTTGGACTTCAAAGAATTAGAGATAAATTTTAAAAACTTTGTAGAAAAATGTGCGGATTTAGAAAATAAGTGTTCAGATCTGCAAAAACAAAATGTCAGAAATAAATTGGTGATCGAGGAGAAAAACAGACAGCATCTATCTTCTACAGTAAACTTTCATTGGCGTTTTTCTGTTTTGGTGCTAATAAAATTGAATTCCTAACAGATCTAGCTTATACAGCAAACTCTCGTTAGCGTTTTTCTGTTTTGGTGCTAACGAGATTAAATTATTAATAGATCTACCTTATGCAGCAAACTTTCATTGGCGTTTTTCTGTTTTGGTACTAACGAAATTGAATTCTTAACAGATCTATCTTGTCAGCAAACTTACGTTCGCGTATTTCTGTTTTGGTGCTAACGAAATTGAATTCTTAACAGATCTATCTTCTACAGTAAACTTTCATTGGCGTTTTTCTGTTTTGGTGCTAATAAAATTGAATTCCTAACAGATCTAGCTTATACAGCAAACTCTCGTTAGCGTTTTTCTGTTTTGGTGCTAACGAGATTAAATTCCTAATAGATCTACCTTATGCAGCAAACTTTCATTGGCGTTTTTCTGTTTTGGTACTTATGAAATTGAATTCCTAACAGATCTATCTTGTACAGCAAACTTTCGTTCGCGTTGTTTTGTATTGGTGCTAACGAAATTGAATTCTTAACAGATCTATCTTGTACAGCAAACTTTCCTTCGCGTTTTTCTGTTTTGGTGCTAACAAAATTGAATTCCTTACAGATCTATCTTGTACAGCAAACTTTCATTAGCGTTTTTCTGTTTTGGTGCTAACGAAATTGAATTCCTAACAGATCTACCCTATGCAGCAAACTTTCATTGGCGTTTTTCTGTTTTGGTGCTAACGAAATTGAATTCCTAATAGATATATCTTACACAGCAAACTTTCGATTACGCTCAATATATCTCATGCGATATGCAAATGAACATCCACCCGTTTCTGTGGAACGGCGATGGGATTAAATTTCGGTAAGTCACGCGAGCTTTCGGGCATTAATGATATCATAAAGTACCTGGATTACTGTGGTGGTTATACAACGTTAATACCGTGTAACGCTCCACTTTATGGGCCGGCCGCCCCCGGCGGGTCCATCAGTTCGCGATAATTTCCCGCGTCAGAACGAAAATCGAGTACGTAAACAACCGCCTATATTGGGGGGGACTCCCTCTCTGCTGAACCTAAACAATCTCGAAATGAATATTCACGGCGGGAATTTACACGGGCCCCGAATGGGCGATCCTGAATTCGCAATTTCATCAACTTCGGGTGAAGTTTACCAAACATGGGTTTTGATGAGGATCTAGTAGATTTTGGTAATGGGGTTGATTAACACTTATGTGAATCTCAACAAAATATATTAAAGAATAATAAATCTTTATTATCCAACAGGAAACATATCCTAATTACAAGACAATATAGTAGTAGTAACCTTCAGGTATAAAAACGTTTGTACAATTGATTCTTCTTCTTTAGCAGCCCTGGTGCATCCACTCCTGGATGTGTAGGCCTCCTCTTTTGTTTTTTTATTATTTTTGTCTTGTGCTAGTTAGTGGCCTTGTCTCTCCCCTCCTGCTTGTATTGATTAGCGTGTGATTAAACATAAAATCAAACTTAGTTTGCTATTAATCTGCCAGTTTATCCGTGGTATACAATAGTGAGATTCTGGCTTGTAGCACAGTTCATATTTATACAGTTAGCCTTAATACAGTAACCTCCTGGTATAAAAACATTTGTAAAATTAATTCTTCTTCTTTAGCAGCCCTGGTGCATCCACTCCTGGATGTGTAGGATTCTTCTTTTGTTTTTTATTATTTTTATCTTATGCTAGTTACTGGCCTTGTCTTCCCTCCTGCTTGTATTGATTAGCGTGCGATTAAACATAAAATCAAACTTAGTTTGCTATTGATCTGCCAGTTTATCTGTGGTCTACAATAGTGAGATCCTGGCTTGTAGCACAGTTCATATATATAGAGTTAGCCAGTCTCTATACCAGGTCTGTAAATATGAAACCGGAATTTTTTAATAGCAAATACACATTTATTGTATAAAAATGGTAAAAGGGATCTCTATTTTATTGTCCCGATGACTTGACGTGGCCATTTGCATGAAGAGCGACGCCTATTGTAACGAGATTGGATGGCTGTTCGATGTTGTGTAATTGAGTTTTGCTTTAAGATGTTATGAAGGAGGGAGGATGGTAAGTTAGCAGATGTTACGAGGAGCATTGAGTCGTTTAATTTTTTAAATTGGATTAAGGAATGTTGCGCATTGAAGTAAAGTCGATTTATTCAAAGTATTTCCTATTACTAGCTACACATTTTTCTCACCTCTCTGCCAATTTGTAGATGCCACGCCAAAAAAATTGTTGATCGTTTAAGGCAAACCAATCATTGAGCCATTTTTGCATTTTTGAAGCGCAGCTCAGCAAGTGCGTGTTCCATCGATGCAAATAAGCAGTCATCGATTAGAGCCAAGTCTGGTGAGTAAGCCGCATGCGAAAGTATTTCATCACCAGTCAAAATTCGATAAGGAAATGTTTTTCTTTTGTACTTGGTGAGCAGTATTTCGTAGGTGGTTTTTCGGTTTTCCTGCCATTTTTCATGTGCATCTTTTTATCTTCTGGATCTTTCTTATGGCTTTGAAACGTATGGAGGCGAATTCTCGTGTCACATTTAACTGATAACTGATCAACCTCATCCAACAATGCTTGCAATGCGGCGTCTTCAAACTTTTTCGGTGGTCTTCCACGTTCTTGGTTTCTCACGTGAAAATCGCCCTTTTGAATTTTTTAAATCACTCAAAGCATTGTGATTTACCAAGAGCATGCTCATTGTAAGCTTCGACAAGCAGTTGATGAGATTCTGCAGCAGTTTTCTTCGAATGGTAACAGAAAATCAATGCTGTCGGCGAATCATAATTATTAGGCTCAAAAACAGTCACCTTCAACGCTATGAAAACATATGTATTTGTATTAAATTTGTATTCATGTGAGTTAAAAGTCTTTAACAAATGTAAACACAAGAATAAGGGACCAATAACGCGACTTAACAGTCAATATATTGACAACTAGAGCTATTTATAAACAAATTCCGGTTTCATATATACAGACCTGGCACATCTACAAACTCCGGAGCTAAGTCACAGTTCATATATAGGGACTTTTTCTTTAAAGTATACATGCATACGCTGTAAAATTTCGTTGTTTTTACAAGAGTTCAATTTGAATTATTAAACGAGTGTTTTCCACTCCCAGACTAAGCATGAAATAAAATTTCGAGTTTAGAAAAGCCTGAAAATTTGGTTTGGTCGCGTAGCGCGAAGCGCGGAGCGACCAAACCAAATTTTCAGGCTTTTCTAAACTCGAAATTTTACTTCATGCGCCACGCGTATAAAACACTGTTTTCAAGTGAAGTTCGAAATATACTGGTAGAGCAGTATGCTCAAGATGTGCATTCTAAACTTTACATAAAATCAGTGTTTTGTACGCGTGGCGCATGAAGTAAAATTTCGAGTTTAGAAAAGCCTGAAAATTTGGTTTGGCCGCTCCGCGCTTCGCGCTACGCGACCAAACCAAATTTTCAGGCTTTTCTAAACTTGAAATTTTACTTCATGCTTAGTCTGGGAGTGGAAAACACTCGTTTTAAGAATTAAATTGCGACCAAACCAAATTTTCAGGCTTTTCTAAACTCGAAATTTTACTTCATGCGCCACGCGTATAAAACACTGATTTCAAGTGAAGTTCGAAATATACTGGTAGAGCAGTATGCTAAAGATGTGCATTCTAAACTTCACACAAAATCAGTGTTTTGTACGCGTGGCGCATGAAGTAAAATTTCGAGTTTAGAAAAGCCTGAAAATTTGGTTTGGTCGCTTCGCGCTTCGCGCTACGCGACCAAACCAAATTTTCAGGCTTTTCTAAACTCGAAATTTTACTTCATGCTTAGTCTGGGAGTGGAAAACACTCGTTTAAAGAATTAAATTGAACTCTTTTGAAAAACAACGAATGTTGTAAAATTTACAGGGTATGCATATGTATACTTTAAAGAATAAATCCCTGTATATCCAGTTAGCCAGTCTCTGTATAAATTTGGTAACAGCGTTTGGATCCAGAAGCGAGACCGGTGATTGGTGTCTTATTCGTATCCCACATCCTGACCATAGTCTCTCCTTTTCTACTCAATTTCCAGTTCTCCCATAAGCATTGGCTCCCCTTGACCAAGTGTAAAGAAATCGTCTAAGAGTCGGCAAAAGCTGAGCATCATCGCATATTGGTTTAAAATCGTGCTATTAGTGCACTTAATGATTTGTACCTTTTAAACAAGTAACATAAACAAACATTCGTGGAATGAACAACGAGGTGTTTGCCTCGTTGTAAATTTCTATTGCGCATTTGACAGTCAAGGTAAATGCGTAGGTTAGTTCAAAGCCTTTATGAATAATTACAAAAGCAATAGCACTACACCCGGTTAAAATAATTCACGATGTCCTTCTAATTACCTAGCAGGCAATTAATAAGGTGTAGCTCCGTCAACTTTAATGAGCAATTATCATGTTCGGTTCCCTCCATTCCGCGCGCAATTACCCGGACCCGACCCGAAGCGCACCCGGATTCGTTTGTTTTTCAAACTTCCTAATTAAGATAGTCCCTTCGAAAAAAAAAAATGCTGATTTATCGCCGGGAATTAATTAGATACTGTAATGGAGGAATTAATTTACGATGTCGGTAGTTATTAATATCCCGAATATGAGGCATAAAACAGTTAATAAACAGGCAGCGATTACAAAGAAAAGTACCGAATAATTTATGGCGGTTGTACGAAGAGGAGGAGTAGGAGGAGGAGGAAAAATACAAATCCCAATTTAGATACGAATGAAACATGGCAGGTTCCCCGGATGAATCAAGCTATAGGGGGGTCTGAGGAGGAGGTGTGTAATTTATACTCCGGTACCTCGATCAAGCCCGGCTCGCCTGGGCTTGGCAGGAGGGAAGGGAAAAAGGCTATAAAATAGTTTGAAGAGGGCCCCCGAGACGTCTCTTGCAACCGGATTCCACTCCCTTGCACCTAGTATAGCCGAACATAAGCGCAAGGGGTGCACCCCTCTTTCAAAAATACCGATGCTGATACACGGAATGAAGCGTCCGAATCGGCATTAGCATATATTTTCGATAGTCGCTAGGAATTTATTGATATCGCACCAGGAATCCGGGCATTCCCGGAGTCGTCCTGGTATTGCAATTCGACGTTCGAGCGCGCTCGGTGATAATTTCCTCGTAAAGTGTACGAATTGAGACGCTATTAATTAAAGCGTCTGCACGTTAAACGGATTATGGTGTAGTTTGTCTGAACAAGAACGTTCACACGTTTTTGAATCAACGGTAAACCAATAAATTAGTGTAACAATTAAAGAACAACTCTTAATTCGACCTGCAGTTTAAACATAAACTACAAGCAAGAGGAGCCAATGCTTATGGGAGAAATAGAAATTGAGTAGAAAAGGAGAGGCTATGGTAAGGATACCTGTTCTTCTTAATGCGATAATTTCGAGAAGTGTTACCAACAAAATGTTGGACAAAAACCCAACATTTTGTTGGTAACAATGATCGCATCAAGAAGAACAGGTATTCTAAAAAACATAAATTAACGTTACATTCACCATCTGTTTCGTCGGTTAATTAACGTCACGATCACCTCGACATTCATTATCCCCTCACCGCCCAAATATTAGAGCAAAGTCTGAATTTATGTGTCCGTTAATTTCGTAAACAAAACGGTCCTGCTTTCCTGTCACGGCATTTGCATATCTGTTTTTTTGTACTGCTGTTTTCTTTTTTGATTGGATGACTAGTCTAAAATTTACGAGCCAAAAATCACATCTGTTAAGTGCGGTACCGTTAGGTGTGGTTCCGGTTCGCAAATTATTCTTATTATGCAGTGGCGTTTTTTTTTTTGTGTGATCGGATGGTGAAGGTGAAACGTGTGTCCTTTTTGCTTAGACATTTATGGGATGAGAAGGTAAAACATATGGCCATTTAAAAGCGAATTAAGTTATCAATATGTAAAGTTAATTAAAGGAAAGGCACTTGGTATTGTTTCACAATTAAATCTTTATTCCGACTATTTTCGGTTTGTTAGACCATTTACATTCCTTTGAAAATGGTCTAACAAACCGAAACTAGTCGGAATAAAGATTTAATTGTGAAACAATACCAAGTGCCTTTCCTTTAATTAACTTTACATAGTGTAATATGTTTCACCAAGTGCCAGATGAGAAATTAATTCAAGAAATTAAGTTATCAAGTTTTATACAGGTTGTTCACAAAAGGTAGGGAGTATTTGTAAATTGAATAAAAAATAAAAATAAAAGTCAGATAAAATAAAGTTCTATATTAATTTTTAGACAAAGTTTTGGAAAATTAAGTGCCAAAGATCACGTTGTCCAAATGTTGACCCTAACGATGCTGGCACTCCTTTAACCGAAAACGGAAATTAGCCGCTACGCGTCTACACATCTCTCGGTGCGTATATTGTCCTTTAATCGCAATACAGTTCCTGGTTTGTTTTTATAAATTTTTTCTTAAATGTATTTTTTTTGTAAGACCGGCAAGGGCACTTACTGTAAACTGTGAACGGTATTGCGACATGTTAAGCAACTTTTTGGTTCCACAACTGCTAGTGTATGAAGGTTTTAATATGGTAACATGGTTTTAACAAGATGGGGCAACTTGCCACACCTCAAACCAATCACTTGAGGTTGTCAATGAACTTTTCCCGGAAAAAAGTGATCTCTCGTCGAGGCACCATCACTGGCCTCAGAGAAGCCCCGATCTTACACCCCTTAATTATTTTCTATGGGGATACCTTAAAGAGAGAGTTTATAAAAACAAACCACGAACTGTACTGCAATTGAAAGACAACATCCACACTGAAATGGCCGCAGTTTCCAAATAGATGTGTAGACTCGTTGCGGCTAATTTCCGTTTTCAGTTAGAGGAGTGCCAGCAGCGTGAGGGTCAATATTTGGACAATATAATCTTTGGCACTTAATTTTCCAAAACTTTGTTGTAAAACTATATTTTTTCTGACCTTTATTTATTATTTTATTCAATTTACAAATACCCCCTACCCTTTGTGGACACCCTGTATTTGTATTGTATTTTAAATGTGAGAATAAATGAATATGAGAATTGCAAATAAAGTTTATTCAATAATAATAAACTTTATTTGCAATTCTCACATTCACATTCATAAGATATAAAAGACAGGGGCGTAGCCATAGTAAAGCAGTTAGAGTCAACATCTCCAGGCTTACTTACGTAAACTAGAATATGAATTTGTGTTCAGTACTTATTTATTTACTTTAATATTTGTATTCTATAAAATAAAGCCCTGTTGTGGACTAACAATTGCTGTATACAGACGTTTAGTTTACCAGCTATTGACAATGTTACTTAAGCAAATGGGCAATAAATGGCGTTTACGCTTTCGAACATATATTACGTAAACTAGATTAAACGAAATAAAAATTTGCTAAATTTCTTACTGTGAGTTCAAACGTAAAATCAAATTGAGTTGTTTATGAATCATACACTTACTTAATCTGATTAGTATATTATGAACTTTACTTCAAATCAGTGTTTTATACGCGTGGCGCATGAAGTAAAATTTCGAGTTTAGAAAAGCCTGAAAATTTGGTTTGGCCGCTCCGCGCTTCGCGCTACGCGACCAAACCAAATTTTCAGGCTTTTCTAAACTCGAAATTTTACTTCATGCTTAATCTGGGAGTGGAAAACACTGCTTAGCAGTTTTAAATCGAACGCTAAAAACAGCCTCCGTTGCTTTTTGACGAAAATGACTCGATACGTTGATATTAACAAACACAGTTATGATGGATTCTTTCAACGGTCGAATTTTATGAAATGCTTAATCCAAACTAATCAAATTAAAGCTCTTTCAAATATTTACAGTGGACTCTAAATCAATAGAAGATACTAATACATGTTGAAAGTTTATCTTATACAAGGATTTATTAAAAAATTGTTTAAAAAGAACTACCTTTCTAAATTTGTTTAAACAGTTTTTGTGTTATGTAAAGTTAATTAAAGGAAAGGCACTTGGTATTGTTTCACAATTAAATCTTTATTCCGACTAGTTTCGGTTTGTTAGACCATTTTCAAAGGAATGTTTTTTTGTGTTTCCTGAAAATGTCTGTTCAAATCACATAGAAGGTTTTATCAAAATAACGACGATATTCACCTTTGTATTAGTAAGAAGAAAACGTAACATAATGGTAATTTTGGTGTGTCTCTCCCAAAAAAGCTCGGCGTTAACAATCTTATGAAGTTTCAGCATACACAAGCATCCTTTCTGAATTGTTGATCTTCGAAACGAGCCCATAAAATATTCTTCGCGCGCAAAAGCGAGTTCGAATTCATTCCGAGCATAAACGCACACGCTCGAAAAATAAAATAAAAATAACACACACATTCACGGCGCACACAGCCTGAGCATCAGCGACATTTATCACGTGAGCTCGTCTTGCGCGCCGTGTTTTGTCTGCGCGACCGTGTGTGTGTTGTTTCAGCTCGCACGCACGGCCTTGAACCCTTTTTCGAGCACCTACATTTGCCAGGTTCTTTTCATGATGTGTGTATTTTTTTTCCTTCCTGCTCGCGGGTTCAAGTGCATCATGCACAGGACCTTGAACTCCATAAAGAAAATGTCACACGAGAAATTGTTCTACAGTGCAAACGTTTCAGGTATCAAGAATTTTTCTCTATAAATAAATTGTCTTAATATTTTGCATGAACATCATTTACTACTCGGATGATTCAATTGATCTTTTAGCCAAAATAGAAAAACACTCAACGAGTTTTATTCGCTGCTGGCATCATGCGTATACATCTGCAATAAAAGCAATATGAAAATGATTATGTATGATGACGGCTTTATTTATGGTAAGAATATATTACAGAGTTATTATTCTAGTGTAGGCGAAGTTTAGGTAGTCGTTTAGGTAGGTAGTAGTTTAGGTAACTACTACTGTTCTTCCACTTCAGAGGATTAGATATCAAAAAAGCTGTATAGCAGATTCAGGGTATTAACGTTATGTTGGAGTCATGATAACAAATAATATCTTTTATAGTGGAATCAGGGGGTATGAAAGGATAACCTTTTTCGATAGAATCAAGGAAACTGTGGAGGTAATTAGTGGCGTGCTTCGATGCTTTGATTAATGATCCAGATATGGGGAGGGTTAACGCGATGGAAGCGCGAACACGAACATAAGGATACATAAACACGCGTAAAGGAGCCGTTCCGTGTAACGTTATCGCCATTTTGCCGAGGCATAAAGGAGACACCGAGGCAGCAGATAATGGACGCTGATTGTCTAATGACGTCGACGCTCTGAAGGGTTGCGGGCGCTGCAGCCCCCCCCATCCTCTTCATGGATTTTAATTAAGGCAGAGCGAAAAAACCATCGCGAGTATTCCGGGAGATATTAGCTGCGGCAGCTAAATTCTTTATTAATTACATTCCCGGGCTCACTCTAATTACGCGCTGGAATCGCCTGGCAATATGCCACCTAATGGATATGGGGTCGTAACTCATCGTGCAAAGGGTCGAATTAATTTTGGGGTTTGGGGAATTGCACACGACGTTTGGGAGAAAAAAGCTACCCTCTCTCAGGAGTCGGATGCGCTATCTAAACTGCCCTAAACAGCGTATGATAATCACGTATCGTTTAAATTACAGAGCGAGTGGGGTGTTCTACATGTCTGGCCTTACAATTCCTTTCTAGAGGAATGGAAGGCACGTAAAAACGGAAAACGCTTCGATCTCGCCGTTATGCAAACTACATCCTCCCATCGAGCGTTTCTCGGATAAATAGTGTCTGTTCGAGACTGCTGAATATGATATGTCTACAAGTACTAAATAAATGAAACAAGCATATGAAACAGGCATTCGTAATTTTCATAAAAAGCGTTCACTTTGAAGCTTGCATTCTTTGGCTAAGTGCTTGCATTCTTTGGCTAAGTACTTACATTCCTTGGCTAAGTGCTTAGATTCCTTGGCTAAGTGCTTACATACAGTCGGAGCCGGAATATACAGCACAAAACCCGAGACAAGAATTTCAGTAAGTCTGGCGAGAGACACCACAGTTATACAACGCGTTCACTTTAAAGCTTGCATTCTTTGGCTAAGTGCTTACAATCCTTGGCTAAGTGCTTACATTACTTGGCTGCGTGCTTACATTCCTTGGCTAAGTGCTTAGATTCCTTGGCTAATTGCTTACATACAGTCGGAGCCGGAATATACAGTACAAAACCTGAGACAAAGATTTCAGTCAGTCTGGCGAGGGACACCACAGTGTTCCAGGCAGAGCCGATCGCGGTTCACGTCTGCATTGGAGAAATAGCAAGGCAAGACAACAAAAGTCGACCAGTAGCTATTTTCACGGATAGCCAAGCGCTGCTAAGGGCACTAAACACCACACAGATCGACTCCAAGCTAGTGTGGGACTGTGTAAGCGCTCTCAACGAAATGGGCGGTCGCAAAAAAGTGACAATGGTATGGGTCCCAGGACACAAGGGTCATCAAGGGAACGATAAAGTAGACGAACTGGCCAAACAAGGCTCGTCAAGTGCATTCATTGGCTCGGAACCCTCCTGCGGTATTGCAAAAACTACAGTTAGAAAATTCATAAAAAAAATAGACGGATACACAAACTCAAACTTGGTGGACGAACACACCAGGGCAGAGGCAGGCGAAACAGTTCTTCAAAAAACAATCGCCGGCTTTTACGACTGATTTTCTCAATCAAGTAAGAAAAACGGTTAAGGCTATAATACGTCTACTGACCGGACACTGTAGGCTCAACAAACACATGAGCAAAATAGGTCTGGCAGAGGATACAATATGTAGATTCTGCCAGGAAGAAGAGGAGGATCCTCTCCACATCCTGTGCAAATGTAAGGCCCTAGCAAGGTGAGTCTTGGGTGTAGCTCTTTGCGCTTGGTTTAGTGTTGGCCAGTTTTACACCCAAAACTCACTGTCAGGGTTAATAGGGCTAATCAAAGAGGCAAAGCTCGAGCACGTCGTCTAGGGTAACAGGGATCCACAATAGATCTGCAAAGGTCGCGGTAGTAGAGGCCAATGAGGCCACCCCTACGAATATCTATCTATCTAGTGCTTACATTCCTTGGCTAAGTGCTAACATTCCATGGCTAAGTGCTTACATTCCTTGGCTAAGTGCTTAGATTCCTTGGCTAAGTGCCTAGATTCTTTGACTGAGTACTTACATTTCTTGGCTAAGTGCTTACATTCATTGGCTAAGGGCTTACATTCCTTGGCTAAGTGCTTACATTCCTTGGCTAAGTGCTCACATTCCTTGGCTAAGTGCTTAGATTTCTGGCTAAGTGCTTACATTCCTTGGCTAAGTGCTTACATTCCTTGGCTAAGTGCTTACATTCCTTGGCTAAGTGCTTACATTCCTTGGCTAATGGCTTACATTCCTTCGCTAAGTGCGCACATTCCTTGGCTAAGCATGAAGTAACATTTGAGGCTTTTCCAATCTTAACAACCCCGCAGCTTTTATGGACAAGAGCCACCACTGTTAGATATTTTGATTCAACTTCAAGAGCAATCCTTTGACATCTAGATTCTTCTACATAATCCCGATGTAACTGTAGTTGCACTATGTCTGATAAAGTCCACTAAATGATTTTACTTCATGCGCCAGGCATATAAAATCACGTATCGTTTAAATTACCCAGCGAGTAGGGTGTTCTACATATCTTCCATTTAACGTGAAGTTCAAAATATACTACTATTACTACTATTACTAAACTGCCTCAGCATACTGCTTCTGCAGCATATTTGAAACTTCAGAATATTTCAGTGTTGTATACGCGTGGCGCATGAAGTAAAATTTCGATTTTAGAAAAGCCTGAAAATTTGGTTTGGTCGCTCCGCGCTTCGCGCTACGCAACCAAACCAAATTTTCAGGCTTTTCTAAACTCGAAATTTTACTTCATGCTTAGTCTGGGAGTGGAAACACTCGTTTAAGTCTCAAACATGCTTAAATAAAACAACCACTGCCCAAAAATGTACAATAATAGAGTTCCTTTGCTTCTCTACATACTATGGATCTCTGATACTATCAGAACATACTGAAAAGATTTTATCCTCACGCTTACACAGCTTGCAACTTTCTACTTTTTTTGTCGTAGCATAAATCCAAAGCCCATATCAATCTGGGTGTGGAAACATTCGTTAAATGTTTCAAACATGGTTAAAAAAATACAACGAATGCCCAAAAATCTACCATACAGTTCTTTTGCTTTTCTACATACGAAGGATCTTCAATAATATCAGAACATACTAAAAAGATTTTATCCTCATGCTTACACAGCTTGCAACTCTCCTCTTTTTTCTCGTAGCATAAATCCGAAGCCCATACAATCGAAACATTAAACACAGCGTTAAGCTCCGCGCGCGCGTGTTATTTTCGAAATGAGCAACAAAAAAAAAACACTCCACACTGGCTTCAGCTATTGCTGCACAACGCCCGATCGTATGTGGGAAATTAATGAAGCAATGAATCTAATTTACGGCCGCCATAAAACTTAAAGGACCAACAAGGAAAAATGCCTCAATTGCCCGAGCATCAAAGGATCGCAATTGGTCATCCGCTATTATTAGCGAGCGGCGCGAGGGAAATCGTAAATATCAGTTCGCGAATGTATGTGTATATATTTTCTTCCAACACGGAATTGTAAATTGTTTGCAAGTGCTCGGGGGCCGGTAGATAAATTGGGATTTACTCGCGCGCGCCTGGTGTGTTTTCCTCTGTGTGCAAGAGGAGGAGAATTACGGATGGGGGGATGGTGTGTTAAAAAATATATATATGCGGCTTCGATTTACGACCAGTGTGGATAATCTTTATTGTATGTGCGAGGTAGCATTAAGCATTAAAACTGGTCGAGAGGAGAATAACGAAACTTTTAACGAGCATTCCCACTTCTTAAGTTCGAAGTAAAATTTCGCGTTTACAAAAGTCAATTAATAAAATAAACATATTTGTCAATTGTAATACTCACTGACTATAGAGGCTTCTACTTCGTTATACATTGTTGAACATAAATAAAACACTGTTTATCACTTTGTTTGTATAACAATTGGTTTATTTGGTGACTATAGGTTTGATAATGATACGTGTAGTATCGAAACTGTAGTCACCAAATAAACCAATTGTTATACAAACAAAGTTATAAACAGTGTTTTAATTGTAATACTATTGAGAATGAACACATAGTGGTCAAAATGTACATTTAGTGAAAAAAACTAATTAGTGAAGAAAGAGATTACTACAATAATTATTAAAGTCTGATTATTTGGATAAATCGCGAAGTATTGGCCTTGTAGTAGAATTAAAATTGTGCTGAATCAGGTGTGCGTGGTAGCATTAAGCATACAACTGGTTGAGAGGAGAATAACGAAAGTTTTAACGAGCATTCCTACTCCATGCTCAAGTTCGAAGTAAAATGTCGAGTTTACAAAAGTCTGAATATTTGGATAGATCGCGAAGTGTTGCCCTTGTAGTGGAATCAAAATTGTGCTGAAGTCAGGATATGTAGAGGAATCAAAATCCAAAAAAGAAACTGTCTTTAGAGTGAAACTAGGAGACTTAATAAGAGTGGATATAGAACTATTACTATAGACTTCAGCAGACTGATAAGTGAAGAAAGAGATTACTACAATAATTATTAAAGCCTGAATATTTGGATAAATTGCGAAGTGTTGGCCTTGTAGTAGAATCAAAATTGTGCTGAATCAGGTGTGCGTGGTAGCATTAAGCATAAAACTGGTTGAGAGGAGAATAACGAAAGTTTTAACGAGCATTCCTACTCCTTGCTCAAGTTCGAAGTAAAATTTCGGGTTTACAAAAGTCTGAATATTTGGATAGATCGCGAAGTGTTGCCCTTGTAGTGGAATCAAAATTGTGCTGAAGTCAGGATATGTAGAGGAATCAAAATCCAAAAAAGAAACTGTCTTTAGAGTGAAACTAGGAGACTTAATAAGAGTGGATATAGAACTATTACTATAGACTTCAGCAGACTGATAAGTGAAGAAAGAGATTACTACAATAATTATTAAAGCCTGAATATTTGGATAAATCGCGAAGTGTTGGCCTTGTAGTAGAATCAAAATTGTGCTGAATCAGGTGTGCGTGGTAGCATTAAGCATAAAACTGGTTGAGAGGAGAATAACGAAAGTTTTAACGAGCATTCCTACTCCTTGCTCAAGTTCGAAGTAAAATTTCGGGTTTACAAAAGTCTGAATATTTGGATAGATCGCGAAGTGTTGCCCTTGTAGTGGAATCAAAATTGTGCTGAAGTCAGGATATGTAGAGGAATAAAAATCCAAAAAAGAGACTGTCTTTAGAGTGAAACTAGGAGACCTAATAAGAGTGGATATAGAACTATTACTGTAGACTTCAGCAGACTGATAAGCGAAGATAGAGATTACTACAATAATTATTAAAGTCTGAATATTTGGATAAATCGCGAAGTATTGGCCTTGTAGTAGAATCAAAATTGTGCTGAATCAGGTGTGCGTGGTAGCATTAAGCATAAAATTGGTTGAGAGGAGAATAACGAAAGTTTTAACGAGCATTCCTACTCCTTGCTCAAGTTCGAAGTAAAATTTCGGGTTTACAAAAGTCTGAATATTTGGATAGGTCGCGAAGTGTTGCCCTTGTAGTAGAATCAAAATTGTGCTGAAGTCAGGATATGTAGAGGAATCAAAATCCAAAAAAGAAACTGTCTTTAGAGTGAAACTAGGAGACCTAATAATAGTGGATATAGAACTATTACTGTGGACTTCAGCAGACTCTGCACAATGACAATAGCATCAGTATATTAGAGAGCTTATTATTTAGAACAGGGGTACTCAACCGGAATGACACGCTCGCCTTTGGGGGCTGGGTGAGATATCGGAGAGGATTGCGCGCGAATAGCTGAAGTGTAATCAGGCTACAATTAAAATCTAACTAAATAACCCAAATTATATCAGCATACATGTATACCAGCGCTGGGGTGAATCCTCGTAAAATGGATTCGAATTACGAATACGAATCACCTAATATGATTCGAATCACGAATACGAAACACCTAATATGATTCTAATCACGAATAAGAATCACCTAATATGATTCGAATCACGAATACGAATCACCTAATATGATTCGAATCACGAATACTCGAAGAAAGGATTCGTGAGAGATAAATATTTATTTATTTATTTATTTATTTATTAGTAATTTGTGTCATTACAATAATTGCTTACACAAGTCAAGAAACGCAAATAAAATATAAAAGTAGCTTAAATCTAAGGACGAAACAACTAATGCTAAGTGTAAATAAACAAAGTAATAATGTATGTAATCAGACTGGACAGTTATTAACAAATAAGTACTGAATGTCAAAAGACATACATATATTTAAAATTGCCAAATGACAAACATATAACTTAAAAATGTCAAATGACATACACATATTTAAAATTGTTAAATGACAAACATACAATTTAAAAATGTCAAAAGACATACATATAAACTAAAAATTGTGAGTAGAGTAAAAAGACGTATATATAGTATAAGAAATAAATAATGTGTTTACAATATTTTGTAGTTGTCAGACATGAGGTCTTCTATCGTGTAAAACGCTTTTTTAATTAAATAGTTTTTTATTTCCTTTTTAAATTGTCTAATGTTCAGTTTTTTTATCGGTTCAGGGATTTTATTGTATATTTTTGGTCCATAGTAGCTAACACCGTTCTGACATTTTGATAACCGTTGTGGCTGCAGACAGATGTCACCCTTGATTCTAGTATTATATATATGTATCTCTTCATGTGATTGATAACATTTAATGTTTTTTTTAATATGTAATAAGCAATTAAGGATGTATATAGCTGGTAATGTTAATATTTCTAGTTTAATAAATTCATATTTGCAATCATCAGAATATCCTAAACCAGATAGTATTCTAATTGCCTTTCTTTGTAACCCAAATAGCCGATGCAATATAGTAGAGTGGCCCCAAGTAACAATTCCGTATGAGAGATGACTTTCAAAATATGATTCGAATCCTGTTTTTTTCGAACCACGAATATAAATCCTTTAAGAATAAATTTGATTTTATGATTTTTTTTGCAACCATTAATATATAAATATCGTTACCAGTTTTTTTAACGAAAATATTCAAATCCTAACACTGAACATCGTTGATAACAGACTAAATATCTGATTCCCTGTTACTCTGATTAAAGATGTATTTGTGTGTTTCTGAACTTCACTTCAAATCAGTGTTTTGTACGCGTGGCGCATGAAGTAAAATTTCGAGTTTAGAAAAGCCCGAAATTTTGTCTCGGGTCGCTGCACGACCCTCGACAAATATTCACGGGGCTTTTCTAAACTCGAAATTTTACTTCATGCTTAGCCTGGAAGTGGAAACACCCGTTCAAAACTTCAAGAGACCCGAGACAAATTTTCTAGGTTTTTCTAAATTCGAAATTTAACTTCATACGCCACGCGTATAAACACTAAAATATTGTGAAATTTATGTAAATTCAAACTTCGCTTAAAATCTGTGTTTTATACGCGTGGCGCATAAAGTAAAATTTCGAGTTTAGAAAAGCCCAGAAAATTTGTCTCGGGTCGCTGCGCGACCCTCGACAAATTTTACAGGTCTTTTCTAAACTTGAAATTTTACTTCATGCTTAGTCTGGGAGTGGAAAACACTCGTTTATAGCTTCAAATTGAACTCTTAAAAAAAGCAATGAATATATAAATATACGTCTAAGCTGTACATTTTCCGACATTCGTTGTTTTTTAAATGAGTTCTATTTGAATCTTTAAACGAGTGTTTTCCACTCCCAGACTAAGCATGAAGTATAATTTCGAGTTTAGAAAAGCCCCGTGAAAATTTGTCGTTATTTCTCGTTAAATAACTGTTTAATACGCGTAGCGCATGAAGTAAAATTTCGAGTTTAGAAAAGCCCAGAAAATTTGTCTCGGGTCGCTGCGCGACCCTCGACAAATTTTCACGGGGCTTTTCTAAACTCGAAATTTTACTTCATGCTTAGTCTGGGAGTGGAAAACACTCGTTTAAAGCTTCGAATTGAACTCAATAAAAAACAAGGAATATCTAAAGATTTACAGAAAATAGGCTGTTTTGGGGAAAACACTATTTCTACTAGCAGAAACAACTAGCACTATTACCAGCCAGAACTTCTAGCTAAGATGGTTGTAGGTTCAGATATCTTACTACCAGCAGACGAGGCCTGTATTAGTACTACTACTACAAAATGTAACGTTTACGTTTTTTCAGTTAAAAACGATTTGTCCACTAGCAGAAAGAACTGCCGCTATTAGCAGACAGAGCTTCTAGTTCCGCAGGCGGAGCCTGTACTACTACTACTACTAGTAACAGGAAAAACTAGTGGTAGTAGAATAAAAAACTTCTATTAAGCTGAAAAAACCACCAAGGCCGCAGCCAGAAAAAAACATCGGAGGGGGTTATACAAATTTTATGGGGGGGCTTAGGGAAAAATATTGTTTTTGCTCTTACAGTCCCGCTTTTACATAAACAAATTTATCATTTTGAAAATTTCAAGGGGGTTTGAACCCCCACATCCCATCTTCCTCCGGCTACGGTCTTAAGAACAACTGTTACTAGCTAAAAGAATTACTACAGCAGAAAGAACTACCGCTATTAACGGAGCTTCTAGTTCAGATAGTCCTAGCCTTAGATGTCTTACCATCAGCAGACGACCTGTCGAACAGGTTCCGTCCGTACTAGTAGTAGAAAGACCTACTCGTAGTAGTACTAGCTCAAAGAAATTGTACTACTAGCTGAAATAACTACTACTACTACTGATACAAACGTTCACTTTTTAGCAGAACACGCTTCTACTAGCAGAAACAACTACCGCTATTGGCAGACAAGGCTTCTAGTTCAGATGGTTCTAGCTTCAAATCTTGCCACCGGCAGATGGAGCCTGTACTACTACTAGTAGCAGAAAGACCTAGCAGTCATTTTTTTTATAGCAAAAAACACAAGAAAGAACTACTGCTATTAACAGAGGTCTAGTTCAGATGGTTCTGGCTTATCGTGTCTTGCCACCAGCAGACGAAGCCTGTACTACAAGTAGTTGCAGAAAGTCCTAGTAATAGTAGAAGGAACAAAATAATAGTTGTTTCATGGGATTGTACCCCAGTTTTTCCACTCCATTACTTCCACCAGTACTTTTCTTCCACCAATTTTTTTTTCCACTGTACATATTTTCCTCCGAATTCTTTTTTCACTAATTTAGTTCCACTATTTCTAGTTCCACTTTTTTTATTCAAACATTCAAAATTTTACGTCTATAGCCAACTTCAAAGTAAACAACCAAACAAGTCTTTGTAACTTTGATAATCGACACTTTTGAGCGTCGCGAATGATCTCGTTCACGATGGGGACAGTGCCCAAAGAGACAGAAGCAGTTTATTCTATTGCAAACCTTTCTCCTAACCTAACCTAACCTAGAAGTATGTGGCACAGGCATCGTTTGCAAAGAGACTTGCGCAATGTATTCTATAGCAAACCTTTCTCCTAACCTAACCTAACCTAACCTAAAAGTATGTGGAACAGGCATCGGGAGCAAAATGACTTGCGCAATGTATTCTATTGCAAACCTTTCTAATAACCTAACCTAACCAAACCTAGAAGTATGTACAATCGCTAGCGTGTGCAAAGATACTTAAGCAATGTATTCAATTTGAAACCTTCCACTTAAACCACAAACTAGTAGAAATGGCTTAACAACGGTTAAGTATCTGTGGTCCAAGTGGGTATTGGATAAAAGTCATATGCTCTTACCTACACAGAACATTATATTAACTTTTACACACAACGGCACTCGGCGGCGCAGTGAAAATTTGATGGAAGAAAAGTCTTGGTGGAAGAATAGTCTTAGCGGAAGAAAAGTGCGGTGGAAGAAATAGAGCGGAAGAAATAGAGTGGAAAAAATGGAGTGGAAGAAATGTCCCCCTACCGTTTCATATACTACCATCAGGATGATTGCTGCTAGCAGAAAGAACTTGTACTACTAGCCGAAAGATAGATAGTTTACTTCTTTTAACTTAAAAAGCATTTCTACTAGAAGATTATAATTACATGTTTTTCTTTGTTGCCGCCATTGTTTAACAAACGCCAATTGTGTATAATATTAATTAACGAGTGTTTTTTGAGAATTAATTGTTATAAAGTGTGCAAACTATAAGAAGCGTAAGCTTATTTTCTCGAATTCAAATAGTTTTGAATTTGAATTTATCTTGTTATCTTCATTATGGTTTATAATTATTCATATTTCTTCGGAGCAAACAGATACAGGGAGCTTTTCTTTTAAGTATACGTATTCCAAATTCAGCCTATTTTCTGCCAATATTTAGATATTCCTCGTTTTTTTTTAAGTTCAATTTGAAGCTTTAAGCGAGAGTTTTCCACTCCCAGGCTAAGCATGAAGTAAAATTTCGAGTTTAGAAAAGCCCCGTGAAAATTTGTCGAGGGTCGCGCAGCGACCCGAGACAAATTTTCTGGCTTTTCTAAACTCGAAATTTTACTTCATGCGCCACGCGTACAGAACACTGATTTGAAGTGAGAAATTGGCAAATACATCTTTAATCAGAGTAACAGGGAATCATATATTTAGTCTGTTATCAACGATGTTTAGTGTTAATTATAAATAATTAGGTTTTGAATATGTTTGTTAAAACAACTAGTAACGATATTTATATAATAATGGTTGCAAAAAATAATAAAATCAAATTTATTCTTAAAGGATTTGTATTCGTGATTCGGAAAAACAGGATTCGAATCTTTGATTGGAATCATATTTATCTCTTACGAATCCTTTATTCGAGAATTCGTGATTCGAATCATATTAGGTGATTCGGATTCGTGAATCGAATCCTTTTTACGAGGTTTCATCCGAGCTCTGCTATAAAGTAAGCCTATTATGATTTATTGATATGTTTTTGATTATTTCGTTTTTTTTTTTAGAATACTAGCCATAAAAACAAACAAGTAGTAATAAACATCCATGACAAATATATGAAGAATCAATAGTAGATTAAGCCTTAGGGGATTAATGATCGATCCTACTCCCGGTTCACAAATTGCGGAGGCAGCGCATAAAGGATTTGTATCCATAGCCTAGGTTTTCGAAACAAAGAATCCGGGGGGCCGTTTATGATACTCGGGGCGGCCGTTCCGCTAGTGGAACATTTGAAGCTATCTGGATATCGATTGGTGGGGGGTTGGCGGAGGCGGCAGCGTGGAGGTGAGGGTGAAATTACGAGGAACGGTTAACGATCGGCAACCACCCCCCGGGCCCTCTGTGTAGCTGCCTGCTACAGCCAGCTAGCTGGCGGGGACCCAGACGTAATTGCGATTTTTCCAATTGATATTGCAACCCTAATGCGGATCTACGATATGGCGCCCAATTAGAGGGAGGGGCGGCGCGTTATTAAAACCCGCGTTACGTTCACTCTATTCTAGACTCTGTTTATGTATATTTTATTTGTTGGAATTATATAAACATTTTTGCATAACTAATAAATAATGTAAATAAAAATTAGAGTGCACAACACTAATACTGGATGATTAAAATTAAATTTAAATTATAACACTTGGTTTGTTTTACTCAGATTCAAAAATGTTTCACCACGGGTTAAGTGAGAAATGAATTAAAGATATGTGCACAAAACTTTACAAAAAAAGAGATTTGATTCTTTGAAGTAATTCTTTGTCGAATAAGGTACAAATCAATTTCACTGCAAATAAAAAATGTTTAATTTTAAAAATCGGTTTACTCCGTTACTTAAACCATTTTTTCTTCTATCAACTTGTAGCACCAAGGATGTAGGAAGTCATGATAAAACTAACAGAATCGTTTTCAAACATTAAAAGTGCGATTCTTTTCGCAATCTACAACAAGTTAGTCTTACAATGACTATATCAAACACTCAAATCAAATTAAATAAGATTTTAAATGTTAAATCGTAGATTTTCGCGGGCGTACCATGTATCATTGTTTCTTCAGGTTTGGTCCCGCGTATTTTCTTGGCTCTGGTCCATTTTATTTTTAATTCGACGTTTCGATGACGTCGCAGTCATCGTCAGGAATAACTATCAAAATTCCATTGCTCTAGCAACCACTTGTTTGACTTTTACGTACTACTTGAAACAGTGATACATGTTACGCCCGCGAAAATCTACGTTTTAACATATATATATATATATATATATATATATATATATATATATATACATATATCTTTATTTATGAATTTTGTACATAACATAATACATAATAAAATATTACACAAAACTCATAAATTGGCTATCGACCAGGGGTCTTTCGGCCTGTCTTTGTCAAGTACATGTCGCTTTTTTTTTTAAAGTCATGATCATTAACGTCGTTGTCCAAGTCCGGGTGATTAGATGAGATAAATTGGTGAATTGTCGTTACTGGGAATTTATATTTTGGTTTGATGTTGGGGTTGCGGAGAATACAGAGGTGTTGAATAATATGGGGAACGTTAAATTTTAAATATTTCATTGTATAATTCAATATCCGGAGGTGTATTTGCACGGGAAGTAGTTGTTTCAATGGATATTTATCGTCTTAAATTGTCTTATTAATTAAGACATTAAATTATTGTTGAGTTACGTGAAGGTGAACGAAGTTATTAAATAAAAGAATTGAGTCTCCTTTCTTCACAGGATTTATTTAAAATAAATATTTATTTTTAAATAAATCCTGTGAAGAAAGGAGACTCAATTCTTTTATTTAATAATTAAGACGTTGTTTGCATTTTCACGTATAATTTTTCGTAATCTTATATATTATGTCTATATCAAACACTCATTGAAACAATTACTTCCCGAGCTAATACCCCGACGGACATTGAATTATACAACAAGTGTTTGCTGTTACATACAGTAACCTACTGCAAATATAACAATTAGGGTCAAATTATTTAGGCCATCTATAGACGCGTCTCGAGATTTATCTCTCATCAGTATAGCTTTGCCATTCCCTCTAAACAATTTGACACCTTAGACTGGCAGTCATGTTACCGTTCAAACATAATTACAGGGTGGCGCAAAACTACCGATATGGTTTGAATGTTTAATAACTTTTTTATTTAACGGTTAATTATTATTTTAATTTTTTTGTTATACAGTATAATTCCCCATTAATATACTGTATAACAAAAAAATTAAAATAATAATTAACCATTAAAAGCCATTTTTGGCTTAAGTATGAAAAAATATATCCCGCAAGTGGTGGCCATTTTTGGCTTCGCACATTCGTGCTCTTTCCAGTACATTTTCCATAACTTTTCGTAAAATGTCCGGCGTTATGGCTTGGATTTCATTGCGAATGTTTTGTTTTAGCTCTGGTATGGTCGCTGGCTTAGTTACGTATACCCTTTCTTTCAAATAACCCCAAAGAAAACAGTCTGGAGCTGGTAAATCCGGTGAACGTGGGGGCCAATTGAAATCGCTTCTGCGCGAAATAATGCGTTCGTTCCCGTAACAGAGCCATTGTGTCCCTTGTAGTGTGGGCTGTTGCTCCATCTTGTTGGAACCACAACTGTGGATGGTTTTCTACAGCTGGCCTCAAAAAATTGTCCAGCATCGTTCGATATTCAGCACCATTAACCTTAACTGAGGCGCCATGTGCATTTTCAAAAAAATATGGACCAATGATCCGTTCAGACGATACACTTAAGTCGGTGTAATTGTCGCTGATGAACTGTTCCTGGATTCTCCGTAGCCCATATCCTGCAATTTTGCTTGTTTACGAAACCATTCAATTGGAAATGGGCTTCATCGCTCATTATCAAATTGTTAATAAAATCGCGATTTTCTTCTGCCTTTTGTCGGAATGACAATGGCATAATCAAGCCGTTATTGGCAGTCTATCGGCTTCAATTCTTGCACAAGCTAAACCTTATACGGGAACATGTGCAATGTGGCCAAAATCCTCTGAACGGACCTCCGCGATAGCCCCAGTTGTGCCGAACGTCTTCTTGTTGGTGTTTCTGGACTGTCCTGCACACTATCCACAACACGTTGGATATTTTCTTCCGTGTGGACCGTACGTGGTCTTTCGGTACATGGAAGGTGTCTTACTGTACCATGTTGTTGAAAATTTGCAACCAGGCGGTTTATTGTTGATGCTGAAAGTCCAGTACGCACATTAAAAAACAACGATAAGCACGCTGCGTCAAACAATTGACCGTTGATTTTTTTCAAAATAAAATTCAACAATTTTTGATCGCTGTTCTGTTGTGTACTGTTCCATTTCAAATTCCCCAAGTTTTCTGCACAAAATTCTGAAATAAAAATAAAAAATATAAATAAATTTAAAAAGTTATTCAACATTCAAACCATATCGGTAGTTTTGCGCCACCCTGTATAAATATAATTACCAATTCTTGGTTGCAGAATACTTCAATCATTAATACATTGAAAGAATCGTTTTCGTCCTAAAATTTTAGACATGAATTTGCTTAATTGATAAATAAAGTACTAATAACCAGTATTAATCCATTGATAATGGTCACATTGTGTCCGAAATGTACATATGGAATAAAAATAAAACTGTGAAGAAATTTTATTAGTTATTAGTTTATTTATCAATTAAATTCGATCTTCACGTAGCTCACTCAATCAATTTGAATTTGCTTGCCCTCCTTAAATAACTTGGGAAGATATTTTGTGGAAAACGAGGTGTGGTTTTTTAAATTACACCCAGCATTATATTATATATTATATTTATTGGGACATAAATTATACGTTTTTTTTTGCAATTATTTTAAGGGCGGCGTTTCTATGCCGCTTGCACTTTAAACCCCCTTTATACACTAAGCAAAACGCTATCGGTAAGAAGACGCATAGTTAGAGTTTTGAAAAGCTACCTTAAGCTTTTCAAAACTTTAACTATTCGTCTTCTTAACGATAGCGTTTTGCTTAGTGTATAAAGGGGGTTTAAAGTGCAAGCGGCATAGAAACGTCGCCCTTAAAATAATTGCAAAAAAAACGTATAATTTATGTCCCAATAAATATTATCTAAATTGTAATTTGCAATTCAACAACCACAAATACGAGCGCGCTGTTAGCACGCAACGTTGCGTCACACACACACACACACACACACACACACACGAACCCACAAAGTACGAACAAATTCAACGTTTCGAGAAAGCGCCACCTCTTCGGTGAATGTAATGTAAATCCACGAAGGGGGGACCATAAAAATCCGTAAGTCGTAAACGTCGGGCGGCAAGACTTACGACGTTTAAATAAAATCGTATAAATTTACCACACGTGACGTTCCGGAATTGCCGCAAGAAAACCGGACAACAACAGAGAAGACCATCATCATCTCCACGTCTGGAATCCCCGCGCACTAACGAAAATATATATATGAAAGCGCGCGCTGTGGTATTTATAGCGCATTTTCCCCAACAGCAACCGAGCCGAGATTAAAACCCATAACTTATATTTTATTTTGCCCTTTCTGTCTTGTGCGGTCGCTCGCCCTCCCCCCGCTTCCCCTGCAGTTCCCCCGGGACCGTCGGAGTTGAAGTTTTCCGCGACTCGCCGCCGCTGCCCTTTCTTTCCCCTGCCCCCGAGAGCGAAACGAGTTCGAAAGTTCCGTTAGTCGGGGGGTAATCTCACACGTACGCCGCCGTAAATTAGACGAGCTCGGGCCCTTTACTTTAATTAACGGTTGGAGAAAAAGGAGCGGGTAAGATACGGCGACCTAAACAATCGATCCCAAAAACTTTTACAATTAGAAAAGAGAAGGACGTTAAATGCATATTTTTACTGGAACTGCAAAAAAAAAATGGATTTCATAAGTTTTAAAGTCAGGAATTAACAATTTCAAAATTCAACTTTAGCTAAATACTGGCAAAGATCTACAGTTTGTTGAAATTTGTCATTTAAAGGGTGGGCTATCTCTTGAAATCTTTTTGAACTACCACTTTATTCTTACTTTCATATTTGGCATCTGATGTATGACAGTTCTTCAGTATACAACACCCAGTTAACGAAATGGCACGCTATACGCTCGATGAACGTTGGGAAATGTTAAAAATTTACTTTGAATGTAATGTAATTCGTTTATTGCAGAATCGCGAATATGCACCAAATGCAAGGGTTCTAAAGAAATTTGCGCACAAAGTTCGTGAAACTGGTATGCTGGTGGACCGTACTAAAGTTCCACACGCTCGTCCGGTTCGTGCAGCCGAGAATATTGCTGCTGTAGCCCGTAGTGTGCAAGCCAACCCGAGAACATCGACTCGTCATCGCTCTCAGCAATTGAACGTTAGTCGCACTATCTTGAGGCGTATTTTGCATAAAGACATCTGTTTATTCGCCTATAAGGTCCAAATAACACAGCAGTTGAAGAGAGTTGACCATCCACTTCGATACAGCGTTGCTAATTGGGCCTCAGAGCAGCTGGAAGCCGATGGTGAATTTTGCCGCAAAATTATCTTTTCCGATGAAGCGCATTTTCACCTCGGGGGCTATGTAAACAAGCAAAACTGTAAAATTTGGGCATCGGAAAACCCGCACGTGATCGTTAAGCAGCCAATGCATCCCGAACGAGTGACTGTATGGTGCGGATTATGGGCATCATCGGCCCAGTTTCTTTGAATCTGGCGAAACGGTCAACGGAAACCGCTATAGGACCATGATAGCAAACTTTTTTTGGGACCAAATTACCAGTTTGGATGTGGGCAACATCTAGTTCCAGCAAGATGGTGCGACATGCTACACTAGCAACGAAACTATCGACTTATTGCGGTCAAAGTTCGCAAATCGTGTAATCAGCCGTCGTGGAGATCTGAATTGGCCATAAGGTGCTGCGATTTGACGCCCATGGACTTTTATCTCTGGGGTGCCGTTAAAGACCGTTGTTATGCCAACGATCCAGCAACAATTGACGATCTTAAAGTCAATATCCAAAATGCTATTGCTGAGATAGAACCGCAGACGTTGGAAAAAGTTCTAAAAAACTGGGTCGAGAGAATGGACTATTGTAAGGCCAGCCGTGGCAGCCATTTGGCTGATGTCATATTCCATATATAACCGGATACTCTTGGTTACAAAATAAATTGAAGATCACGAAATTCCATCTAGCCGTTTGTGTTTTATTAACATTTTAAAAAGATTCCTTGCGATGGCCCAGCCTTTACTCTACCAGTTCCAGAGCTGGACAGGATTCGAATCCTTTCAGAGGATTCAAAACTGGCATTCGATTACTTTAGTACAACTGAATTCGTGATCCGGATTCGTTACATTTTTTTAAGAAGATTCGTATTCGAATCCAAGTGTGGGTGATTCAAATCCTTATAAAAGGATACGTATATTTATAAAAGGATTCGAATACTTACAAAAGGTTCTGAGTCGTCAAAAATAATTCGAATTAATTGTAAAGATTAACGTGAAACATTTCTTTTGTGTGTCTTTAAATTTCTCGTTAAATCGCTGTTTTATACGCGTGGCGCATGAAGTAAAATTTCGAGTTTAGAAAAGCCCAGAAAATTGTGTTTTTGAACTTAACTTTAAATAAGTGTTTTGTACGCGTGGCGCATGAAGTAAAATTTCGAGTTTAGAAAAGCCCGAAAATTTGTCTCGGGTCGCTGCGCGACCCTCGACAAATTTTCACGGGGCTTTTCTAAACTCGAAATTTTACTTCATGCTTAGCCTGGGAGTGGACATCACTCATTTAAAGCTTCAAAGTGAACTCTTTAAAAAAAATTACAACGAATATCTAAAGATTTAAAGAAAATACGCTGAATTCGGAATGTGGATTACGTACAACGTTTACTTTGAAAAGTAAAATATTTTTACTAATATACAGCGAGTTTTTCTTTAAAGTATACGTATTCTAAATTTAGCTTATTTTCTTTAAATCTTTAGATATTCGTTGTTTTTTTCTTAGAGTTTAATTTGAAGCTTTAAACGAGTGTTTTCCACTCCCAGACTAAGCATGAAGTAAAATTTCGAGTTTAGAAAAGCCCCGTGAAAATTTGTCGAGGGTCGCGCAGCGACCCGAGACAAATTTTCGGGCTTTTCTAAACTCGAAATTTTACTTCATGCGCCACGCGTACAAAACACTTATTTGAAGTTAAGTTCAAAAACACACAATCACATCTTTAATCAGAGTAACAGGGAATCAGATATTTAGTCTGTTATCAACTCTCGCTTCTGGATGCAGCATCCAAACGCGTTTTCCAAATTTTATATAGAGACTGGCTAAGTGGATATATATGAACTGTGGTACAATATGAATATAGCTTCTGCAATAAACCACAATGTTTCTGAGAACTATGATGTATCTCTTTATTCAGACATAACAAATATGAGTGGTCCAACTGTAAAACTCACATTCTTTACTTTTAAAAACTTTTGGCAAATTGCAAAAATACGTGTACTTTAACAGAGCGGACATTGAAAAAACCGCCTACTCAGTTTTCACAAAAAGTTGAGAATGTGAGTTTTGCAGTTAGGTCACTCATATATGTTATGTCTGAATAAAGAGATACATCATAGTGGCTTATTGCAGAATCTAGCTCGAAAGTCAGCAGCAAAATATCAGCAGAGGTATCATTTCCAATCATCTTTATGAAAGGATAAAAGTTGTTACAGTATAGGTGATTTAATAAAGAATACACTTGGTTAAATTTCACTAATATTTGTGACCAAGTGTTTTTTTTATTAAATCATAGTTAAATATGTTTCACCACGTGAAAGATGAGAAACTTGTTCAAGATACAGTATAGGTGTGTGATGGAATTATGTTTAAGAGCACATTTTCTTCATTAAACAACTCTGTGCTCTGATATTACCTTCAATAATGTATAATTTTAGACCAAATTTTCTAAGCATTAGCCGTTGCTTTACCGTTAGAACCAATTAATCCACTTATTACGCGATAAGTCTTCAAATTAACATTTTCACCATCGGCGTGTTTTCGTTCGGTGTCGCATATGCATAAATAATATCGGACGCTTTCGAAATGTTAATTAAATCAAGCCGCCGGCGTCGAAATTCGGCACCTGGTATCCCCGCTCTGCCGCCTCTCTCGCTCTAGGACGCATTTACGAGCCGAGAGCGAAATTCTAATGGGAAATTAATTAATGCCGACGACGTAAATCATGGCGAACGAGGCATATAAATAAGGCACGGGGTCCATGGGGTGCAATGGAGGGAGATAAATTGGGAGGGTGTAGATGGTATCGTAAAATAGGCGCACCTGAATGCATCGAAGATCCACCCCCCTATTGGAAGGCTAATGGTTTTATTGCGGTTATCTCCAATACTAGGGTTGTATACAATAAAGGATGATTGGATACATAAAGTAGTGAATTAATATATTCCATATAGAATCTTCTAGTACAATTAGTAAAACTTTAAAACCTATAGTGTACTACAAGGTGCGGTAGGAAAACTTGCTGATTTGAGAGGTCAATAAAAGAAAAAGTATTTTATATATCGATTTAATTTTTTTTTATCGTATTGTACACATCCTGAAATTTTATTTCAAGTGGTTTTCAAAATGACAACGGACAAATGGCAAGCGATACACTGATCCACCCGCTTTTTAAAATTTCACTCCACTCTTTCGAGCATATCGACGGAAATGTTGGCGATGGCCTGGCGAATGTTGTTCTTCAGGCAGGGTCCGTGGTTTATTTATTTATTTATTTTATACGGTATCTCCTTTTTACATAAATTTATACAAATCAATTATATAATTCTTAACTATTGTTTGTCATTGTAAACAATGGATTTGAGATATCCCCATAAAAAGAAGTCACAGGGAGCCAAATCGGGGAAGCGCGCCGGCCACAGTACGTTACCCCTCAAGGAGATTAGGCGCTCGTGAGTGGAAGTGTTCTCTCAAAAGTTCCATTGAAGTTCTCGCTGTGTGGGCCGTGGCTTCGTCCTGCTGGAACCATACGTCCCCAAGATCCATTTCTTCAAGTTTTAGGAGAAAAAATGCCTCAATCATTTCTTCTTCCTCTTTTGGCCTTTTTTTGCCACTTTCCCTCAGTGCGTCCACCCACGAAACGATTGATTGCCGGCCAGGAACGGGACTCTTGGGATGAATATTGAACGAAGTTCGAAAGGCACGTTGGGTGGCGCGCCGGCCACAGTATGTTACCCCTCAAGGAGATTAGGCGCTCGTGAGTGAAAGTGTTCCCTCAAAAGTTCCATTGAAGTTCTCGCTGTGTGGGCCGTGGCTTCGTCCTGCTGGAACCATACGTCCCCAAGATCCATTTCTTCAAGTTTTAGGAGAAAAAATGCCTCAATCATTTCTTTTTAGTGAACTGCATTCACAGTAACAGTTTGTTCTTCTTCCTCTTTTGGCCTTTTTTTGCCACTTTCCCTCAGTGCGTCTACCCACGAAACGATTGATTGCCGGCCAGGAACGGGACCCTTGGGATGAATATTGAACGAAGTTCGAAAGGCACGTTGGGTGGCAACCACCGAACGGCGATTGGAAAAGTAGGCCTCGACGTCGAACGAACGCTCCTCCTTTGTCTAACGCATGACGACTGACACTGACTTGAGCGGTAACAAAACTTCAAGACCCCCTCTATCAAATGAGACCCTCCCTACCATTTCTTCAAGTTTTGGCTTAGCTCAGGCTTAGCTTAGCCTGGGAGTGGGAGTGGAAACACCCGTTCAAAACTTCAAATTGATCTCTCTCATTGGCGAACAAGTCAAATCAGCAAGTTTCTCTGCCGCACCTTGTAGCTACAGTGGAACAGTTCTAAACGCTCAAATTTAGAAAGCAAAACATTAGGTAATACGATATTAACATTTTTTAAATGATTTGTTCTTCTTCTAATATAATGACATTGTCGACTAGGTCTTTTCGACCCACCACATTTCTAAAATTTATTTAGTCTGGATCAAACAGAATATCAAAGCTGAGTCGGCAATAAATCATAAATGTAGATATCTAAGTATTGTTCTGCTCTTCACAGAAATAACCGCTCCACACGCCTGGCGCATGAAGTAAAATTTCTAGTTTAGAAAAGCCTGAAAATTTGGTTTGGCCGCTCCGCGCTTCGCGCTACGCGACCAAACCAAATTTTCAGGCTTTTCTAAACTCGAAATTTTACTTCATGCTTAGCCTGGGAGTGGAAAACACTCGTTTAAAGTTTCAAATTGAACTCTTGCATAAAGCAGCGATTGTCTCAAAATTGATTCAATTTCTAATAAACTGTTTTACATGCACTAAATGTTATATTGAAAATCTTTTTCTGGGAAAGAAAACCCAATACCTTCCATAGAATATTTTTATTATTACCGGGTGTTTGATAAAAAAAAACGCCCAACGCCCTAACTCTGTTTATTATTGATCGATTTGAAGAACTAAAAAAACAAATAATATATAAAATTACGAAAATACTATTCGTGAAAATGCAAACAGTGTCTTAATTAATAAGACAATTTAAGACGATAAATATCCATTGAAACAACTACTTCCCGTGCAAATACACCTCCGGATATTAAATTATACAATGAAATATTTAAAATCTTATTTAATGTGATTTGTTACAACGCTCTATTAAAGTATATGTAACGCTTAGGTCAAATTCTCTTCAAACCAACTAACAATACAATTTAAAATGAAAGGAGAGATAGCAACAAATTAGAAGTGAAAGGACTTGGATTGAAACTAATGTCTTAGGCCATCTATAGACGCGTTTCGAGATTTATCTCTCTTCAGTATAGCTTTGCTTATGACGTTTAAAAAAATTAGGAATAAAATTAAAACAAACTTACTCGTAATTTTATATATTATGTTTAAAGTGTGCAAACTATAAGAAGCGTAAGCTTATTTTCTCGAATTCAAATAGTTTTGAATTTGAATTTATCTTGTTAAAAAAACAAAGTCAATGGCTGTTTAAATACTACAAAATTGCAGTAATTATATATTGTTTCAAAATTATCTTCATTGCCAAATAATAGTCAAATTAAACCATAAACACTACAAAATTAATGAAACTAATAAAGATATCTCAAACTTTAAATCCACCTATCCCATTATTGATCGTAATGTTATATCCCAATTTAATAATACCTAGACCAGAAATATCTTAAGAAATGAGCTGAGTGGACTGTATTTGGGGAATTAAGTTGATTATTATATTAAGCCCTAAATAGTGGTTTCAGTTTGCTTTGAAAACGTGGGGTCATTACTAATCGCGTACACCGGTTAACATAATCAGTAAGGCCTCATTCAATCAACAAAAATACTACGAAAATTAAAAACCAGTCATATATATACCCTCTCCCAAACTACATCCTGAAATTAATAAAGCACAAAAGACAAATATACAGGGACATCAGACTGACAGGACAGAACTTCGAACACAATTCAATAAACTCAGTAAATGCATAAAACAGTTAATTAAACAATAAACAATACAAAACCGACACTTGGCTGACAGCTTGTCAGAATATCAAGAGCAGGATGGGCAAGACATACTGGACAGAGGTAAAAAAACTCAGCAAGTATAGAAATTCGTGCAATATAACAGAAATTCTTGACCCAATGACGAACGAAACAACAAATGACAAGCAAGCAATCTCGAACACATTTGCTTAATATTTTCAAGACACGTATCGACAGACAGAAGATCTATTTGACCGCAACTTTTTTAACCATGTTAATGACTGGTACAAAGATTTTTTTAAGACAAACCATCAATTTAATGCTGCTGAAAATCAACCACAGCAAGGGCAAGACAAACTGGACAGAGGTAAAAAAAAACTCAGCAAGTATAAAAATTCGTGCAATATAACAGAAATTCTTCACCCAACGACGAACGAAACATCAAGTGAGAAGCAAGCAATCTCGGACATATTTGCTCAATATTTTCAAGACACGTATCGACAGACAGAAGACGCTGTATTTGACCGCAACTTTTTTAACCATGTTAATAACTGGTACAAAGATTTTTTTGAAACAAACCATCAATTTAATGCTGCTAACGAATTGACAAAAAACAACTAAATCACAACACTGAAGACCGGAAGAAAAACCTCCCCAGGACATGACAATATTCGCCGAATTATTCTTAAAGTCTTACCCCTCGAAGTCCATCACTATATGTTAAAAATCCTAAACTTTCCTGCTATTTCCCACCCGAATGGAAAACAGGCATTATCACATGTATTCATAAACGAGATCAAGACCACTCCCTTGTATCCAGTTTCCGACCAATCACCCTTCTTCCTGTTATTAGCAAACTGTACGAGTCCCTTCTCAAACAAAAAATCCTGAGTCACATATCGCACTTAATTCCTAACTTCCGATTCGGATTCCTTCCTCATAGATCAAGCACACTCCCTCTCAGTATCTTTATCTCAAACATTCAAACAACACACCTCGAAGGCCGATCATCTACCGCCTTTTTTCTAGACGTATAAAAGGCATTCTCTTCCGTGTGGCACAGAGGTGTGTTGTTTAAATGTCACACCCTAAATTTACCTACCCATTTAATCATTATCCCCAAAAACTTCCTAGAAAACAGATCCCTAAAAGTCAAAATCCTTAATACAACATTCAAAATCTTTAGTCTTAAACAGGGTGCTTCACAAGGATCACCACTATCTCCTATTCTATATAACCTTTATTGTATTGACCTATATAACCCCGACCGTATGTATTTTAATCCAGAATCCTGTTTTACAATATGCTGATGACAAAGCCCTAATCACGCACGCATCCACGCACTACAAACATTACAGCAACTTATAGACACCCTCGAATCGTGGTTTGCCAAATGGAAAATAAAAGTTAATCCAAACAAATCCCAACTCCTAATTCCATACCACCGCCAAAACAACTCCATTAACATTTTTGTCAACCAAAATCCTATTTCACCAACATCCCGTTTTTAATACCTTGGCATCACCTTTGAGAATAAATTAAATCACTTTTGACAATTTAATTTATTGTCAAAAGTGATTTAATTTATTCTCAAAGGTGATGCCAAGGTATTAAAAAAACACTCCTCCGTAATAAACAACAAAGTTTATGCTCAAGCTAGACATTTCCGTAGACCAACATATCGAAATCTAGGCATTTCAAGAGAGAATGCAACAATAATCTACAAAATGATATGTCGACCAATGTTAGACTACAGCTCCATCCTATTTATGACAGTCCCCAATCCAACTCTTCATAACATCCAATAGAAGAGTGACGGAATATATGAGAGAGGATGGGGCCGGGGTAAGGACGCTGGAGAAGTTGGGGGGATTAGTGTAGATGTGGATATAATGTAGTATTATGCCAATAAAGGTCTTTTTTTTACTTTTTTATTTTATTAAATTAGACATTGTTTGCTCCGTGTACGGTGCTCGAAAATACAATGCGTATTCATACGTATTTCGTACCACAGGCTTATAATACCGTGTGTAATCATTTAATAGGCTTGCATTACATTTTTTTTGAGGAAAATGCAAAAAAAACAAACAAAAGTTTGAAAATATACGCTCTTCGCACATGGAGCACATAAAAACTAAACGTATGAATACGCTCCTCGTACATGGAGCACATACAAACTAAACATATGGATACGCTCCTCGTACATGGAGCACATAACAAATAAACGTATGGATACGCTCCTCGCAGCCAAAGGGTGAAACCTCTAATTCAGTCAAAATTCTAGAATATAAGAATGTTATAAATTTGTGAGATATCCTAAACATGTCTCTTTCTTAAATATGCGATTTTGTAAACTATTTTTAAATACAATAGTTGTGTTTTGAAGAAAAACTAATCACTGATTAGGTTAATCGATTTGGGTGCAAACGAGCATAACACTTTCTTTACAAGAATTGCTATTTTATAAGTATAAATGAAAAATGCAAAAAAAGCCTCAAATATTTAGGATTGAAAGCAATCTCTGCTTTATATAAACTTTAAATGGAAAAAAGTAAAGTATACTATATTTTACTTTTTTGCTTTCAAAGTTTATTGTAACGTACTTTTATATGTTACAAATTCGGGTGTTACATTATATAAAGCAGAGATTGCCTTAAATCTTAGATATAGATTGCCTTAAATTTTAAATATAGATTGCCTTAAATCTTAGATACAGATTGCCTTAAATTTTAGATATAGATTGCCTTAAATCTTAGATATAGATTGCCTTAAATCTTAGATATAGATTGCCTTAAACCTTAGATATTTGAATTTTTTTGCATTTTTGTTTGAAATTTTAACACAATTAATATAACCCAATATACAAAAAACTATAATCCCCGAAACTTGCTCGTTAATCAACAAACGCGACGTTTACAACACTTGACTTTTGGGCTCGTAAAACGCGACCGTTGATTTATTCCGGCACACCGCCAACCTAACGCACGCTCTCCCTAATGGAATCCGCCGATGAAAATTTAAATTTTCCCGAAAAGGCCGGGGGCGGCGTAATCTGTGCATGGGCTCTTGTTCCGTAAAACGAGATGTACTGGCGCGATTACATTTGCATATCAGAAATTGCATGGGAACGAAGGCCGATGGACAAGAGCCCGTTTGAATGTGAAATGCGGCCATTTTCTAAACTTAGTATTATTATTTTCTTCTGAAATGTTATTTCGGTGAATTAATTAATTGTGTTATTGTTTCGCGCCGCCCACGTGTACATATATTATAGAATGCGGGATCGGTTTTTTAATTGGTTTCTTCGGAATTGTGCTAATTAGATTCAGATTGTATTCGTGTGCGTAAGGAATTGCTGTTATTATTAAACTTGGGTAAATATTTCAAGGAGTATGCTGTTTAAGCATATTTCTTCAAAAATTGTTAAAGCTACGAGATAATCATGTACCACCATAGAAGTAGAATTCTTGAATAGCCTTAGATCATGATGTAAACATGAATTTTTCGTTATAAATTTCGAGACGTTTATAGCTTTTTTAAAAGTTTTCAATTTGAAGTTTCGAGCGAGTGTTTCCAATCTCAGATTAAGCATGAAGTAAAATTTCGAGTTTAGAAAAGCCTAAAAATTTGGTTTGGTCGCGCAGCGCGAAGCGCGGAGCGACCAAACCAAATTTTTAGGCTTTTCTAAACTCGAAATTTTACTTCATGCGCCACGCGTATAAAACACTGATTTCAATTCAAGTTCACTTATTCGCAATATTTCAGTGTTTTCAGTGTTTAGTACGCGTGGCGCATGAAGTAAAATTTCGAGTTTAGAAAAGCCCCAAGAGAAAATTTGTCGAGGGTCGCGCAGCGACCCGAGACAAATTTTCGGGGCTTTTCTAAACTCGAAATTTTACTTCATGCTTAGCCTGGGAGTGGACGACACTCGTTTGAAGCTTTAAATTGAAACCCAACCCAATCAACGTTGTAAAGTTTCCTCTTGCACTTTTTGCTACTGTTTAAAAATATATAAATCATTGGTGTTTTGTGATATACAGAGATTTTCCCTTTTTGTTTTAATAGTTTAATTTGAAAATTTAAACGAGTGTTTTCCACTCCAGGCTAAGCATGAAGTAAACATTTTAGCCTAAAAATTTGATTTGGTCGCGCAGCGCGAAGCGCGGAACGGCCAAACCAAATTTTTAGGCTTTTCTAAACTCGAAATTTTACTTCATGCGCCACGCGTATAAAAACACTGATTTCAATTCAAGTTCACTTATTCGCAATATTTCAGTGTTTTCAGTGTTTAGTACGCGTGGCGCATGAAGTAAAATTTCGAGTTTAGAAAAGCCCCGAAAATTTGTCTCGGGTCGCTGCGCGACCCTCGACAAATTTTCTCTTGGGGCTTTTCTAAACTCGAAATTTTACTTCATGCTTAGCCTGGGAGTGCAAAACACTCGTTTGAAGCTTTAAATTGAAACCCAACCCAATCAACGTTGTAAAGTTTCCTCTTGCACTCTTTGCTACTGTTTAAAAATATAAAAATCATTGGTGTTTTGTGATATACAGAGATTTTCCCTTTTTGTTTTAATAGTTTAATTTGAAGATTTAAACGAGTGTTTTCCACTCCCAGGCTAAGCATGAAGTAAAATTTTGAGTTTAGAAAAGCCCCAAGAGAAAATTTGTCGAGGGTCGCGCAGCGACCCTCGACAAATTTTCGGGGCTTTTCTAAACTCGAAATTTTACTTCATGCGCCTCCCACATAAAACAATCATCTTACATTCGACATTTGATATTGACATTTAATATTTGATATTTGACAGTTACCGTGTTTTGACAGATAGACTTTTTCCAACATTTTATTGAAAATATCATAACTGTCAGTTTGTTATTGATAAAATGAGCACCTTGTGTCTCGAAATGTACATCTAACGATACAAATAAAAAGTAAAGTAGGGAATAACAGTGATTTTTAGTGTAATAATCACTTCACTTAAACTCAAAAACATACAGTTGTTAAGTATCGTATGTGTTTTTTTGTTTGTTTTTATTTTCGCCTTTTGTCAGTTGCTTTAGAGCCAGAATACGCACAGTAGCGGCATATGTTAGTATCCTACGCCACTGCCCATGGAATATTAATATACCTACTTACTTTTGAGTAATAGATGGCAATACATTTGTTTTTTGTTGGTTTGTTTGTATCGTATGTTCAATAAAAAATAAAAAAAAAACTTTAGAGTGCCATGATTTAATCTTTTTTCAAATTTTAGTTGGCTACACGCTTTAAGAGTTGACATATAAAACGTCAAATAATAATTAAATACATAATTTCAGTGTTGCCAACGTACAATATTTTCCATAGCACTCTAGCCGATTTTTTTTATTGAACATACAAAATAAGTATAAACCAAAATTAACATTCTCTAAATATAACTCGAATCTTCGTGATTATTTTCTCAAACTACGTGATCATTCTCCAAACATTAACATTGTCATCACGTGAAACCCTTCCGCGAAAATAGAATCTCGAAAATTGCGGATCACGCGACAGTTAAAGTAATTACGCCGTTAATCGTTTTGCCCGAGGAGAATTTATTTATTGTTGGCAGTTAAAGACGGGGTTGCCCGCGCGCGTCCCTCCCCGTGTTACGCGTTCAGAGGTCCCCCCGCGCGCACGACATCCAATAAAACTTTACTGCTACAAAGAAGCGAACACTTGCACATTTACAACGTCCATAAAGTTCATAAAGCCATTACCGATAATTAACGAGCGGATTAATGGATTTGCGGAATCGTACACACCCGGTATCCTCGTGGTGCACAACAAGTGCAAGGATTAATAGGGAAAGGGAAAGTAAATTTCGATCGTAAGAATTTTACAATGTTGGAAATGTATTGAGTTTAGTACTGGTGTACTGATAATTACTGGTAATTGGAAATGTAACGAGTTTTTCGATTACTGGTAATCAAAATCGGTTTACTGATAATTTACCGGTAAATCACCCCATCTAGGGGCCCCATTCCGTCTATGTAACGCAAGCCGAGCGTGTGAAATTTAGAATATTTGACATTTTGTCAGATTTACGTATTCCAGTTCGCACTCCACGGCGGATGCGCGCAATCAGTTAAGTATTTTTTATTATGTGGTTGCAATAGAAACCATTACAATTCTAGAATTACAATACAGCTTTTGTAACTCTAGAACTACAATAGTTTCTATTGCAACAACCACTTAATAAAAAAAATAGCATATAATAAATTACATTTACTAATCAGTGATGTACGCATAAATCAGAAATTTCAGATTTGAATTTATGTTCAGTATTCCTGCAATGGGTACACAAAGACATGTAAATTTCCATCGTAAGAGTCGTACAATGTTGGAAATGTAACGAGTTTTTCGATTACTGGTAATCAAAATTGGTTTAATTATAATTACTGGTAATTTGAAATGTAACGAGTTTTTCAATTACTAGTAATCAAAATTGGTTTACTGATAATTACTAGTAATTGAAAATGTAACGAGTTTTTCGATTACTGGTAATCAAAATTGATGTACTGATAATTTACCTGGTAAATCACTCCATCTAGGGGCGCCATTCGGTCTATGTAACGCAAGCTGAGTGTATGAAATTTAGAATATTTGACATTTTATCAGATTTACGTATTCCAGGTCGCACTCCACGGCCGATGCGTGCAATCAGTTAAGTATTTTTTATTATGTGGTTGCAATAGAAACCATTACAGTTATACATCTATTGTAACTCTAGATCAACAATGGTTTCCATGGCAACGACCACTTAATAAAAAAATAGCAAATAATCTATTACATTTACTAATCAGTGATGTACCCATAAGTAAGAAATTTCAGAATTAAATTTATGTTCAGTATTCTTGCACCAGATACCCACAGACGCGTAAATGTGGATCGTAAGAATCGTAAAATGTTGAAAATGTAACGAGTTTTTCGATTACTGGTAATACAAATCGGTTTACTGATAGTTACTGGTAATTGGAAATGTAACGAGTTTTTCGATTACTGGTAATCAAAATTAGTTTACTGATAATTTACCGCTAAATCACCCCATCTAGGAGTTCCATTCGGTCTATGTAACGCAAGTCAAGCGTGTGAAATTAAGAAAATTTGACATTTTGTTAGACTTACGTATTCCAGGTTCCAGTTAGGTATTTTTTATTATGTGGTTGCAATACAAACCATTACAGTTCTAGAGTTACAATACACCTATTGTAACACTAGAACTTCAATGGTTTCTATCGACCACTTAATTAAAAAATAGCATATAATCTATTACAGTTACTAATCAGTGATGTATCCATAAGTAAGAAATTTCAGAATTGGATTTATCTTCAGTATTCCTGCACCAGATACCCACACAGGCGTTTCGGACTTCAAGGTCCTCGTCAGTGTGGTCCTGACCCAGTGCTGAGGAATACTGAAGATTTCTGACTATATCAAGCCAATATGTGAAAACAATTAAGATATTCGATAACTAACGACATTTAATGCTCTATAGTGGCATCTGAAAACTATGAAGAAATTCGATAGTTCACGCCATCTAATATTCTATAATGGCATCACTATAGAGCATTATATGGCGTTAGCTACAGTGCCTTGATTGAACACAGTGGCGACAACTTTGGTATTCTTTTTGATTGGTTCTTAGTAATTCTGACCCAAAATGGCGGACAAACAGCGGCGTAGCTATGAGGTCTAAAGTTGGCCACTGCAATTCCGTCTAAAGGTAGTGCTTCATTTCACTTACTCCAAAATCGTATCTTAAAAATTCGTAAAGTTGAATAGAATCAACCTAAACACGTAAATTTGGGCTATTGACATCATATTTTCCTATTTCCAAATTAAGGGAATAACTTCTGTCCATGAATCACACTTCAAGTAAAAGATGACGACACTCGCTGTCACAATTGAATATCAGATGTTTGTATTATAACCTATTCTCTTGATTAATATAGCCTTATCATGCCGGATGACAGGGGGTTCTCGCCACTGTGTTTAATTAAGTCACTGTAGCGTTAGCTATCAAATTTCTTAAAAAATTTCAGAATTAGAGTAAAAAAATGTTTTTTTTTTATTTCCAATGTCCCTTTAGTTTAAATAAAAAGCCATTTCTTATCAAGTAGCATACAATAATCAATTGTAAAGAAATAATAAACATAGATTTTCTGTTCTGGAATGGATTTTATTAACTATAAGGGTCTTCTTCCCTTTTTTTATGATCTTCGAAAGGCCAGCCGACCGGTGGTTCTTTTTTTGCTCGTGCAAGGGGGTGAAATATAATCGCGAATTACGACAGTTTTAGAAATGTCACGAGAGGGGGGGATGGCTTTACAGCCATCGTAAAATTACTTGTTGTCAACATGCAATAAACTCTTTTCCATAACTGGAGATAATTGGCGTGCTGCATAAAATTGACGCCGAAGGGCTTTTTTCGGTAATAAAATTTACTACAGTGGAAGGCAATATAATTTTCTGGGGAAATTTAAAAGTGGTAAAATTAAACAAAAATCATTACAATTTCAAATATAGATGATACTGTTATAATTTTGAATTTGAATTATTCTTGTTTGATACTGTCAAATCATGTTTGAGACATATGTATTTAAAGAAGTATTAATTAAAAGCATTAATTAAAACACTTTTAACCTTTCTTCACAATTTTTATTATATACCAGATATACATTTCGGTCACAATGTGACCATTATCAATGGATTGATACTGAGTATCAATCCATTGATAATGGTCACATTGTGACCGAAATGTAGATCTGGTATATAATAAAAATTGTGAAGAAAGGTTAAAAGTGTTTTAATTAAAGTTATTAAAAATTGTGAAGAAAGGTTAAAAGTGTTTTAATTAAAGTTATTATAATCTTCACGTAACTCACCTAAATTCAATAATTAAAAGCATCATAATTAATGATTTTTAAATCATGTTTAAATTATCGTTCACCATGTTCTCATTAATCACTTGTTGAAACATGCTTAAATATTCATACCTATGTTTAAATTTGCGAAAAAAATTGGTAGGTCAGAGTTTTTCTTTTGAATTATTCGTTGTAAATTCGAAGGACACGCCCTTGGGGGCAAGGGGTGATTGTGCCAGAGGATGCTCCCGGAACGATCGATACAAAATGCTCCCTTATCTATTCAATGAGGCGGCATTGTTGCCGTTTATCTCCCTTCACTGGCATACCGTGTTGCTATCTCTTGGCAGCGTTTTAAATTAAATTTAAAAAATAAAACACGTCCGAAAGAAAACAAAGCAATGCCCACTACCAGCTTTCCAGTAAAGATTACCGTTTATCAATTGTTAATAAATAGTTAAATTAAATAAAACTAGTAATCCTTTTTCTTCACTGGTTTATTTGTAACACTAAATGTACATTTTGTGAACATTTTCAATAGCTGTACTAAAAAAATGTTCACTTGGTAAACGAAATGTACATTTAGTGTTACAAATAAACCAGTGAAGAAAAGGGATTACTAGTTTTATTTAATTTAATATCATCTTCACGTAACTCATACCGTAATATTATTAATAAATGGTTAAACAAAATCGCATTGAAGAAGTTTATTAAATCGTTAATAAACGGGTTAATTTTGATAAAATCTTATTAAAACAAGCGTTAACCAGCTGTTAAGAAATAGTTAAACAAAATCGCATTGAAGAAGTTTATCAACGATTTAATTGAAATACTTTTCACTTTCTACAATTTAAGCATCTTTTAAATAATAATTGTTTGCTTTTTTGTTTTTATTTGTTGGCATAGGTTTAACCATTCTATAGCGGCTGAATGGTTAAACCTATGCCAACAAATAAAAACAAAAGCAAAAAATTAATATTTAACAGATGCTTAAATTGTAGAAAGTGAAAAATATTCCAATTAAATCGTTGAAAAAACTTCTTCAATTCGATTTTGTTTAACTATGTCTTAACAATTGGTTAGCGCTTGTTTTATTAAGATTTTATTAAAAGTAACTCCAATTAAACAGAAATAAACAAAGGATATTCCTTACGCCAAGGGGTAGATCGAAGGGCTTTTAAATATTAAAGAAATATTAATTGCTGACTGAGGAGCATGAATATTTCCAATTCAAAACTATTTGAATTAGAGAGAATAAGCTTTCGCTTCGTTTAGTTAGTTGTATATGAATTATTCGAGGAGTATTACTTTATTTTATAAGACTTTATTGTTAATATATTTTCTTTCACAGCATCACAATTTATATTGCTTAACCCATTAACGCTCGAGCAATTACAGAGTTAACTCTAAAAAAAAAATGATTTTGGATAACATTCTGCACCAATTTTTATGAATTCTATAAATTACTTATAATAATAATAATAATAATAATTCTTTATTACGGAAACCATTTAAATTGTTACAAAATAGTTACAAAGTATTATTTAAAAAGAAAAAAACAACTTGCACTATATTAACACAATAACCTAAATATAAATATACACCTAAAATTATGGTACATATCTTTACGTATGTTCACGTATTATCGATCGCTTTTAAACAATCTAGTTTAAATATTTTTAGAGAAACTCCAAACACGTTTGTAAACTTATAAAATGTATTTACATTTGTCATCATCCTTGCTTCCGGGCCATTTGAGCCATAAGATGTACCGTGGAACCTCGTAGCAAACAATTTATGCTGTCTTACCGATTGCTGAGGAATATTTAGAGATAAAGATGATAAAATTGAAGAAAAACAAATTTGATTATTCAATATTTTATAAGAAAAGCAAAGCGAAAAGTAAACTCTACGTTTTTCTAGAGACCTCAGGGCGAAATAATCCAGAAGAAGGTTGTAATTATTTCTGTCATATTGCACGTGTGTGTGGAAGCAGATGAGTTTCACCATTTTCCGTTGGACCTTTTCCACACGCTCAATATGGCACATAAAATGCGGACTCCAAATTATACAGCAATAATCCAAAACTGGTCTCACTAATGTCACGTAGAGCGTGACAAATGTACGAATGTTTTTAAAGTTGCTGGATATTCGCCGGATAAATCCAATGACTTGAAAGGATTTTGCAGTAATTTTTTGTATCTGATCAATAAACTGCAGTTTATTGTCAAATAATATTCCCAAATCGTTAATTAAATCAACCCTTTCCAAAGTATTTCCATTCAAGGTGTAAATAAAGGGTATAACTGATGTATATTTCCTAGAGAAACGTATATGTTTACATTTGTCAGTGTTTAAATAAAGATCGTTATCAGAGCACCACGCTGAAATCTTCTCCAAATCATTTTGTAAAATGTTGCAGTCGTCTATGGTGCTGATTTTACGATAAACTTTCATGTCGTCAGCATATAGCAAAAACTTTGATTCAATGTTATTTCCAATATCATTGATGAATAAAATAAAAAGCAACGGTCCTAGATGCGAGCCCTGTGGCACACCAGACGTCGCACTGACCACGCTACTTGATAATATGGAATTGATTTTTACTACGTGCTCACGACATGATATAAATGAATTGATCCAATCGTACATATGTCCACTAACACCATAATTGCGAAGCTTATATAATAATCTACAGTGACTAACTCCATCGAACGCTTTGCTAAAATCTGTGTAGACAGAGTCTACTACAGCTCCCTGTTCCATTGTGTTTATTATGAAATTTGTGTAAACAAAAAGGTTAGTCACTGTTGATCTTTTAGGAAAAAATCCATGCTGATGCTCCGATATCATATGTCTATACACTGACATCATCCGTTCGGCGACTAGTTTGTCCAGCAACTTAGGAAAACATGATTGTATGGTTATTGCCCTATAATTCTCCACCGATCTTTTCAAACCCGACTTAAATATAGGTACAGTGTAGCATTTTTTCCATTCATATGGAAACACGCCATCTCTGAGAGATCGATTAAATAATAACATAAGGGGTAAACACAAAGCAGGTGCGCACAATTTGATCAGAAATGGTGGTATACCATCAGGACCAGGAGCTGAAATTGACTTAAAATCTGTTAAACAAGACATGACCTCGATTTCATTAAATTGTAAAGCGTTAAAAGTCGTATTACCTACGTCGCTATAATCTAAACTGCTTTGTCTTAAGTTTAGATATGAGTCTTGAAAGAAATCGGTAAATAAGTTAGCTATGGCGATGTCCGAATTAGCAGTACGTGTACTGTAGGTCATGCATGCTGGAAACTCGTTTTTCGTACCTTTTTTTGCCCTATAATATCTCCAGAAAGAATTTATCTTATCTGGTATGCTACTCTCTACTGCTTCGATGTATTGTAAATACTCTTTAACGATCGTCTCTTTGCAAACGGTCCGTAAGTTAGAAAATACGTTATAGTCAGCATCGCAACCAGACATTTTGTAGTTCTTGGTTCTCTAAGTCACTTATAAAATTAATCAAAGAAAAACGTACTGCGTTTTTCTTTGATTAATTTTATAAGTGACTTAGAGAACCACTCAGGATAATGCGATACAAATGTCTTGCGAATTGGAACATACCGATTAAAAGCTTCTTGTATAATATTATAAAACAAAGTCAGGTCAGAATTTATGCAACGACACATTAATTTGTCATTCCAGTTAATACCGCTTAAGAAGTTACAGATGCCTGTAATATCTGCTTTATGGAAATTAAAATAGTAAGTTTCTGCACTTGATAAATTACTGGATTCTACAATTTCTACAATCAGTGGGGGATGGTAGTTGTCACAATTTACTAATGGATCAGCGAGAGAACAGTTGAGGGTCATAATGTTCGAGAAAACTAAATCTAAAATATTTCCGCTACTATTACGTTTATCATTAAATTGGTGCAGCCCCATATATATTAGGCCATCGCATAAAATACGTGCAGTTTCCCCATCCGTATTAGTTGGTAAAAAGCCCACGGTTTCAAGTTCCATTATCCACTGAACCTCAGGTAAATTGTAGTCACCGACAAGAAGTACGTTCTAATGGGGATGATGATCGATAATTTCAGTCATTGTTCCTATATGCCCTGCGTAAATGTCAGACGAAGATATAGGAGGGACATAAATACAGCCCACAATATTATTTCCGTTGACGGAGATCCAAATTTCTTCTCTATTCTCAGTATCAATGGACATAAGAGAAGATTTTAAAGTTCTTTTAGCTGCGATACAAACACCTCCACCTCTAAGACTATTTGATGTATCTTCACTGCGATCACACCGATACAAAATATACCGGTTATCTATAACTTCGTTATCAGATATACCAGGATGAAGCCATGACTCGGTTATATTACATACTAACATTTTCTCTTTTAAATATTCATGGTGTATATGCTGGAAATTTTCAGGCATCCGTCGATTGTGTAAAAGCCTTAAATTTGAAGTTTTGAACGAGTGTTTCCACTTCCAGACTAAGCATGAAGTAAACTTTCGAGTTTAGAAAAGCCCCGAGACAAATTTTCATGGGGCGTTTCTAAACTCGAAATTTTACTTCATGCGCCACGCGTATAAAACACTGATTTATAGTGAAGTTAAAAACGCACTGAAAACCCACCCAACTTTGATATTTTTTCAAAATTGGATGTTTTCTTTCATATCCATCCTGTAAACCTTCAGATATTCGTTGTTTTCTTGTCAAAAAACTTCGATTCCCTGTAGTCCTTTTGATCATAATTGGTCCTTCGAGCTGTAGCCTTTGTAAAATGGTAATAAACTTAGTAATGTAGAGGGATACTTCAACTTGAAACTACTAAGAACGAGTGTTGTCCACTCTCAGACTAAGCATAAAGTAAAATTTCGAGTTTAGAAAAGCCCCGCGGAGAAAATTTGTCGAGGGTCGCGCAGCGACCCGAGACAAATTTTCGCGGGGCTTTTCTAAACTCGAAATTGTACTTCATGCGCCACGCGTATAAAACACTGATTTAAAGTGAAGTTAAAAACGCACTGAAAACCAACCCAACTTCGATATTTTTTCAAAATTGGATGTTTTCTTTCATATCCATCCCGTAAACCTTCAGATATTCTTTGTTTTCTTGTCAAAAAACTTCGATTCCCTGTAGTCCTTCGATCCCCGAAGATCATGATTGGTCCTTCGAGCTGTAGCCTTTGTAAAATGGTAATAAACTTAGTAATCTAAAAGGATCCTTCAATTTGATACTTTTAAGAACGAGTGTTGTCCACTCCCAGACTAAGCATGAAGTAAAATTTCGAGTTTAGAAAAGCCCCGCGTAGAAAATTTGTCGAGGGTCGCGCAGCGACCCGAGACAAATTTTCACGGGGCTTTTCTAAACTCGAAATTTTACTTCATGCGCCACGCGTATAAAACACTGATTAAAAGTGAAGTTAGAAACACACTTAAAACATTATTTTTTAAATTAATAATAATCGAAATATTATATTATCAAAATATATACATTTTCTCCACACATTCTCAAGTCAGGTGCCACAATTAACTTATTCAGTAATTTAATAACAAAAAATTAATAATGTTACTTTATTTTCTCCACACATTCTCAACTTAGGTCAAATAATACAATGCATCAAATTAACTTATTTATGCCTGTTTGCACCCAAGTCGATTAAGTTAATCAGTGATTATTACTCCTTAAAAACAGAGCACTTTTATGTATAAATTAATTAGAAAATCGCAAAATGATAAATTCATGTCTTATTTATCATTTTGCGATTTTATAATTAATTTATACATAAAAGTGCTCTGTTTTTAAGGAGTTTAGGATATCTTACAAATTTAAAACATTCTTAGATTCTAGAATTATGACTTAGTCAGAGGTTTAATCCATGATTAGTGGTTGATTAAAGTTAATCAGTCGGGGTGCAAATAAGCCTTAGTCTATCTTGAACAAGTTTCTCATCTTTCACGTGGTGAAACATATTTAACTATGATTTAATAAAGAAAACACTTGGTTAAATTTCACTAATATTATTGAAATTTAACCAAGTGTTTTCTTTATTAAATCACAAGCCTTAGTCGTTTAAAAATAACAAAAATTAAATACAGTTGCTCTATTGCATCAAAGGCTCTTAATGGGTCGAATGTGGAGTGATTTACAATCTGGAAAGTCATAAGTTAGCCTTAAAGTTAATTAAAATAAGAGTAAGGTTATTAAATTACTCGAATTTCCAGTCAAGCGTGCAATTTCGCTAATCCGAATGGGAGAAGTGAACTTCGGTATTAGTAATTGTTGAAGTTGTTCCGATCAGAAACGACCAGGCTTGGATCATTTTGTAGATAATGCGGTTCGTTAGCGAAACTAACTACGATCTAGATGTTATCTTAGTTCAAACTTGATTTTCTTTAAAAAAAAAAATTATTATAAATTCCCTTACATTTTCTCTAATGACCTAAATTTATCTCGTTCATTCTCGAAATTTTTGTTTTTAAATATATTTCCGTAATAAACAATGCTTAAATACATTCGATTATTCAAAGATTTGTGTGACAGCATAGATGTGTTGTGATTGTTTTGTACGTTTTCATAGAGCATTAATGTTTTTTTTTTTTAATAAATACCCTTACATTTTCTCTGAAGGCTCTGCCTAAATGCATCTCGTACACTTTTTAGCCTTGCAACGTGAATGAATGGAAATCAACACAAAACTTTTATTTGTTCGTTTTTAACGCTGATTTTCGATATGACCACCCTTACACTTGTCCACTTTAAGAACACGCTTAGGCCAAGCTGCTAAATAATTGAGAATTTTTTCCATCGGTATCCTTATGAGTAGGGGTACAGTTTTACCACTCCAAATTTACCAATCCATTTTTACCACCGCATTTTTACCACCATACTTTTTTACCGCTGTACAGTTTTACCACTAATATTTGTACCAATAATTATACAATAAAACACTTTTTTACAAATAAAATCAGTTTTATTCAAAATTGTATGTTGTGACCGATCGCCCTTAAGTATTCTGCAATTTCCCCTTCTTCTTTTCTGACATCGTAATCTCGGACTATATTTGTAATCCTATCCTCAGTTTTAATTCTGGCAAGGTTTTCCGTACGTTTAATTTTTCGCCCAAGGTCCAATTCCCGGAACATTGCCTCGGTGTCTCCCTGTTCTTTTTGAAGCTCGACGACAAAAGCATATAGGCTAGGATGATCCCGGCCGACGACTACAGAAAAACGGTTATGCCATCCTTCAGACATGTTGTTCGTGCGTGCCGTATTCTGCAGAACTGCCTGATACATGTTCCACAGCATTGGCGGATATCGCGGGGATGTGGCACGTCGTCTTCCTCTTGCTGGTTTGCCTCGTACGTAAATGTTCTCGAAGTAGTCGGCAATATCAGCAAAGGCAGGAGTGACCAACGATTTAGGCGAATGACAAACCGATAATGACATTGACAGGTTACGAATTGAAGTTGTCAGTTGTTATTCTAATTCGATTTTAAATAGCGGTAAAATATTGGTGGTAAAAAGAATACGGTGGTAAATACGTTGGTGGTAAAAAGAATTGGTGGTAAAAAAGGGACGGTGGTAAAAATGGAGTGGTAAAAATGGGGGCCAATCATCCTTATGACCTCTTGTGTTATGGCGCGTTTTAAACCAAGAACAGTGTTAACTTTGCGATGTTTCAATTGCGATTTGAGGTAAGACCAGATGCAGAAATCAAGTGGAGCCAAGTCAGCACTGTTCGGCAACCATTCCTTGGGTGTTAAGTAATTGATTTCATTATTTTTCAACCACTCTTGAGTTGATTTAGTCGAATGTGCCGGTGCAGAGTCCTGACGAAAAGTAAAGTTGAACTTTAAAAAGATGTACTCCTGATAGTAAGCGGCATTGATTTTGCCTCCAGGTGTTACGAAGTAAGGTCCAATTATACCTTGGGCGCTAATTGCGAGCCAAAGCATTACACTCTTCGAGCGAGAGATTTGAGGCAATACAGCGGCGTCTCTTCGGCTTTGGTCACTCCTTGCATATTGAATGTCTCTTTTTCCGTTGGCATTATTTAGAGCAGTGGTCTCCAAACTACGGCCCGCGGGCCAAATCCGGCCCGCGACTTGCATGAATCCGGCCCGCGATTGTTTGTAATTTGTTTGTAAATGTCATATTTTGAAATATTGTAACAATTGCTCCTTAAATTTTTCATAATTTTATAAAATTAATCAGATCTTGGCCGACTTAATTATGTAGAATTGTATTTGTGGCCCGCGAAGAAGATAGTTTGGGGACCCAGGATTTAGAGTAAAGATCGATTCATCACTTGTATAGTAATTTCGCCACTTCCCATTGTTTAATTTTCGATAAAGCGACCATGAACGCTTAAAACGCTTTTCGACAATTTTCGGACTAATTGCATGTACACGTCGTTTTTTCACTTTTTTAAGACCAAATTTAAAGCTCCATCGATAAACTTAAACAGAAGAAATGCCATACTTGTCGGCTAATCCTCTTAGCGGCAATGGATTTATAAATGAAATTGCCAAAGGATTTATAAATGAAAGATCCAATTATACCTTGGGCGCTAATTGCGAGCCAAAGCATTACACTCTTCGAGCGAGAGATTAGAGGCAATACAGCGGCGTCTCTTCGGCTTTGGTCACTCCTTGCATATTGAATGTCTCTTTTTCCGTTGGCATTATTTAGAGCAGTGGTCTCCAAACTACGGCCTGCGGGCTAAATCCGGCCCGCGACTTGCATGAATCCGGCCCGCGATTGTTTGTAATTTTTTTTGTAAATGTCATATTTTGAAATATTGTAACAATTGTTCCTTAAATTTTTCATAATTTTATAAAATTAATCGGATCTTGGCCGACTTTATTATGTAGAATTGTATTTGTGGCCCGCGAAGAAGATAGTTTGGAGACCCAGGATTTAGAGTAAAGATCGATTCATCACTTGTATAGTAATTTCGCCACTTCCCATTGTTTAATTTTCGATAAAGCGACCATGAACGATTAAAACGCTTTTCGACAATTTTCGGACTAATTGCATGTACACGTCGTTTTTTCACTTTTTTAAGACCAAATTTAAAGCTCCATCGATAAACTTAAACAGAAGAAATACCATACTTGTCGGCTAATCGTCTTAGCGGCAATGGATTTATAAATGAAATTGCCAATTCTTGGTTGCAGAATACTTGGATTTGGATGGATTTTCTTGGAGCAGGTCATTTTTCAGGGATCTCAAATCACGCTCTGGCAGTAGCAACTTCCATCCAACGTTTTTCTTTTTAGTTGAAGTTTTGGTGTAGTTTCTGTTAGTTTTCTTGATCTTGCTAATCACACCAACACTGACACTGATTCCCTGCTCATTTAGTAGCTTTTTAATCATATAAAATGAGTTCCCAGCACGTAAATACGCCAAAATCTGGCCTTTCACAATCGGATCGATTTTAGACCGCATGTTTGCTTTTTTCGCACAACTTTGGTATTAAAGGATAGATATGCGCCTGCTCAATACGATAGTTTGCCGCAAAATACTGTGCTTGCCTGTTTAGCGAAACGCGGGTTGTTTGAAATCCATCACGTTGCAAGGCTAACAAAGTGTACATTCTAGAGATATTTGTTTTGAAATATTGGTGCAATAAACAATGAATAAATAAATTCGATTCTTCAAAGGTTTGTGTAACAGCATGGAAATGTTGTGATTGTTTTTTATGTTTTCATAGACCATTAATGTACTAACGACGTGGTGAGAATGCGTGTTCGTTTTCCTTAATGAACACACAGGCGATTGTTTATAGTTGCACAGCTTTATTTCACCATATTTATCAGATCTTTTGTTTCCCACTGTAAATTTCTGAATATTAAGCCAGACCAGACAGCGAACGCGATCGCGTTCTTATCTTCGAACATTCAGAGCGCGGATTTAGAACGCAAACACGGCTCTTCTCTCTTAATTGTGGGAGAGAACCCGAGAGTTCATTCATCGCAAAAATAGAAACTTATTGAAGTTATAATTTGATATACAAAAAATGCTGTTAATACTCCTTGATTAAAATATTGTGAAATTTATGTATTCGATATTTGTTTTTGAGTTTCGTGAAAAGTATAATCATAAATAATTAACACTGTTGTATCCTTTCTTCACACTTTATTTTCTAATGGTTAGATATATATTTCAAGTGCTAAGCACTCATTTTCAATAACAACTAATTCTTACAACTGTTGCGCGGTTTCTTTATACCTATAGTGGATTAAAGGGAAAACCCCAGATTAAGGGGTGGGTTAACAAATTTTATTGCGTGTTATTTATGGAGGTAACAAATTTAGAAGCGGGTTATGTAAGGAACGAAAATCGAAGTTCAATAAATTATTTTTATTTTTACGCATTTCTATGGCTTCCAACATGTTTAATTGATACTTATTGGACTCTTTTAGGAGTTTCATATTTCAAAATTGAATTTGTGTTCAGTATTCCGGCACCAGATACCCACAGACGCGTTTCGGACTTCAAGGTCCTCTTCAGTGTGGTCCCGACCCAGTGCTGAGGAATACTGAACATTTCTGACTATTTCAAGCGATGCCACTATGAAGCATTAGATGGCGTTTGCTATCGAAATCCATTAAGAGTTTCATATTGTTGATGCTGAATTTATGACCTGTTGTAAAGTTATGATGTGCAATTGCAGATTTTTCTGGATTCTGGTTTTTTATGTGATAACTGTGTTCTTTGAATCTAATATTTAAATTGCGGGTTGTTTGGCCGATATACACTTTCTCACAGTTATCACATTTTATTGAATAAATTCCAGATTTTTCAATGAATTCTCTTATACTAAATGTGTTTTCTAAAAGTATACCACTTTTTTAATTTGTGTATTGTGCTGCCGTGAGGTTGAATTTTTTCAATAACTTATTTATATGATTATTTAGTCTAGGTACGTAAATGACTCTAGCATATTTAATAGGCTGTTTTTCTTGCTCCTGTAAACTCGTTATTGATTTGATCTTGTGAGATTTTATGCTCTTATTAATTAATTTTTGAATGGTATTAGGGTTATAATCTAAAAATGTTGCTATTTCCAATATAAACTTAAATTCTGCTTACCTGATTTCTTCTGAAAGTGGTAATTTAATCGCTCTGTCTATCATACTTTTAAATGCTGAAAGTTTATATTTAATCGGTGTCGAAGATGATGAGTGGATATAATTAAACGTATTAGTACCTTTTCTATATATATTAAAATTTATGTATGTTTAAAGTTTACTTGGAATCTGTGTTTTATACGCGTGGCGCATGAAGTAAAATTTCGAGTTTAGAAAAGCCCAGAAAATTTGTCTCGGGTCGCTGCGCGACCCTCGACAAATTTTCACGGGGCTTTTCTAAACTCGAAATTTTACTTCATGCTTAGTCTGGGAGTGGAAAACACTCGTTAAGAGCTTCAAATTGATCTCTTTAAATACAAACAATGAATATCTAAAAATTTACAACACATAAATAGCACTTAATAGAAAAAGTCCCTGTATATTGTTTGATCTAGTTTTAATTTCACGACAGTGACTTTTACATTTGACGCAATAGTATATCTAATAGCTATACAAGTTCAAACTTTAATTAGCAAACACCCCCACATCATCTCCTCTTCTCTTCGCATCAATCGACTTCACTTCAATGCGTAACATTCCTTAATCCAATTTAAAAAATTAAACGACTCAATCTTCCTCGTAACATCTGCTAAATTACCACTCCTCCCTCCTTCATAACATCTTAAAGCAAAACTCAATTACACAACATCGAACAGCCATCCAATTTTAATCTCGTTACGATAGGCGTCGCTCTTCATGCAAATGGCCACGTCAAGTCATCGGGACAATAAAATAGAGATCCTTTGGGGGATGTCATCCAACCCCCGAACTTCAATTTTAAACTAAACCGAAAAAAAAGTAGGGGGGCGCGCAGCTGCGCGATTAAAACCGTGCGCCCGTGAAGTAAATCACGCCGGAGGGCGCCATGTTGCGAGTCTCTCCCTTTTCCCCCCAGAGAGGTATCATTGTTCTCAGGCCGTTGATTTATTGAATGGATTTTCGGAAAGAATCGTGGAACGAGTGGGAGGGTATAGTGTGTGTGTGTAGGTGGGTGAAGAGGTAAGACCTTGTAAGACCGGTTTTACTGAATTCTCGCATTTGTAATTAACGGATGTTTTTTAGTTTAAAAAAGATGTATTTTTTGATAAACATGTTGAATTTTTTTGAATAGCTAACTTTAGGACCCGATCAAAACAGCCACACAGTCTGTCTGAAGAATGCCTAAGAATGAAATTTTAAAGAGCAAAGATTTCTACTACAAAATTAATTCTTTTGTTTAAGCAAAGTGAGCTTTGGAAACAAAACCAACACGATTGGTTTTAAAAAAAATATTTGCAATTCGAGAAACATAAAGCACACTGTTTTTAATGTAAATTGTATATTTTAATGGAGAAACTGCAAAACATTACAGGTATTTAAATTTCTAAAAGTTAGTACATACGAATAAGTACTTTATTTTTTTATTGATAATGAAGGTATAAATTAAATTACACTTGGTTTGTTTCACAATTTTTTACTTTACTATTTACTCGACTAGTTTCGCGTTTTACAGCATTATCAAGAAATATTATTTTTTTAAGTCAGTTTGTTATTGATAATGAGCACCTTGTGTCTCGAAATGTTCATCTAACTATACAAATAAAAAGTGAAGTAAGGAATAACAGTCGTTTTTAGTGTATCTCGTAGTTGACAATCAACCTGTTAAAGTCTCGGAAATGTAAACTTGATCCAAAGTGAAGTAAGAATGAAACGGCCAATATTTGGTTGTAAAACGTTTCAAAATATTTAATATTTACAATCCAAACTACCAAGGATAAGTATTAAATTTCAATACAATCGTCTAATTTACCAGACATGCCGTATATTAAAATGACAAGTGTGATTATTCATCTTGTAAACGGAAGACTTCCGCCCACGCGGCCCGCTTCCATTTATGCAAGCCCAACAAGTTACGGCTTTTTTATGGCCGTGTGTAAACACCTACGGGCCAGCTTTACACTACAATGAAACCACAAATTCTCTTAAATAGAGAAATACAAACACACAATGGGACAATATAATATTAATTTCACGTCGTAAAAAAATAAGTCCTTTTTTTTCTACGCAATTATTCAAATCGTTTATGTATTCTTCTTATATTCCATTACTAAAGCTTATCTTACTTAACTAATAATAATAATAATAATGCTTTATTTCTCAACAGAATTACTTCCAATTACAGAGAAATGTATAATGATATCTAAAATATAGTGTAACTATTACTAATAATAATACATATAAAGAAAACTTGAAGTGTATAAATCTTGAAATATGGATATATATATATATATATATATATATATATATATATATATATAAGGTTGTGCGCTATAGATAATTACTTATAAAAATGCATTCCTGATTAGCTGGGGCGTTACATTGAATATATCAATATTTGGGTTGTTGTTGCAATTTCGAATGATTCGAACTAAAGGGGAGTAATAAAGAGCATTTGTTCTAGATGTAGGATACGCAAAGGTGTGGGAACACCTAGAGTTTAACCTAGGGACATAGAAGTTAAGTTTAGAAAGTAAGTTTATATCATCAATGCGATTATGTAATAATTTAAATAGAAATAATAAAGAAGATAGTTGCCTGCGCGATTCTAAAGTTGGCATATCAAACTCATGAAGCAGCTTGCTGTGGTCGTAATTTCGAATGGGATAAATACGGTGTTTTTTAAAATACAGAATTTTCGCTGGATGTTTTCAATTTGAGCAATATAACAGTGGCCATGCGGTTCCCAGATTATAGAGCAGTATTCAAGTTTGGTTCGCACAAACGTGTTATACCTTTTTGTTAATGCTTCGGTGCTCTTCAAGTCCTTAGAATTACGAGCAATGAATCCTAACATTCTATAGCTGGCATTACACATCTTGCTAATGTGCTCCTGGAATGTTAATTTGCTGTCCAGCAGAACTCCAAGATCCTTCACCGTTCGACTGCCCGTTATTCCATGACCAGAGATAAAGTAGTCAAAGGGTATTAGATTTAATTTTCTGTAGAAGCTCACGAAATTGCATTTATTAAAGTTAAGGCATAAGTCATTGGAAGTACACCAATCTTGAATGCGATCAAGGTCATTAGTTAAGACGATACTGTCAGCCACCGTATTGATCTCTCGGTATATTTTAATATCATCATCGTACAACAAGATATTTGATTCAATGCCATCCACTACGTCGTTGATAAAACAAATAAATATTAAAGGGCCTAAATTTGACCCTTGTGATACACCACTTGTAGGGATAAAAACAGGGGATTCGAATCCGTTATACTCTACATACTGACTGCGATTAACTAGGTAAGATTTCATTAAAAAACATAAAGAGGGAGAAAAGCCGAAGTTATTGAGTTTACTGTTTATAACGTTGTGGTTGATGCTGTCAAAAGCCTTTTTAAAATCCAAATATATGGCATCTACTTGACCACGCCTATCAATTACCTCGTACACGAACTGTACAAAGTTAAATAGGTTTGTGGCTGTTGAGCGGCCACGAATGAAGCCGTGTTGGAAAGATGTAAAATGATTTTGCACATGCTGATAAATTTTTGACGTTAACACAGCTTCAAATATCTTTGAGAAGTTATTTAATAAGGCTATTGGTCGGTAGTTATCTATTAAATTTTTGTCTCCGGATTTGTGTACAGGGCATATTCGAGCTCTTTTCCACAAATCTGGGAACAATGATGATTTTAAAATTAAATTAAAAATGTGGGTCGGTGGTTTTACAAAAGATGGCATGCAGTCTTTTACTAAAAAGGACGGTATTTTATCAGGGCCAGCAGTGAACTTCGCTTTCAGAATCTTGGACCCGGCAATAACATCTTCTTCAGTAATTTTGTGTATGTTAAACCCTAGGTGATATTGGGAGGGTAACTAGGAGGAGGTAACTAGGCGAGGAATGCGGACATCCGGATAGATATTTGAATATAAAAACGAATTAAAATTAATATCGACTTTCTGCAACATTTTTGTCTCATTGAAACGTCTCCAAATATTTATTAAAACAACTACTCGAGCTAATACCCAGACAGATATTGAACTATACAATGAATATTTGAGTTACAAGACAGCTCTATTGTTCTATGCATAATTTTTATGCAAAATGCAACATCAGGTCAAATTATATTCTCACCAAACTAAATGAAACAACAGGAAATTAAAATAAATTGAAAAAAATATAGGGAATAAATTTTAATTGTCTTAAGCCATCTATAGTTGCCTAATTATTTGTTTATTTACTTGTTTATCTATTTGTTTATTTGTTCATTCTTTTAACTCAAAGCGTACTTCCAGTAATTTCGTAGGTTTTTGTCTTAAATATTCAACTTTTATGTTAGTATTAAGTAACATTATGTATTGACAAGTGTAAAGCTTCTTGCTGTTAACACAATAAACTTATTTATTTATAGACGCGTTTCGAGATTTATCTCTCATCAGTGTAGCTATGCTTTAGACCAGTGCTCTCCAAACTACGGCCCGCGGGCCAAATCCGGCCCGCGATTTGCATGAATCCGGCCCGCGATTGTTTGTAATTTTTTTGTAAATGTCATATTTTGAAATATTGTAACAATTGTTCCTTAAATTTTTCATAATTTTATAAAATTAATCGGATCTTGGCCGACTTTATTATGTAGAATTGTATTTGTGGCCCGCGAAGAAGATAGTTTGGAGACCCGGGCTTTAGACTTTCAATACAAAAAAAATTATAAGATATTTTAATGTTTGTAAAGTTTATCTATGCGACTAATTAAATAATTTGCCCAAAAATAATGACATCTCAATACCGCAATTTTCTTTTGATAAATTAAACAAGTCGCTTCGTGCAACTTTTGGTTTTATGTGCATAAATTCATTCCAATTTCTCGCCTAGCTAAACGAAATGAGTTATAACTTAAATAAAAATTGAGATGAGTTTACTTTTATGAACACACTTTTTTTTGTTCATAACTATTCAAATCATTTTCTATATTCGATTACTAAGAGCCAGGTGCACCAAATATTATTTTATTTAGAGTAGCGTTTGTGGCCAGGCTCACATACAGCAAAATAAAAATAGCTAAATTGGAATCGTGAAAATGTATCAATTTGAAGGTTGTAACGAGTGTTTCCAATCCCAGATTAAGCATGAAGTAAAATTTCGAGTTTAGAAAAGCCTGAAAATTTGGTTTGGTTGCGTAGCGCGAAGCGCGGAGCAACCAAACCAAATTTTCAGGCTTTTCTAAACTCGAAATTTTACTTCATGCGCCACGCGCATACAACACTGATTCCAAGTGAAGTTTAAATGTTCTTCTTAGGTTTAATTTTACGTTAATAAATTTCACAAATCTCAATTTCGTCTAACCAAATCTTGCGCTTTCAAAATACGAGCAATTTGCTTTGGAATATATAAATATACTTAAAAGAAAAATCCTTGAATGAGAAAACATATATTTTTTTCGGGTGAGAATAAACATAAAATCAATTTGAGTCGTATATTTTGAACTTCACTTCAAATCAGTGTTGTATACGGGTGGCGCATGAAGTAAAATTTCGAGTTTAGAAAAGCCTGAACATTTGGTTTGGTTGCTCCGCGCTTCGCGCTACGCAACCAAACCAAATTTTCAGGCTTTTCTAAACTCGAAATTTTACTTCATGCTTAATCTGGGATTCGAAACCCTCGTTAGAAGCTTCAATTTGAAACATTCTCACAATTCCAATTTAGCTATTTTTATTTTGCTGTATCTGGCCCTGGCCACAAACGAGAAATTTTTCTTTTAGTTATACATGTCACGATTTTTCGATGTAAATATAAGCTTCAAATTGAAACATTTTCTTGATTCCAATTTAACTAATTTTACTTTGCTGTATCTGGGCCTGGCCACAAACGGGAAATGTTTCTTTTTGATATACATATTGCACGATTTTTCGATGTAAATATTCAGACATTGGTGGTTTTATTCAAACTTTCAATTTGAAGCCTCCAACGAGTGTTTCCAATCCCAGATTAAGCATGAAGTAAAATTTCGAGTTTAGAAAAGCCTGAAAATTTGGTTTGGTTGCGTAGCGCGAAGCGCGGAGCAACCAAACCAAATTTTCAGGCTTTTCTAAACTCGAAATTTTACTTCATGCGCCACCCGTATACAACACTGATATAAACTGATGTTCAACATATAGGACTCAAATTGAAAAAAATGAAATTGAAAATTTTTAAAAAATAAAAATTTGTGAGTCAAAGTCTGGATTTTTTCCATAAAATTCTTACTTTTAAAACATCTGAAGAAATTCTTATGTATTCTCCTTAATGCTGAAAATAACTTAACTTAATTATTTTCCTCTGAAAAAAATTATTTCACTAAAATGTTTGCAATAAATCTTACAAATGATTAAATTAAATTATATTCTGACTTATAGCATCCACTCCAAACACACTTTTCATGATATAAATATGTAGTTTTATGCAATTTAAAGCTTATCTAATCCTGAATACATTCCCTCTAAATAATTTTCGTGTGTTTTCAAAATTTTACTTTACATCAACTTTTTATCCGAAAAAACAAATTTCTGGATTTTCTCATTTATTCTATTTATTGTGCTCTATTTCATAAATTACTCATCCAATTTAAATGATTCAAAAAGTATTCGATTTAGTATTTAAGTCGCTTTAACTTGATGTATAAATATTTGTTAGAAGTATAAAACTGTGTTAAGCACGGACGCTCAAAAATATATTTTGGTCAGTTTAACTATTATTTCTAGTTTTAAATATGGGGAAATATTGACGAATAATTTTTTTCTTGAAGGAATGAATTGCTTGCATTGTTTGTAATATAAGTACGAGAATTTTTTGAAATTTTTTAAATTTTTTAAGAAATAAAAAATTGTGAGTCAAAATCTGGATTTTTTCCATACCTACCCCTTACCAAATTTGTCAATTCTCAATGAAAATTTTTATTTTTTTAAAAATCTGATAAAATTCCTACATATTCGCCTTGATGTTGGAAACAACTTTATTTAATTATTTTCCTCTGAAAAAAATTATTCCACTAAAATTTTCGCAATAAATCACACTAAAAATGATTAAATGAAACGAAATTCTGACTTACAGCATCCACCCTTAAAACACTTTTCATGCTATGAATATTTAGTTTTAACCAATTTAAAGCTTATTAAATCCTTAACACATCCCCCTAGAATCATTTTTATGTGTTTTTAAAATTTTACTTTACATCAACTTTTTATCCGAGAAAGCAAATTTGTCAATTCTCAATGAAAATTTTTATTTTTTAAAAAATCTGATAAAATTCCTACATATTCACCTTGATGTTGGAAACAACTTTATTTAATTATTTTCCTCTGAAAAAATTATTCCTCTAAAATTTTCGCAATAAATCACACTAAAAATGATTAAAAGAAACGAAATTCTGACTTATAGCATCCACCCTTAACACACTTTTCATGCTATAAATATTTACTTTTAACCAATTTAAAGCTTATTAAATCGTTAACACATCCCCCTAGAATCATTTTTATGTGTTTTTAAAATTTTACTTTACATCAACTTTTTATCCGAGAAAGCAAATTTCTCGATTTTCTCATTTATTCTATTTATTCTGCTCTATTTCATAAATTACTCATCCGATTCAAATGATTTAAAAAGTATGCGATTTAGTATTTAAATAGCTTTAATTTGATATATAAATGTTCGTTTAAACTATAAAATTGTGTTTAGCACCGGCGCTCAAAAAGGTATTTTGGTCGGTTTAGCTATTATTTCTAATTTTATATAGTGGGAAACATTGACGAATAATTTTTTTCTTGAAGAAATAAGTTGCTTGCATTGTTTCTAATATTAGTACAAATATTTGATAATTTTTTGATAATTTGTTAAACATAATTTTTTTTTATTTAAAATCTGGATTTTTTCCATACCCCTTGCGAAAGCAGTCAATTTTCAAAGGTAATTTTTATTTTTAAAAAAATCTGATAAAATTCCTGCAACTTCTCCTTGATGTTAGAAATAAGTTTAATTAATTCTTTTCCCGTAAAAAAAATTATTTCGCTAAAAATTTCGCAACATATAATTTAAAAAAACGATTAGAGATAACGAAATTCTGAGTTCTAGCATCCACCCTGAACACACTTTTTATGATAGAAATACGGGGTTTTAGCCAATTTTAAGCTTATTCAATCCTGAATACGTTTTCTTAGAACAATCGTCACGTGTTTTTAAAATTCACCATTCATTCAACTTTTTAGTCGAAAAAGCAAATTTTTCAATTTTCTCACTTATTCTATTTATTGTGCTCTATTTCATAAACTTCTCACCCGATTTAAATGATTTAAAAAGCAAGCGATTTAGTATTTAAAAAGCTTTAGTTGGAAGTACAAATATTTGTTGAAACTTTGAAAGTGTGTTTAAAACGAACGCTCAAAAATACATTATAGTCGGTTTTTCTATTATTTCTAATTTTAAAAAGTTGACTAAATTGACGAAACATTTTTTTCTTGAGAAATTGAATTGCTCGCATTGTTTCTAATGTTAATAAGAGCAGTTATTATTTTTTTGAAAATTTTAAATTAATTTAAATTTTTTATTGAAAATTGTCAAAATTGGTAAGGGTATGACCAATTTTAACAATTTTCAATAAAAACTTTTCTGTTTCAAAAATTCCTAAATTCTTTCTTTATCCCTCTAGCGCCCACAGCTTCCCTTTCAAAAAGTGTAAATGGCATGAGATCATGATTATTTCATCTTATCATGATTATTTCATTTCTTAGTTTTGTTATTTTTATTTATTTATTATTGTTATTATTTTTTCCTTGATTCCTATTCTTATTGTTTTTACCCTCACTCGTTTTCTTTAATATAGGCGCATATCTTTAATATTGTTGATGAAATAAATGTTAACGAATACTATATGCATTTAACTTAAGTTTGTATATTTCTTTGTAAGACATCAGTCTGTCGGAAATAAATGGTTATTATTATTATGAGAGTTCGAGTGACACATCACTTTAAAGCTGCTTGCATTGTCTATGCAACCACGATTTTATTTTCAATTTTGAACTATTTTTATTGTAAAAACTACCTACATTACTGCTAGAGGAAACAAAAGTGGTCATAGAAAAACAAATCAATCTAACGAATGTACTGCTCAAAATCTATCTATTGTATGGAAGTTGGGGAACTTCCATACAATATTATAATCGATTTTCAAAAGCTTGTCTAAGATAAAGAATATTTAACATAAAGAAAAATTGAGTTTGTCAATAGTTTGCAGAATAATTCTTTGGGTTTCCCGTGAGAGAATAAATAAATAAATTATTACAAAATATTAAAAACGAATTAAAATTAATATCGACTTTCTGCAAAATTTGTTTGTCTCATTAAGACGTCTCGAAGACTTGTCTAAGGTTTTGCAACATTTCCTGAGTGATTAGACGGCACTCTGCCACGATTTTTCTCGAAGCACTTCAGAGATTCAGGTGAAAATAAATCCAAAGGGGGTTAAATTACTATCACCAGTCAAATTTCCTTCAAAAAAAGTGGTCCAACAATGTGGTAATCCAGAATGCCTGCCCAAACTTTCAATTTTTTGGGTGTTTGGATGCGACTTTCATATTTCTAAATAACAGTAGATAATTTTCCTGAAGTAACATTACCATGGGTATTCCAGTTCAGCTTACTGTCAGTTGTAACTCCCAGGAAATGGGCAGAAGATGTTTCAATATTTGTTTTGAGGGAAAATATTACCTTTTTTTACGACGGGTTAAGTGCGAGTTTATTTGACACAAACCATTGCGAGATGCTGTTTACCGTTCTCCTATGCAGAACGTAAGTCATGAGATGTATTGATACATGACGTATTATCTGCATATAAAATTGAAATAAAAGCAGCTTCAAAATGAGGTGTCACTTTACCACTCTTCCCATTTAAATTTTTTGAAGGGGTGTCTGTGAGCGTTAGAGAGATGCACAAATAATTTTGAAACCAAGACAAAATGTGTTCCCCTCTTAAGTAAAAATTGACCTGTTTTAGCATTTTTTCGAAACTTGGACCGAATCGGAGATTTTATGGGGTGCAACTTTTGGTAGGAACACCCTGTATTTGTAAATAGCGAGATCTATTTAAACATAATTGCTTCACTTTTTCCTAATCATATAAATTCTGTTATAAACATAAAACACTCGTTTTTGCTATTCTTCACAAATTTGTATTTCCTCACTCCCTTAGTTTTATAGTTATTACATCCTAGGGTCGGCCTTTTCACATTTCGCATTCTTTACACGCGCTTAATCTCTCGCACGCAAACACATTTCGAGAAACTATTGGGGAGGGATAATTTAATAACAGCACCCTATAATTGAATTAGCTCCTGGGTTATAGGAAACTGGTTTAATCATAATAATAATAATCAGGCATTCTCATTTGTATTCAGCGACGAGGCGTATTCTCATATTCGCAATTATTTCCGCTCAACTTGAGAAACACGTTCATTTCCGACAGCGCGAACGTAAATGCCCGCACATGTAATGTTTTTTGTTGGATTTTAAATGATATTTATAGTTAGTTCAGTTTATTAAACCTTCATTTGTGTGATGCAAAGATAAATAAACATAAAAAAATCAGGTCTCAATACTCTACCTACAATTTGTTACAATACATTTATCGCAATGACAATTATCGTAAAGTAAAATTAAATTTGCCAATTATTTACAAAATATGTTGATAATAATTTTGTTCAATAAAATAAACCACTTTAACTTTGTTTGTATAACACAATATTTTTATTTTCGTGACTGCAGTTTCGGCAACTCAACTTGCCATTATCAAACTATGTATACTCCTTCACAATCGGGATAAACAAGCTTATAAATACCGGATTTACTAAAATTACATTGTTTTGTTTTGTTATTAAAAATAAATATATTGTGTTATACAAACAAAGTTAAGGTGTTTTATTTTATTGAAATAACATCTATAACGAAATTGAATTTGTGTTCAGTATGACGATGACGATGCCACTATGAAGCATTAGATGGCGTTAGCTATCGAAATCATTAATAGTATCTATAACGAAGTAGAAGCCTCCACCGTTCATAATTTAATAATTGTGTTATTTATCTATTACTCAACAGATAAAACATTTAATGAAAGAGTAACATAAGTAAAAAGAAAAAACACAAATGGAACAAATGTATCACCACAGATAATTGAGTCGCCTATTTCCAAAAACCCCTAAATCCATTGCTTTTAAATGGATTTAGGGGTTTTTGGAAATAGACGACTCAATTATGCACTCAATTGGATAAACAGTCCAATATAATTTTTTGAACGCAAGAAAATAGAATCAAGGATTCGATAGTGAGACAGTTTTTCGAATCTAGAAGGCCTTTACGATTAAATAAAATGTTAACATCAATCAATTAATAGCGCACTTTAAATTAAGAATTATTATAATTAATTAATTCTGAAATTGCGAATAGTGATGCAATCTGTGATATTTTGCTTGAATCATAATTTGGTTTCCTAGATTCCCTATTCCATACACTATCTGTATAGTTGTCTATGTCCCTTGAAACAACATGTCGAAGAAAAGGAGTGACTGAATATTAATGCTCACAATTGAAATCACATTCACTGCAGTCATCCAACCAAACAAACCCTCCCTATTTCTTGACGATTTCTTGACGATGCAATTCATTCGGTCATAAAGAAAGATTAACGAACCAACTGCATTTCTCGAGCCATCCGACGCCCGAATAAACGTAACAATTTGAAGTCGGGTGGGGGCGGATTTATGCCGTGTTGACGTCGCGACGCCCGACGTCGAATTTATATTCACTCTGGAATTAACCCCGCCATAATCTATACGAGATTACGATAAGGAATCGCGGTGCATGCCAGAAGATAGTTAAAAATTGACTGCTTTGTTGAATAAAACGTTCAAAATATTACGATCATCAATACAACCCTTTATCTGAGATATCCTGGATAATACTTTTCTTTCACGATAAATGAAATTATCGTGAATCACTTAGTTTGTTTTACTTTTTTTATATATAAAATCGTATATTTTAAACTTCAATATAATTCAATGTTTTATACGCGTGGCGCATGAAGTAAAATTTCGAGTTTAGAAAAGCCTGAAAATTTGGTTTGGTCGCTCCGCGCTTCGCGCTACGCGACCAAACCAAATTTTCAGGGTTTTCTGAACTCGAAATTTTACTTCATGCTTAGTCTGGGAGTGGAAACACTTGTTTGAGGCTTCAAATTGACGTTTTTTAAAAAGAGCGAATGCCTACAAAATAATTTAATTTTGATACACTGTCGGTTACTTAACAAAAAAAATGTGTTAATTTGTGCTTAATTCTCGAAACATTTTTTCACTCTGTGTTAAGTTCAAGAATTATTTGTAATATGTATTAATGTAAGATCAAAATTAAAACAAGCTCAGTTAGCAATAAATCATAAACAGGCATATCTAAGCAATATATTTTGAACTTCATATTAAATCAGTGCTTTATACGCGTGGCGCATAAAGTAAAATTTCGAGTTTAGAAAAGCCCCGTGAAAATTTGTCTCGGGTCGCTGCGCGACCCTCGACAAATTTTCTACGCGGGGCTTTTCTAAACTCGAAATTTTACTTTATGCTTAGTCTGGGAGTGGAAACACTTTTTTGAGGCTTCAAATTGACGTTTTTTAAAAACAGCGAATGCCTACAAAATAATTTAATTTTAATATTTATTAATTATTTTGAACTCTTTAATAAATTAAAAACGCAAGTTTTCATATACAACACATTTTCATTATTATTTTCAAGTTTCTCTCATAAAAGTAATAAACTCCTTACAAAATTTAAATAACGTTGAATAAATACCTCATAACTTTCAAATAATCAAAAAATCTGCTCTTCTCTCTCTATTTCTTTCCTCTCTTTCTGTAACCAAAAAAAAATCAGATTTATGTTGCCGCACGTAAACATTCCCCATTGCAATTAAACGCGAATTTTTAAAACGGGCAACGAACACAAACAAAAAACGAACCTCTGAAGCAATTGCTCATTTCAAATACGCGTAATCTCTGTCGAATCAGCGGCACTAAAACAATAATTTTACGAGCGTAAAAGCACGTAACAGCCCCCTAACGACCCCACATAAAAACGCACGTTTGCCTCGTAATCGCCAACAAAAGAATTGTTACAAATTAATACTAAAAATTATACTGGCACAAATATTAATCTAATTTATGTAATTATTATGTTTTTACAAAATTTACAATTGATTCTATTTTCGTAACAGTGCTGCTTTGGTCCTATCAAAGAGCAAGCAAGTTGCGTAAATACTATTACTATAATATCTTTATTAAAAAAGAAATACATCGTAATAAAATACATTTTATAATATGTATATATATATATATCTAAATAATTTATATTTCCCTTTTCTGTAAGGGCTATCGACCATAGGTCTTTCTGCCCTGTGCTATATGTGTGTTTGTTTTTATTTTGTCGATTTCAAGGTAGGAGAGTAGGGTAAAAGGAGGAGATGTATTCATATAGGGTTATGGGTGGGTTTTTGTATTTTGGGATTATATCGGGGTTTCTAGGGATGCAAATTTTTTTTAAGATGTTCGTAATTCGACTCGTTACATGCGAATCGTTCTGCAAGAAATCGAAGTCTTTCTTTTATTGGGGTAATTTGTGTTGTTTCGTAAAGGAGTACATGGGATGGGTTGTGGAGGGGATTTTGAGGGTGTCGAAGTTTGGTGAGCGTACGGAGGGATGTAAATATTATTTTATAAAGAAAATTAATTCTCATTTCTTATTATTTAAAAAAAATTCATCGTGAAATTATTACTCTCCACTTTACGAAAAAAAAAACCCTCTCCAATTTGTTAATGTTCATAACACAATTGAAACGGTAAACAATTATGTCTATTTATATGCAGCGTGTTCTAAATTATCAGGCCACCATTGGTAGCTTTGTTATCTTTGGAGCTAGGAAGTTGATTAAATTAGTAAATTGTAAAAATAGTAATTTCAGTCACATTTTAGGATAATCATTTATTCAGTTTTTTTTGTTTGTGTATTTTTTTTTTTAAATATGTCAAAATATACAAGGCATTCCATTTAAAAAAAAATGTTGTTTATGCAACCTGAGGTTCGCTTGTTTTTCTGTTTACACTGCCGTAATGTACACTTCTGTGCAATAAAATTAAGTACAAGTCTTATGCCTATGTTTCACAATATTTTAGTTGTATAATTCGGGTTTGTTTTAATTGCCTAGCAGCAGTTTCAATAAATAATAAAACACCATACCACTTCTTTACTGCTCCCAACGTTTCTTAGCTCTGAAAACAGCCTCTTTACCGATGTTCACCAATCGAGCAATTTGTCTAGTATAAAAACCATCTTCAATTATAGTTAGAATTCGACTTTTTGAATTGTTGACTAAATGACGCGGGATTTTGACATTTAAAAATTGACAGATTTACGTAACTAGGAAACTAATCATGTCCGCTTTAAACCATAACATATTTTGTGTACTTAATTTTATTGCACAGAAGTGTACGTTAAAAATACTATTAGTTTGCTAATTCAACCGACTTCATAGCTCCAAAGATAACAAAGTTACCAATGGTGGCCCGATAATTTAGAACACCCTGTATTTCCTCGTTTATTTTTATTTTTTAATAGGATTGGAACAAGTAAACAAATACTCCTGTTTTTCCTTTGATTCTTTATCTGTATGGATTTTTAATGAAGCGTTAAATTTGTTTTTCGAAGTGAGTGCCATTGTGATAAGGATAATTCGTTATTACAACGACAACAAACGCATTTTCTCACGAGAAAAACCGCAGCTCGCAAAGTGTGATGTAAGCAATGTTTATTGCCCGTTCCTAGATAACGATGCTTATCGGCATAACTGCAAATTAATTTCAATAACAAACACTTAAATTTAACATAAGCAATTTTAAAAAAACACATGTTAAGATACGACGAAATGTGAATGAATTAAAACATAAAATTGATTGTTATAAATAAAAGCGTTGAATTTGAAGTATCTAGTAGATACTTTAAATTCAAATACTATCTACCAAATGTTTCCACTTCTTAGTTGAATAATTGTTTGTTTTTGAGATTACGTGAAGTGATTATTACACATAAAAAGGACTGTTATTCCTTACTTCACTTTTTAAAAAGTAAAGTAAGGAATAACAGCCTTAGTTAAATGATGAATGATTTTTTAGTTTTGTTTGGATTTTATCGCAATTTTTAATACAGAGAACTTTTCTTTTAAGTATACACATGCAAACGGTTTTTTTTTAAAAGAGGTTAATTTAAAGTTTTAAACGGGTGGTTTCTATTCCCAGACTAAGCATGAAGTAAAATTTCGAGTTATTGTAGACGGGATAAATTTAATCTAGGAGGCGTGTGTGTGTGTGTTGGGGTCGCTATTAAAGAAAAATACGATAGGGGTGTTGATTTTAAAATGCATCCCGAAGCTCTGATGGCGCATCGCATCACACACATAGCAATTATCCTCGGCGCATAGACCGACCCAGCCCCCCGAAAATCCCCTTAGGGGGTGAGGGCGTCGCGACGCTCGCTAGGGGGGGAAACACAGGCGCATTGCCTCGGTAATGCGGCGTTATCTTCATTTGCGCTGCTCGTGTTGGCCTATTGGGATAGGATATGTTCACATGTGTTCCATTACGACTAGCTCTGGCAGTACGTGCTTTGCATAGCTATGTCGCCCCTCATAAGCCATTATCTATTAATGCATGCTAAAGCAAATGTATTATTTTGATAGACTTAATTGGCCTTTACTAAAAATTTTGTTATGAATTTTATTAATATTAGTTTTTCGAAGGCGAAAAATTGGTTTGGACGAAAAGAATATTTGTAATAGTGTATTACGTAATGAGAATTACCTTTCTTCACAAATTTATTTTATACCTGGATTACATTTCAGTCACAAACCATTATTAATAGTTTGATACTACTAGTAGTAGTAGTATCAAACCATTGATAATGGTCACCTTGTGGCCGAAATATACATCTGGAATAAAATAAATTTGTGAAGAAAGGTTAAAAAGTGCTTTTATTTAAAGTTATTATCATCTTCACGTAACTCACTCATATTCATTAGATCAAAACAGAACTGATTTTTCTACCTACGTGTAATTTGCTTGTTTCAACAACAAATTACACGTAGGTAGAAAAATCAGTTCTGTTTTGATCTAATGAATATGAGTGAGTTACGTGAAGATGATAATAACTTTAAATAAAAGCACTTTTTAACCTTTCTTCACAAATTTATTTTATTCCAGATGTATATTTCGGTCACAAGGTGACCATTATCAATGGTTTGATACTACTACTACTAGTAGTATCAAACTATTAATAATGGTTTGTGACCGAAATGTAATCCAGGTATAAAATAAATTTGTGAAGAAAGGTTAAAAAGTGTTTTGATCTACTTCTATATTGCTATCATCGGCGAAATAAAAAGTAGTTAAGCATATTATATTATTCAATGGAAGATCATTTATAAATATTAAAAATATCGGATGACCAAATAATTTTCGTAGCAACCGAGCACAACAAGTTGATGGAATTCTATCACCGCTGTGACTACATATACCTATGGAAATAAGCGATTCTGATCATAGGCCGTAAAATGGAGCTGAGGAACACTTCTTTATAAAAACATGTGTTCAACTATCCTAATATGGTGAAATTAGTATTGACCTTTATAATTTTTGTTATAACAAAACAACATAGCTCAAGCTATTTTTAATATCAAGGCGAATATCAGAGATTCTTTCCAGATTTAAAAAAAAAATTAAATTTTCATTCAAAATTCGTAAAATTCAGAAGGGAAAAAGAGCAGATTTTTAGACGAAATTTTTTATTTTTCAAAAAATCCCAAAAATTCACAGACATTCTTACCAATGCTAGAAAGGAAGCGTGTTATGTATTTCCTCAAGAAAGAAATATTTTATTCATTTTTACTCAGTTTTATAAATTACAGAAAATTATGATCGCGAAAATTTTATTGAAATATTTTTTTCATAACAAAAAACATAGCCTAAACTATTTTTAATACCAAGAAGAATATTCGAGATTTTTTTTCAGATTTAAAAAAAATCAATTTTCATTCACAATTCGTAAAATTCATAGGGGATATGTAAAAATATCAGATTTGGACACAAACATTTTTATTTTCCAAAAAATCCCAAAAAATTCAGACACTCTTAGTATTGCTAAAAAGAAAGCGTGCTATTTATTTCCTCAAGAAAAAAATATTTCATAGATTTTAAAGTTTTAAAAATTACAGAAAATGAAGAAACACAATAATAGCAGAAATTTTAATGAAAAATTTTGTTCAGAACAAAAAAAAAAAACACGGCCCAAGCTATTTCTAGTATCAAGAAGTATATCAGAGATTTTTTTCAGATTCAGTATGGAAAAAGGCAGATTTTTACAGATTTTTTTTATTTTTTACACTTTTAACAATGCTAGAAAGGAAGCATGCTATTTATTTCCTCAAGAAAAAAATATTAATCCATTTTTACTCACTTTTAAAACTTACGGGACATTAAGAAACACAATAATAGCAGACATTTTCATGATATATTTTTTTCATAACAAAAAACATAGCCCAGCTATTTCTAATAAGAAGAATGTCCGAGATTTTGTTCAGATTTTTTAAAAAAGTAACACTTACATTTAAAATTCGTAATTCATCAAGGGTAGGGTATGGAAAAAAATCAGATTTTAACACAAAATTTTATATTTTTAAAAAAATCTAAAAAAATTCACAAACACTTAGCAATGGTAGAAAGGAAGCGTGCTATTTATTTCCTCAAGAAAAAAATATCTCATCCATTTTTACTCAGTTTTAGCACAATAAAAGCGGAAATTTTAATGTATTATGTTTTGCATAACAAAAAAAACATAATCCAAGGTATTTCTAATATCAAGAAGTATATACGACATTGTTTTTTAATTTTGAAAATTTTAAGGGGATTTTAACGCCCCTGGCTACGGCGTTAATCACATGTAATCACTTCTTAATACACGGAAAATTAACATCTGTGACGAAAGTTGGAAAGCCCAATTACCGCGTATTTAATAAATAATCATCGAATTAGTAAGGCGTTGATTTAATTAATTTCATATGTATCAATCATGAAAATTCGTGCACACAAATTTAATTAAAATCAGGCTATGAATATTCAAAATCCTCATAAATGAAGCATCGGACCTTAAAAAATTAATCGCCGTTTTTCGTAATTTATGGGTTTTGATTTATAGTGTCAGTAGGTAATAAAAATAAAACCTAAGAATTACGAAAAACGGCGATTTTTTTCCTAACAGTACGAAAATAATGAATTAGATTTTCGTATTTATTTAATTATTGTTGTTGTTGGGAGGTTTGTATCTAATTAAATAGCAAAAGTAAGTGGGCAATTAACTAGAGCGGCTCAGCGGGCACGAAATTTGCGATTTTTGAGTTAATTACATATTAATCAAGAAATTAATTGGTGTAAAAGCTAGAAGGCAGTTTGCATGGAATATTTTAATTTTTTGAAATGTTTAGTGATACGTGAGTTACTTTGATTTTCTCCCATCATTTCAACGTTAATTCAAAAAATGTAAGTGTTTTTTTGTTTGTTTTGAGATACGACCTCAATATTTGCGGACTCTGTATGAAAAGTTTTTTTGTGAGCTCAAATGCCAACATCTGAAGTGCGTGCATTGCGCAGTTCCAGGCAATAATGTATTTAAATTAAATTTTTAATTACAAATACCATACAATTTATTATGAAAACAAAATGAATTACTTTCTTTGCAATAATAATTATGAGAAATGGAATTACACATTCAGAGTTATTTTTTGTGTTAGACATTTCTCTAACACGTGTTTCCAACTCGTTGAATAAGCATAATGTAAATATTTCGACTTTAAAAAACCCTGAACATTTGGATTTTCGCAGGGAGCAAAGCGTAACGCGCAAATCCAAATTTGCAGTGTTTTTCTAAAGCCGAAATATTGAGTTAATACGCCAAGCGTTTAGAAGACTGACGTATCGTGATGTTTAAACATATACATCGAGTATAGTATGACTATCACGATACGTCGTCTTTTATACGCTTGGCGCATAAACACAATATTTTGGCTTTAGAAAACCATGCAAATTTGAATTTAAGCATTACACTTCGCTCCATTAATTGCCATAAGAAAATTGAAAAATAAAATGACAAACATAGAAAATTGTAAGAAATTAGTATTACTAACTGTATGTTTTGCAGTTTACGTGAAGTGATTAATACACATACAAATGCTATTTTTCTTTACTTCACTTTTAATTTGTATCGTTAGATGCTGATTTCGAGACACAGTTTGCTCATTTCAATAATAAACTTAGTTTTTTTTTTGTTGTTTACCGTTTCTAGATTATGTCTGATGTTTTATATGTCGATTCCTAGAGCGCGTAGTCAACTTCAAAAAAAAGATGAAGTCATGGCACTCTAGAGGTTTTTTTTATTGGACATACGTTATAATAATAATAATAGGTATTTATTGCCCAACAGGAAATTTACCAATTACAAGACAATGATAATACAATAAACAATGTATGCATGTACATAAATAAATTTAAATCTAAACAATATGAAGACGCTCGTGAGTGTGACAGCTATTTGACAGATTGTTCATCAACGATTTAACAGAGTCGTGCAACGTTATAGGAAATCGTATAGAAATATACATAAATGCTCATTTTATGTATATTTCTATACGATTTCCTATATAGTATGTCCAATAAAAAAAACCTCTAGAGTGCCATGATTTCATCTTTTTTTTTAAGTTAAGTTAACCACGCGCTTTTGAAATCGACATGTTAAGCGTCAGACATAACCTAGAAACGGTAAACAACAAAAAAAATCGTCAAGTTTAACCTCTAAACCTTGCGGAATGATATAAGAATAACAGTCTTTGGGTGGAATAATAATCTTTTTATGTGTAATTAGAATTACTTACAAGCCTTTTTTCAGATCAATGAACTAATACAAAAAAAATACTCAATGGCGTTACTTTTATCAGTATTCTAAAAGAAAAATACATATTTTTGCACAAATTAGAATTAGATTTGTGCGTATAATTAAGCACCTTTATTATTTCGACGTCTATCGGATGCAGGCGTTATAAACGATAGCGGACTTAATTTATTAATTTGGCTTAACGACCCTGATGGCTTATTTCGAATTAGCATTAATGTCTAATTACCGCACATTCGTAAAACAAAATATACATAAAGTAAAATTGTATTTTCAATCAATAGGTGTCTTATCTTTCACGTGGTGAAACATATTCAATTTTGATTTTTAAAGAAAACACTTGGTCAAATTTCACAAATATTTTGGTTATTTATTCCAACTAGATTTGACTTTTTGAGTTGTTTTTATTTTAATGAATCTTTGGTAAAGTCTTAATGAGACAAGGAACGTATTTTTAGAACGAAATATTTGTAAGGGATATTTTTCTTTTATTCTTTACGAACCCTGTTGCCTACTTTATAAATATTAAGGCATTCGTTGTTTAATTTGAAACTTTTAACCAGTGTTTTCCACTCCCAGATTAAGCATGAAGTAAAATTTTGAGTATAGAAAAGCCTGATGGTTTGTATTTGGACGCAAAAACTGTAGTTGTTTTTATAATCTTTGTGAGTTTTGTTAATTATCTTTTTTTAAGAATTCGGTATTGTCATTAAATGCTTTAATAGTTTTTGAACAAGTGATTTCCACTCCCAGACTAAGCATGAAGTAAAATTTCGAGTTTAGAAAAGCCCCGTGAAAATTTGTCGAGGGTCGCGCAGCGACCCGAGACAAATTTTCGGGCTTTTCTAAACTCGAAATTTTACTTCATGCGCCACGTGCATTAAACACAGATTTCAAGTAAAGTTCGAATATATATGAATTTCACAATATTTTAGTCTTTAATACGCGTAGCGCATGAAGTAAAATTTCGAGTTTAGAAAAGCCCAGAAAATTTGTCTCGGGTCGCTGCGCGACCCTCGACAAATTTTCACAGGGCTTTTCTAAACTCGAAATTTTACTTCATGCTTAGTCTGGGAGTGGAAAACACTCGTTTAACGCTTCAAATTAAACTTAAAAAAAAAAAACAGGGACAATCTAAAGATTTAACGAAAATTAGTTGAATTTGGAACAGTGTTTTCCACTCCCAGACTAAGCATGAAGTAAAATTTCGAGTTTAGAAAAGCCTAGTGAAAATTTGTCGAGGGTCGCGCAGAGACCCGAGACAAATTTTCTGGGCTTTTCTAAACTCGAAATTTTACTTCATGCGCCAGGTGTATTAAACACAGATTTCAAGTGAAGTTCGAATAAACATAAATTTTACAATATTTTAGTCTTTTTATACGCGTGGCGCATGTAGTAAAATTTCGAGTTTGGAAAAGCCCAGAAAATTTGTCTCGGGTCGCTGCGCGACCCTCGACAAATTTTCACAGGGCTTTTCTAAACTCGAAATTTTACTTCATGCTTAGTCTGGGAGTGGAAAACACTCGTTTAACGCTTCAAATTAAACTTAAAAAAAAAAACAGGGACAATCTAAAGATTTAACGAAAATTAGTTGAATTTGGAACAGTGTTTTCCACTCCCAGACTAAGCATGAAGTAAAATTTCGAGTTTAGAAAAGCCCCGTGAAAATTTGTCGAGGGTCGCGCAGCGGCCCGAGACAAATTTTCGGGCTTTTCTAAACTCGAAATTTTACTTCATGCGCCACGTGTATTAAACACAGATTTCGAATGAAGTTCGAATATACACGAATTTCACAATATTTTAGTCTTTTATACGCGTGGCGCATGAAGTAAAATTTCGAGTTTAGAAAAGCCCAGAAAATTTGTCTCTGGTCGCTGCGCGACCCTCGACAAATTTTCACGGGGCTTTTCTAAACTCGAAATTTTACTTCATGCTTAGTCTGGGAGTGGAAAACACTCGTTTATAATTTCAAATTAAACTTAAAGAAAAACAGGGACAATCTAAAGATTTACAGAAAATTAGTTAAATTTGGGACAGTGTTTTCCACTCCCAGACTAAGCATGAAGTAAAATTTCGAGTTTAGAAAAGCCCGGTGAAAATTTGTCGAGGGTCGCGCAGCGACCCGAGACAAATTTTCTGGGCTTTTCTAAACTCGAAATTTTACTTCATGCGCCACGCGTATAAAACACTGATTTAAAGTGAAGTTAAAAGCTATTTAAAACTTCACAATATTTCAATGTCTAATACGCGTGGCGCATAAAGTAAAACTTTGAGTTTAAAAAAACCTGAATTTAGATTTGATCGATACGCGTCCAAATCCAAACGTTCAGGCTTTTCTAAACACGAAATTTTATTACTTTTTTATGCTTAACCTAGTGGTGAAAACCACTCGTCTAAAACTTCAAATCGATAAAAATAACGAATTTCTTGAAATGTACAGCACTTAATTAGGCTATGTATACATAAAAGAAAAAATTCCTGTATCTTTACTTTCGGTATGTATTAATTGCATCATATAGACAAATCCGCTAATGAAAGCATAACGAGTGATGTTTTTGAAATTCCAGAGATTGCCGATAAGGCCGTTATCTGGCGGTTTCGAACTGTCGAACAATTATTGTATAGCTGAGGCTGTTAGTTGTTGAAACTCCATAATATCACTTAAATAACACACTTAATATGTTTAGGTTTCAAAATAATGTTTATTGTACTACAACAATTGTTTCACCACACAGTGGCTTCATCAGGTAGGTGAATGATGAATGTCGAACAATTTGTGCAAATTAATAACCTTGAAACGTAAAAATCGAGTGAATTTTACGGCCCGGGGTTAATACTCACTGATAAGGTTTAATCGTGTCGTATTTGTAAATGTTTATACTTCCTTGTTGTTAATTGATAGTTGTTAATAACGTAAAAACTGATGCAATGAATTACACTTATATGTATACTTAAGGACCCCGGTGAGGTAGTGGTTAGAGGCCCTGCCTCCTAACCCAGGGGTCGTGATGTCATTTCAAACTACAAAATGATTTGACCAGGGCCGGTATTCCCGAAATTGATCATACGATTTGGTCGTATGAAACCTGTCATTTAGATAGGGATTGAACATGTAAATTAGACAGATCGTTCGATCAATTTCAGGAAAACCGGCCCTGGGTCCTTGGATGTGTGTGAATGTGTTTGTGGCGACCAAATATTCATAATACGTAAATATAGTAAATATTTGAAATAAAACAACACAGTTGGGAGGGTTTCACTTTAATTGTTGAACACTGCAACATGTTTCACCACACAGTGGCTTCATCAGGCAGATGAAAAATAATGACGTCATTATTTTTTCATCTGCCTGATGAAGCCACTGTGTGGTGAAACATGTTGCAGTGTTCAACAATTAAAGTGAAACCCTCCCAACTGTGTTTGTTTATTTCAAATAGTATTACAGTATTTCATCATGTATCCGCCTCATCAATTAAATATACTAAATTACAAGATTTTAAGGTGTATGGTGGAATGGGTAATAAAGGGTTTTCCAATAAGAGGTTTCATTTTGAATAGCCCGCTATCTGGGCAGCTGTCACTTTTGCAACTGTCATCTTTTGACACTTGACAAGTAAAAACTATGCCATTAGTAAAAATGCAACGATACACGCTTCAACAACGCATTGAAATTAATAAAATTCACTAGAGAAATGGTGAAAATATTGCAGTCACAGTTCGCCAAACTAAAGCACTTTTTTGTCGTCGTGAAGCACCTTCTCGGCCAGCAATAGTAAAACTGGTTACAAAATTTGAGCTGTTGAGACAACTTAGTGATGTGAAGAATCGAAACCGTGTGCGTCGCTCAAGAACAATTGAGAATATTGCTGCTGTAGCCAATAGTGTTAAAGAAAATACAGGTTTGTCGATTCCTCGTCGATCTTTGGAATTAGACATTCCAAAAACGACATTACACCGTATTTTGCATAAAGACTTAGGTTTAAAGGCTTTTAAAGTTCAGTTAACACAAGAACTCAAGCCGGTCGATCATCAGCAACGTCGTATCTTTGCTGATTGGGTCCTTGAAATGCATCAAAATGATCCGGATTTTCATCGAAAAATTATCTTCAGTGATGAGGCCTATTTTCACCTGGGAGGCTACGTGAATAAGCAGAATTGCCGTATTTACGGCTCGGAAAATCCAAGAATGCTTATTGAAAAGCCTCTCCATCCTCAACGTGTTACTGTTTAGAGCGGTTTTTGGGCTGGCGGTGTGATTGGACCTTACTTATTCGCAAATGAGGCTGATGCAACTATTACGGTGAATGGATTGCGCTATCGAGCTATGATTAAGGATTTTTTATGGTCGGAATTAGAGAAGATATTGATGTGGATGACGTTTATTTTCAACAAGACGGCGCTACATGCCACACAAGCAACGAAACAATCGCAATTTTGCAATAAAAGTTGCCTGGCCGTGTTATTTCGCGAAGAGGTGATCACAATTGGCCCCTGAGATCTTGACTTGTTACCTTTAGACTTTTTTTTGTGGCCACGTTAAAGATAAGGTCTATGCCAATGCTCCACAATCGATTTATGACCTTAAAGATGGAATTCGTGAAGTTATCGAGGATATACAGCCGCAAATGTGCGAATTGGTCATGGAAAATTTCATGAAAAGGATATGGTGCTGCGGCCCTTTGGCTGATTTCGTTTTCCATCGTTAATGGCATACCCTTCCTTCTCTTTACCATGAAATAAATATCCATTGATATCTCTTAAAATATACTCGTTTTTTTTTAAATATTAAAATAAAATCTCTTATTGGAAAACCCTTTACTAATATCCAATAAAAATAACAAAATAATTCTTAAAAAAATATTTTTTTGATACTGCCGACTTTATTAATGTAATTATCGTTAATAATATTGTTTTAATGTTCACTTATAGCCTTATTATATCCAATTTTTCCAAAAACATCAATTACGCTTATAGAATCATAAAATGGTCTTTTAAACATCCAACCAAAAAACATTCCACGCTCACCCAATAAACCAACACCTCCTTCCAACGGTTAATCTCCATTTTCAACGGTATAAATCGCTTAAAAAAAAGTATATCATTAAGCTAAATTAGGCATTAAGAGATTTGTGAATTTATTTATATCGCGGCAATAAAAATTAACGGCGATTATAAAATATATAACGAAAGCCTTAATTATTGATCGAATGACCGAGATAATGGTCTTGATTTCTTCTTATTAATACGTCGAGAGCTGGAAGAGGAGAAAGAGACGAGATGAAGGCATCTTATCAACGATAATTACCAGAGACTGCCAGCGTTGAGGCTAATTGAAAAAACTTGTTGGGCGCACGTGATTCTCTAGAATGTACTTGTGTGCGTTATATATTTTTTTAAAAGTGCAATTTGTGGGGATATTCTGCTAATCTGTAGCGACTATTTAAAACATAAGGTTGCGATGATTGGGAATTTAAAAAACATTGTATGTTGCTTGGAATGTCACTATTTATTCAGCTTGTGTGGTCGGCCACACAAACCAAGCAACAAACCAAATTTTAAGGCTTTTCTAAACTCGAAATTTTACTTCATGCGCACGCGTATAAATCACTGATTTAAAGTGAAGTTAAAAATGCACTGAAAACTAACCCAAATCGATACTTTTTTAAAAGTGGATGTTTTCTTTCCTATCCATGCTGTAAACCTTCAGATATTCGTTGTTTTCTTGTAAAAAAACTTCGATCCCTTGTAGTCCTTCGAACTCCGAAGACCATGATTGGTTCTTCGAGCTGTAGCCTTTGTAAAATGGTAATAAACTTAGTAATCTAGAGGGATACTTCAATTTGAAACTCCTAAGATCGAGTGTTGTCCACTCCCAGACTAAGCATGAAGTAAAATTTCGAGTTTAATAATAATAATAATAATAATAATAATAATAATTTATTGGTGCAATATACATCAGTTTACACAGGTCAGAAAATTACAGAAAGTATAAATATGGAAAATAAGTATAAGATAAAAATACAAGTTACAACATATTAAAATATTAAAATGGGATATACATTTGGAACACATATTCTAAATGAAGATTTTACAGTTCAAATTTATCTGCCAATATTTCATCCATGCTATAAAATGCTTTTTTTATGAGGTACATTTTTATAATTTTTTTAAACTCTTTACACCCCAACGACCTTATCTTTTCAGGCAGGGTGTTATAAATTTTGGGACCGTAGAAATGTATTCCGTCTTGTGTCTTCGTAAGGCGAGACCGATACATGTGTATGTTTTGTTTATTTCTGGTGTCGTACATATGAATGCTGCTGTGAAGGCGATATGACTCTATATTTCGAGAGATATACGTTAGGCAGTTTAGTGCATAAAGTGAAGGTAGGGTTAGTACGCCAAGCTTGGTAAATGCCTCCCTACAGTCATCTCTGTATCCTAAACCATCTAAAATTCTCACTGCTCGTCTCTGCAGACCAAATAGTCTGTGCATAATTGTTGTGTGGCCCCAGGCTGTAATGCCATAGGATAAGTGGGATCCACATAGAGAAAAATATGCTACAAGCAATGCCTTTTTTGGTAGACAAGAGCTTAGTTGGCGCAGTAAATATATATTTCTGCAAATCTTTGCGGCAGTTTCCTGGCCATGCGTGTGCCAAGTTAGTTTACTGTTGATGTATACTCCGAGGAATTTGACACACATTTGGTTATTTTCTTGTATAGATTTAAGTGAAAAGTTGATGTTTACTGTTTTATTTTCATTTAATGACAATTTATTATACTTAAACCATTTGCTCGCTTCATATTTAGCTACGTTATTCTGGTGTGTGCAGTTATTGATATCAGAACCCTTTGTATAAATAGAGGTGTCGTCGGCATATAGTAGAAATGTGGAGTAAGATGTTATTGATGGTAAGTCGTTAATAAATAATATGAATAGTACCGGCCCGAGAATGGAGCCTTGTGGTACACCGTGTCTTATGTGGCTTTCGCGGGAAGATTTTTGGTTAAGGACCACTGTTTGCTTTCTGTCTATCAGGTATGAATTAATCAGCCGACATACTGAAGGGTGGAAGTTGTAGAAATATAACTTGCGTATAAGAATTTCGTGATTGACACAGTCAAACGCTTTGCTGAGGTCCAGAAAAGAAGCCGATGTGTGCATGTCAGCATCAAAACCCTCTAGGATATCCTGAAGCAAGACGTTGACTGCATCAATTGTCGATCGGTTTTTTCGAAAGCCGTACTGTTGGTTTGTTAGAATGGATTCATGTTCCAGAAATTTCAGAATTTGACTTAAGATTATCTTCTCAAAAATCTTTGATAGAACTGGGAGTACAGAGATAGGTCGATAATTCCCCATGTCAGTTCTATCGCCCTTTTTAAATATAGGCGTTACTCTCGCACTTTTAAGAGATTTTGGAAATAGGCTGTCGACTATACACAAATTTATCAATTTAGTGATAGGCGTGACTATAACATCAATCACTTTTTTTATTAGAGTAGTTGTTAAACCATATATATCTCGGGATTTTGAGTGTTTGAGACTTCCGACAACGCCTCGGAGTTCGGACTGTGAGATCTCTGTTAATTTAAAGTAATTCGTTGTAGTAAGTGTGTTATGCTTGGCCATTTGACTTATGGGATCTATGGTTTGAGCTGGTATTTGTTGCAGGAGATTACTTGATACATTACAAAAGTAATCGTTAAGTGAATTTGGAAAATTTGGAAAAGCCCCGCGTAGAAAATTTGTCACGGGGCTTTTCTAAACTCGAAATTTTACTTCATGCGCCACGCGTATAAAACATTGATTTGATGTAAAGTTTATAAACAACTCTTTCCTCTTTTGTTGTGGTCAAACTCGAAACACTAAACCAAGTATAGCATCTTTTATTGGTGTTAATGAAATTGCCAATACTTGCTTATAGAATACTTAAAAACATTAAAAGTGCGGAGATTTTTTACACAATCTACAACAAATTTGTTTTATTCAAATGACGATTTCCTTGTAGAGAATTTCCATTTTATCTCCAACAAAAAGGGCTTGATGATGAGTATTGATTAAAACTCTGAAATTAAAACCTCCACTATCCAAGTTTCGGTCGTTAGTGGCGAGGGCGCTCACCCTTTCGCAATCGTCCTGAGGGTCCATGAAGAGGGAGCGGGTTGTAATTTGCGGTGTTATAGAAAGGGAACACAATGGCGACGGGCAATAAATTTGGTGAAATGCGCAGGAATTAGGTGGGGCCGCTTTCCCGTTAAGGGGCCCATTGAGAAAAAGCCGGCCAATTTAACAAATCACTTGACGACTGTTTGGGCAGATTAGGAATCGCATGTAAAATGGTTGTCGTGGAGCCGTTCGACGTCAGCGAGAGGAGGGAAAGTTATGGGGGGCCCAAGTTATGCCTGTAAACAGACACTTTACATAACGAGATGTTAACCCTAGGAAATGGCCTGGGGTCGCCCCCACGCTAAGTTAAATGACAATAAATATTGCGGTCGTGTTTCTTTTTACTTTCTCTTTCCGCCTTTTTTTTCTTAGGAATCGAGTGTGGTGATTTTCAAGAAGTGATAATCATCAATAGGCCAAAATGGCTGAGAGAACTGAATCTATGAGATCATAAACTCACCCAAGGAAAGAGAGATAAAAACAAAAATATTGAACTGATAACAAAAACCGACACTATTTTAGGAATCGAGTGGTGATCTTAGAGAAATGATAATCATCAATAGGCTAAAATAGCCGACAGAACTAAATACATGAGATCATAAACTCATCCAATAAAAGGAGGACAAAAACAAAAAATATTGAACTGATAACTTCATGCTTAGTCTGGGAGTGAACAACACTCGTTGTTAGAAGTTTCAAATTGAAGGATCATTCTAGATTACTAAGTTTATTACCATTTTGCAAAGGCTACAGCTCAAAGAACCAATCATAATCTTCGGAGACCGAAGGACTACAGGGAATCGAAGTTTTTAAAAAAAAAAACAACAAATATCTGAAGGTTTACAGCATGGATAGGAAAGAAAACATCCAATTTAAAAAAAATATCGAAGTTGGGTTGGTTTTCAGTGCATTTTTAACTTCACTTTAAATCAGTGTTTTATACGCGTGGCGCATGAAGTAAAATTTCGAGTTTAGAAAAGCCCCGCGAAAATTTGTCGAGGGTTGCGCAGCGACACTATCAGTGAACTCCACAAAAACAGAAGTAGTGATGTTCACCAACAAACACAAGATAGGCTCATACACTCTACCTACCTTGTTTAGCAAACAACTAACGCTATTGAAAGAAGTCAAATACCTAGGAGTATACCTTGACTCCAAATTAAATTGATCCAAATACCTTGAATACAAAACTGATAAAGCAAGCAAAGCCTTCTGGCAATGTAGGTGAGCTATCAGCAATACCTGGGGACTATCACCGAAGATAGCACTCTGGATATACACAGGTATTATCAGACTGGCACTCGAGTATGGAGCTTTAGTTTGGTGGCCTAGGACAAACCAAACAGGAGCGAAAGCAAAACTAAACTACATCCAAAGGCTAGCGTGTACGTGCACAACTAGTGCATTTAGAACAACACCCACCGCAGCATTGGAAACGATACTCTGCCTCCCACCGCTTGAGATATACATATCAAAGAAGTGGCAAGAAACAGTGCAGAAAGACTGAGAGCCATCGACACTTGTTCCTACCAAACCCCAACAGGACACAGAAGGACACGGAAGCATCTGAGCGGTAAACTAGACCAGAAGATCCCCCAATACATCTTCAACAAAAAATACACTGTGAACCCAAATGAGCAAACACAAACTGAAGACCACTTGATGTTCACAGATGGAAGCAAAACAAAAACAGGCTGTGGAGCGGGCGTATACTCGGAAGCCCTAAACACCCGCAAATGCCTTCCCACAAAGAACCATGCCACCGCAACACAGACCGAAATCTACGCAATCATGGAGAGCGCCAAACTAATCTCCAAAAAGCAACTGAGAAAACAAAACATAACTATCGTCACCGATAGCAAAGCTAAATTAGCAGCACTAGATAAGTTCAAAATAACATCAGAACTAATATATGAATGCGTAGAGACACAGAACACAGCAGCGATATTCAACCGCATCACATTAACATGGACAAAAGACAACAATAACGAGGGTAACGACAACGCGGACGAACTTGCGCGTAAAGCAGCATCATCAACAACAGCAACAAACTATGCAAAAGCAGGACTATCCCCGCGGTCCTTGAGTAGACACATGCGCGAGTTCTCCGCTAAAAAACACAAATCCAGATGGAAAAACTTAACAACGTGCGGCCAAACCAAGGCATACAAAATGGGGATCACCAACGATACCATATGCCGAGGATGCAACGAAGACGATGAGACAGCAAGGCACATACTTCACGAGTGTCCGGCCCTGTCAAAACTAAGGCATAATATTTGGATTGATTGAGTTACTTGAAGATAATTATACTTTGATTAAAAAGCACTTAGAACCTTTCTTCAATACTTTATTTTGTAACCAAATGTACATTTCGGACACGAAGTGTCCATTATCAATGGTTTGATACTAATACGAAAAATATACATTTTACACTGATATATATACACTAAAAAATGAGGGAATTAGAGGGTGTCGGTAGGGGGTGTGGTTAAGGCATAATATGTCAAGAGAAACCCAGCCCAAACGTGAAGGACCCTGATGGAACTGGTCCGTCGCACAAATATTGGCAATTGCCAGTGGTGCAGAGTGGGTCTGACCATCAGGAGGGAGGCAGTACAATAGGCCTAAAACTTGGCCTAAGTGGGCGCGGCTGCGGCTGCCCGACAACCAATCCTTAAATCCTCTGCTTTAGATACTCTGGCTTTCTCCTTTTGATTGTTGTGGTAATCCCACTGTCCTTCTTTTAAGCTAGTTTTTAATTTTAAATTTTTTAATATTGCCATACACCATGTAATGCAATTTCTTTTAAGATGAATAAATAACATGTCCTTCTTCATTCTCTTAAGGACTTCTACGTCGGTGACTAGTTTCATTATCTGTGATAAATTGAAGGAACTGATCTTCCTGACCTCTGCTGTAGATACTCTAGCTTTCTCCGTTTGATTGTTGTGATAATCCCTCTGTCCTTCTTCATTCTCGTAAGAACTTCTACGTCGGTGATCAGTTTTATTATCTGTGATGAGTTGAAGAAATTGATCTTCCTGACCTTTGCTTTAGATACTCTAGCTTTCTCCGTTTGATTGTTGTGGACATCCCACTGTCTTTCATTCTCTTAAGGACTTCTACGTCGGTGACTAGTTCTATTATCTGTGATGACTTGAAGGAATTAATCTTCCTGACCTCTGCTTTAGATACTCTAGCTTTTTCCGTTTGATTGTTGTGATAATTCCTCTGTCCTTCTTCATTCTCTTAAGAACTTCTACGTTGGTGACTATTTTGATTACCTATAAATCGGTTAATACAATACAACTTAGTAATTTGTGTTTTTCCAGGGTCTTTTCAAGTAACTATAGAGCCTAAAGTAACTAATATTTATTTTCCGGCAGCTTCTTAGTTTAGGACCCTAATACGGTGAGGTTTGAAGCTTTTGCCTCTCGGTTTTATTCATAATATTTCTTGTTCTAAGTATTTTTAGCTATAAACGCCATTTATTTGGAATATATCATTATCCCCTCTATAAATATCCCATATATAACACATAAGGAATCCATGAATGTTCAAAGACATCTCCAGATAAGCAGCAGGCCGTTGAAATAACTCACTCACTCCGGCATTCCGTTCGCGATGCCTTTTCGAGAGAGCCTCGCCTCGTAAATCCGCCTTTCAGCAAACCATTCCAATTTCGCGAAGAGACGCGGAACACGGTTGGAAGACATTTCACCTCTACGCTCATTACAAAATCCGCAATAAAATTGATGGGCCTCGTGGGTCATCTCGCGATGGGTGTCGTTAGGCTTGATGGCAGCCATAACGGGTGTTTTGAGTACGGGTAATGGGGCTGTTTTCCCGAGGCTCTCGCTGGGAAAATTATGCGAAATCGCCGATTCGGCGATTCGTTTAATTCGCCCGGTTTCTGGTTTTGACGATTTCGACGCTGTTTACAGAGAGAGAGGCTGGTTTTATGCGATGCAACACCTTTAACGATGAACACCCAGTTATTACGATAAAGTTTATTGAGCGTGCGCGGTTATTTGTTTTTCGCGAAACTATGAGAAAATTATTAATAGGGTTAACACACCAGGGATCAAAACGAAGTACTACAATATTATGTACTATTATTATTACATTGTACACACTATACTAAAAGTTTTAGCGTTGCTCAAAATAGGCAAGTTTTAGATGATATTTTGCCCTTTAGTGAACAATAAATTCTACCTGAATTATATCAAGAATATGAATTTGTGTTCAGTACTCATTCATTCGCCGGATAGCTATGTACACGTTTCAGGCTCCAACGCCATCATCAATATAGTCACGAACCAGTGCTTGAATAAGGGGCATTAGATGGCGTTTACGCTTTCGAAACATATGTAAATTATATCAGTTCAAGTCCTCTAATTAGAAGAAATAAAGCATTATGATTGGTTAGTTACTACAAACCCTAAAAGATGTTAGTTTATCTACTAACCAGGTTTTGGAAATATCGCTTAACTACAATTTATATACCAGAGCTGGGCAGGATTCGAATCATTCAGGATTCGAATCCTGGATTCGAATCCTTTGAGAGGATTCAAAAGAGGCATTCGAATACTTTAGTTCAACTGGATTCGTGATCCGGATTCATTACATTTTTTGAAAAGGATTCGTATTCGAATCCAAATGTGGGAGATTCGAATCCATATAAACGGATTCCAATATTTATAAAAGAATTCGAATAGTTACGAAAGGTTTTGAATCGTCAAAAATAATTCGAATTGATTGTGAGGATTAACTTGAAAAACGTCATTTGTGTGTTTTTAAATTTCTCGTTAAATCACTGTTTTATACGCGTGGCGCATGAAGTAAAATTTCGAGTTTAGAAAAGCCCAGAAAATTTGTCTCGGGTCGCTGCGCGACCCTCGACAAATTTTCACGGCGCTTTTCTAAACTCATGCTTAGTCTAGGAGTGGAAACGCTCGTTCGAAACTGCAAACTGAATGCTTTGATAAAAACAATAAATGATTGAAAATGTTTTTAAAGATACCAATCGAGTTTTCAAAATTTTGTTTAATATTATTTGAAGTAAAAATGACATTGTAGCCACAATCTGAAATGTTAAATTTTTCCGGCATTTCCCTGATTCAAGAATTTTTTTCCTGACCTTTTAATATAACTTTCTTCTTGGGGGAAACCCCAATTTTGTTAAATTGTTTTCATTGTTCCTGTCAATATTTAAGTTAATTTTATAAATTTTCAAGTATTTTGTAATTTGCCTGCTGATTTTGACAAATTTAATAATATCATATGGCTTTTTTGTTAGTTGTTTGGTCAATTTGAATATAATTCCATGACTTTTCTCTGACTTTCCCGGTTTTAATGATATTTAGTGAATTTTTTATTTACGTAATTTTCAGCCATCCGTCGATTTTGTAATAGAGTTCAATTTGAAGTTTTAAACGGGTGTTTCCACTCCCAGGCTAAGCATGAAGTAAAATTTCGAGTTTAGAAAAGCCCCGTGGAAATTTGTCGAGGGTCGCGCAGCGACCCGAGACAAATTTTCTGGGCTTTTCTAAACTCGAAATTTTACTTCATGCGCCACGCGTATAAAACACAGATTTTAAGCGAAGTTCGAATATACATAAATTTCACAATATTTGAGTGATTTATACGCGTGGCGCATGAAGTAAAATTTCGAGTTTAGAAAAGCCCAGAAAATTTGTCTCGGGTCGCTGCGCGACCCTCGACAAATTTTCTGGGCTTTTCTAAACTCGAAATTTTACTTCATGCTTAGTCTGGAAGTGGAAATCACTTGTTTATAGCTTTAAAATGAACTTAAAAAAAACAGGGAATACCTCAATGACTAACTAAATGTCAAAACAAAATCACCAAACGTCATCAGTATCTAGGGCTAACGCGATAATACGAAATGTATTAACATTTTTACAAAATCGCAAATTTCTCAAAAACTGTTGAAAGGATATGGCAACAACCCGGTATCAATAAAAAGGAAATTTAATTTCGCATCATATACAGTGTCACAAGATATATGGTTCCATTTAAAAAATGAAGTTATGCATGTTTAAAGTACTGAAGAATACCGTCGACGGACTCGGTTCAATTTAGAATATCTGACTAATGACAGAAACGTAAACAAATACTACATTTCTTCCCGAATCCAAAACCGTAAGCCGCACAACTCTGACTTATTTCGTTTGGAAGATATTGTTAATGGCGTCGAGCTCTAAAATCGTCAAATTTATCAAAAAAAAATGAAATAACTCGAAAACGGTTCAACTGAGACCGAATGTTGTGTGCATAAACTCATGTTTATTTTTAACGAGCAATCGAAAAATGTAAAAATATATAGGGTTTTCTATTTAAAATAAGGAAGTTGGTGTTAACTTCCGGTATAACCGCAAGGCCGCCATATTTAGCAATAATTTTGGGTTATGAAAAACTTGATTCTTAACAACTTTTATTTGAAACTTTTTTTGCTATTTTCAACGATACGCCCACTATAGACCGATTTTCGCTTAGTGACTCACGCTGTATAAACTGTAGTAGTTTTTGTGTCTATATTTAATTTACTTCTTGTCACATTTATATTATGCAGCATTAAAAAAATCATTAAGAAAATTTGTTATGTCTATACACACATTACCAAACAATCTTTACTAGCACACTACACGCATCCGCGAAAGCTTAAAAGCAACAAAGCTTTCCTGCTGGCAACCTCGCTTCAGCTGCATATCCGCAAAACAAAAAACGAGTAGCATAATAAAGGAGCGTTTGCGTGCCGCCTGTGCATAAAGCTAAACGTGTGTTAATTCATAACAGAGAACATTGTTTTAACAACAGCCGGTTTATTTATTTCAAGAATGTAATGGCCCATACATTCCGTATGTAAATCGCTGCCGTAATTGCATTATTATACGCCGCATTTTTATTAACAATAAATCCCGTTTAACGGTCAATTATCACACTTTAATTACGACCGCGCTTTACTTGCACATGGATCACATTCATATAATACATGACAACGAAATCGACTGTTACAATTCATTATTCATTACAATTCCATTTATAATTTTTATTTATTTTTCTAATTTATACAGAGAGTTTTATATAACACCAAACATTTTCATAAAATACGATTTGACACCTTTAAGTTTTAGGTTATGTGTAAATTGGGTTGCCTATATGACCATTACAAATTGTAGCTAATCAATTGCAATTAATCCCCCAACTTGTACATACGGACAGTTTTTCTTTTTTCGTGTATACTTGAAAGAGAAACGCCGTAAATCTTTAGATAATCGTTGATTTTTTAAAAGGATTTCAATTAGAAACTTACAATGGGTGTGTTCCACTCCTAGACTCCTAGCTTTAAACGAGTGTTTTCCACTCCCAGGCTAAGCATGAAGTAAAATTTCGAGTTTAGAAAAGCCTGAAAATTTGGTTTGGTCGCGTAGCGCGAAGCGCGGAGCGGCCAAACCAAATTTTCAGGCTTTTCTAAACTCGAAATTTTACTTCATGCGCCACCGGTACAAAACACTGACATATTACGAAGTTTGAAACAGACCGCTGAACATTACATTGAATCAGTGTTTTGTACCGGTGGCGCATGAAGTAAAATTCCGAGTTTAGAAAAGCCTGAAAATTTGGTTTGGCCGCTCCGCGCTTCGCGCTACGCGACCAAACCAAATTTTCAGGCTTTTCTAAACTCGGAATTTTACTTCATGCTTAGCCTGGGAGTGGAAAACACTCGTTTAAAGCTTCAAATTGTATTCTTTTAATAAACCGAGCGTGGTAAAATGTACAACGTCTGCATATATATATATATATATATATATATATATATATATATATATATATATATATATATATATATATATATATATATATATATATATATATATATATATATATATATATATATATATATATATATATATATATATATATATATATATATATATATATATATATAATAATAATAATAATAATAATAATAAACGTCTTTATTCAAATTAAGAGTAATTTTACAAAACAAAATGTGTAAAGTTCAGTCAGCATTATCTGTTACTGTTCTTCCACTTAACCTATTATGATTATGCCAGTTAAAATATATAAAGGTTATAAAGTGAGTATTTATAAACATGTACAAAAAAATCTTATAGTCTCTTTGGTTTCTATACCCTATCAATAAAGGGTTTTCCAATAAGAGTGATATGATTTCTTTAAAAAAAGCACACTTATTTTTAAGGAAATTCAAATGTTTTTTATTTAATGTGAAGTACAATCGATCAATTAAGTTCTAAATAAAACGTCATTCAAGTGGCCACGACTTCTTCTGCAGGAACGAATTCAATGAACCCAATTTTCGAGCACTTTTTCCACTAAATCAAGTCGTATGTCATGAATGGCACGTTCAATATTGACTTGTAAAGCTTGAAGAGAGTCTGGTTTATTTTGAAAGACCAATGACTTCAAATAACCCCACAAGAAATAGTCTAATGGTGTTAAATCACAACTTCTTGGAGGCCATTCAATATCACAATTTCTTGAAATAATCGAATCTCCAAACTTTTCTCGCAATAATTCAATTGTTGCATTTGCTGTGTGGCACGTAGCCCCGTCTTGTTGGAACCAAATGTTGTCAAGATCAACTTCTTCCAATTTCGGCCATAAAAATTTGGTTATCATCGATCTATACCGCTCTCCATTGACAATAACAGTGTTACCATCTTCATTTCGAAAGAAGTACGGACCGATGATTCCACCAGACCAAAAACCACACCAAACTATCAATTTAGGTGAATGTAATTGTTTTTCTTGAATAATTTGTGGATTTTCTTCGCACCAGAATCGACAGTTTTGTTTATTTACCGCACCACTCAGATGAAAGTGAGCCTCATCGGAGAAGATGATTTTCTTAAAAAAATCGTTATCGTTTTCAAGTTGTTCCAATGCCAAATCATCAAATTCACGACGTTACGGTGGTCCATTGGCTTCAGTTCTTGAGTGAGAACAATTTTATACGGATGCAAACCCAAATCCTTTTTCAAAATCCGCCAGGTTGTGGTTTGAGACAGTCCCAATTGTTGAGAACGTCTTGGAATCGACAAATTGCGGTCTTCAGCAACACTTGCCTGAACGGCAGCAATATTTGCATTACTTCGAGCGGTTCTTTGTCTTATCGGCACTTTAACATTAAGTAAAGAAAATGTACGCTCACAATTTTCAACAATTCGACGAATAGCGAGCACACTTGGACGATTAGTACGACCATAAAATGGCAAAAGCGCACGAAAAGTTGCAATTGGAGAACGATTATTTTGATAATAAAACTGAATAATTTATAAACGTTGTTCTTGCGTATATCTCTCCATGATGAAATTGTAAACATTACTGAATACAATGAAAAATAAATAACAGATCATGACATATTACATATGGCCGAAACGTCACTTCAAAATCATATCATCCCTATTGGAAAACCTAATATATACTTAATAGAAACATTCTCGTTATGAAAATGTTCGGTGTTACATAAAACTCATGCATACGCAGTAATTTTTTTTTAAATGTTAAATTTTGCTGACTTTTGCCTGCTACCAGATTTTTGCCCGGACCCCTTAAAACCAAAAGAAGGAAAAAAAAGATACTCTTATTCCTGAGTCAAACTTCAAGGATTCTTCTTCTTAAAGAAGTTAATATATACAGGATGTCCCATTTGAAAATACCACCTGGAACATCCTCGGAACCATGCGCCGAATAAAAAAATGTTCCAAATTAAAGTTGATTGATTTGGAAGGGGGACTGCACAGTAAGCACAGTACTTAAGGTCTGTTTGTAAGAAAATTCAACACCCCACCCCCAGGGAGGACCAAATCAAAAAATTCACACAGTCTTTCTAAAGAATGCCTAAAAATCAAATTTTAAAGAGCAGAGATTTCTTTTACAAAATTAATTCTTTTGTTTAAGAAAAGTGGGGTTTGAAAACGAAACCAACACGATTGCTTTTAAAGAAAATATTTACAATTCGCGAAACATTAAGGACACTACTTAAGGTCAGTCCCAGGGGAAGCTGGAGAGGGGGTAGCGTTGAAATCTTAAATGCGAACCAATATTTTTATTGCTTATTTACATAAAGCGTGGAAAAGTAAGCAAGTTTTATCTAAAAAACATTTTTGTTACTTTGATAGATGGCGCTGCAATTAACAAAATAGAACAATTGATAATTGGCATACTAAATTTATTTTACAGTAACCAATTATTAATTCTTTTGTTTAATAAAAGTGGGCTTTGAAAACAAAACCAACACGATTGGTTTTAAAGAAAATATTTACAATTCGCGAAACATTAAGCACACTATTTAAGGTCCCTCCCAGGGGAGGCTGGAGAGGGGGTAGCTTTGAAATCTTGAATGCGAATCAATATTTTTATTGCTTATTTGCACAAAGCGTGGAAAAGTAAGCAAGTTTTATCTAAAAAAACATTTTTTGTTACTTTGATAGATGGGGCTGCAATTAACAAAATTGAACAATTGATAATTGGCATACTAAATTTATTTTACTGTAACTTATTAGTTAATTAATTCTTTTGTTTAAGAGAAGTGGGCTTTGTAAACAAAACCAACACGATTGGTTTTAAAGAAAATATTTACAATTTCGTGAAATATAAGCACACTACTTAAGAGGAAGTCGACCGCTCTCTATACGCATAAAACTAAGCATAATGCCGTCTTAGTTGCATCCTTGTTTAGGGATATAATATTTTGAAAAAATAGGTATACTTCAAGGAAGGTACAATCTTTAAGCCCGTCTCAATAAAATATTTTATACTTTTACCGTTATTTCATAAAATAATATCAAACGTTGGTAAACTAGCGAAATCGCGTTTCTAATTTTATTTTTGTCTGCAGTATCTATAAAAAATATTGAAAAACTAAATCAGTCACATTGTAGATAATTCCTTTGCAAAGATATGTGATTTTTTTTCATTTATTTATTTGGTTAAAAATAGTCCTTAGGATGTCGCGCGTAAAACAGTTTTTGAAATTTTCTGAAACTTCAATATCGCGCGACATCCCAGTGAATTTATTGTACGATAGAAATAATTGGAAAAAATTAAAATTCTTCGAAAAGAATTCTTCTACAATGTGACTGATTTAGTTTCCCAATATTTTTATAAATGTTGCAGAAAAAAATTATATTGAAGATGCGATTACGCTAGTTTAACAATATTTGAATATATAATATATTAATTTATCAATGCTCACTGCTCATTTGACATCGCATTACATGTTGAATAACATATAAATGTATTGAGATTGCGCTAGATGTGGTTATCGGAATTATCGACATTAACTACGCTACTTCATGTTTTCATTTAATTTAATTCTACTTTTTATTATTATTTTTTTTATTTTTAGTTTTTAAGTTATGTAAAAATCATTGTATTTCAAAGTATATGCAGTGCTATATTGTGAACGATTGTGACTATACTGTATTGCGCTATAATTGTATTTTTCTAATTTATCCTATTATTAGATCTTATGAATCTGTTGGATAATAAATAAATAAATAAATAAATAAATAAATATTTGATATAATATATAAATTTACGAAAAAACTATTCGTGAAAATGCAAACAATGTCTTAATTAATAAGACAATTTAAGACGATAAAAGTGTGCAAAGTATAAGAAGCGTAAGCTTATTTTCTCGAATTCAAATAGTTTTGAATTTGAATTTATAATGTTTGATATTTTTTTATAAAAGAACGGTCAAAGTGGGAAATATTTTGTTAAAACAGGCATTAAGATTCCACTTTCCTTAAAGTATGCCTATTTTTTCCAAATATTTCATCCCTAAACAAGGATGTAATTAAGACGGCAGTATGCTTAGTTTTATACGTTTGGAGAGCGGTCGACTTCCTCGTCCTTCCAGGGAAGGCTGGAGAGGACAACTGATTTTTAAAATATTAGTATCTCAATATGATTATCATAACTGAATTTATGCTGAATACACACACACATCTTGTAAATTACCCAAACAAACATCTTGCCATTAATTTATACACGCCTTCATTAAAGCCAATAAAGAAACGACTCGGGCCGTTCTGGACCTCATTTTCCATTCCAGAGTGCCGCTTTAGATCCTCCGCATTGATTCCTCCTGACGTTTTTATTAAAGCCTCGGTCGATTTCACACAAATCAAAACGGCCAATTAGAAAGTGGATTTTTTTCAATTTAATTGGAATTTTTGGAGACGTTTAGGTGAACAGTTAGATCTTAGCTTCAGAACAAGTTAAGAGTGAGAAGATATCAATTTGTTTTCGGTAAATACCTACTGTTTATCAAATTTTAGTATAATGATTTTTAAGACATTCAGTTATTGAAAAGAGTACATGGTATCTTGATCAAGTTTCTCATCTTTCACGTGGTGAAACATATTTAATTATGATTTAATAAAAAAATCACTTGGTTAAATTTCACTAATATTTTGGTTTTTTATTCCAACTAGTTTCGACTTTGAGTCATTCTCAAAAAATTTCAATTTAAAAAAATTCAACATAAAATGATAATAATCTTCATATATTAAAATTACATGGAAATAATTTAGAATTACATTTAAGTTAAAATGTAATCGAAATATTAATTTTGTTTTGTTTGTAGTATAACTTAGTTTTAATTAAAGACATTTCTCGTTTGTGAAACGATCACAATTACTAATTAGATTAAAAATCAATCATCCTTTTTTGTTTTTATATTTGAATTACTGTTTTGTCCATATTTAATAACAAAGCGAAAGTGTTGTTTTTTATAATTTTTCTAGTTTTTGCCATCAGGTTGTTGAAATTATTAGTAAGGTTTTGTGGAAAACGGCTGTTTTTAAAAAATTATGCGGTCAAGTCAACCAGAAAACTTTATTTTAATTGTGCCAATATTTCGCTAAATATTATAATTGTTTTAACTTTAAAAAATATTTGTGTTGAAGTACGTGAAGGGTTTGTATTTAATAACAAAGCGAAAGTGTTGTTTTTTATAATTGACATTTATGTAGTTTTTGCCATCAGGTTGTTAAAATTATTAGTAAGGTTTTGTGGAAAACGGCTGTTTTCAAAAAATTATGCGTTCAAGTCAACCAGAAAACTTTATTCTAATTGTGCCAATATTTCGCTAAATATTATAATTGTTTTAACTTTCAAAGATATTTGTGTTGAAGTTACGTGAAGGGTTTGTTGTAGATTTTTTATTGAAATTCCATAATGTACATACAGATTTCAATAAAAACCACAATATGCCCATTTTCAATACATTGACCAAATCATAACTTTATTAGATCTAATACTGGATGATTTAAATTAAATTTAAATTAAAACACTTGGTTTGTTGCACTTATTTATATTTTCTCCGACTAGTTTCGACCATTGGTCATCTTCAAGGAGGAATGTACAAAAAATATCTAAACAACAATATATATACAAAATCAAACTATCATAAAACTTCAGGTAATAAGGGCGGTCGTTATAGGAGAGTTTCAAAGCTCTTACATATTGTTTGCAATCGGTTTTCCTTTATTAGATTTTAACTCATGAGAATTTTTGAAAAGTTTGAAAGCAGCCAGCAATGTTTGTCTCAAAAACTTAATGCTCTACATTTTTTTTTTAAATTCTATGCTTATGCTTCAGTTTGATACATACCAGAGCTGGGCAGGATTTTATATAAATTTATCTTTACTTGGGCTAGGGTGGCGAAATCGAGTTCGCCTGTAGCGGCATAAACCCTAGCACTGGTTCAATGCAACAAGAATGTATGATAATATATAAAATTACGATAATATTCGTATAAGAACGTATGATACAAGCGTACTTTAATAAAAATATTAAGAACGATTTATTGTCTCAATCAAAAATATTTATTAGAAACAATATCTAAGGTCCCTATCTCCATTCACTTGCAGCGCCGACACCTAGGTTATGTAGGGAGTGTGGATATTTATTATTTCCGAGCCCGATTAGGAAACAAAAAGTAATATCCCTCCGTAGTCACGACTCGCGCGCCGGCTGCGTCCGACCCTTAGGAATTCCGGGCAGCGCGCAAAGGGCGAAACTACGTGCGTAGAATAAACCTAAACATCCGCGCGCGCGATTTGCATAAAATCACTTGCAGATGACGCCCGGCTTCCCGATATACTCTCTCTCCTCGGAACACACCCTTTTTCGCGGCCATTTAAATTTTAATTAAGGCGACCACCGCCCTTCCAGTAAATCCACCCGCGGTGATTTATGGCCGCGTGACGGGAGGGCCGGGCCCTGCGTCGAAGGGCCGTAGCCATGGCAACGCGCGCCGCCATGTTCGCGCGCCTCTCTCGGATTCCATTGTAGTTGTCTGGACTGCGTATCTTATCTCTAATGTGCACACCGACAGGCATAAGACATTAATAACCTGATAGAGGCTATCTAACGCTTTGTGCTTTTGGTACATTGCTTATTCTCTACGTTCCTCTCTCTAATTCGTTCAAAAACCCTTTTTTGCTTTACACACCTCTACATGTTACATAAATACTACATTCCAGCCCTAGTGATCTTTTTTGTTTATTTCCAAATACACCAGCATAAAATATCTTTAGGTTTTAATGAAGTATTTTGTTGTTATTTGTATGTTCTTTATTTTATACATCTTTGTGCTACATAAGTCCTCAAAGATGTATAAAATAAAAAGCAAATAATAAATAAAACAAACACTAGGGCTGGAATGAAGTATTTACGTACCATAGGTTCTCAACATGGGCGATAACGCTCGCCTGTGGGCGTTTGAGACTTTTAGGGGGCAGTAGAAAACCCAGAGAAAATTAGGGGACGTATAATATTACACTTTTAAATACAGGGCTATTCAAAATAAAGGAACAGATTTCAAACATCTATTGCTTCCAAACGACAAAAGATGGAATCACAATTCCAGCGTCCCTTAAAAGAGAACAGTTCAGATTTTATGAATTCATATGACCACCATGTATTACACGACAAATATCGAAACGGTGGCTAATTTCTTGCCACACTCGAATCAGCTGGTCTCTAATTATCGAATTTACAGCTTCAACAATTCGATGTCGCATATTTTCAAGAAAGGTTTTGTCGTAATTTTTAAAAAAATAAATTTAAAATAAAATCACTTGGTATGTTTCACTAATTTTACGTCTTTATTCCGACTAGTTTCGGCTATCAGCCATTTTCATTCCTTAAAAATGGCTGATAGCCGAGACTAGTCGGAATAAAGACGTAAAATTAGTGAAACATACCAAGTGATTTTATTTTAAATATAATTTTTTTTTAAGTATTTAATCATGTTTCATCAAGTGATCAATGAGAAACAAGTTGAAAATTCTTTTCGTAAACTGTACGAATACCCTCGACATTTTCATTCGATGTGCGTGGACATCCCGTGCTTTTCTGTTTGCAGATGCAACTATCGTCTACGAATTTTCAATGCCACTGATAAATCTGCTCATGACGAGGCGGTTGTTTATTAAACTAACGGCGAAAAGCACGTTGAACTTCAATAATGGGCTCTAGTTTTGCTAATTGCAGCACACAAAATGATTTTTCTTGTTGTGTCGTCATTTTACTACAGACAATCATCATAACAAATAACAGCGCCAATGCTTCCGTAGTTTGAACTTCTGCCTGGACTGTTCAAATTTTAAACTTTAGTCTGTCCAGGAACGTTGGAATTATGCTTCTACCTTTTGTAGTTTGAAAGAAATAAACGTTTAAAATCTGTTCCTTTCTATTGAATAGCCCTGTATAATCGTGGCAATAGCTGTTTCAGATTCGCGACAGATTTTAAGTAAAAAAAAATGAGAGACTCTCGTAGAAACAAAAAATTCTCAAAGTGAGCGGTGGGCAAAATAAGATTGAGAAAACCTATGGTGTATACAATAAAAAGGAAACAAACACAAAAGATCACTAGAGCTAGGATGAAGTATTTATGTACCACATAGGTGTATAAAATACAAAAAGGGGTTAGGAAGAGTTAAGAGTGCCTTTACTTTTTTTAAATCTCACGGTCGACCGCAGCTTAAAATTTATTGAATCTTGAAAAAAAGATCATATATTAGACGTGTCTGGAAACCGCATCGCTTGCGTCGGCTTTCATGAGTGCTATCTGTGAGGCGACATCGGGAGTTAATTGAAAATATTTGTTCCTAAATCTAAACGCGAAGAAAGCGTTAATGTTACATCAATTACAGTGCCATTAACAGGGAATTACTTATCTATCAGCAAAGCATAAAGTATATGTGTATATTTTTTTGTAATCAATATACAGAGAGTTTTTCTTTTAAGTATACATATCGCTATATACTGTACACGCTGTAAATCTTCAGTTTTTACAAAAATTTCAAATTGAACTTTCAAACGAGTGTATTCCACTCCCGGATTAAGCATGAAGTAAAATTTCGAGTTTAGAAAAGCCTGAAAATTTGGTTTGGTCGCGTAGCGCGAAGCGCGGAGCGACCAAACCAAATTTTCAGGCTTTTCTAAACTCGAAATTTTACTTCATGCGCCACCCGTACTAAACACTAATGTGATGTGATGTTTAGAATACACATTTTTAACATAATACTTAAGTAGAATATTTTGAACTTCACCCAAAATCAGTGTTTTATACGCGTGGCGCATGAAGTAAAATTTCGGGTTTAGAAAAGCCTTAAAATTTGGTTTGGCCGCGTAGCGCTTCGCGCTACACGACCAAACCAAATTTTCAGGCTTTTATTTTATTTATTTTACTTCATGCTTAACCTGGGAGTGGAAAACACTCGTTTAAGACTTCAAACTAAACTATTTTAAAAAACAAACGATTATTGGAAATTATAGCTCATGCATAGATGTATGTATATTTGAAAAAAAAAATCTCAGTATAGTTCATTATAGAACTGTGGTTTTTGTTTTAAGTACGTTAAGTAAAATTTCATCTAATAAACATGGAACACAACTAAACATCTTTGACCATTTATTATGGCCTGTGCAGTTTACATATGTTCGTTAGCGTAAACGCCATCTAATGCCCATTTGTTTAAGTAGCACCGTCAAGCTGGCAAACTAAACGTTTGTATACAGCAATTGTTCATCTACAACAGGGCTTTATTTGATAGAATACAAATATCAAGAATATGAATTTGTATTCAGTGCTGATTTTGCTGTATACAAACGTTTAGTTTGCCAGCTATTGACGATGCTACTTAATCAAATGGGCATTAGATGGCATTTACGCTAACGAACATATGTAAACTGCACAGGCCATAATAAATGGTCAAAGATGTTCAGTATTCTTCAAGCACTGGTTCAGTTTAGTCCCCTACTGATGATGGCTAAAAGCCTGAAACGCGTATATAGTTATCCGGTGAATGAATGAGTACTGAATACAAACACAATACTAACAGTTTCTTTAGTTGATTGTTTTGAAATAAGTCGCCACAAATATTTGAACATCGAGAATATTATGATTTAATAAAGAAAACACTTGGTTAAATTTCACTAATATTTTGGTTTTTTATTCCAACTAGTTTCGACTTTGAGTCATTCTCAAGGTTGTTCTCCTTGAGAATGACTCAAAGTCATCATTGTATCATTGTATTCGTAGCTTAGGAGATATATATATATTTATTTTTTTTTTTTGTCTTGTACTTTGGTCTTGTATATACTTTTGTTAGTTTTAGAATCACGAACTGTTGTCTCGTTTTGTATATGGATCCCGTTGAATAAATAAATAAAATAAAGTCGAAACTAGTTGGAATAAAAAACCAAAATATTAGTGAAATTTAACCAAGTGTTTTCTTTATTAAATCATAGTTAAATATGTTTCACCACGTGAAAGATGAGAAACTTGTTCAAGATATCGAGAATATTATATTATAATAAATTTTACAAATAAATTTGTAAAACTACGATAATGTTCGTTGTGAATAAATAAACTTTAAAAATAAATAAATTTAATTATAAATAAATAAACTTTAAAACAAACATTTACAAATATTTATTTCGATTCACCAAATCTTGCGCTTTTTAAAATAGCAAATTGGGAGTTATCTAGATCATTTTAATATATTCAATACTTGAGTCGCCTAGTTTCAAAACCGGCCATCTCCTACCAGCAAAACTGGCCGATCATGGAACAAAAATCTAGATGGCCGCTTTTGGAAGGAATCGAATTTTCTTACACTTAAATAACATGCTTTATAGCTTGTTTTCTTCGAAATATGTTGAACACAATGTATAAAAGCGATTGAAGAATATTTGTGTGGAATAAAAGTAATTTCATAAAATTGTGGAGATGGCCGGTTTTGGAACTCACTTGTTTTGCTCATTTTTTGATGAAACCTAATTTTGAAATTGGTTAAAGTAAAACACTTGTGATTTAAAAAAGGAAACACTTGGTTTAATTTCACTAACATATTATTAGTGAAATTTATCCAAGTGTTTCCTTTTTTAAATCATAGTTTAATATGTTACACCACATTAAAGATAAGAAACTTATTGAAGATATAAAACACTTGTTTTCTTTCATATATTTATTTTTAGTTGCCTGACACGTGTTTCAATTTGTTACGATCATTTTCAAAGTGAAAACTTTTTTAACCTTAAAAAAAATGATCCTAACGGACTGAAACACGTGTCAAGCAACTGAAAATAAAAATACAGGACAAAACAAGCGTTTTACTTTAGCCAATTATCTACATCTTACATTATGTTAAATTTATCAGGTTTGAAAGTGTTTCTATCCCTTCAAGTAAAAAAGTTGTAAGGTTAAAATGGTCTTTCTTTACAAAATATTTGGCCTAACTAGCTCCAAATAAAAAGAAATAGGAAATATTCGCGTTACCTAGTTTTTACAATCATTTAGATTTATCACGTTTTAAAGGTGTTTCCATCCCTTTAACCAAAAAAAAGGTGTACGGTTAAAATGGTCATTACTTACAAGCTGCAATAAAAAGCGACAAAAGGCACTTTCACATTTTTTTTGCGAACCCTTTTTATAGACCACTTTGCTTGCTGCGTCAGGTCTAACTTTCTAATTTCTATTTTATTTTTTTACGTGGCAGAGTGAAACAGGACGTAAGGATTTCGTAGAAATGTGGGTTTACATAAAATTTGAGATTCAACAAATTTTGAAATACAAAACCCCAATTTGGAAAATTTAAATTCTAGGACCTAAATCTCGTTTTTTTGTAGTAATTTCCTCACAGAAAATATTTTGTTATCAATGGTTTCCGAAATTTTACTCCAGAAATAATTTGATTTTTTATTTTTCAGTAATTTCACTGTAGAAATAATGTGATTGTTAATGTTTTCAGTAATTTCTCTCCAGAAATAAATTGATTGTTAATATTTTCAGTTATTTTACTACAAAAATAATGTAATTTTCAATATCTTTAGTAATTTCACTACAGAAATAATTTCATTGTTAATATTTTCAGTTATGTTACTCCAGAAATAATTTGATTGTTGCTATTTTGAGAAATAATTTCATTATCAATATTTTTAGTAATTTCTGTAGTGAAATTGCTGAATATATTAACAATGAAATAATTAATGTGATCGTTAGTTTTAGAGTTATTTTCAATTTACCGTGAGAAAACCATGATTTTCTCGAAATTTTAGGGTAATAAATTAGTAAAAAGTTCATAGCTTAGAATTTTTTTGAGATATCTATATGCAATTTTGTGTGAGTGTTAATCAAATATTGTTCTTTTAAAATAGGTGAAAATCTAAAAATACCGCATCAATATTTTTTGAGTTATTTACAAATTAAAGTTGGTAAAGCATGATTTTGTCGATATTTCAGAAAAATAAATTAATAAAAACATCATATCTTAAAATTTGATTGAGATATCTAAATGAAATTTGGTGTGAGTTTTAATTAAATATTGATCTTTTAGAGTATCTGAAAATCAAACGAACGTTAGAAGAGCATAATTTTGTCGAAATGTTAGGAAAATATATTAATAAAAAATCAGGCTTAGATTCATCTTAAGATATCTTTATGAAATTTTAAGTAAGTGGTAATCAAATATTGTTCTTTTAGGATACCTAAAAATCCAAAAATAGAGAAAAAGAGTCGTCTAGAGTCTTCATTCTAGCCCCTAGAATCGAAAAACTAGTCTAGAGAATTGTCTCTACACAGTCTAAATTCTAGACTAGTTTCTGGATTTTAGTGAATAGAATGAAGATTATAGACGATTCTCTGGACTGGTTTGTAGTCTAGATTTAAGACTTGTTTCTGGATACTAGAGGCTAAAATAAAGACTCTTTATTCTAGCCTCTAGTATCCAGAAGCAAGTCTAAAATCAAGACTAGAAACTAGTCCAGAGAATCGTCTATAGTCTTAATTCTATTCCCTAGAATCTAGAAACTAGTCTAGAATTTAGACTGTGTAGAGTTTAGACACTAATCTAGGTAGAGCGCCTAGGCTCCAAAGATTACAATCTAGATATTAGAGTTTGAAGACTGTAGTCTACCGACTAGTCTATGCTGCCTAGAGACTTCAGTTTATAGTCTACGTCAACTACTTAAAATTTAGAGTCTAGAGTCTACGTAAACTGTCTAGAAGTCTAGTGTTTACAGTCCATGACAATTTCCTGAAGTCTAGAGTTTAGAGTCAAGGTCGATTTTGACTTGCATGTCATGTCCATTTTAGGAAGAATTCACGTATTGTAAATGAGAATCTGGTGAGCGAAATGTAAATGTCTTATTACATCTAACACAGATTTATTTATTTATTTATTAACGGATGTCCATTTAAGTACAATAATATTACAAAACTAAAAATAAAAATAAATGAAATATAAATACAAATACATAATAAATATAGGTACATAAAAAAGTAAAAAACATACAACACATTTAGGTACAAACAGATTAAAATATGTAGACTATTTACCCTGTCGGAAGATGTTCTTCAAAGCATTCCTGCTAATTGCACCAAAGTCGGGATTGATGGCGTTACAATTATTGGCGATTCTGGATATACCAAAATTTTTACCATAGTCCGTCCTACAATATGGTACATGGAACAGATCGAAGGAACGCAAACTTCTAGCTGGCACATTGATTTTAAGTTGGCTAAGTAAATAGGGGCAATCAATCGCCCCATTTATTAAATTGTATCCTAGCATTACGTCTGCATTCCTTTGTCTCTGCTCTAACGAATGAATATTTAAAGATTGTAGGACGTCATTGCAGGAGCCGATAATCCCGAACTTGTAGGAGATAAATTTTGTGAATTTTATTGACAATGTACAATAACTGAACCCTTTTTTTGTTCATCGCCTAACGCTGTGGACTTGATTTCTATTTAGAAATTTAATTTTGCACCAGGGAAAAGTGTCCATAGAAAACAAATAATATAAGCACTTCTGGTCTAGAATTTATATTAGATTCTAGAGTCCAGAAAGTAAAGACGCCTAGAATCTACAGTTTTTAGATTGATGTCTAGACTTTAAAGCCTAGAGTCCACAATCTAAAGTAAAGGTGTTTTCTAAAATACAGGTGCTCTGAAAAAAGCAAAAGTTATTGTTGTATTTCACGAATGTACAATTGCAAGTATTTATTAATTCTGAAAAAAATAAGAACCATTGCTCTGAAAAAACAGTTTCGTCTATTTGTTATTAAGTCTTTCTATCTTGTTATTAATATTTTTAGTAGTTTTACTCCAGAAATAGTTTGATTGTTAGTAGTTTTAGTTATTTCACTACAGAAATAATGTGATTTTTCTCCAGAAATAATTTGATTCTTAGTATTTTCAGAAATAATTTGATGCTTAGTATTTTCAGAAATAATTTGATTGGTAATATTTTCAGTAATTTCACTACAGAATTAATGTGATTATTTATATTTTCAGTAATTTCAGTCCAGAAATAATTTGATTGTTAATATTTTTAGTTATTTCACTACAAAAATACTGTGATTTTTCTACAGAAATAATATGATTGTTAATATTTTCAAAAATAATTTGATTGGTAATATTTTCAGTAATTTCACTACAAAATTAATGAAATTATTTATATTTTCAGTAATTTCAGTCCAGAAATAATTTGATTGTTAATAGTTTTAGTTATTTCACTACAAAAATAATGTGAGTTTTCTACAGAAATAATTTGATTGTTAATATTTTCAGAAATAATTTGATTGGTAAAATTCCCAGTTATTTCACTACAGAATTACTGTGATTATAAATATTTTCAGTAATTTCACTCCAGAAATAATTTGATTGTTTATATTTTCACTAATTTCATTGAAAAAATAATTTGATTGCTAATATTTTCAGTAATAATTTGATTGTTAATATTTTCAGTAATAATTTGATTGTTAATATTTTCAGTAACTTCGTTACAGAAATAATGTGATTGTTAATAATTTTAGTAATTTCACTCCAGAAATAATTTGATTGTAAATATTTTCAGTTATTTCACTAAAGAAATAATTTGATTGTTAATATTTTCAGTAATTTTACTACAGATTTAATGTGACTATTAATATTTTCAGTAATTTTACTCCAGAAATAGTTTGATTGTTATTATTTTTAGTTATTTTACTACAGAAATAATGTGATTTATGTCCAGAAATAATTTGATTGCTAATATTTTCAGAAATAATTTGATTGGTAATATTTTCAGTAATTTCACTACAGAATTATTGTGATTATTTATATTTTCAGTAATGTCACTCCAGAAATAATTTGATTGCTAATATTTTCGGTTATTTCACTACAGAATTACTGTCATTATTAATATTTTCAGTAATTCTACTCCAAAAATAATTTGATTGTTTATATTTTCACTAATTTCACTCCAAAAATAATTTGATTGTTAATATGTTCAGTAATAATTTGGTTGTTAATATTTTCAGTAATTTAGTTATAGAAATAATGTGATTGTTAATATTTTCAGTAATTTCACTCCAGAAATAATGTTATTGTTAATATTTTCAGTAATTTCACTACAGAAATAATTTGATTGTAAATATTTTTAGTTATTTCACTCGAGAAATAATTAGATTGTTAATATTTTCAGTTATTTCATTACAGAAGTAACTGTGTTGATTTTAGTAATTTCACAACAAAAATATTTTTTACATAAAATTCTACACTTTTTTTATAATTTCTATGAATGACTTATTACATTGCATACTGGGATTTTTTCTTTTAAATATACATTATGTAACGCTGCAAATGTTCAGCCATTCGTCGATGTTATAAAAGAGTTCAATTTTTAGTTTCGAACGAGTGATTCCACTCCCAGACTAAGCATGAAGTAAAATTTCGAGTTTAGAAAAGCCCCGTGAAAATTTGTCGAGGGTCGCGCAGCGACCCGAGACAAATTTTCTGGGCTTTTCTAAACTCGAAATTTTACTTCATGCGCCACGCGTATTCAACAGTGAAATATTGTGAATTTAGAAATATACTGAAAAATACATATTTCTTAAAAATGAGTAATAATCGAAATATTTCAATAACATAATATTTAATTAAAATAATGTGGTAAAACAAAGTTAAGTGGTTATACCACATAATATTTACATTTTTCTTCATATATTCTCAAGTCAGGTCGTACAACAACAAATTAAGTAATTTAATTAGTAATATAAAAAAAATTAATAATGTCGGAGCTTAATGGGTAAATTATCACTGCTGAAATAATTTTGTTGTTAATAATCTTAGCAATTTCACCACAGAAATAAATTAATTATCCATGATTTTAGTTATTTTACAATAAAAATAATTGTAAGTATGAACGAAATTGGCAATCAACAAAAAAATTGTCTTACAAAGACTAAATCAAACACTCATTAAAACAGCTACTTCCTCAGCTAATACCCCGACGGACATTATATCATACGTTCACGTAAAGTTATTTAAATTAAAAACACTTGGTATTGTTTCACAAAGATTCCGGAGATTCCGTTAATAAATAAATAAATAAATAAATTAAAACTTTATTCCGACTAATTTCGGTTTGTTAGGCCAATTTCAAAGGAATGTCACACATTCCTTTGAAAATGGTCTAATAAAAAGAAACTAGTCGGAATAAAGTTTTAATTTGTGAAACAATACCAAGTGCCTTTCCTTTAATTAACTTTACATAGTGTAATATGTTTCACCAAGTGCCAGATGAGAAATTAATTCAAGAAATTATCATACGTTCACTTTTCCTTTTTTCTTTTGGCTATATTTTCATGTACAGGGTGGTGGATTTTGGAGGTGCCACATATGGAGGTGCCACATATTTGTTATTTGAAGAAATATTTAAATATCGTGTTCGCGAGCCAGAGTCACTATTTCGTCTTTTAATCAATAGCAAAAAGAAAATTGATCTATCTCTAACCTTTTCCGCTCTATAATGGGAAGTTGATGTTTTTTTTCCAAGTGTACTGTAACGCATTTGTTTTTAAAGTTATAGCCAAACTGTAAAAACTTTCTTGTGACGACTTTTTACGCCCATTAAAATGACGTACGTGGTTTATTTTTATTTATTATTTTTATAAACATACAAGAACAATTTGTTGTAGATTGCGTATTGAATCGCACTATTAATGTTTAGAAATAATTTTGTTGTTAATAGTTTCACTATAGAAATAATTTCGTTCTCGGTGTTTTTAATAATTCATTACAGAAACAATTTTGTTTATAAAATATAAAAACGAATTAAAATTAATATTAACTTTCTGCAAAAATGTAATCGCTTTGAGACAAGTCTCGAAATATTGATTGAAACAACTACTTCTCGAGCTAATACCCCGACAGATATTGGATTATACAATGAATATTTGAGTTACACGACAGCTTTACTGTTCTATGCATAATTTATATGCAAAATGCAACATTAGGTCAAATTATTCTCTCACCAAACTAAATGAATTAACAGAAAATTGAAATAAATAGAAAAAATTACAGGTTATGAATATTAATTGTCTTAAGCCATCTATAGACGCGTTTCGAGATTTATCCCTCAACAGTATAGCTATGTTTTAGACTTTCAATACAAAAAAATATTAAAATAAATAGGAAACTTACAGGAATGTGTGACTTCGAAACAGGTACACAAAACTGGGCCTTTTGTTTAATTAAATTCTCACTTAACCCGGGGTGAAACATTTTTAAATACCAAACTAATATATTTTTTATTGATTTGTTATATATAATTGTATGTTTGTTACTCCTACGTTTTTAATTACTTCAATGTGACTTATGTAAACCTTTTGTTTTAACATGCAATAAATGATTTGATTTGATTTGATTTGATTTGATTTGATTTGAACCTAATTCTGGAGAAACAATTTTGTTCTCAATTTGTGCGTAATACCGTTTTATGCATAATGTCATAGCATTGATATCCCTTAATTAATTAAGCAGTATTTTAAGTGTTTCATAAAATACAGCACTTTTCGAATAATTTATGCAAATAAAAACGTATCTAGCCGCTGTGTAAATAATTAAAACACAAAATGAGATAAGACAAAACATTCACGGATTTCGTGTACCTTATTTCTTTTTTGCTCTCTCATTTTTTTTTGGCGAAGAGTATTGTGTTACACGGCGCGGGAAAGTTATTGCTAAAGGCATGCAATGAATTATTCATATTATAGTAGGACCAAATTCGGAGGGAACGGAAGGAGGCAGTTTATTACACCATTTCCACCGTGTAGCCAAATTGTTTGCTAATTCTCCAAAACAAGAGATAACAACTTTTTGGAGATTAGAGAGAAAATTCTCAGTATGTATCAAAATTTTCTTGTAAACAAAAGCATCTTATCTTCAGTAGAGAATTTCCAGGAAACGGTTATTGTAATTTAGTAGAATCATTTCTCATGTTTGAGAAATACTTATAAATAAAAAACAGAATTTTTACGAGTTTTATTCGGTATTTTAGGGGCTAATTAAAAAAAAATCAAAACTTATTAAGATTAAGAAAACTCTTAGCTTTTCTTACAATAATTAGCCTAATAAATATTGTAAGAAAAGCTAAGAGTTTTCTTAATCTTAGGTTGATTGATTGAGTTACATAAGGATCAAATTAATTTGGCGAATAAAGCACTAATGAGGCTGTTACTTCGTGAAATTCTATATCAACACCTTTAGTAAATAATTTTAAAAAATATATATGTATTCGTGGGTTGTATGAAGATTGTTATAATAGTAATAAAAAGCGGTTAAATTCCTTTCTTCACTGTTTTTATTTAAGTACTATATGTACATTTCGGACACTAAGTGTCCATTATCAATAGTTAACTAACGGTTAGTTAACTAATGATAATGGACACTTAGTGTCCATTATCAATAGTTAACTAACGGGTAGTTAACTAATGATAATGGACACTTAGTGTCCGAAATGTACATATAGTACTTAAATAAAAACAGTGAAGAAAGGAATTTATTCGATTTTTATTACTTATAAAAAAAACTGAGTTTTTACGAGTTTTATTCGTAATTTTAGAGGCCAATTCAAAAAAAATCAACCTACCTATTAAGATTAAGAAAACTCTTTAACTTTTCTTATATTAGCTGAGGCTGTTACTTACTCATATCAACACTTTTAGGTTAGGTTTAAGATTTCACTGTTGATTAGTTGACACTGCAACAATTGTTTCGCCACACAGTGGCTTCATCAGGCATCAGGCAGAGATCATTCATCTGCCTGATAAAGCCACTATGTGGTGAAAACATTTTTGAAGTGTCAACTAATAAACAGTAAAAGCTTAACCGAGTGTGTTATTTACTAAAAGTGTTTTCTTATTAAAAAAAGTGAACGCCTCCCAGATTCAAGAAAAGGAAAGAACTATTCAGTAATTTCGATTTTTTTCGAAATAAAAATCCAACCGAAAGTCACTGATAAAGTTGCTAAGATCGTGTATCATAAGGAACGCCTTCCAGGGTCCGGTATTCTCGAAATTGGTCGTACAATTCGGTCGTATGAAATCTGTTATTAAGATAGGGCTTTAACGCGCGAATTTGACAGTTATCGGGCGACCGATCGTTCGATCAATTTCAGGAATATCGGCCCAGATTCAAGAAGAGAAAAAATCGATTCTGTACTTTCGATTTTTTTAAATAAAAATCCAACTGAAAGCCAGATTCTGGTAAAGTTGCTGAGATTGTGTTTTATTTTAAATTAAAACAGTTCTGAAAAACACAAAATTCTGTGGCTCTGAATAACGTTTATTTTAGGAAGTTTCATTCATAATAATAATAATAATAGCTTTATTCACGTATGCTACATAATGCAATGATACAATACATTGTATATGATAGATGTGAAGCGTCATAACAATATCAAAACAAATTTTGTATAGTATGTACAGGTACACTTTTGCCACCGAATACATAGTATTCAATTTTGAGCATTAAAACGAGTAGTTTATGTATTAACACAAGTAGTTACTAAGAACAGACAGTTCTTTCTCTTTTTTCACATATCAACAATATGGGTCATAGTTCTCTAATGAATTTTAAAACTTGATTAAAGTTAAAAAGTGACCTTATTTTTACATTTCAATTTCAATTTCTTTATGGAAAATCTCCTTTATATAATACAAGTGTCTTTATATAATACAAGTGTCATCATTTTTTCAGAACTCTTTTACTTAAACACATGTAACAAGTATAATCATCAGTAACGGAAAAAAAAAACAATTAACTCAAGTGGTACACTGTGGCGATATTAAAAACAAAAAGTTACGTATTGTAACAGTTTATGTAATTTCAATTTATTTTAATTAATTTTATATTATTATAAACATTCATTATAAAAATTGTCTCTAGAATGGCAATATGAAATTCAAGCAGGAAATTCGCTCGTGTTGAGAAAACGCGGTAGCAGACGAAATTACGTATCGTCTCATCGGATGGATCCATTTCCACTTCGCACATTTCACCGCCGCCGCTCAAGAGAAAATATGATCGTTTTCGTCATTGAGTTGGCGAAGAAGGGAGGGTTGTTTTCCGAGGGGGATGATGTGATCCGGCTCGATTTTAAATGGTGCATCGACCGAGGGGCAATTTCCCTTATTCCGCGCCGTTCCCCATCCTGCACGATGATAATTTCTTTGTTCGTTCCCATTCTGGAAATTCCACGACGTGAATGTTTCATATTTTTAAAAAATATTGGGAGGATATTTCTGCGGAATATTATTTTAGAATGAGGGGGAAAAACGTTTTATTATATAGATGATTAGATTTATGACCGTTTCTATCAAAATATTACGATTTTTACAAAGCGAAGTGAAATTTTCATATAAATTTAAATTTTCTTTATTTCATTGGCATTGGGGAATTCTCTGATGACTAGATTGTTAATCGTGAACAGTGGCGTAGCCAGGATTTTTACATGGGAGGGTTCTATCTGAAGCGCAGAAAGAAAAAACAGTTTAGACAGAATAATAATATGATTTGCGTAAACATAAAATATTTCCATAGAAACTACATAAAAAACAACTATTTATAATATAATTTCGCGTTAAATGTGTGCAGATGCTTACTAATGCACAATTTTTTAATGATTTTAAACACGCGGCTATTTCAAAAAGACAAAATAAAATTGATAGCAGCGACTAGGGGGGGGGGATTCTAACTCCCCGTAACCCCTTCCTGGCTACGCCACTGATCGTAAACGTGTTTTTGATTTTTTTTTCAATCGTACGAAATAGACCGACCGGTGTACCGTTCATTGTATACCAACATACATCACAAACAAATCCAAACGTGCTGAATATTGAACATTTTAATAAACGGGCCCATTAATTTGAATATTCAGCCACTAAGAACCATTTAAAATAAAAGTTAAGCCTCAAGTTTTCTACTTGAACATTATTTTATCGCATAGAAGGAATTAAGTCGAAACTAGTATGAAGAATAAGTAGAACAAAATCAAGTGAATTCACGTTACAAAATCAATACATGAAGAATTTATCTTTTAAGTGTACATATCCCGATTACTAGTGTTTCATAAATTTTCAGGAATTCGTTGTCTTTATAATAGCGTTCAATGTGAAGCTAAGAACAAGTGTTTCCACTCCCAGACTAAGCATGAAGTAAAATTTCGAGTTTAGAAAATCCTGAAAATTTGGTTTGGTCGCGTAGCGCGAAGCGCGGAGCGACCAAACCAAATTTACAGGATTTTCTAAACTCGAAATTTTACTTCATGCGCCACGCGTATAAAACATTGAAATATTATGAAATTAAAAAATATACTTATAAATCAGCATTAATAATAAACTACTAAAGCAGAATTACACAAAAAAAATTGCTAAGGCTGAATTACAAAAAATATACTGCTAAACATGAATATTTTTAATTTCCTGATAATTCAGTGTTTTACACGCGTGGCGCATGAAGTAAAATTTCGAGTTTAGAAAAGCCCAGAAAATTTGTCTCGGGTCGCTGCGCGACCCTCGACAAATGTTCACGGGGCTTTTCTAAACTCGAAATTTTACTTCATGCTTAGTCTGGGAGTGGAAACACTCGTTCTTAACTTCAAATTTAACGCTTTTGTAAAAACAACTAATTTCTGAAAATTTATGAAACACTAATCACTGATTTATCAGGAAATTAAAAAATGTTCTTTTTTTAGCAGGAAATTTTTCTAAAATTATTAAAACTACTTAAGCGGAATTATAAAAAAAAATGCTAAAGCAGAATTACAAAAAATATACAGCTAAACAAGAATATTTTTTAATTTCCTGATAAATGAGTGATAATAGTGTTTCATAAATTTTCATAAATTTGTTGTTTTTATAAAAGCGTTCAATTTTAAGTTAAGAATGAGTGTTTCCACTCCCAAACTAAGCATGAAGTAAAATTTTGAGTTTAGAAAATCCTGAAAATTTGGTTTGGTTAAAAAAATATTATGAAATTCAAAAATATACTGATAAATCAGTATTAATAATAAACTACTAAAAGAGAATTACACAAAAAAAATTGCTAAGTCAGAATTACAGAAAATCTACTGCTAAACAAGTATATTTTTATTTCCTGATAAATCAGTGTTTTATACGCGTGGCGCATGAAGTAAAATTTCGAGTTTAGGAAAGCCTGAAAATTTGGTTTCAGGCTTGTCTAAACTCGAAATTTTACTTCATGCTTAGTCTGGGAGTGGAAACACTCGGTCTTAGCTTCAATTTGAACGCTTTTATAAAAACAAGGAATTGTTGAAAAATTATAAAACACTGTAATCACTGATTTATCAGGAAATTAAAAAATATTCTTGTTTAGCAGGAATTTTTTTGTTATTCTGCCTTAGCATTTTTTTGTAATTCTGCTTTAGCAGCTTTTTATTCATACTGATTTATCATATACTGATAAATCAGTATCATTAATAAGCTGCTAATTTAATTGGAAATACCTGTGCTTCAAATTGGACGCTTTTATAAAATTACCCAAAGCTTGAAAATTCACAGTGTATAAATGAAGATATAATTGTATACTTTTAAGAAAAATTCCCCGTATAATAATTTAAACGTATCAACTACACTCGTTTAACTGCGATTCACATTTTTTTTACTACAGTGCGTCTAACTCATCACAGAAGTTAATAACTACTTCTAATTGGATATAAAAAAACATTTTTATGTAAATTTTACTACAGTTATTATAATCTTCATTCATTTAATATAATAATCTCTAAAGGTGAGTTTATTTAATTATGACTCAAGTTCATCTTGGATGGTTAATGAAGGTCGCATCTGTTTTTTTACAAGCGAAAACGGCAAAAACCATGCTAATTAACCCTCGGCTCGTAGAACGGTGTTAAATATGGACTTTTATGTTAATGCGACATTTCCGGTTTTATGTCGAAAGCGACGATTTTGTTTTCTTCACTCGCTTCATTACACTCGCTTGATAAATTTTAACAACAATTCATACAATTCATAAGGTGTTTGAATCAGTAACAACGTTTTTGATAAATTATCTACTAATTTAGACTATTCTTCTATTAAATCTGTATGGTAAAGGTAAACCAGAGTTTGTTATTGATAATGAGCACTTTGTGTCTCAAAATGTATATCTAACGATACAAATAAAAAGTGAAGTAAGAAATAACAGTCTTTTTTAGTGAAACTACACGAATTCACATTTTTTTAAATACTCTTGGAATCAGAATTTTTTACTTTATCTAGAGGTAAATAGCACTGTATAATTTCAAAATTGTGACTTGGTGTTGTTTACCACCCACATACAGAAATGATAGTTTAAATTATCATTATCAAAAGAAAAAATGTATTTCTGATGGTTTAAATATTATGAACCAGAACAAGAAATCGAGGTTTTTTTTTTAAATATGTGTTGCCCGTATTTATGATTCATTCTAGTTAGAATGAATGTGCGTGAAAATAAGAAATAATTTTAAAATACGTTTTAATTAGGGATTGTATTATCGGTAAACCGGTTTACAGATTAGGCATTCCCTAATAAAAATGTATCGGTTTACAGATAATTCGTAAAAAATGGGCCTAAAAGAATCCTTACTTCTGGCTTAATCAAGAAGTGAAAATTGATTTATTTATTTATTCACTTCGGCCATTCCATAAATAAGTGCACACTTCACATATATTATAAAAAGGCTTAATAAATTTTCTGGGCTTTTCTAAACTGGAAATTTTACTTCATGCGCCACGCGTATAAAACACTAATTTCAAGTGAAGTTTAAATATACATAAGGTTCACAATATTTTAGTGTTTGATACGCGTGGTGCATGAAGTAAAATTTCGAGTTTAGAAAAGCCCAGAAAATTTGTCTTGGGTCGCTGCGCGACTCTCGACAAATTTTCACGGGGCTTTTCTAAACTCGAAATTTTACTTCATGCTTAGTCTGGGAGTGGAAAACACTCGTTTCAAGCTTTAAATTGAACTCTTAAAAAAACACAACGAATATCTAAAGATTTAAAGAAAATAATAAAATGATTTCTTTTAGGTAAACATACGCCTAAGCGGTACATTTTCCGACATTCGTTGTTTTTTAAATGAGTTCTGTTTGAATCTTTAAACGAGTGTTTTCCACTCCCAGACTAAGCATGAAGTAAAATTTCGAGTTTAGAAAAGCCCCGTGAAAATTGGTCGAGGGTCGCGTAGCGACCCGAGACAAATTTTCTGGGCTTTTCTAAACTCGAAATTTTACTTCATGCGCCACGCGTATTAAACACTAAAATATTGTGAAATTTATGAATGTTTGAAACTCCCTTGAAATCAGTGTTTTATACGCGTGGCGAATGGAGTAAAATTTTGAGTTTAGAAAAGCCCCGTGAAAATTTGTCGAGGGTCGCGCAGACCCTGCTCGATTTGTCTGGCAAATCATAATATACGAATCGTAGTTTTTTTAAGAGTAAATGTCATTAAATAGCATTTAATGACTTAACTTTACAGAGAATTTCTAGGCCTATACGTGGATACCAACCTGACTTGGAAGGTACAGGTCCAAGTCCGGTTAATATCCACGTATAGGCCTAGAAATCCTCTTTAAAACTAAGTCATTAAATGCTATTTAATGACATTTACTCTTAAAACAATTACGACTCGTATATTGTAATTTGCCTGAAAATTATCACGTTTTGATTCATAAATGTTCCAACTTACCGGTAATTAAAAAAGTCGGTAAATTTACCAGCTTTAAGATTACTTAGATTTTCACTATAATTCTAAAAGAAAATACTAGATTAAATTTCATTATCATTTTGGTTTGATCAATAGTTGAATTAAATGAAACTATTACTATGTTTTTTACCACATTTATTAATAATATATAAATATACCGTATACAGATATCACACACACATATATATATATATATATATATATATATATATATATATTTTACTTTAAATTCAATCGTGATGTTAATAGTTAAGTTTTCACCATTTAGTCACAATTGACTTTTCTAATTAACTAATTCTGATTAGAAAGTGCTAGTTTTACGATATATTCTGATTTTAAAATTAATTGTACACCTGTCAGCAGTTATTTTTATTCAAACAAAATTCTCAAAAGAACCGGCTTTTAAACATAAATAAAACACAAACAACCTCTCAAAATATAATTACAATAGCGAATTAATTACAAAACGGGAAAAATAACAACGCAATAGAGAAGCCAAACGCGGAAATATTTGTGTTATGATAGTTGTGAAGTCTGATTTGTTCGCAAATCCGACTTCACAACTTCCACAACACAAATATTTTTCTATTGCGATCAAAAAACCTGGATTCACGTTTGGCTGACGAACAGTTATGCAATCTTATACACTCTTCCCTATATTCTCCTTTTTTTTTAATAACACTTAGTGAATATTGTATTTCTTTATTACACTGTAATCTTACGGTCGGCGCGTTTCGTTTAGGTAATAACGGAGCAGGTTAAATAAATGGTGGCTAATTTGTGGACTGCAAGCGAAATTGGAAAAATAATTAGCGGTTGGGTTTGCGCAAGTATCGGCGATTGTGAAGGTATTGATTGTGGTTATTTATGTAATGTTTATGTAATGTAAGGTATTTAAAATATTTTTAGAATATTCGAAGCATTATTCTATTTTCTGTTAAACCTGTGAATAAAACTTAAATTACAATATTAATAGAAGTTAGTAGTGAGTTTAAAAACTGTTCTATGCTATAAATGTCAAAATTATAAGGTCTTTAAATTAGACCTCATTAATATCCAATAAATGTTTCGGTATGAGTTACGTGAAGATGAAATTCCAATAATCGACAGTTTTAAGGACTTCACTAAACACTGTTTGTACAGCTCCCGCGCAAAACCCGATAAATCCAAAACACTTTTTGTACCTATCAAAACCGACATTCTGATTTAAATTTTAAAGGAGATTTAGGGGGATTTGCTCACAAATGATAATGAATTAGTGTAGATCTCACCCAAAATTATGCGTAACCGAAAAAAGGTGAATAACGCTCGCGAGTGGATTTATCGGGTTTCGCGCGCGAGCTTCTTATTTATTTTTACTGGAGTATTTTGAAAATGTCTATTAACGATTATTACTATAAAGAGATAACTAGTGAGAGTAGTTTTAAATTTATTTTATTTTCTGGGCTAGTTTGTTTAATAATATGGCTGCTAGATCTTATGGGTAAATCAATTTTTCTAATTTATAGGTGTATGGTGTTTTAAATTTCACATTTAATAATTGTTTTGTGCGCCTGGCGCATGAAGTAAAATTTCGAGTTTAGAAAAAGCTGAAAATTTGGATTTGGACGCTCGCTTCGCTCCGCGCCCAAATCCAAATTTTCAGGTTCTTCTAAACTCGAAATTTTACTCATGCTTAACCCAGGAGTGATAACACTCGTTAAAGGTTTCATTAAATCTTTAGTAATACGTATAAGAGTATAAGTCAATTTTGTTGATTTCGATTTTATCATTTATCATCTGCCAGATAAGTGTTCTAACAGTAAATGAATTTAATACCTTCGAAATTTATGTTGCGCACCATTTGAATAAATGTAAACTGACCATCAGGAGTTTTAACAAAAAACTTTGAGGTCGTTTTTTGGAAAATGTGATAATTTGATATACTCTTACTAAATCACTAAAGAAATGCAAATAATATTCTATGTATATAATAAATGGTTACATATAATAATAAGTATTTATTGCCCAACAGGAAATTTCCCAATTACAAGACAATAATAATACAATAAACAATGTATGTATGTATGTACATAAATAAATTTATATATAACATTTTTACTCTAAAACTACCAGTAAATTGTCTGTGAACCGGTTTAATCTACAAAATTTACGAATTATAATTGAAAAAGTGTTATAACGAAGACATTAAATTTTTGCTCCTCATAACCTTTTTAATTTTTTATCGATGTTCAAATTTCAACACTTTGTTTAAGCATTAAAAGTGCGTTTCGCAATCTACAACTAATTAGTCTTACAAAGACTATATCAAAAACCTATTAAAACAACTACTTCCCGGGCTAATGTGCCGACGTGCATTGGATTGTACCACAAGTGTTTGCTCTTAAGTACTATTAATGGAACAATTTAGGTCAAATTATTTAGACTTTGTTTAAGTTACGGAACATCAATGTTTCATGGAATACAAGACCCTTGGTTCTAGTTTACTCGGACAGTCGATTAACGACTATATGCTAAATTATTAATTAGACTACAATATGGCGTCGTCCATACATACGCCACAGTCGGTGACAACTAGAATCAGGGGGGCAGGTTAAAAATCTGACTGCCTTAGGTTTTGAATTTTTTTTTATAATAATAAAAGCAGTCCAAAATCCCTAGTGCTAACTTCTTATAAAAATTCTTAACTTGTTAATAAAAACACTGAAAATGTGCAGTTAATTTCTCAAGTAATTAATGAATTTTAACTTTGAAAACAGTGCAATGAATTAAATGACACTTGGATATGTTTTAACTAACATTAAACAAGAAATTATAATTTTAATTTTAACCTCTTCATAGATAACAACACCTAGTAGTAGTCATAATAATAAAGTATAATAAATCACCTTTCAACATTACCTAAATACCCTTATAACCATAAAAAAGTTAATAAAGTTTAGCAGCCCCATCAAATAAAACCCGAAACTATCCTGTTATACTTGTTAACAACCCAATCAAAATTTCCATTTTGTGTAATAACGCGCGCATTTTGATAATCAGAATTGGGGGCTTAACAATAAAAAATTACTCCATTTCTTCGTGCGATAAGAAATGCTGTTTGTTGGCGTTTTATCTATTGGAAAAATATCGCTGATAAGGATTTTTGAATAGGAATGGTCGAAATTTGTTTTTCGAAGAGATTAAATAACGCCACGATTCGTCCTTAGAACGGGAATAAATACATAAATTTAAATTTCGGTCTGGAATGAATAATTTAAGTTTTTTTTTTGCTGGAATATATTAATAAATTTGAAAGTATGCATATTTTATTTTTTTGTGTTAAGGCGTGGTTTTCTTTTGGAGAAAAAAAAAGTTGGTTGGATAAAAAATTAGACTACTTTATTAAATTTACAAAGATATTGTAGGTAAAATATTCCCACGTCGAGCAACTACTTCTGAAATCTCGTAAGACCAAAATGTCAAATTTTACAAGAGACCTAAAATACTAGTTAATAATTATATGTGTAAAGTTTATTATTTGGTATTTTCAATATTTAACACTTATTTAATATTAAGTAGGTTCTTTTATTCTGGGTGAGGTTAAAATAACTTGATGTTTTTATATAACGAATATCAATTCTATTTTCTTAACTGAGAAACTTCTGAATATTACAATATAATATATTTAGAAACTTTAACTAGCTTGCTTAACGAAGTTTATTGAATTTAATCGGAGTAAGTAATATTTTTACTGTCTTGCGTTCGAGAGTCAAATCAGAAGTGCCCGAAATAAAATCTAATAGTAATGAATAATGGTTCTTCGTTAAGCAAACAATGCGTAAGGAGGAGCACGCATAGGCCGGGGTGAACTTTATCATCTTTAGCGGAATTTTTCCATTAAGTACAAATTCTAATTAACTATTTATTCTTCCCAGGCTTATCTGTGCTCTAGCATTAGCAAATGCATTCTGATAATAACATTTAGCAATGAATAATATTCAAGTATAAATAAACAACAAACATCAATAAGTGAAACAAACATAAATAACTTTAAATATGATTATCAAAAATGCACGATACTAAAGTATTAAATTATATAAATGAAATAAATATACAGATGGGTACATTACATATGAATATAACTTCATCATGAGCATGTCCGTAGCCATCATATTTTGAATTTTGGTTTGTGTATGTATTTTTTCGGTCATATAAAAATTCGACACGGGTCATATTGTAGAAGACTCCTTAGCGAATATTTATAATTTTTTTCATTTATTTATTTACTAAAATGAAAACTGTTGGACAAAAATAATTGAAAAATATATATTTTTTATATTATTTTTGTCCAACAGTATTCATTTTAGTAAATAAATAAATGAAAAAATAACACACTTGGTTAAGATTTCAATGTTTATTGATTGACACTGCAATAATTGTTTCGCCACACAGTGGCTTCATCAGGCAGATGAATAATTATTCAGCCACTGTGTAGCGAAACAACTGTTGCAGTGTCAATCAATAAACAGTGAAATCTTAACCAAGTGTGTTATTTACTAAAAGGTTGATATGGAATTTCACCAAGTAACAGCCTCGACTATTAAATAATTAAATGAAAAAAATGACAAATCTTCGCTAAGAAGTCTTCTACAATATGACCGGTGTCGAATTTTATATAAAATGCAATAAAACTCGTTTTTAACAATATCTAGACAGCAACGAAAAAAACATACACAAACCAATTCACGTAATAAATCACACGTCCAAGGATGCTTTTTACAAACAAAATTTGCACGCGACTTACAAATTATTAATTAACCTCGAAATTACCGAAACATATCTGGTTAGCAAAAAAAAAACTTGTCAGGACCACAAATTAACGACCTTCAATTCAGCAACATTCAATGGAAAATTTGCGGAGATACATCCGCCATTGGAGAAATACAAAGATTACGACCTTCACTTGTTTAACTACAAGGAAGACAATGGGCAATGGGCAAAATGTTCTACATTCAACATATTCGGATTTGTTTGTGATGAATGTTGGTGTCTAATAAACGGCACTTCGGTCGATCTATTTTGTACGACTGCGGAAATTTCAAACACGTTCACGATTAACAATCCGGTCATCAGAGAATTCTCCAAGAGTTGGCAGTAAACTCGTTAACTATTGTCTCTGGTGAACGGGCCCAATTATGAAAGAGATGTTTGGTTTATTATTACCACATTGACATGTGTGCAAACTATAAGAGGCGTAAGCTTATTTTCTCGAATTCAAATAGTTTTGAATTTATCTTGTTTGACATTTGAATCAAGTACGATTCATACAAATTTAATCAATGAACTAAGGGAATCAAATTTGGTTTTCTATATTGCGTAGAATAAATGAAGTGATTGATATGATATTGATTTTTCTTTTATTTTGAATTGTTCCAGGACCGAACGGCTGTCCGCGACGAAGAGGACGACAAACCTACACGCGCTTCCAAACCCTCGAGCTAGAAAAAGAGTTCCACTTCAACCACTACTTAACCAGACGGCGGCGCATCGAAATCGCGCACGCCCTCTGCCTGACGGAACGACAGATAAAAATCTGGTTCCAGAACCGGCGCATGAAGCTGAAAAAAGAACTCCGGGCGGTGAAGGAGATCAACGAGCAGGCGAGGCGGGAGCGTGAAGAGCAGGAGAGACACAAACAGCAGCAGCAGGAAAAGCAGCAGGCGAAGATGGACAGTCAGACGCATTCGTCGCTGCACCAGCACCACCACGACCCCATGAAGATGGGCTTGGACAAATCCGGCGGTGCCGACCTCCTCAAAGCCGTCTCCAAGGTCCCGACATAAACCCCCTCTCCTCCTCCTCCTCCTCCAATCGTGTGGACGTGACTTTAAATGCATATAATAATTATTAAGGTGGTGTATAGAATTAAAACACAACGTGATTAGGACCCTGATGTGCGCTGTAATTTGCAGAACGCTACTTTTAACAGGCAGTGCAGCGCAATATTTATAAAAAAATATGATATTATATTTGTAAGTGACGCCATAACCAGTGACATTTGCGTTCTCTTCACCCACTGAGGACTTCTTTGATTTATTTAGATTTTTTTTTTTTTTTATCATTTTTATTCAATTTGATTATGTTACGACGGATTCTTCAAACCAATTACTTCAATACAATAAATGCAAAAATTATAATCAATTATTAAACTTCAATATAAGTCGCCCAGATGCAAAGCCAGCCAAACAAACTTTTGGCAAAATGACAAAAATTGATTTTTTAGCATCTTGTAAATTAATTAAAACAGTGTGAATGAGCGTTGTATCGAAATGATGACAAGAAGACAAGAATCATTATGATGATAAGAAAAATTATGTAAAAGTGAAAGGTTGCCAGGTTTTGCAACGGAAAAAATAAGCCAGCTTTTACAACAGAGATGTATAGCACGTTTTGCAGCAGATAGAATTTTTCAAACTTAATTTCAAAATTTTTGTAGCGTTACTACGTGGCAGAGCTGGGACGAAACCTCGTAAAAAGGATTCGAATCGCGAATAAGAATCACCTTATATGATTTGAATCACGAATACTCGAATAAAGGATTCGTAAGAGATAAATTTGATTCGAATCAAAGATTTGAATCCAGTTTTTTTTTAATCACGAATACAAATCGTTTAAAAAAATTTTTAATTTTATTAACCATTAATACAGTGGTGGGGAAACTTTTTTTAAGACGGGCCATTTGTAATAACCAGACAATCGTAGCGGGCCAAAGAATAATGCTTAATCGTAGGTAGGTAGTTTTTATGCGGGTCGTCACATTACGAAGTAAGAACGCGTTCAAACATTCTCACCACGGCACTCTTAAACGGGCCGGATTGAACCTTTCCGCGGGCCGGACTTGGCCCGCGGGCCGTAGTTTCCCCATCACTGCATTAATATATAAATATCGTTACCAGTTGTCTTAACAAAAGTATTTAAAACCTAATTATTTATTATTAACACTGAACATCGTTGATAACAGACTTTTATTTAATCACGAATACAAATCCTTTAAGAATAAATTTGATTTTTAATTTTTTTGCAACCATTAATATATAAATATCGTTACCAGTTGTCTTAGCAAAAATATTTAAAACCTAATTATTTATTATTAACACTGAACATGGTTAATAACAGACTAAATACCTGACTCCCTGTTACTCCGATTAAAGATGTATTTGTGTGTTTCTGAACTTCACTTCAAATCAGTGTCTTGTACGCGTGGCGCATGAAGTAAAATTTCGAGTTTAGATAAGCCCGAAAATTTGTCTCGGGTCGCTGCGCGACCCTCGACAAATTTTCACGGGGCTTTTCTAAACTCGAAATTTTACTTCATGCTTAGCCTGGGAGTGGAAACACCCGTTCAAAACTTCAAATTGAACTCTATTGTAAAATCGACGAATGCCTGAAAATTACGTAAATAAAATTGACTGAATATTATTATAACCGGGAAAGTCAGAGAAAGATCATGGAATTGAATTCAAATTGATCAAAACACTACCAAAAAAGCTATAAGATATTATTGAACTGGTCAAAGTCAGCAGGCAAATTACAAAACAACTAACTAACTAAAGTAATTATTCATTATTAACACTGAATATCTGATTCCCTGTTACTCTGATTAAAGATGTATTTGTGTGCTTCTGAACTTCACTTCAAATCAGTGTCTTGTACGCGTGGCGCATGAAGTAAAATTTCGAGTTTAGATAAGCCCGAAAATTTGTCTCGGGTCGCTGCGCGACCCTCGACAAATTTTCACGGGGCTTTTCTAAACTCGAAATTTTACTTCATGCTTAGCCTGGGAGTGGAAACACCCGTTCAAAACTTCAAATTGAACTCTATTGTAAAATCGACGAATGCCTGAAAATTACGTAAATAAAAAATTGACTGAATATTATTAAAACCGGGAAAGTCAGAGAAAAGTCATGGAATTGAATTCAAATTGACCAAAACACTACCAAAAAAGCTATAAGATATTATTGAACTGGTCAAAGTCAGCAGGCAAATTACAAAACAACTAACTAACTAAAGTAATTATTCATTATTAACACTGAATATCTGATTCCCTGTTATTCTGATTAAAGATGTATTTGTGTGTTTCTGAACTTCACTTCAAATCAGTGTTTTGTATGCGTGGCGCATGAAGTAAAATTTCGAGTTTAGAAAAGCCAGAAAATTTGTCTCGGGTCGCTGCGCGACCCTCGACAAATTTTCACGGGGCTTTTCTAAACTCGAAATTTTACTTCATGCTTAGCCTGGGTGTGGAAACACTCCTTCAAAACTTCAAATTGAACTCTATTATAGAATCGGCGAATGCCTGAAAATTACGTAAATAAAAAATTCACTGAATATCATTAAAACCGAGAAAGTCAGAGAAAAGTCATGGAATTATATTCAAATTGACCAAAACACTAACAAAAAAGCCATATGATATTATTAAATTTGTCAAAATCAGCAGGCAAATTACAAAACACGTAAAAATTTATAAAATTAACTTAAATATTGGCAAAAACAATGAAAACAATTTAACAGAATGGGGGTTTCCCACAGAATAAAGTTATATTAAAAGGCCAGGAAAAAAATTCTTGAATCAGGGAAATATTGGAAAAATTTTACATTTCAGATTGTAACTACCATGTTAGTTTTACTTTAAATAATATTAAACAACATTTTTAAAACTAGATTATTATCTTTAAAAACATTTTCAGTCATTTAATGGTCTTATCAAAGCATTCTGTTTGAAGTTTCGAACGAGTGTTTTCCACTCCCAGACTAAGCATGAAGTAAAATTTCGAGTTTAGAAAAGCCCCGTGAAAATTTGTCGAGGGTCGCGCAGCGACCCGAGACAAATTTTCTGGGCTTTTCTAAACTCGAAATTTTACTTCATGCGCCACGCGTATAAAAGAGTGATTTAACGAGAGATTTCAATACACACAAGACATTTTTCATGTTAATCCTTACAATTAATTCGAATTAGTTTTGACTATTTAAATCCTTTAGTAAGTATTCGAATCCATTTATAAATATTCGAATCCTTTTATAAGGATTCGAATCACCTGCATTTGGATTCGAATATGAATCTTCTTTAAAAAAATGTAACGAATCCGGATCACGAATCTAGTTTAAATAAAGTATTCGAATTCTTCTTTTGAATCATCTAAAATGATTCGAATTCAGGATTCGAATCCTGAATGATTCCAATCCTGCACAGCTCTGCTACGTGGTGATCCATATTTGGCTTTTGAAAGTCAATTTATTTTGAAAATTGTAGCCAAGGATGAGTAGAGTCCAGGGATGTTAAATCATCAAAATCAAAAAAAATAGGTGTATTTTTTGTTTGTTTGGCCTTGATATCTAGACCATTAGCCATCAATCTATTTATTTGTGCATTCGTGTCACTGACGATGCCACTATGAAGCATTAGATGGCGTTAGCTATCGAAATCATTAATAATCTATTTATATATTTAACATTTTAATGTATTTTTAACCAATTCTAATTTTTATAAATAACCATTTACTCCTGAAACAACACAAACTCATTCATACTACATCCATAGACCCGGATGGAATAATTTATTATTCATAAATCATTCCACCGGACGGGATTCGAACCCGCGACCTTTTGATCTGTGGGCAGGGTCTCTACCCACTCGGCCACCGAGGCCCCGAATAGGTGTATGGCTGGTTTTCCATCTAGGCGACTCATATGGTGAACACACAAATCAACATCAATTATGTGCAAAAATTCATTAAATATAAAATACCCCTAAAAAATGCAAGTGTATTTATAATCTGGATTATAATTTAACAAGTATTGGTTCTACAATACTTACATGGCCGTAGCCAGACCTTATGCCCAAGCAAAACCATCGCCAAGTGCTTGAGAATTTAGTCTATTTTATGAAAATATAAAACAATATCTTATGATATAAAGGCTATAATGTCCTGATTACTCAAATTCGATATTAATAGTATTGATGCTACAATACTTACATTCAATTCTCACAACTATTGATTTATTAATTCTACAATACCTCAATTGAAACCATCGTATTCCATGAAAAAAAAAAAATGGGCATTATTGTTTTATAATAGCTTAGTACGTACTAATCAAGTTTTAAGTGCAATAAATAAAATATTATCTTTATTGTCATTTAAATAAAATGTTGTATTTTTATTACTATTTAATTTGAAACAAAGAAAAAATGCAATAAGAGGTAGAAACATTGATTTTATTGCAATAAATTTCATTTGGTTTTCGATTATCTGGGTTGTACCGTGCGCTCATTTAAATTATAATTTAGAGTAGGCGGCATTTTTTTTTTGTGCCGTTGTCCAAAATGCGTATTGAATGATGAAATAAATTTGAGGTTATGGTAAACTATGTGTTAACTTACCATAACACAAATTTATTTCATCATTCAATACGCAGGCAAAAACCTATGTTTAGCATCCCAAACCATGGGACTAACGTGAGATTAAAATCTCCTATTGTTATCATGTCATGCATGTGTAATAAATTACCACCCTGTTGTGATATTCTGCACGACTATGTTAAATCGTTGATGAACAATCTGTCAAATAGCTGTCACACTCACGAGCGTCTTCATATTGTTTAGATTTAAATTTATTTATGTACATACATACATTGTTTATTGTATTATCATTGTCTTGTAATTGGGAAATTTCCTGTTGGGCAATAAATACTTATTATTATTATTATTATTATTTTGGGCAACGGCACAAAAAAAATGCCAATCCAATTTAAAATTCTAAGACTACTTTAAATCACGTTTTAAATGATCGCACGCAATTTTTAGCATGTCCAAATATGTCTAAAATTAAGAATAACTTACTTAAAGATGTTTCTACTTTAAATTAAAATAAAAAAAAAAAATACTGAAGAGTTCATGCAATACGGTACTTCAAAATTAATAAATGTCCAAAGATGTTTCTACTTAATTAAGAATGTAAAAAAGAAGAGTTATTGAAGATTTATTTTATCAAATACTTAGCTCCAATTTATTGAATTAATTTAGACATTTAAAAACGTAAATATTAATTTTTAATATTATAGGGTATAGGCTAAACGGTACAAGATACAAAAAAACTAAGATATGTGTCACGGGTGTGAAGTTAGCAATAGATTTCAGCAATAGATTTTAAATTTATACTTTAGGCCAAGTATTGCAGATAAAAATCTAAATTAACTATTAATCAATAAAGGATGGATCACTATAGTAACTATTCATAATATCACCCTAAATTTTCAACCCCTACATTTTTAAAATACCCCTAAAATTAATACAATTTTTAAATTAATTTTGACAACTTTCTAAATGTTCTATAAGAAAGATAAGGGCATATCTGGATTCAGCATACATCAATTAACAAAACTAAACAATAAAATTAGGATCACCACCCCCGAAACATAGAAAAAAAATCTTCCCCTAACACAGTTTTTATCCGAGATAAGTTCCATAAGTTGGTCCAGGGGAGGTGATCCTAATTTTATTGTTTAGTTTTGTTAACTGCCGTATGCTAAAACCAAAAATGGCTTTAGTTTGTTTATGGAACTTATAGTTTATCGCAAAACTTGAAATGAAAATGGAAATTATCTCGGATAAAAACTGTGCTGGGGCAAGATTTTTCTTTCTATGTTCCGGGGGTGGTAATCCTAATTTTATTGTTTAGCTTTGTTATTTGATGTATGCTGAATCCAAAAATGGCCTTAGTTTGTTTATGGAATTTATAGTTTGTCGCAAAACTCGAAATGAAAATAGAAATGATCTCTGATAAAAACTGTGCTGGTGGAAGATTTTTTTTTTTAGATTCCGGGAGTGGTGTTCCTAATTTTATTGTTTAGTTTTGTTAACTGACGTATTATGAAACAAAAAATGACCTTAGTTTGTTTATGGAACTTACAGTTTGTCGCAAAACTCGAAAAGAAAATGTAAATTATTTCGGATGTAAACAGTCTCAGGGGAAGATTTTTTTTTCCATGTTCCGGGGGTGGTGATCCTAATATTATTGTTTAGTTTTGTTAATTGATGTATGCTGAATCCAAAAATGGCCTTAGTTTATTTATGGAACTTATAGTTTATCGCAAAACTCGAATAAAAATAGAAATGATCTCGGATAAAAACTGTGCTGGGGGAAGATTTTTTTTTCTATATTCCGGGGGTGGTGATCCTAATTTTATTGTTTAGTTTTGTTAACTGACGTATGATGATACAAAAAAATGACCTTAGTTTGTTTATGGAACTTATAGTTTGTCGCAAAACTCGAAAAGAAAATGTAAATTATTTTGGATGTAAACAGTCTCAGGGGAAGATTTTATTTTTTCAATGTTCCGGGGGTGGTGATCCTAATTTTATTGTTAAGTTTTGTTAATTGATGTATGCTGAATCCATATATACCCTTATCTTTCTTATAGAACATTTAGAAAGTTGTCAAAATTAATTTAAAAATTGTTTTAATTTTAGGGGTACTTTAAAAATGTAGGGGTTGAAAATTTGGGATGATATTATGAATAGTTACTATACTGATCCATCCTTTATTGATTAATAGTTAATTCTGATTTTTAAAAAATTTTCTTGGGATTGCAACAATATTTTGTTTTGTCCTAAATAGCTGAAATACCAAAAAACAAAAAAAAAGATTTTCTTGATGGCCATGAATTGAATTCTGTAAGCTTTTGTTTTTGTTTGTTTACATGTCATAAAATTCAATATTAATGGGTGTCCCATTTACGAAAATACTAGTTTTGATATTATCTCAAAAATTAAAACATCTATATTTTTTTAAGTACACCCACTGGATTCTACATAAAAAGTCATAAAACTTTCGTATTTGAATTTTGTTTGTATCTCCATAAATAACCCAGGCATAAGAGATAATAAAAACCGGTAGAGTTTGAGAATCACCCTGTATCTTTTTGACCAAATGGGAATGAACAATTTTATATTGGAAATTGTCAATTTCATATGCAATAAACAAATTAAGAATTAACACAATCAAATTGGGATTAATCAATTCCAATTTGATAATAAACAAATTCAAATTAAGACTCGTCAAACTGATATATATATAAAATAATTTCAAATTGAGAATAAACTTTTCAATTTGATTAAGTTTATTATAATCACAATCAAAATGAAAATATACAATTTAAAATTGATTTATAATTAAATTTATTATAGGATTATTAATAATAATACAAACAAAGAAACATTGCAAAATAATTTCAATTCTAACAAAATCTACAACATATCAATTAAATTTAGAGCATGTATTTGGATTGAGTTACGTGAAGAGTTGAATATAATTTACTTAATAAAAGACTAACACTTTCTTCACTAAAAAACATTTATTTTCGCTAAATGTACATTTCGAACACTACGTGCTCATTATCAATAGCTTACTAAAACTGAAAAAAAAAATTAAATTTAGAGCAATTATTAACATTAAATAAATTTTAATTTTGTCTTAATATTTCCTCGAGCTGAATAAGGCGAAACTCTGTTTGAGTTACGTTTTCCTTATTTTCGCCAGCTAAAACAGTTGGTAAGCGGATAGACAGATCTCGCTTTACTGCTGCTTTTAGACTGGACCAAGCAAGCTCTATGGCATTGAACATTGGACTATACGGACTTAATCTAAGTAGATAATGGTAAACAAATTCATTTTCTTGAAATACCTCCTTAATAGCTACATGGCAAGGGGCAATGTCTACCACTAAGACGACTGGAGTTTGGTAAATGCTGTAAGAAATTCTTAAACAATTCCTTACAAAACCATTAGTTTCTTGCTTTCTGAAAGCACCTCTTCGGATTTCGTAATGAATGAGGCCCATAGTGCCTATATATCCTATGAGATGTATATTTGCACCACGACTACCAGCAGCCAATATATCTGCATCGTGAGTCTTTCTTTGATCTTCCCTGTTTTCGCGAAATAAATAAATTGAAATTGGTTTCATCCATGTATAAAAGAAGAATATTGTCTGCTTGGTAATTTAGAAGTTGCTGTACAAAATTTCGCCGTTTTATTTTATTTTCTACACTATTCATACGCTCAGGCTCTCTTCAAATATCATTTAACGTAAACATTAATCCATCCAAATGTTTCCGTATACATTCCGATGTGACTCTAATTGCGTGATCTTCTTCTAATTTTATTTTAATTTCCTTTAATGTTATTCAATGATTTTCTTCGATAAATGTAATAATACATTCATGATGATGTTCAGTAATTTTAATTATTTTCTTTCCACCTCGTTTCTTGTCTTCATTCTGTTTAAACTGTTCACTGTGGAGGCTTCTACTTCGTTATACATCATTATTTACACAAATAAGACAATTAACTTTGTTTATATAACTGAGGATTTTATTGTGACTATAGTTTCGACAACTTTAACTAGTCATTATCAAACATAAGGTTCTGTTTGTTTATCCATCGGTAAGTTGTAGATGTTGCTACGCCAAACGCATTGGCTACGACTTTCCAATCTCCGTTCTTGTTAAATACAGCACGAATTTGTCTTTTTAGCGATGTCAGTTTCATTCTTCTTTATGTAAGGTATATACTCTGCTCTGAATAAAACAATTTTATTATCAATTTGAATTTGATTATATTCAAATTAATATTGATTAATCTCAATTTGTTTGAGTTTATTCCCAATTTGATGTTAATTTACGTATGTCAGTTTGACAAATCTTATTTTGAATTTGTTAATTATCATTTAGAAAATGAATAATTCCAATTTGAATGTGTTAATTCTCAATTTCATATTGTTTATTGCATGACAGTTTTAAAATGTTAATTTTGAAATTGTTTATTTCCAATTTGAAATTGATTAGTCTCAATTTGAACTTGAAAAGGTTTAGTTAGCGTAGATCTGATTGCGCCATTCAACTAAACACTACAAAAGAGACACACATCTTAGTTTTTTTTGTATCTCTTACCGTTTAGCCTATACCCTATATCAACGAAAAAAAAAATACCCCGTACATCAAGTGGTTTAAACATTAATATTTAGTTTGAGCTGAATGAATAAAAATTAATTCGGCTCATTGCATTAATTGAGAGGTTTTTTTAATTTAACAATATTTAAAAAAGTAATATCGAAAATATGCATTTTTATTAATTGATAAAATTAAAAATGTGTTGGACTAAGAAAATCTTAGTCCAACACATTTTTAAAAAGTACGTTGCAAATTTGCAATGTATTTGCAAATTGAGAGATTTTCTTGATTTAACAAATTTTAAAAAATCTAAGATTACAAATTTGCATTTTCATTAAATTAAGTTAGCTAAATATTACTCATTGATCCATGTGTGATCAGATTGTAATTATAGTAAAATACAACTAAGTGTTTTGCAAATAATAAAAAAAAACTTTATTAATTTAATTAAATGAATAAACCTAAAAAAACATTTTGGCATTAAAAACAGTGATATTTGAAGTGATAATTTTGAAGAATTCGTATTTACGTACAAATAAACAAACAAAAAATGGATCGCCCCGTGCTACTTTGTTGACTTATTTTAATTAATTATTATTTGTGTTGCCCGTTGTACATATTATTACATATTAAAAAAAGATGTGTTCCGAGTTGTACTCTTATATATATATACTTAAAAAAGTAAATTATGTTAAGTTGAAATATTTTTTTATATTATTATCGATCAGACCAATTTTATTAATTTTTTTTTATTTCTGATCTAAAGTGAACCCTCGTAAACGAATGTGTTGTGATTTTAATTTCCTTTTTTGAGTTTGAAAAACGCACGTTGAATTTATTTTTAAAATTAAAATAATCCTGTAATTTATACGAATCCCGCGCGCTTCTGTGATTAAGCCGGACGACGCACACTCACAAAAAAAAAACATACTTCTAATACGTAAACAAATTTTATAAGTGTAAAAATTAAAAATTTTAAATCCCAGTGACTATTTTTCTACTAACTCTTTTCGAAAATCAAGTTTTCGGGCGGCTTAATCCCCAAACACGCGAGTAACAAGCGAGTTTGTTTTTTATGTAAATGTTGTGTCTGTTGATTTTTTTGTGTTATGTTTGTTATGTTTAAAAAAAAATCATCGATTTAAAAATAAGAAGAAAAAAGAAAAATGTACTGCGAAGTGAACGTCTCCAAGATTAAAGCAAAAAGAAACAGTTTTAACAAATAAAAGTATACAGGGAGTTTTTCTTTTTTAAGTATACATACCCCCCAGTTGAACGCTGTAAATCTTTAGATATTCGTTGCTTTTTTTAAAGGAGTTCAATTTGGAAGTTTAAACGAGTGTTTTCCACTCCCAGACTAAGCATGAAGTAAAATTTCGAGTTTAGAAAAGCCTGAAAATTTGGTTTGGTCGCGTAGCGCGAAGCGCGGAGCGGCCAAACCAAATTTTCAGGCTTTTCTAAACTCGAAATTTTACTTCATGCGCCACGCGTATAGAACACTGATTTAAAGTGTAATTTAAAATATACTGCTTAAGTTTAATTTTAAGTTAATTAATTTTAAAAATATTTATTTCATCTGAGCAAATCTTGTGCTTTCAAAATTTCAACAATTATTTTTCGCACAAAAGAAAATATACAAATAATTTTGAAAAATTTGGTTATGCTTATGAAATAAGCATTTCTAATATTTATTAACGTGAGATTAAACTTAAGCAGTATATTGTAAATTTCGCATGACGCATGACGAAACACTGATTTAAACTAAAGTTCAAGATATGCAGTATATCTTGAACTTTAGTTTAAATCAGTTGATATTCGTTGCTTTTTTTAAAGGAGTTCAATTTGGAAGTGTAAACGAGTGTTTTCCACTCCCAGACTAAGCATGAAGTAAAATTTCGAGTTTAGAAAAGCCTGAAAATTTGGTTGGGTCGCGTAGCGCGAAGCGCGGAGCGGCCAAACCAAATTTTCAGGCTTTTCTAAACTCGAAATTTTACTTCATGCGCCACGCGTATAGAACACTGATTTAAAGTGAAATTCAAAATATACTGCTTAAGTTTAGTTTTAAGTTAATATATTTTAAAAATATTTATTTCATCTAAGCAAATCTGCTTTCAAAATTTCAACAATTATTTTTCGCACAAAAGAAATTATACAAATAATTTTGAAAAATTTGGTTATGCTTATGAAATAAGCATTTGTAATATTTATTAACGTGAGATTAAACTTAAGCAGTATATTGTAAATTTCACTTTAAATCAGTGTTCTATACGCGTGGCGCATGAAGTAAAATTTCGAGTTTAGAAAAGCCTGAAAATTTGGTTTGGCCGCTCCGCGCTTCGCGCTACGCGACCAAACCAAATTTTCAGGCTTTTCTAAACTCGAAATTTTACTTCATGCTTAGTCTGGGAGTGGAAAACACTCGTTTAAACTTCCAAATTGAACTCCTTTAAAAAATGCAACGAATATCAACTGATTTAAACTAAAGTTCAAGATATACTGCATATCTTGAACTTTAGTTTAAATCAGTGTTTCGTCATGCGTACGAAACACTGATTTAAACTGAAGTTCAAGATATACTGCGTAAGTTAAGCGCATGAAGTAAATTCGAGCTTAGGAAACGAACAGGAAAAACTCCCTTAAAAATATTTTTCAAAAAATTAAAACTGCAGTAATGTTCCCTGTGATTTTAGAGGGACTTGCTGTATATCGGATAAATGAGTCGCCCATTTCCAAAAACCCCTAAATCCATTTAAAAACAATGGATTTAGGGTTTTTTGGAAATAGGCGACTCACAAATATCGATATACACAGGTAAAATTGTGTGAAAAGAGACATTTTAAATGGGTTTTCATTAATTTGGATTACCAGTTTACATTAATTCTCTACAAGCGTTTTTACACTCACAGTCATCTTAAGTTTAAGTTACAATATAAGTATATTTTTTAAAAATTGCTGTGAAAACTTGCCCTGTGCAATTTACACTTTTATTTTTAAATCGATGAATATACAGTAAAAAAAAATAGAGAGAAGAATTTGCATTTTTTTTTGTTTTTTGATAAAAATGAAGCAAAAAAGAAAACGAGAAAACCGTACCTTGTGCCAATCAATCGATTCCACACGTGTAAATAAAATAATAAATTTAAATAATTACCAAAACAAGAATTATATCCATCTGAAAACCAGGATGAAAACAACCAGTAACAAGATGAGAATTAAATTAAACAAATTTAAACTAAACAAAACAAAAAAACGGCCGAGTATTTTACTCTTAGTACATTATACGTAATTTGGTGTCAGGGTAGTAAACCTTAAACTTAAATATTTTAGTAGTTTTAAAACGAAATTAAACTGTTTAGAAAATATTAATAAAAAAAGTACATATTAATAAATAAACACATTCTTTCTCTTCCTAAGTACATAAATAAACATAAAAAAATAAACAATATTGTCGTACCGTCGTTTTCTCGTGTAACATAAAGGTCTCTTTAGATTTCGATGTTGTAATTGTTTGTAGGGTTAGTGACGTAATTGATAATTAATTATATAAAAAGGAGAAATTAAAATTAACAAAAAAAATACACAGAGATGATGATGAATAAGAAGAAAACGTTAAATAAAAAAAAACTCTGAGATGAATAAGAAGAAAACGTTAAATAAAAAAAAAACTCTGAGATGATGAATAATAGAATTAACAAAAAAAATACACAGAGATGATAAAGAATAAGAAGAATAAGAAAAACGTTTAAATTAAAAAAAAAAACTCTGAGATAATGAATAATAAGGAGAATAAGAAGGAAAACATTTTAATAAAGTGCGTGCGTGTGATTTGCCTAATTTTACAATTAGATACGTAAAATTGTACAATATTGATGATAAGGAGATTAAAAAAAAGTATATAAGTACGGGTAGGGGTTTTGATAAAGCTCCTGTCTGTTGATAAGATAAGAAAAATAAATAAGAAATAATAAAAAAAAAAAAACGAGAAATTCATTCGTATACGCTGTAAAAATCAAATTGCTTTAAGTTATTGATTGATCGTGGAAGTTAGGTTTTTATTTTTTAAGGTCCGTTTTTTTTTTAGTGCAGTCGGAGCCGACTTAAAAATTCCAGTGTGTGTGTATCATCTTTCAAATAAAATCGATTATAATAAATCTTGATTATTATTTTATTTAAAAACAAATATCTAATATTCTTGTAAAAAAAACAAACAATAAAAATATCTAATATTGTTATCTTAGATAAGTTTCTCATTTTTTTCAAGTGATGAAACTTATTTATTTAAAATTTTTCAAAAAATTGCAGATATTTGGAGACTTGTCTCAATGAGACTAGATTTTGTATTATCTTTTAGATAAAATTGATTATAATAAATCTTGATTATTTTTTTATTTGAAAACAAATGATGATGAAACATATTTATTTAAATTTTTTTATAAATTGCAGTTAATTTAAGACTTATCTCAACGAGACTAAATTTTGTATCATCTTTCATATTAAATCGATTATAATAAATCTTTATTATTATTTTATTCAGAAACAAATTTCTAATATTGTTATCTTGAATAAGTTTCTCATTTTTCAAGTGATGTAACATATTTATTTAAAATTTTTAAAAAAATTGCAGTTATTTGAAGACTTATCTCAATGAGACTAAATTTTGTATCATCTTTCAAATAAAATCGATTATAATAAATCTTAATTATTTTTTTTTATTAAAAAACACATTTCTAATATTGTTATCTTGAATAAGTTTCTTATTTTTCAAGTGATGAAACATATTTATTTAAAATTTTTAAAAAAATTGCAGTTATTGGAAGACTTATGCCAATGAGACTAAATTTTGTATCATCTTTAATATAAAATCGATTATAATAAATCTTTATTATTATTTTATTCAGAAACAAATTTCTAATATTGTTATCTTGAATAAGTTTCTCATTTTTCAAGTGATGTAACATATTTATTTAAAATTTTTAAAAAAATTGCAGTTATTTGAAGACTTATCTCAATGAGACTAAATTTTGTATCATCTTTAATATAAAATCGATTATAATAAATCTTTATTATTATTTTATTCAGAAACAAATTTCTAATATTGTTATCTTGAATAAGTTTCTCATTTTTCAAGTGATGAAACATTTATTTAAAATTTTTCAAAAAAATTGCAGTTATTTGAAGACTTATGCCAATGAGACTAAATTTTATATCATCTTTCATATAAAATCGATTATAATAAATCTTTATTATTATTTTATTCAGAAACAAATTTCTAATATTGTTATCTTGAATAAGTTTCTCATTTTTCAAGTGATGAAACATATTTATTTAAAATTTTTCAAAAAATTGCAGTTATTTGAAGACTTATGCCAATGAGATAACATTTTGTATCATCTTTTAAATAAAATCGATTATAATAAATCTTAATTATTTTTTTATTAAAAAACAAATTTCTAATATTGTTATCTTAAATACGTTTCTCATTTTTTAAGTGATGAAACATGTTTATTTAAATTTTTTTAAAAAATTGCAGATATTTGGCGACTTGTCTCAATGAGACTAAATTTTGCAGAATGTCGATATTAATTTTAATTCGTTTTATATTTTGTAAATATTCTACAAACTAACTAATTCAATTTTTGTTTGTGTCTTTCAAATAAAATCAATAGTAATAAATTCTCCCTATTATTTTATTTTCAAGCAAATTACTAGCATTGTTGTCTTAATTTAGTTTCTCATTTTCTAAGTGGTGAAAGTGAAACATATTTACTTCAAATTTAAAATAGAAGTTATTTCAAAAGAAAACATTTGGTTAATTTTGATTTTTTATTTGTATTTAAAAACAAACTACTAACATTGTAATCTTGAATAAGTTTCTTATCTTTCAAGTGGTAAAGTAAAATAATAATAATAATAATCATTTATTTCTCAGCAGAATAAATTCTATTTATAGAGAAAAATACAGTTTTATTTTAAAATATACTAACTAAAAATAAACATTAATACTAAAAATAAACATTAATACAAAATGGTAGAAATAAAGTAGAGTAGTGGATAAATTATATGGCATATTTGATAACAAAAAAACAAAAGAAAAGACTTATATTAACGGTGACAATGAGGTTCTGATATCAAGGGATATATTTAGCTTTGTTTTAAAAAAGGAAACGATTACATTTCACTAATATTTTAGCTTTTTATTTCAATTAGTTTTGATTTCGTCGTTTTCAAGGAATACAGAAAAATATTGTTTACTTTATGCTTAATTTTAAGTTAAATACATTTCTGCACAAAAAATCATGTGCAATGTTTTTTTCTAAAATTTAAATGTTAATAAAGGTGTATCTTATTATTAAATTATTATAGAAAAAAATAAGCTACGTGGTTTTCAATAAAGACAAAAGTTTTAACACTTTTGTCTTTAACTTAATTGTTGAGGCAGTTAATAGTGGAAAGTTCATTTTAACTTTGATTTTAGTTCCAATAAAACACTTATTACTTACAAACAAGTGTTTGAAAGTAATAAGTGTATTAACTTTCAAACACTTGTTTGTAAGTAATAAGTGTTTTATTTGAACTAAAATCAAAGTGAAAATGAACTTTCCACTATTTACTGCCTCAACAATTAAGTTAAAGACAAAAGTGTTAAAACTTTTGTCTTTATTGAAAACCACGTTACCTATTTTTTTCTATAATAATTTAATAATAATATACACCTTTATTCACATTTCCCAATTACATACAGAATAAAAATAGTTAACATTACACACAAAACCAATGGCTTAACTCACTTAACTTCAAATAACCGTATTTTCTATTTTATCATTAAAATTTTGATTTCTTCATTGTGTAAACAAAGTTTATGGTGTTAACGGTGGAGACTTTGTTATACATCATAATTTACAAATGAAACACGATTTTAACTTTGTTTGTATAACTAAATCTCAAACATCAATTTCAAGTTGTTAATTTTCTAATTCACGACTTAGATTTTTGTTACCTTTGATGGGTGATTTTTTAAATATTTTTAGTTGATTATTTTCAATAGCTTAACTCACTAAACTTCAAATAACTCTATTTTCTATTTTATCAATAAAATTTTAATCATCAATTTATTTATAGTTGTTAATTTTCTAATTCACCACTTAGATTTTTATTGCCTTTGATGGGAGATTTTTGGAATATTTTTAGTTAATTATTTTCAATGGCTTAACTCACTTAACTTCAAATAACCGTATTTTCTGTTTTATCATTAAAATTTTGATTTCTTCATTGTGTAAACAAAGTTTATGGTGTTAACGGTGGAGACTTTGTTATACATCATAATTTACAAATGAAACACGATTTTAACTTTGTTTGTATAACTAAATCTCAAACATCAATTTCAAGTTGTTAATTTTCTAATTCACCACTTAGATTTTTGTTTCCTTTAATGGGTGATTTTTTTTAATATTTCTAGTTGATTATTTTCAAAGGCTTAACTTAGTTAACTTTAAATAACTGTATTTTCGATTTTATCATTAAAATTTTAATTTCTTTATTGGGTAAACAAAGTTAATAGTTAATAGTATTTTGAATAAATTTCTAGAATTTATAAACATTCATATATGACTTATTTTTTTTATTATTTATTTAAGCAAACATCAATTTGTAGTTCCTAATTTTCTTATTCACCACTCAGATTTTCGTTTCCTTTGATGGGTGATTTTTTTAAAAATATTTTTAGTTGATTATTTTCAATGGCTTAACTTAGTTAACTTCAAATAACTGTATTTTCTATTTTAACATTGAAATTTTGATTTCTTTAATGGGTAAACAAAGTTTATAGAATTGTGAATATATTTCTAGAATTTTATAAACATTTATAAATGACTTATTTTTTATAATTTATTGAAGCACACAACAATTTGTAGTTGCTAATTTTCTAATTTACCACTCAGATTTTTGTTTCCTTTGATGGATGATTTTTTAAAAATATTTTTAGTTGGTTATTTTAAATGGTTTAGCTCAGTTAACTTCAAATAACTGTATTTTCTATTTTATCATTCAAATTTTGATTACTTTATTGTGTAAACAAAGTTCATAGTATTGTGAATGAGTTTCTAGAATCCTATAAACATTCATACATGACTGATTTTTCTAATTATTTATTGAAGCAAACATTAATTTGTAGTTGTTAATTTACTAATTCACAACTCAGATTTCTGTTTCTTTTGATGGGTGATTTTTCTTAATTGATTAATTTTAATGGCTTAACTAAGTTAACTTCAAATAACTGTATTTTCTATTTTATCCTTAAAATTTTGATTTCTTTAGTTGGTTATTTTAAATGGCTTAGCTCAGTTAACTTAAAATAACTGTATTTTCTATTTTATCATTCAAATTTTGATTACTTTATTGTGTAAACAAAGTTCATAGTATTGTGAATGAGTTTCTAGAATCTTATAAACATTCATACATGACTGATTTTTCTAATTATTTATTGAAGCAAACATTAATTTGTAGTTGTTAATTTACTAATTCACAACTCAGATTTCTGTTTCTTTTGATGGGTGATTTTTCTTAATTGATTAATTTTAATGGCTTAACTAAGTTAACTTCAAATAACTGTATTTTCTATTTTATCCTTAAAATTTTGATTTCTTTAGTTGGTTATTTTAAATGGCTTAGCTCAGTTAACTTCAAATAACTGTATTTTCTATTTTATCATTCAAATTTTGATTACTTTATTGTGTAAACAAAGTTCATAGTATTGTGAATGAGTTTCTAGAATCTTATAAACATTCATACATGACTGATTTTTCTAATTATTTATTGAAGCAAACATTAATTTGTAGTTGTTAATTTACTAATTCACAACTCAGATTTCTGTTTCTTTTGATGGGTGATTTTTCTTAATTGATTAATTTTAATGGCTTAACTAAGTTAACTTCAAATAACTGTATTTTCTATTTTATCCTTAAAATTTTGATTTCTTTAGTTGGTTATTTTAAATGGCTTAGCTCAGTTAACTTCAAATAACTGTATTTTCTATTTTATCATTCAAATTTTGATTACTTTATTGTGTAAACAAAGTTCATAGTATTGTGAATGAGTTTCTAGAATCCTATAAACATTCATACATGACTGATTTTTCTAATTATTGAAGCAAACATTAATTTGTAGTTGTTAATTTACTAATTCACAACTCAAATTTCTGTTTCTTTTGATGGGTGATTTTTCTTAATTGATTAATTTTAATGGCTTAACTAAGTTAACTTCAAATAACTGTATTTTCTATTTTATCCTTAAAATTTTGATTTCTTTATTGGGTAAACAAATTTTATAGTATTGTGAATACATTTCCAGAATTTAATAACAAAATAATCCATGATTTATTTTTTTTATAATTTATTGCAGGAAACATCAATTTATAGTCGATTATTTTACTATTCAGATTTTTTTTTTTTTGTAATTACACCCTACAAAATTTATAGTTTTATGAATATATTTTTGAGCAACTGAATTGCTTTTGTGGTAGAATTCATTTTATTGCATATATATTTTTTTCTCAACTCAGATTTTTGTTTTATTTGATGGGTAGTTTTTTAAATGTTTTTTGTTGATTATTGCAAATATACGTCTGTATTTTCTATTTTAATATTAAAATTTTTAATTTATTTATCAGATAAACGAAGTTCATGGTATTTATTTATTTATTATTTATTTATACGGGAAAACCCCTTTTAACAAAAATAGAGCACTAATAATTCAAACAACAATCAAAATTACATTACATTAAATAATACTATTAATATTATTAATTCGAGCCATTCAAAAAATTAAAACTATTCACAAAATAATAACAATAAAAATCACAAATCTAAAGCTCTTCAGTTTACACTTAAAACTATCAAAATTTGAATTAAATAAATCGAATATTGCGAATAAATTTCTAGAATTTTATAAAAATTTATTCATGATTTATATTAATATAATTTATTGAAGCAAACATCAATTTATAGTTGATTATTTTCTATTTCACCATTCAGATTTTTCTTATTCCTTGTTAGGTGTAACAAATTTATAATTTTTTAAATATACAGGGAATTCTTCTTCTAAGTATACACAAGGCCGTAGCTAGAAAAAAAAATCAGGGGGGGAGTATGAAAATATCGGGAGAGGAGGTTTTACTGATAAAAATATTCTTTTTGCTTTTTTAGGGCCGCTTTAACATACAAAAAATTAACATTATGAAAATTTCTAGAAGGGGTTTCAACCCCCATATCCCTTCCCCCAGCTACGGCCTTGTGTATACATATGCATACGCTTTTCTTAAAGTGATCAATTCGATGCCTAAAACGAGTGTTTTCCACTCCCAGATTAAGCATGAAGTAAAATTTCGAGTTTAGAAAAGCCTGAAAGTTTGGTTTGGTTGCGGAGCGCGAAGCGCGGAGCGACCAAACCAAACTTTCAGGCTTTTCTAAACTCGAAATTTTACTTCATGCGCCACGCGTATTAAACACTGAAAACACTGAAATGTTGTTAACACGTAAACGTCACTGGAAATCAGTGTTTAATACGCGTGGCGCATGAAGTAAAATTTCGAGTTTAGAAAAGCCTGAAAATTTGGTTTGGTCGCTCCGCGCTTCGCGCTACGCAACCAAACCAAATTTTCAGGCTTTTCTAAACTCGAAATTTTACTTCATGCTTAGTCTGGGATTGGAAACACTCGCTAGAGGCTTCAAATTAAAAGTTTTTAATCACACAACGAATATCTGTAAATTTACATAGAAAAATCGTGATATGTATATTTAAAAGAGAAATTTCCAGTATATATTATTATTTATATTAATATAATTTATTAAAGCAAACATCAGTTTATAGTTGATTATTTTCTATTTCACCATTCAGATTTACTTATTCCTTGTTAGGTGTAACAAATTTATAATTTTTTAAATATACAGGGAATTCTTCTTCTAAGTATACACAAGGCCGTAGCTAGAAACAAAAATCAGGGGGGGGAGTATGAGAATATCGGGAGAGAAGGTTTTACTGATAAAAATATTCTTTTTGCTTTTTTAGGGCCGCTTTAACATACAAAAAATTAACATTATGAAAATTTCTAGAAGGGGTTTGAACCCCCATATCCCTTCCCCCAGCTATGGCCTTGTGTATACATATGCATACGCTTTTCTTAAAGTGATCAATTCGATGCCTAAAACGAGTGTTTTTCACTCCCAGATTAAGCATGAAGTAAAATTTCGAGTTTAGAAAAGCCTGAAAGTTTGGTTTGGTCGTTCCGCGAAGCGGAGCGACCAAACCAAACTTTCAGGCTTTTCTAAACTCGAAATTTTACTTCATGCGCCACGCGTATTAAACACTGAAAACATTGAAATGTTGTTAACACGTAAACGTCACTGGAAATCAGTGTTTAATACGCGTGGCGCATGAAGTAAAATTTCGAGTTTAGAAAAGCCTGAAAATTTGGTTTGGTCGCGTAGCGCTTCGCGCTACGCAACCAAAGCAAATTTTCAGGCTTTTCTAAACTCGAAATTTTACTTCATGCTTAGTCTGGGATTGGAAACACTCGCTAGAGGCTTCAAATTAAAAATTTTTAATCACACAACGAATATCTGAAAATTTACATAGAAAAATCGTGCTATGTATATCTAAAAGAAAAATTCCTAGTATATATTTTCTTATTTTCTATTAACTAGTTTCAACAAATTTTGAAACTTTAAAATACTGCCGTTTTTATTTCACAATTCAGAATTTAAACTAATCAATATTGTGACGTGTTTCAATGTTTTTCACCACTTTATTTTAAAAATTCTACGACTCGAGTTTCGACATATTCGACATATTCGCCTGATGAAGCCACTGTGTGGCGAAACAATTGTCGCAGTGTTCGACATTAAAAACTGTGAAAATTCTCAAACGATCGTGTTTTATTTCCTACATATTTAGTGTCATTTTCAAGTTTGACAAATTTACAGTGTTTCTATGGCTAAAAAGGCTAAAAAGTATTAAACAGTGATGAATATTACATAATTTAAAGTTTAAATTTGAACTTAAATAGAAACAAGGAAAGTCGGAAACTTTGCATGTATACTTACTACAAAAATTTCTTGTATATTGATTAAATATTCTTTATTGAGCAATTTGAAAGATGATACACAACTAAAAATAGTAAAACAAGTAGATATGAATTTGCACCAATATGTATTTATTCGATGAGTATTTGTACAGACAGCTAATTTTGTAAATAGTTTTTCTAGAAGAAGGGTCTAGTGCTCATTTAAAACAAACAAAAAAAAAACAAGAATTTTTGGGGGGAAAACATAAATTTAAAAGAAGGTAGTTTTTAGAGGAACCTTATAACCGAGCAACCTTGACTGATATTATTAATTGAAACAAACGCTTCGTGGGCAGCTTCATAAAAACAATTCACTCCGCTACTCTAGTACCGAGTTACTTAATAAACAAATATAATAGAAGAATAACGAAAAACAAAAAGGAGCAGACTTAAGATAAGAGAGTAAGGATCATGAAGTACAAGCGACAAGCGACACTTTTTACTTGCCATAAATGAAAATATAATAAATCGTGAATAAACAAAACGCGCATGTCCTCCGTTAAGTTGTAAATATTTAAGTACATACTTTCTTCGTTTTTTAATCCTCATGTTTGTTTTTTTTTAATTAATTAATTGTCCGCCCAGTATATAAAAAAAAGTGAATGAATGGTCTTAAGTTATATGTTGTAAATGTAGCTCTCTTTAGCCTGTGATAGAATGATCTATGATCCCGATTTTCGATTGGGAGAAAATAGTTCCAGCTTGATTTGGATTTGTTTGTTTGTTTTTTTCTTACACGGAACGCAAATTATTTCTAAATTACCAACAGACTAAATCATCGATTGAAAGGTAAAACTCATTAAGTGCACTGTTTAAAGATTCTTCGCTTGATTTTTATATCAGAAGAAAAGATAAACTAATTAAACAAATATTTTTATCTGACTTGATCTAATGATCAAGTCAGTTCAAAATATGAGGATTATGAATTGCAAGTTTTTACAAGCCTTAGTATAAATGTAATCTTCTATAAATATTGAAAAACAATTTTACAATCTTGTAACAATAATTAATATGGTAACAAATCATATTATAGCAATATATTACTAAAATGCAAAAATCTTTTATTAAATGATCATTGTCATTCATTATTGATACAATATTGAATATCTATATTGAATGTTATCATTGATGCAAGTTTTTACAAGCCTAGTATAAATGTAATCTTCTATAAATATTGAAAAACAATTTTACAATCTTGTAACAATAATTAATATGATAACAAATCATATTATAGCACTATATTACTAAAATGCAAAAATCTGTTATTAAATGATCATTGATACAATATTGAATATCTATATTGAATGTTATCATTGATGCAATATTGTAGATGTATTGAATGTTTACAATGAAAGATTATTGTGCAGAAATTAAAAATCTATTATTGAATGTTTAATTATATTCATTATTGACACAATATTGTACATAAATTGATACAATATTGTACATAAATTGATACAATATTGTACATAAATTGATACAATATTGTACAATTGATACAATATTGTACAGGGTGGCCGAAATTCCATATTTTCATAGGGTATTTCGGTAACCTGGAGAGTTAATTATTGTATACGTCATGATCTCTTTTTCTGAAATATTAATAATGGCGTTAACAGATCATCACGAAGTAGATAAAAAAAGTTTAGTAGAGAAAACTATGTAAATAAATGCTCTTAATGATTTGTATCTTTAAACCGATGGAGTACGATGTATATAGTGCAATAATAAAGTTGATTGTTTTTTTTTTTACTTATTGTTTAATTATTATTAGTTCTCTAAAGAAAATAAACATGTGCAATCGAATTCTTCCCTCAACTCTTGGAAGTACAGAGCATAATTTTGGTACAACGTTGTTAAGTTATTGCGTTCTCCGCGTAAAATCCAAACCAAGCGCTGAAACATAAAATTAAATTTAAAAAAGAAAATCGTTTCTGAAATTCCGATCCCAGTTTTTTTTTTTTTACATAATTTGTCGAGCAACTGAAAAGCGAGCGAGCCTGAATCAGAAGAGTGTGTGTGTGCGCGGCGTGCTTGAGGAAGACCGTTTTATTATTTATATTATACATATGTTGTAAAAAAAGAGAAAAGATGAGGATGGTGTAATTGTAATTAATTAATTAAATACATAAGGTAGTTGTTTTTTGTGCGTATGGCTGGAGTTGGTCGAAGTCATACGGAGCTCTCGAAAACCGAATTAAATGATGAAGATGAAGAGTGATGTATATTATTGAGGAGATGAATTTTTGTTTTGTTTTGAGTGAATCAAGCCGACGACGACTGTATCGTGAGAATATAGTTGCTACCTACTTTTTTGCTTTGATGCCATGTTCTTTATATTACTGTGTAACCTTATAATATGTAATTGTACAGATTGTCTGAACTGAATAAATATTTCTTTGGAAATTTATTGGAGCTTTTATTATACAAACATCCCTTATATTTCAGCTAACAGCAAATTTATTCGTCTTTTATTTCGACGTTCGAAATAGAAATTTCATTAGGAAAAAATTTTTTTTACACAATTAAGACACTTAAACTTTGTATAATTGAAATTTTTATTGTAGCTATAGTTTTTTTTGTCTTTTAATAACGTGATTAGATTTCGAAAATAGTTCGAAAATAGATGTTCTTTTTCCTGGTGAATAAACTGTACATTTTCAGGTTTGTTGTGCTTTTAATTTGTTCGATTTGAACGAGTGTTTCCACTCCCAGACTAAATGAAGTAAAATTTCGAGTTTAGAAAAGCCTGAAAATTTGGTTTGGTCGCGTAGCGCGAAGCGCGGAGCGACCAAACCAAATTTTCAGGCTTTTCTAAACTCGAAATTTTACTTCATGCGCCACGCGTCTAAAATACTAAAATATTGTAAAATTCAAAATATTCTCGTGCAACAGTATATTTGTAATCCTACGTTAGTAGTGTTTATTTTTAATAAAGATTTAGTAGGGTATTTTTAATTTCAAGATACAATATTGTACATTTATATTGAAGGATTAGTGGTATTCATTATGGATACAATATTGTACTAAAATTGAATATCTATTATTAAGTAATCAATTATATTCTTTCAGTTGGGTTAGGTGAAATTAAAAATTAGACGCCGTGTCAGGAGTTGGGTTAGGTGAAATCGGAAATTTAGAGATCGTGTCAGGAGTTTGGTTAGGTGAAATTGAAAATTTAGGCGCCTTGTCAGGAGTTGGGTTAGGTAAAGTTGGAAATTCAACGCCGTATCACGAGTTGGGTTAGATGAAATTGGAAATTAGGACGTCATGTCAGGAGTTGGGTCAAGTGAAATTAGAAATTTAAAGGTAGTGTCAGGAGTTGGGTTAGGTAAAATTGGAAATTTAGAGCTCGTGTCAGGAGTTAGGTTAGGTGTAATAAGACGTCTAAAGGCCGTGTCGGGAGTTGAGTTAGGTGACATTAGAAATTTCTTGGTGTCCTTAGCTACTAGCGCCCGGATGCCTTGCATCCGTTGCTTCCTACCTCGGGCTGGCCCTAATTTCAATAATCGTTCCTTAAGAATAGTGCCGATTGTTCGTAAAAGAAACATGTAGACATTAACGCAATTCGAAATTCTCTTATCCACAGATTTTTGTGACATCACAGAGATTATTTTTAAAAGCGCTACACGATTTTGAAAATTTAGATGTATTCCAGAAATATTGCAGACACTTTTTCACAGAATAGACATCTAAAATATTTATTTTTTCTTTATCTGTACGTGGGAGACTAACTACGGCAAGTCACATTTTTGAAATTTAACGTATTCAAATAAAAACACTTGGTATTGTTTCACAAATTAAAACTTTATTCCGACTAGTTTCGGTTTGTTAGACCATTTTCAAAGGAATTTTTTTAATTTGTGAAACAATACCAAGTGTTTTTTTATTTAAATAACTTTACATATTCTAATATGTTTCACCAAGTGCCAGATGAGAAATTAATTCAAGAAATTAACGTATTGATTTTTATGAATTTGAAACAAAATGCAAACTATCTAAAAGTTTGCGCAAAAACTTCATCTTTGAAATAAATTCTAAAATAAAATAAAATACGATAACATTACATACATTTTCAAATATTTTTACTAAAATTTGAAAATGTATGGAAAATAATCAAATTTCGGCGAAAATCGGAAAATCGCCAAATGACTTCATATTACACCAAAATGTAGCTAAAGAATGGGAGTATAATCTGTGAGAACTTCAGCCTCATTGATTAATTAGTTTTTGGTCAGACCGCTCGCAAAGTGGACCTTCGCAAAGTCATAGACAATTTTGCTCGACTTTGCGATCTTTTTTTCGCGGTCGCAGATGACGAATGGAGATGACTATTCGTGAAAATATAGCTGCATTATTTAGAAATCCACTGCTAAAAACCCTGTCCTTTTATCTAATCTGTGAACCTTGTAATCTTGGTCCAGCCGCAGCCCCGCCCAAAACGGCCAATCGGCGGGCCTCCCTTAAACCGTTCCTATAAGGCCCCTTGTTAGTTTCACGGGGCGACCAAAGTGGCCGGAATAGTTGAAAATGATAATTTTTGGGAAACTAAATAGTCCACGTTCTTTCTACTATCATCTCGGGACTTAGTGATTTTTTACAGATTTTTTGGAGAAAAAAAACTTTTTACTAAAAGAAAAAATTATCATGTATCGGCGAAAATGCGAAAATGGCCAAATGACTTCATATTATACCAAAATGTAATAAAAGAATGGGAGCATAATCTGTGAACACTTGAGCCTCATCGAGAAATTAGTTTTTGGTCAAACCGCTCCAAAAGTGAACCTTCGCAAAGTGAAAGACTATTTTGCTCGACTTTGCGATTTTTTTTTTCGCGGTCTCAGTTGACCTATTAAGATGAATTTTCGTGAAAATGTAGCTGCATTATTTAGGATTCAAATGCTATAAACCCCGTCCTTCTATCTTATCTGTGAACCTTAAAATCTTGGTCCAGTCGCAGCTGTGTCCGAAATGGCCAATCGGCGGGCCTCCCTTAAACCGTTCCCATAAGGCCTCATGTTAGTTTAATGTGGCGACCAAAGTGGTCGAATTGGTTGAAAATGATTATTTTTCGGGAATCTAAATAGTCCACGTTCTTTCTAAAATTTTTTTCAAATTTTTTGGAGAAAAAAACATTTTTACTCAAATTTGAAAATGTCGTAAGGGGTGAGTGAAAAATAATCAAATTTCGGCGAAAACGCGAAAATCGCCAAATGATTTCATATTTTACCAAAATTTAGTTATAGAATGGGAGCATAATCTATGAGAACTTGAGCCTCATCGAGATATTAGTTTTGGGTCAGCCCGCTCGCAAAGTGGAACTTCGCAAAGTGGAAGAACATTTTGCTCGAATTTGCGATTTTTTTTCGAGGTCGCAGATGTGCTATGAAAATGACTTTTAGTTAAAATGTAGCTGCATTCTTTAGAAATTTAATGTTAAAAACACTGTTCTTCTATCTTATCTGTAAACAATGTAATATTGGTCCAACCGCAGACGCGTCCGAAACGGTCAATCGGCGGGCCTTCCTCAAACCGTTCTCATATAGCCCCATGTTACATTCACGGGGCGAAATTCACGGCCTGAATAGTTAAAAATTATTATTTTTTGGAAAACTAAATAGTCCACGTTCTTTCTACTATCATCACGGAACTTCGTGATTTTTTTCAGATTTTTTGGAGGCAAACAAATGTTTATTATAATTTGAAAATGTCGTAAGGGAAATGGAAAACAATCAAATTTCGGCGAAAATCGCCAAATGACTTCATATTATACCAAAATACAGATAAACAATAGGAGCATAATCTGTAACTTTTCTTGCTTAGTTTTAAGTTAAGTGTTTGTTTGTTTTTAATGTAAATGGCAAGCCGTTGAAATAAATAAATAAAAAAGAACTTGAGCCTCATCGAGAAATTAGTTTTCGGTCAGCCCGCTTGCAAAGTGAACCTTCGCAAAGTGTGAGAAAATGTTGCTCGACTTTCGATATTTTTTTCGCGGTCACAGATGACCTAGGAAAGTTACTTTTGGTGAAAATATAGCTGCATTATTTAGGAATCCAATGCTAAAAACCCCGTCCTATCTTATCTGTGATCCTTGTAATGTTGGTCCAACCGCAAAAAAAACACTTGCCAAAATCTAAACTCAGGCTTTTCCAAACTCGAAATTTTACTTCATGCGCCACGCAAATACAACACTAAAATATCGTGCAATTCAAAATATTCTCATTCAGCAGTATATTTGTAATCCTGCTCTAGCAGCGTTTTTTTTTACTAATGATTTAGCAGTATATATTTGATTTCACAACATTTCAGTGTTTTATACGCGTGGCGCATGAAGTAAAATTTCGAGTTTAGAAAAGCCTGAAAATTTGGTTTGGTCGCGTAGCGCGTAGCGCTACGCGACCAAACCAAATTTTAAGGCTTTTCTAAACTCGAAATTTTACTTCATGCTTAGTCTGGGAGTGGAAACATTCGTTCGAAACTTCAAATTGGACGCTTTTATAATTAAGCAATGAATGCTTAAAATTTAACCATGCATGCATCAGCAAATGTACACTTAACAAACAAATTCCCTGTATGTATAAATAATATAAATAAGTACCCAAATTACCCACCTCAAAATTTGAATGAGAAAGTTTCTTCACGCAGTCAAACTAAAAAATGTATCTGGATATTTTACGATTTACCCTAGATGCACATTTTTGTGATTTGTTTTTATTTCAGTTCAGTTTTTAATTAGAACGATAATTGTTCTGCTTGTACTTGATTATGTACTTGTGGATGATTTACGGGTCGTTGGATCACACCGCGAATTTATATGGATAATAAGGTCGCATTGTGTTTGCTGCGTTTATTTTTAGAGCTGGTGATTTATCCATTCCGACTAATTGCCCTCTCGTTCATTGAAGATTTATTCGATTGGAATGGCAAATAGCTCTACAACTCGATTAAATAAGTTACGTGGATAGGATGATAAGTTTGCGAGGTTTAAAGAAAAATCAAGAAAATGTGCCTAGAAAGAAAACATATTTTATGTATAAATGAAATAGCCAATTCTTGGTTGCAGAATACTTCAAACATTGTGCGATTCTTTGCGCAATCTACAACAAGTTAGTCTTACAAAGACTATATCAAACACTCATTGAAAAAACGACTTCCCGAGCTAGAAAGAATGGCAACGCTATACTGATAAGAGATAAATCTCGAAACGCGTCTATAGATGGCCTGAATAACCCAAATTGTTACATTTGCAGTAGGTTACTGTATGTAACAGCAAACACTTATTGTATAATTCAATGTCCGTCGGGGTATTAGCTCGGGAAGTAGTTGTTTCAATGAGTGTTTGATATAGTCTTTGTAAGACTAACTTGTTGTAGATTGCGAAAAGAATCTCGGCACTTTTAATATTTTATGATTTAATCTAGACTGTAATACCAGGGGCGATAATAAAGTATGGTTACAAAATATACACGCTTCGTTGCAGGCTTTGTAACCTTACTTTTTGATTACCCCCCGTACATCATTTAAAAACGTGCAATTCCTGTCTGTCACCTTGTATAATCATCCGCTTACACGAAGTAAAGAAGATACGTGTATTTCTATACACTTCAGCGATCTTGGAGGATGTTTACTTTTTTCGAAATAAATAAAATCCCATTTAAGGACGGCTGAAGGTTAGTAGACACCCGGATGCGAAATGCAAAACAAAAATCGACGTATCTCGGTGATTTTTTCAAAAATGCCGAGTAAACCAACAAAATCGCTCGTTACCTCTGAGGTAGACCACCCTATATAATCGATCGATATTATCCAAAAACATATCGTACATACCAGCGACGGCTCGCAGCCTAACTTCAGGATCGGCCACAGCGCCAAGGCACACAAAATTTTAGGTTTAGGTTAGGCGCTTTATAAACACAAGGAAGTGCGCAACAAAGTCGCAATTCAATAACGGATACATATTACCTTGGGTCTCTGGCCTGCTCTGAAGTTAGGCTGCGAGCTCCCGCACAATATACGATTTAGTTATTCTAGCGGGACAAAATTCATGGACATGATTCTATCGCTGATTTTGGATTAAATTTTATATAAAAGTTAATAATTTTACAAACAATGATGTGAACGTGTCAATAATTAAATTCAGTAAGCGATTTGAGAAGTATTATTAACAAATAAAGTTTTTCTTGTAGTTACATTTGCATAAATTTAACATTATCAATGTCACTTAACTCATGTTGTTGGGTTTTTCTTATCCATAATATTACAAAATCCAGCGTGTAAACGAACTACTGTACAGGCTCTCTACCACATAAGGGGCAGCGTTTAAATAAACAATACCTGCATTTGAAATTACCATTCCGTTAGTAGATAGCTCACAAATAATTATTAAAAATAATTAATAATAATAGGCCACATGTTTGTGGTATCTGGTATACGCGCACATTGCGTATTTTAAGAGAGATTCCACATAGACTGGTAGTTTTTAAACGATTTGGATATCGAATTACACCATCCAGAGAAAAGTGGGTCAGATTGTGAAGAATTATGTCTATGTTATCGTTTTCATAAGTACCCATTGCTGACTAAATTCCGAATATTTTCTAAACGTGTTAATGAAATTCAATATTTTTCCTTATTAGGTTCACACTTCACTTTATCTCCACTCTTATTGAAATGTTTAGATAAGAGCGGCGAGGGTGGATGATTTTTAAACATAAAAATAGTTTGCTGTTTAGTCTATGGTGAAACTTATTCCATGAAGCATCTACATTTTGTAACATGGCGCGATACGTTTATTCAAACATTGAATTGGCAGACATGTTTCTTATTTACGGTGAAACTCGGTGTAATTCCGCGGAAGCTGTAAGAATTTATAAAGAGCGATTTCCTGAACGACACTTACCACCGCCAAACCGATTTAGAAATTTATTACAAAGAGCACGCGACACTGGAAGTTTGCAGCCCGTCCCCGGAGCCGCCGGAGCCGCCGGAGGTGGTGACCGTCCAATGCGATATTTGCGAGCGGAAGATGAAATTTTGAATCTGTTGGAAGCGGATCCTGGTTTAAGTACCCGTATTATCGCCGCTCAGCTAAATGTATCGCACACATTTGTCAGCAGTGTTATACGAGACAATAATTTTTATCCGTATCTTCAACCCCATGATTTTCCCAAAAGAATTGCATTTTGTCAATGGATTTTGGCACAAAATGATCAAAATCCTAACTTTACCAAAGACATTTTAGTGACCGACGAATCGTGCTTTACGCGTAATGGAAGTTTTAATTTCCATAATATGCATGTTTATGCAATGGAAAATCCTCGTGTTACGCGTAGAACTCATTTACAGCATCGCTTCTCCCTTAATATCTGGGCAGGTATTTTAAATGATCAATTAATTGGGCCATTTATGTTCCCATTTAATTTGAATGGAGAACGATATTTACGATTTTTGCAAGATGACCTTTTAGATCTTCTAGAAAATGTACCGTTAGCGGTTCTTAGAAGAATGTGGTATTTGCAAGATGGTACGCCAGCTCACTATGAAAGGCGCGTTAGAAGATATTTGGATGATGAGTTTCCAGGACGTGGGTTGGTCGTGGAGGACCTGTACCATGGCCTCCAAGAAGTCCGGATTTAAACCCCTTAGATTTTTTTTCTTTGGGGATACTTTAAAAGTGAAGTCTACACTATGGAAATTGACAATGCTGATACAACGAGTTAACGCCGCGGCTAATACCATTCGTGAAAAACCTCGTGAAATGTTTGCTACTGTTCGTGCAAATTGGATACGTAGAGCCCAAATGTGCATTGAGTGCGGCGGACGTCAATTTGAACACTTATTGTGATTTTTGTATACGTGACCCAGTTTCATCTAGTAATTCTAGACAGTGTGTGTGTATGTAGTGCGTGCTAAGTGATTTATACGTCTCGATAGTGCGTGCGAAGTGATTTATGAGCCTCGCAGTAGTAAAAGTAAATAAAAAATACAACAACTTACGCATCCACGAAAAATATCATGAACACAGGTAACCAGAAGTTCTCAAAAAGTAAAAATTGCATGAAAAATTATGAAAAATCCAATATTTTTTTCCGATATTATTTCTGCTGCAATTGGTGTCAAAATATTTTGTGTATACGCCCTTAAGAGGATGTACAATAGTTCGATTACACGCTGTATATATAAATATGATATAAAATATTTTTTGTGTTATTCACAGTACTATCGGATAAGTTGATATGAACAAACATGCATATTTCTAACTATTTAAAACTGCGAATCTTTGTAATTATTAGATCTACAGAAAAGTATAATATAAAAATGTTGTGTATTTTAATGGTAAAAATTTTGATTTTGCTCTTACAATGTCGCTTATACATAGAAAAATTTAACATTTTGAAAATTTCGAGGTGCGGTTTCAACTCCCATATCCCACCCAATGGCTACGGCCTTGCGTGTATGTCTGTGGCTTGAAAATTGTGTTTCATGCAAGCGCTTCAATGACGAATGCCTGAAAATGTAAAGTGTATGCATTGGGATAACTTTATTTAACATGTTAATCACCACCTTTAGAAAAATAATAATATTACCTCAGGCCGCTGCTTAAGTTTTTGTTTCAATTATACAAATATTATAGTTTTCAACTAGCAAAAATCGCACCTCGGATAAACCTCATTGGTTACGATATCGCCACTGCGCAAAGGGTGAGGGTAGATGGAGGGGGGGAGAGGAGGAAAATGTATGAGAGGGTAGGGCTGGTGAGGCGAAGGTAATGGAATGGCTAGGAAATGGAGTGAAGATGGATGAGTGGGTGAGGGGGAAAGGGAAGGAGGTGGAAGGGCAGGAAAGGCAAGGGTATATTGACAGAAGTCAGTATAATGATATGTATTGGAGGTGGCAGGTGTATGGGAGGGCGCCGAAGTATCTGATAGAGAAGGGATGGGGTAGAGAGGATAGGGTGATTGTGGCAAGGGCGAGGTGTGGATCGGAGGAAAGAGGAAGGAAAGTATGGATGGGGGAAGAATATGGAAGGTGTGTGTTGTGTGGACAGGGGAAGGATACGTGGGGACACTTGGCGGAGGAATGTGAGGGGGTGAAAGAGGAGTGGCTGGGAGCGAAAAGGAATAGAAGGGTAGTGGAGTGGATGAGGGAGGATGGGAGCGGGGTAAGGACTTTAGAAAAGCTGGGGAGGGAGAGGGAAAAGAGAAGGGAGGGTAAGAGGGATACGGGAGGGTAATGAGATAATGAAATGTAAATATAAATGTAATGTAAAGTGTGGAGGTATGCCAATAAAGGTCTTTTTTTTTACAAATATTACTAATTATAACAGAATAATAAAGAAAACATTTGAACGGACATAAACGTTCTTAAACGCTCAGGCCATACTAGTTCCGCGGCAGGGGCAGCATACCACGGATTTTAAAAGTTGTTTCTGGATGCGGCGGCACAAGGTACATGCCGCGGGACTTAAACGCAATTTTAACTACGGCACATATGAATGCCGCGCGGCGATCAACGTGTTAAAAGGAAAAATTTTTAATATTAATGTGAGAGTCAGTAAAAACAGTATACAATATATGAAGAACGGTAAGGAATTGTTACCAGTCAAAGACAACGACGACTCCAATTATTGTCCGAGATCGGTATTTCTTACTGTTCGACATGCTCATGGCATTTTCTGAATGACCCTACAATATTTTTTCAGATTTATTATGAATATGACATTAGAATTTTGTCAAATTTGAAATATTCTATTTATCTATATAATCTAATTAGAAAAATACAGTATACAAAATATGGAGAACGGTAAGGAATTGTTACCGGTCGAAGACAACGACGACTCCAATTATTGTCCGAGAACGGTATTTCTTACTGTTCGACATGCTCATGGCGTTTTCTGAATGATCTGATAATATTTATAAATAAAACACTGTTTATCACTTTGTTTGTATAACAATTGGTTTATTTGGTGACTATAGTTTCGATACTACACGTATCATTATCAAACCGTTAGTAACTAGTTACTAACGGTTTGATAATGATACGTGTAGTATCGAAACTATAGTCACCAAATAAACCAATTGTTATACAAACAAAGTGATAAACAGTGCTTTATTTATGTTCAACAATGTATAACGAAGTAGAAGCCTCTATAATCAGTGATAATATTTATTTAGATTTATGACATTGGAATTTTGTCAAATTTGAAATATTCTGTTTATCTATATAATATAACTAGAAAAAAAAAACAGTATACAAAATATGGAGAACGGTAAGTAATTGTTACCGGTCGAAGACAACGACGACTCCAATTATTGTCCGAGATCGGTATTTCTTACTGTTCTACATGCACATGGCGTTTTCTGAATGATCTGATAATATTTATTTAGATTTATGACATTGGAATTTTGTCAAATTTGAGATATTCTATTTATCTATATAATCTAATTAGAAAAATACAGTATACAAAATATGGAGAACAGTAAGGAATTGTTACCGGTCGAAGACAACGACGACTCCAATTATTGTCCGAGATCGGTATTTCTTACTGTTCGACATGCTCATGGCGTTTTCTGAATGATCTGACAATATTTATTCAGATTTATTATAAATATGACATTGGAATTTTATCAAATTTGTAATATTCTATTTATCTATAGAATCTAATTAGATTGTTTTAGAATTAGATTGCTTTATGGTTGTAGTTAACAACCAATTTAATCTATCAATTCACTTAACGATCAGCGAACAGTAAGTACAAATTTACCGATTTGTTATTCATAGTAACTTGGTAAAAACAACTTACCGTCCTGAAATTGGTCGAGGTAAATATTTAAAATCGGTCGATCGAGAAAAAAAAATAGTACTACTACTAAATTAAAGACATATTTTCAAATGGAAACGTCTTATCTAACTAGAAAGCATTAGAGTTGGAATTAGTTGCGCCCTTTGACATTTCCAGATAATCCTCACCATATTTACGTTCATGGGTCTAATTATAAAAGTTGGTTGGTAGCAGGAACTGGGAAAGTCGCTTTCGAGTCCGATCCATAAACTAATTCAGTCTCCGCGAAACGGATCCGATTTTTCCGCCAGAGATGCGCCCATTAGAATTCACGACGTCGTTTGCGGTTATTATGCAGTTACACGATTTGTGTGTGGATACCAGGCGCTGCCGACGGGGCTGTTTGTTTTGTCTGCGAAACGGTTTCCTGCAGTACGGAATGGAATTGCGTGCGCGCCGAGTCCTCCCGCTCCTCAGACCCTAGACACTTTACGACCCGAATTATCATCTCGGCGATGTTTTCTCGAATTGTTACTTTACAACATCACCGTGAGTGAGCTCAACGGCAAAAGCTCGATTGTTTCGTGAAAACGTTGTGTCTTGCAAGGGTCAAGCAACTCGCGTTCACTAAGGCTCTGGGCAAATAAAGCCATTGAAGATTTATAGCTGACGCTGTTTTGCTTCTGGGCACACACTTATTGTAAACAATTAATCGCCAGGAACAATCGCTTGTCGCCAGAAATAATGTTTGTTGTGTTTTTCAGCTCCAGACCGAAATTTTACGTCATCTACAATTCTCTACAACTCAAACATATAAACTGTTTCACAACATACTCGAAACATCAATTCTATGATTTATAATTGCTTGCCTTATTTTTCTAAATTTAAGATTACGATCTGTTTATGGACACCTCTCATAAGCTGACATAAGTTGGATTCTGTAGATAAACAAGGGATTATTATGTCCTCTTTTTAATTTACTTTCTTTGAAGTAAACATATTCCAAAATTGTATTTGAGTTCAGTATTCCGGCACCGGATACCCACAGACGCGTTTCGGACTTGAAGGTCCTTTTCAGTGTGGTCCCGACCTAGTGCTGAGAAATACTGAACATTTCTTACTATATCAAACCGATATGTGAACACTATTAATAGTAAACATATTTCATATCAGCGTATATAATGTAAATTTTCGGATATGCGTTGCTTTTTAAAAATAGTTCAATTTAAAGCTTAAAACGAGTGTTTTCCACTCCCAGACTAAGCATGAAGTAAAATTTCGAGTTTAGAAAAGCCCCGTGAAAATTTGTCGAGGGTCGCGCAGCGACCCGAGACAAATTTTCTGGGCTTTTCTAAACTCGAAATTTTACTTCATGCGCCACGCGTATAAAACACTAAAATATTATATATATTGTATATTAAAACTTCACTTGAAATCTGTGTTTTATACGCGTGGCGCATGAAGTAAAATTTCGCGTTTAGAAAATCCTGAAAATTTGTTTTAAGTATTACAGCGTATATGCTGTAAATCTTCGAATATTCGTTGCTTCTTTGAAATAGTTCATTTTGAAGCTATAAACGAGTGTTTTCCACTCCCAGACTAAGCATGAAGTAAAATTTCGAGTTTAGAAAAGCCTGAAAATTTGATTTGGTCGCGTAGCGCGAAGCGCGGAGCGGCCAAACCAAATTTTCAGGCTTTTCTAAACTCGAAATTTTACTTCATGGGCCACGCGTATAAAACACTGATTTCAATTGAATTTCACAATATGCCGCTAAATCAGTAAGCTAAAGACGTATATTTTAAACATCACTTAAAACCAGTGTTTTATACGCGTGGCGCATGAAGTAAAATTTCGAGTTTAGAAAAGCCTGAAAATTTGGTTTGGCCGCTCCGCGCTTCGCGCTACGCGACCAAACCAAATTTTCAGGCTTTTCTAAACTCGAAATTTTACTTCATGCTTAGTCTGGGAGTGGAAAACACTCGTTTATGGCTTCAAAATAAAGTATTTTAAAAAAGCAACGAATATTCGAAGATTTACAACATATACGCTGTAATACTTCAAAAAAACAAATTTTAAGGCTTTTCTAAACTCGAAATTTTACTTTATACTTAATCTGGGAGTAGAAAATACTCGTTAAAGACTTCAATTTGAACTAATTAAAAAAGTAATGAATATCTCAAGATTTACAGCGTATATATATAGTGATTTTTTTTTAGGCTAACATATGCATAAGCTGTAATTTTTCAAAATTCGTTATTTTTTTTTAAACAATTTGAAGCTTTAAACGAGTGTTTTCCACTCCCAGACTAAGCATGAAGTAAAATTTCGAGTTTAGAAAAGCCCCGAGAAAATTTGTCGAGGGTCGCGCAGCGACCCGAGACAAATATTCTGGGCTTTTCTAAACTCGAAATTTTACTTCATGCGCCACGCGTATAAAACATAGATTTCAAGTGAAGTTTTAATATACAATATATATAATATTTTAGTGTTTTATACGCGTGGCGCATGAAGTAAAATTTCGAGTTTAGAAAAGCCCAGAAAATTTGTCTCGGGTCGCTGCGCGACCCTCGACAAATTTTCTCGGGGCTTTTCTAAACTCGAAATTTTACTTCATGCTTAGTCTGGGAGTGGAAAACACTCGTTTAAAGCTTCAAATTGAACTTTAAAAAAAAACAAGGAATATCTAAAGATTTACAAAAAATAGGCAAAATTTGGAATACGTATACTTGAAACGAAAACTCCCTGTATATATTAGGATATGTATACTTGAAACAAAAACTGCCGGTATGTATTAGTAAACCGAAACCATTCAAGAAATGTATAATATCTGGAACACCCATTTTAATATATCTTTAATATGTTTTATGTGTGCAAACAGTCGAATTGTTAATTTTCGTAATGTTCAAAGTGAGCTGGAAACGCCGGGTCCCATAATTTTAGTTTCGCCGGGGGCAGTTAAAGTGCACGAGCGTTGTACGAAACAGAAGCTTATTAACAACAAAGCTTTATGCGCCCATAAAAAAGTGGCGTACGATTTAAATTTTTGATAATCCCACACACGGGCCCCGTCGCGCTATTAATTAAAGCCCAATTTCCTCGTCCAGTTTCCCATTCGTGCACTAATAACACTAACTCAGCCTCAATAACGCCGTACGTCCGCCATTAGGGCACACGTATCCAAGTCGTACCGTCCATTCGGATGCAAATGCCTCAGCCTCAATGCGCCATCGGAAAACTATACCACAATTGAATGCTCGTAATGTGAGTTAAGTCGACACTTTGCTCGTGTTTAAATCTTAAATTCGAATAAAGAACAAGCAAATAAATGGATAAAGAATGGGGATCAAACTGTTGTTTTAATCAAAGTTCGACTATTAAGTAGTGCATTTTGAACTAGCATATAGTTTATATTTAAAGAGTAAAGAAAGATATCGTATGTTCAATAAAATAAAACCTCTAGAGTGCTATGGAATATATTGTAGGTTGGCAACTCTGAAATTATGCATTATAATTATTATATTTGACGTTTTATATGACAATTCTTAAAGCGTGTAGCCAACATAAATTTATAATAAGATAAAATCACAGCACTCTAGAGGTTTTTTCTTTTATTGAACATACGATATAATTATTTAGAGCAATTTATTTTTACTCTCCCCCGTATGTAATACAAAGGAAAAGTATTGTTTTCGTGAAAATTCTCGAATCAAAAATTTTAGCGGAAATATCCGTTTTGAGGTCCCCTGAGTCGAATAAGACCATTTTTGAAAAATGTCTGTCTGTCTGTCTGTCTGTCTGTCTGTCTGTATGTACCGCAAAAACCGCTACAGATATCGAGATGAAACTTGAAACTTAAGCTTTTTGTTACAATCGGAAGAACTGAAAAGCTTTTGGTGAAAATCGGAAAACCGGAAGTGGTACTTTACTCTTAGCGTTTTTCAGTTTTTTCAGATTTTTTCAATAAATGTTCATCAAACAAAAAATTCTTTCAAATAAAAGTTATAGATAATAACAAAATGAAGATGTATTGTTCACTTACTTTTTGTAATAGCACTCTTAGTTTTTGAGTTATTTCAAAAGTTGTGTGTTTTATCTAGTTATTGGTGTGTGACAGTGTATGTGTCGATACAATTGAAAAATGTTTCAAATAAAAGTTGTATTAAATGAAAAACTAAAGATTTTTTGTGGACTCACTTTTTGTCATAGCACTCTTAGTTTTTAAGATATTTAATAAATAGTGTTTTTTATCTAGTCATTGATTTGTGTCAGTGTGTGTGTTGATACAATTGGAAAATGTTTCAAATAAAAGTTGTAGGTAATAAAATATTAAAGATTTTTTGTATTTTCACTTTTTGTCATAGCACTCTTAGTTTTTGAGATATTCAATAAATTGTGTTTTTTATCTAGTCATTGGTTTGTGTCAGTATGTGTTGATCCAATTGAAAAATGTTTCAAATAAAAGTTGTAGTTATCAAAAAGTTGAAGACATTTTGAAAATAATAATGCTACAAATATTTTAAAAGTGATTTAATACGCAATTTACGGGGGAAAGTACTATGATGGACACATCACCATTTTTTAATATTGATTTAGCAGTATATTTTTAATTTCACGATATTTCAGTGATTTATACGCGTGGCGCATGAAGTAAAATTTCGAGTTTAGAAAAGCCCCGTGAAAATTTGTCTCGGGTCGCTGCGCGACCCTCGACAAATTTTCTACGCGGGGCTTTTCTAAACTCGAAATTTTACTTCATGCTTAGTCTGGGAGTGGAAATACTCGTTTAAAGCTTAAAATCGAACGATTTTTAAAACCAAAAAATGCCTGAAAATGTACAATGTATTTATGGAGGTATGTATACTTAAAAGAAAAAATCCCTGTTTGTATACTAATTAAATTTAAATATCAATAAAACAAGTTATTGCTATTGTATTTGAATTTAGAAAAAAAATAATTAAGTCTGGATTCGAACTATTTAGCAAATATACAAATAATTATCTTGAACAAGTTTCCCATCTTTCACGTGGTGAAACATATTCAACTATGATTTAATAAAGAAATCACTTGGTTAAATTTCACTAATATTAGTGAAATTTAACCAAGTGTTTTCTTTATTAAATCATACAAATAATTAGGTAACCAACTTTTGTTTTCGTAATACTGGGTGATCCATTTCGAGGTTCCTACTTTTTTAAAGAAAAAAAAAACACAGAAAATTCAAATTTATTGGAGAATGTTTAGTATCATTTGAAAGAACATTCTTTGGCATTTATTTTTTGAAGATTATGTCTATCAAATGTTGGCCGTTGCTACATCGATGGTCCATCCGTTGAGTCCAATTTTCGATGACTCGTTCGAGCATTTCGACTGGTAACTGGCGAATGACACGCGTGATGTTTTCCTCCAAGGCCTGAATCGAAGCGGGTTTGTCCGCATAAACTTTAGACTTTACATATCCCCACAGGAAAAAGTCTAACGGTGTGATATCACACGATCTTGGTGGCCAATCGACCGGCCCAAAACGTGAAATTATGTGCTCACCGAAATGTTCTCTCAATAAATCCATTGATTGATGCGATGTGTGGGAAGTGGCGCCGTCTTGCTGAAACCAAACGTCGCCGAGATTACGAGCTTCAATTTCAGGCAACAAATAGTCGATTATCATGGCACGATAACGGTCGCCATTGACGGTTAAGTTCGCACCGGCATCATTTTTAAAGAAATATGGACCGATGATTCCACCGGCCCACAAACCACACCAAACCGTTGTTTATTATTATTATGAAATGCCAAACAATACTAAACAAAAATAACATGACAACATGACACGACTCACACGTGATCTGTCAAAAAAAGGCTATTGAAAAAAGTATCTCTACTTGGATCACCTTTCATAAGCACGCAAAAAGCGGAAAAGCAGATGCAAATATTTCCCTTCTCAAAAAATGAAGAACAAAGAAAAGTGGATCAACATATTGCTTTTCATTTTTTGAGAAAGGAAATACGTGGATCTGTTTTTTCACTTACTCCTCATAATCAAAATAATAAAAATAATTCTTTTTGGCCAACATTCACCAATTACAAGACAATGTAATTACATATAATATAACTTAAAACGTATATAAATAAAAACAAATTTAAAGTTTAGTTACAATATTAAAGACCAAACATATGTTTACTTAATAGAAGACAACATCAAATCTTATAAAAACAAAAGATTTTCGTTTTGGGAATTTCTAATATTCAGAGTGTAGGATTTTCTGTTAATAAATTATTTAGGATTAGCTGAATTTCAGAATGTAAGATTTTTTCACGAAAAAAATATTTTTTCCACTTTTTAATGTTGGAGAAAATAGATAAACCAACAACCAAGATCTATTTTTGAGCATTCGTGATGAAAACAATTTCACAGTTACAAAAAATGTTTGTACTTTAAATTAAAGCTAATTCAATGCTTAATCTCCTACTTTTTAAATAATTTAAATCCGATGAGTATTTTATGAAATAGAGCACGATGAATCGAATTAATTTTGATGCTGCGTTTAAACTGTAATTGCAGTTTAAACGCTGCATTAAAATGCAGTCTTTTTTACATTTTTATTTTTACTTTGATATGTAGTTTATTTTATTTTTTTTTTATTATTATTTGGTTAAGAACTGACCTGTGTAAGACATGTACATTATTGTTGCATCAATAAATATGAATATGAATATGAATATGAATATGAATATGAATATGAATATGAATATGAATATGAATATGAATATGAATATGAATATGAATATGAATATGAATATGAATATGAATATGAATATGAATATGAATATGAATATGAATATGAATATGAATATGAATATGAATATGAATATGAATATGAATATGAATATGAATATGAATATGAATATGAATATGAATATGAATATGAATATGAATATGAATATGAATATGAATATGAATATGAATATGAATATGAATATGAATATGAATATGAATATGAATATGAATATGAATATGAATATGAATATGAATATGAATATGAATATGAATATGAATATGAATATGAATATGAATATGAATATGAATATGAATATGAATATGAATATGAATATGAATATGAATATGAATATGAATATGAATATGAATATGAATATGAATATGAATATGAATATGAATATGAATATGAATATGAATATGAATATGAATATGAATATGAATATGAATATGAAAAATTTGCCTTTTTGAAATAAAAGGTTGATATAAAGTTGAATTTTAAAAACACATAAAAATGGTTCTAAGGGAATGTATTTAGGATTAAAAATACTTTAAAATAGTTAAAATTTCGTATTTTTCTCATTAAAAGTGTGTTCATGGTGGATGCTGGAAGTGGGATTTTCATTTTTATGAATCGTTTTTTAAGCGATATTTTGCGAAATTTTTGGTGAAATGATTTTTTTTCACAGGAAAATAATTAGTTAAAGTTGTTTCTAACATCAAGCAGAGTATGTAGAAATTTTATCAGATTTTTTAAAAAATAAAAATTTTCATTGAAAATTCCAAGATTTCGTAAGGGATGGATATGGAAAAAATCGAGTTTATGACTTGAAAATTTTATTTTTTAAAAACTTAAAAAAAATTTACCAATACTCGTACCAACATTGTAAACAATGCGAGCAATTTATTTCCTAAAGAAAAAAAATATTTCGTCAATTTTTTCCACATTTTAACGTTAGAGAAAATAGATAAACCAACCAAAATCTATTTTTGAGCATTTGTGCTAAACACAATTTTACAGTTACAAAAAATATTTATACTTCAAATTCAAGCTAATTCAATACTTAATCTCCTACTTTTTAATTAATTTAAATGGAATGAGTATTTTATGAAATAGAGCACAATGAATAGAATAAGTGATAAAATCTAAAAATTTGCTTTTTCGAATAAAAAGTTGATGTAAGGATACATTTTAAAAACACATAACAAATGTTTTAATGGAATGTATTCAGGATTAAATAAACTTTAAAATAGTTAAAATTACATGTATCTATCATGGCAAGTGTATTCAAGGTGGATGCTAGAAGTTAGAATTTGAATCTTTTTATCGTTTTTTTAAGTAGTTTATTGCACAAATTTTTAGTAAAATGATTTTTTTTTACAATAATATAATAAGTTAAAGTTACTTCCACCATCATAGAGAATATGTAGGAAATTTATCAGATTTTTTTAAAAAATAAAAATGTTCATTGGAAATTTCGTATGCATACACTGTAAATTTTTCGAAACTCGTTGCATTTTTAAAAGATTTCAATTTGAATCTTCAAACGAGGGTCTCCCACTCCCAGACTAAGCATGAAGTAAAATTTCGAGTTTAGAAAAGCCTGAAAATTTGGATTGGCCGCGTGGCGAAGCGGAGCGGCCAATCCAAATTAGGCTTTTCTAAACTCGAAATTTTACTTCATACGCCACACGTATAAAACACTGAAATATCGTTAAGTTTAAAATATGCGGCTTTAGCAATTTAATACGTAACTGTGAATAAAACGTGAGTCAAATTCTGCGTTGATTAAATTGTTTAAAACAGTGATTATAGGCAACACAATAACTCTAACGTATATTAGGTTGCTTATAATTGTTGTTGTATGTGTGTGTTTTTTGAACTTCACTGTAAATCAGTGTTTTTAATCGTGGCGCATGAAGTAAAATTTCGAGTTTAGAAAAGCCTAATTTGTATTGGCCGCTCCGCTTCGCTACGCGGCCAATCCAAATTCTTAAGCTTTTCTAAACTCGAAATTTTACTTCATGCTTAGTCTGGGAGTGGAAAACACTCGTTAAAAATCCCAATTAACCGCTTTGAAACAACGAATTCCCGAAAATTAAAAAAAAAAAACGCTGTAATTATCGGTAAACGTGTTTCAAACATGTTTTTAATTGTTAATGTTTTATACGCTGTTTCAATGAAAATAACACGTTTTGTTAAAAAAAACTGTTTGTTTTAATTAAAATTAAAAAGAAACATTCTTTTAACAACTTTGAGTCCATGGGATAGGGAATCCATGAAACAAAATTATGATTAAAACAAAATCTTACAGCTGGCATCTCCATTTGCAATTTCGTTATTAATCAGGTATAATATTTCTAAATTTAAAGTATGTTATTAATTGATAGATGTTATTATAAAACGTAAACGCCTCCTGGGCCCGTATTCGCAGCACCGATATCATTTTGGGAAGAATTTACCAAACCGTATGGACTAAAATGACGTCATTAGTGTACAAGTTCTTGCTGATGGCAACTTTCATGGGTGCTGTGAATACGGGCCCAGAATTATTACAACTGCCTCGCAATATAATCCTTGATTGCATTACTTTTCGTCCAAATAATTACATTGGACTATAAGTTTCTATAATTGTCTGTGATTACACTCTAGAAATATGGGAGTAACCGGAATTTTCTCCAGCAAGAACACGCGACAAAAATAAATCAAAACGTTGCAAAATGTCATGAACAATAAAATTATGTATCAAATATTTGTCCAAATTGAAAATGCTGATGGGTTTTTCATCAGATTATTTATTTATTTATTTATTTATTCAAACGGTACACCTATTTAACAAAATATAACAAGAAAAAAAAAATATATACAAATTGATAACAAGTAAACTTAAATTACAGTACACTTAGCATAATTTAATACAACAGAGCTAAATAAGAGTCATACAATTTAATTTATTTTTAAATGTTGAGATTGGAATATTAAACATATCAAGATTCGGATTAACTTTATATATATTATTGTAGTAACGCATCATTCTATTAATGGGTTCATTATTACCATAGTTTGTACGGCAGAAATTCTCGCGAAACAGTAACTTACTACGTGTATTACATGGTATAATAAAATTTAGGCGTGCTAGTAAATGACCACAATTTATCAAACCATTAGCTAATTTGTACAAGAAACATATATCCATTATAATGCGTCGCTCTTCCAATGATTTTAAGTTAATACGAGCAAGCATACTACTGCGACTATAGATTTCGCCATGTGATCTGGTGCGATAAAACATATGTTGTAAGAATTTATTTTGCATACGTTCAATCTGGTAAATAGAATTATCAAAGTGCGGCGACCAGATACAGGTAGCATACTCTAATATAGGTCTTACCAAGGAGCAATATAACATCCGAATAGTGTCTGTAGAAAATGCTTTGCCGAATCTTTTGATAAATCCTAGAGTTTGAAGTGACTTACGGCAAATACTGTCCCTGTGATTAGCAAATGAGAGTTTACTATCAAATATAACCCCAAGATCTCGTATTACGCTAACTTGTGTTAATACTTGGCCATTTAATACATACTGGGAGTGTGTACTCTTATTTCTATAAAATTGTATATAATAGCATTTGCTAATGTTTAAAAATAAACAATTATTTGCACACCAGTAGTTTAAGTTTTGAAGATCTTCTTGGATTAGTTCAATGTCTTGGGTATTTGAAACTGATCTGAATAATTTTAAGTCATCCGCAAACAATAATACTTCACAATGTTTTATACAATTAACTATGTCATTAATAAACAATGAAAATAGAATCGGGCCGCAGTGAGAACCCTGCGGAACACCAGATAGAACGCTAATTGGTTTAGATACAACATTTAATTTAATTTTTTTTTCAAAGATTGAACTTATTTGTCAATTTAAATAAACGTTTTCAAAAGCGGCGGCTCACAGCCTAACTTCAGGGTAGGCCAGATACCCAAGGTAATATGTATCTTTTATTAAAAGGTGACTTTGTAGTGCAATTCCTTGTATTTACAAAGCGCAATCCCAACCTCAAATTTTGTGAGCCTTGGCGCTGTGGCCGACCCTGAGCACTATCCAAAATATGATATACAAATGGTTCGCAGGATTCAAGCGTGGAAGACCAACGTTTAATGACGATCTTCGCAAAGGTTCTCCATGCACCCCAGTTGTGAACATTTTTTGAAAGAGGGAATGGCAAAGCTCGACTGATGAGAAATAAATCAAGAAACGCGTCTATAGATAGCCTGAAAAATTTGACCAAAATTGTTACATTTGCAGTAGGTTACTGTATGTAACAGCAAACACTTGTATAATTCAATGTCCGTCGGGGTATTAGTTCGGGAAGTAGTTGTTTCAATGAGTGTTTGATATATTCTTTGTAAGACTAACTTGTTGTAGATTCCGAAAAAAATCGCACTTTTAATATTTTTTTAAATGATTCAATCAGATTGGCATGAGACATATAGGGAGATAACGGCATTCTTAGACATTTGCGTCGAAACAAATACATACGATTTTGCACGATTATTTGCATGTAACGAAGCTTTGCAGTCATTGGATCCCTCACAACTTGAAAGAAGAACAAAAACAGGAAATTCTGTCTATAACATCGTAACTAGTGACTAATCTTGGATATATTCATATGGGCCTGAAACTAAGCATCAATTGATTCTATGGGTGTTGAACCTAAAACCGAAGGGACCCTATCAAAACATCCACACTATTTTTGCGACCCATAATGCTGGTCTTCTATCTACTTTTTCGGCATAATTTTGATAATTTCCTTTAAATCAAAATGTAAGTAACTACTCGTATGTTTATATACAGGGCTATTCAAAATAAAGGAACAGATTTGAAACATCTATTTCTTCCAAACAACTAAAGATAGAAACACAATTCCAACAATTTACAACTTCAACAATTCGATGTCGCATATTTTCAAGAAAGGTTTTTGGGCTCCTTTTCGTAAACTGTACGAATACGCTCGACATTTTCATTCGATGTGCGTGGACATCCCGTGCTTTTGTGTTTGCAGATGCAACCATCGTCCACGAATTTTCGATGCCCCTGCTAAATCTGCTCATGACGAGGCGGGTGTTTATTAAACTGACATATATAATGGGCTCTAGTTTTGCTAATTATAGCACACAAAATGATTTTTCTTGTTGTATCGCCATTTTACTACAGACAATCAACAAACCAAATAACAGCGCCAATGAGGCCGTTCTTGGATGTGCTGCCTGGACTGTTCAAATTTTAAACTTTTGTCTGTCTAGGAACGTTGGAATTATGGTTCTAACTTTTGTAGTTTGGAAGAAATATACGTTTGAAATCTGTTCCTTTCTATTGAATAGCCCTCTATTTTCCAGTTTTTCCATTTAAATATGCTATTTATATTAAAAATTGTGTGCTAAATGTTACGCGAATTGTATATAAATCTTTAAAACCAATCACGTTGGTTTTGTTTTTAAAGCCAACTTTGCTAAAACAAAAGAATTAATGTTGTACAAGAAATCTCCGCTTTTCATAATCCCATTCTTGGGTATTCTTCAGAGAGACTGTGTGGATATTTTGATCGGTCCTAAACCCAAACCAACAAAACCTAAACTCACAATGACTACTGCAGAGGATGCCTTGACGATGGATGAGGAGGAGAGCGTTCTCCACTACCTCTGTGAATGCTCCTCACTGGCTGGAATAAGAAGTTTCTACTTAGGACGATTCTATATGGATTGATCCATCATAATTGAGGCGATAAGAGCAACAGTGGCCTAACCCACAAAAAAATGAAAATGCCAATAAAAGTAGATCTAACATCCCAGTGCAGTTACGATGCAAAATCTGCATTTATTGGAATTTTCATGTTTTTGTGGGTTGGGCCACTGTTGTTCTTATCGCCTCAATTATGATGGATCAATCCATATAGAATCGTCCTGAGTAGAAACTTTTTACTCCAGCTAGAGAGAGGCATTCACAGAGGGGGTGGAGAATGCTTTCCTCCTCCTCCATCGCCAAGGCATCCTCTGCAGTAGTCATTGAAAATGAACTTGTCCTTTTTTTGTTCTAATATAATAAAGCTATTTGGAAGTAGGTACACGTTGACATTCTATAATTACATGATAAATATGATAAAAGGATTCAGAAAGCATGAATATTTTCGCAACGGCTCCTGAAAGTAATTCGAAAATTATACAGAGTTTCGAATTTTTATCTCGCCAATGTGGGACCGATAACGATTCGTAACATAAATTTTCAGAAAATCCTCAGAAGGCGAGCGATTACCTGGGAAACTTTAAATAATTCGGCATATTTTATGATAATACTGACGCTATATTTTTTAAAAATAAATACATTATGGATTGTTTACAAATACGTCTAATGAAATATTTTTTTTGTATAAAAAATGGATAATTGAAGGAATGATAATAATTACAAGCCAATCTATCAAAACCTCTGATTATTTGTTATTAATACAATGCTAATAGATGATTTCAGACAAAAGCAGGAACTTATAGAGTTTTTTCTATTGCATTTCACTATTGATCAAATGCGATTCACTGGGCCTGTTTATCACAGACAGTTGGAAGTTTACCGCCAACTGTTGAAGAATTCTCTGATGACCGGATTGTTAATCGTGATTTTCGCAATCGTATACAATAGGCCGACAGTTCATTATATACCAACATACATCACAAACAAATCCAATGTTGATTATTTTCATGATCATATCTATAGATACAAATTCGATATAAGGTGAAATGCAATAGAAAAACTTTGTAATTAATCTAGAATTTGAAACTAATGTTAAAAAAGTGAACTGATATTTAAACTCTAGTTCAGAAAAGGGCTCAGTTTATAATGATTGTTACAATTGGTTTTACATAAATATTGCTTTATTAAGCAGAGGTCTACAAAACACTTAATTTTTCGACAGTTCTACTCATTTCGTCCACACAAGTTAAAGAAGAGTAGGTATAAAATGGAACATTACTTGTGCAGTTAATAATTAATTCTAATAATTTTTAGAACTTACCATTCGTGTTTTATTCATTCAATAAATAATATAGAGGGAATTTTTATTTTAAGTACATATGTAAACGCTGTAAATATTCAGATATTGAAGTTTAAAACGAGTGTTTTCCACTCTCAGATTAAGCATGAAGTAATTTTTCGAGTTTAGAAAAGCCTAAAAATTTGGTTTGGTTGCGTAGCGCGTTTGGTAAGAAAAATTCCGTATATTTAAAAATCATATTTATGCACACACAGTTGCGATATTTTATTGTAATAAAATGTTAAGTTTGATAACATAATTTAAAATATCTTCAGCAATTTAATTAATATTTAAAAATGTAAATAAAAAGTCTTAATAAAATGTAACCAAGTGCTTTAATTTAAATTTAATTTAAATCATCCAGTATTAGATTCAAAAATGTTTCAACACTGGTTAAGTGAGAAATTAATTAAAGATACTTAATAAAGTAGTATAAAATATAATTTAACAAATTTGAGATAACAAGAAAAACCTTTTAAACAAATTTAACGTTTAATACATGTTTTAAAAATATTTAAGATTTAAAACATGTTTAAAACAAAACGGTTTAAAACACGACTGCTGTTTTTAAACATGTTTAAAACACTGTTTTAAAACAAAGTGTTTTAAACATAACAACCCTGCATGGTGTAATATTAACATTTAAAGCAAACGTATTTATTGATTAGAAATCATTTTAATGAGAATGGAAACAAAGGGACATAAAGGGAAAGATCCATTAAATAAGTGTAATACATAAACAATGTGTGTGCCCATTTAGGTAAAGTATTCTGGAAGCGGAGGTGGGATGAACATTGCAATGTCAGATAACGTGCGCCGTGCTATGAATTCTCTAATTAAAGAGGAAAAGAAGAGAGCCTGCGGGGGCGAATTCCACCCTCTCCCAGGAAGGGATGCCACCGGGAAGAGAAATACTGTAATTAGATACACAGGGTGCGGAGGGTTCGAAAATTGGAACGGGGGGCGGCGGAGAGCGCGCGCTCCTCTGTCGGACCATGAAATTAGAACCTCGAATATTTATGCGAGCGAAAAGAAAAATATCCCCTGTGAAACTTGGTTTCCGTTTTTTTTTATGATGAAAGTCTATTTTGTAGTTATTGGTATTAAATAATGCATAAATCCCTAGTGAAACTGGTTGCCTTTTTTGAAGATGAAGATCAGTCTTGGAGTTAATAAGAAATAAAAAGGGAATTTTTCTTTTAAGTATACATTTTGCTGATAATTACAGCATTTGGTAAATTTGCAAGAATTCGTTACAAAGCAGCCAATTTGAAGCTTCTCACGAGTATTTCCACTCCCAGACTAAGCATGAAGTAAAATTTCGAGTTTAGAAAAGCCTGAAAATTTGGTTTGGTTGCGTAGCGCGAAGCGCGGAGCGACCAAACCAAATTTTCAGGCTTTTCTAAACTCGAAATTTTACTTCATGCGCCACGCGTATAAAACACTGAAATATTGTGAAATTAAAAATATACTAACGAATCATTATTAAAAATAAACTGCTCTAACCGTATGTCTTCTGGTATCTGGTATACGGGGGAGTGCGCATTGCTGCACTGCACTTAGACCTAATTAAGCCCATTGTGCTGTCTCCCACTACGGGTCACCCATCCTCAGCTCAGCCATCCCACCTTGTCTAGGTAGTCCAGTATTACTGAGGTGGGCTAATCCCTGATGATGTCCATCGTAGACCATCTGTCACCTAGTATGGATCCTCTCGTAGAGCATTCGCTGAGGATGTGCCTGGCAGTCTCGTCTCCAATTTCACACCCTCTAGAAGATGGAGAGTCAACTATTCCTATCTTATATACAAGGTGTCCCAAAAGTTTGGAAACGGTTGAATATTTCGAGAACACCTCATCGGATCAAGATGGTATAAAATACGTCTTTCTTTATTTTTAAAGCTCTATTTAGGCATGCTGTGCGATAGCCACCCACACCCCTCTGGGGGGTGGTTCGAGGGGGTAGTTTTGTAAGGGTGCCACTTTTCCTCCTGCATTATGCGATGTACTGAAGTCTTGCTGATGCCTTGAGCTTGCGACACTCTCCTTACAGAAATATGAGGGTCTTCTACGAAATGCTGCAACACTTCCACCTTCTGATCTTCGTTTGATGCCGTTCTTGGCCTGCCACTGCGTTCGCGATCCTTCACTGCTCCAGTATCTTCAAATCGTTTCACTGTTTTTTGAACCGTCGATTTTGACACTGGATCACGATGCGGATTGGATGCATTAAACATCCTTGCCACCTTCTCGTAAGATCTCACATTCTCCCCGGACCCACGCATCATTAATAATGATATGCGTTCACTTTCCGATAACCTCATCTCAAAACGACAGATAGCAGCTTAATTAATTTAGCTTTAAACTTTCTGAGCTATTACCCATTTCTTAGAATTTCACGGAGTCGTCGAGAACGTCAACATTGACAGTCCGAAATAAATGTTCAATAACTACACTTCTGTGCTTTCATTTAAAATTGTAAACATGACAAAATTGAAAAAAAATATTCGACGATAAACTGAGCGAACACTTCCTTTTTCCACCCTCCAGAAAGGGGTTAAGGTGTGGATATTTTGCAACTCCATAAGGAGTTTTTGATAGACAATGATACTCTGCAAGAAAAATCATTTTTGTCTAAAAAAAATGGTGGTACTTTTTTTTAAAATACCACTTTTTCTACTTTTAAAGGGTGTGTGTGTGTGGAGGGGAGTGGCAATTTGAAAAATTCATAAACCGTTTTTGATACAAAATGCAACAGTGCAAGCAAAATATTTTTTTTCGCAGAAAAATTCAAAACTACCCTTTCCACCACCGAACGGGATTGGGGAGGGAGTGATAAAACAATTAAAAAATAGGAGTTTCCATTTAAGTTTTCTAAACTACCCCCTCGAACCACCCCCCAGAGGGGTGTGGGTGGCTATCGCACAGCATGCCTAAATAGAGCTTTAAAAATAAAGAAAGACGTATTTTATACCATCTTGATCCGATAAGGTGTTCTCGAGATATTCAACCGTTTCCAAACTTTTGGGACACCCTGCATACATGCACCAGATCTGTAAATATGAAACCGGAATTTTTTAATAGAAAATACACATTTATTGTATGAAAATGGTACAAAATATTTTATTCAAAGTATTTCCCATCGCTAGCTACACATGTTTCCCATCTCTCTGCCAATTTGTGGATGCCACGCCAAAAAAATTGTTGATCGTTTAAGGCAAACCAATCATTGAGCCTTTTTTATGCATTTTTGTAAGAAGTGAAGCGCTGCTCAGCAAGTGCGTGTCCCATCGATGCAAATAAGCAGTCATCGGATAGAGCCAAGTCTGTTGAGTAAGCCGCATGCGAAAGTATTTCATCGCCAGTCAAAATTCGATAAGGAAATGATTTTCTTTTGTACCTGGTGAGCAGTATTTCGTAGGTGGTTTTTCGGTTTTCCTGCCGTCTTTCCTGTGGAACCCATCTTCCTACCTTCTGGACCTTTTTTATGGCTTTTAAACGTATAGAGGCGACTTCTCGTGTCACATTTAACTGATACGCAAGTTGCTGGTGCGTTTGAGCATCATCCTTATCCAACAATGCTTGCAATGCGGCGTCTTTAAACTATTTCGGTGGTTTTCCACATTCTTGGTTTCTCACGTGAAAATCGCCACTTTTGAATATTTTAAATCACTCAAAGCACTGTAATTTACCAAGAGCATGCTCATCGTAAGTTTCGACAAGCATTCGATGCGATTCTGCAGCAGTTTTCTTCGAATGGTAACAGAGAATCAATGCTGTCGGCGAATCAACATTTTTAATCTCAAAAACAGTCACCTTCAACGCTACGAACACATATCTATTTGTATTAAATTTGTATTCTTGTAAGTTAAAAGTCTTTAACAATTGATTGATAAGGCTGATAAATGTTGAAAGTTCATCTTCACTTTTATATAAATAAAACAATTTAAACACTTTCAAATATATATTGTGCATTCGCTACAATTGTAAATACAAGAATAAGGGACCAATAACACGACTTAACAGTCACTATATCGACAACTAGAGCCATTTATAAGCAAATTCCGGTTCATATTCACAGACCTAGTATGTCTTTCTTCATTCTTGTCTTTCTTCATTCTTGATAAGCTATGTGCGAATTCCATTACAATTTACTGTCTAACTATATACCTAAGAATTTGACAACTTTAGTAATATTAAATCTTTATTGTCCAACAGAAAACATATGCTCATAATGAGACAATATAGTTAAAAGATTTATAATTTTTCTTGTTTAGTTTTAAATTCAGTGTTTGTACATATTTGTTTTTTTGTATATTGTATTTTTCATGTAAATAGCATGCCGTTGAAATAAATAAATAAAAATAAAGTAATACATGTTAAAAAGCGTGTGGGATTTGATCTAGGTTTCATTTGTTTTGACAAAATTAGTATGATTATATAATTCAAAAATACTTGATTTGTTCCGAATCTGCTTCTGACATGGACAAAATCAAATCCTGCATTGATTAATACCTGAAAATGCACAGCGCATATACGTGTATACATTATATTGCGATATGTATACTTAAAAGAAAAATTCCATGTATGTGAATAATGTTGTTGGCGAAAAGGATATAAAGGTGTCCGCAAGCCATACACGGCACGACCGTCCCGAGTACAATATCGCAGTGATTACTTCGGCTCGTGCTGGAGCCTCTAAACTGCCATCTTCTCTGCTGGGACCGCTACCAGACTCAGACTTTTAGAGACACCTCTAAGCCCTAAGCGCAAGCACACCCGACTATTTTTATAGTCAAGGAAAACGTAAAAACGTTACATACATAATGCAAAACCGCAGCGTTTCTGGTGCTTTCATAATTTATTTCAATGATGGCGAAAAATTAATGCTGAAGCCGAGATGGAAAAACCAATTCGCTTTCGTAAATGCCAGGCGGTCGGATTATTTTTTGAGTTACGCCGCACGCGGTCTTTTTAATCCTCCACGCATAACATTACCATTAAAAAGCCTCCTCTATTCCGGTCCTAGGGAAGTCTACGATAATTAATGGTAATAACTCTCGGAAATTTATGTATAGATCGAAATTAAGAAATGTCAACGGATTAAGGAGTTGCGTTAGTTATGATTTTGTGCTAGGATTACTTAATTCCGTTTTTAGTGAATACAATAAATTCCATTAATATTATTCAAAAACAAGTAATACCCAAAAGTGAAGCTCATCATTTTGCGACATTTCTTAATATTATATTTATTTATATATATAAAAAATAAATGACAAAATACGCTCTAACAACAGTTTCCACTTTTTGGTTAAGAAATATTTCGAGTTTAGAGCAGCCTGAAAAATTGGATTAGTCGCATAGACGAATCTTTAATCCTACTTAAGCTTGGTTTGTATAAGTGAAATTCTTTATCTATTAGTACTACACGTGTTTTAAATAAAACACCAATTTTAAAATTATCAAACGAATAACACAAACTGGATAAAAATATAACGAATGTGTTTTTGAAATTCACAATAAATTAGTGTTTTAACTTGATTGAAGCCTAAATTAAACAACTAATACATCTATAGGGGCAAATGATTTTTCAGCTTCGCTTGGATTTTAATAATAATAATAATAATAAATGCCTTTATTAAAAGAGAGGTATGATACAGTATATATAAAAGTGTAGGGGAAGTTCAGTCAGCTTTATCTGTTACTGTTCTTCCACTTAACGTACTTAAAACATAGCATAGGTAATAAGTGAGTATTTTATAAGAAAAAAACAAACAAGTTTTTACAGCTTAAAACATAACATAAGTAATACATGTGAGTATTAGTAGAAAAGAAAAACAATATTCTACAGCACATTTGGTTTCTGATTTCACCGATCACAGAGACCACATTGGTGGCAATTTTTAATACATAGCATTTTTCTTTCAAGTATATATACAGGGAGTTTTTCTTTTAAGTATACATACCCCAAAATATCTTCAATTTGGTTCTCATTAATCACTTGATGAAACATGTTTACAATATTGATAATTAAATAAAAGTCACTTGGTTTACTATTAATGATTTCGATAGCTAACGCCATCTAATGCTTCGTAGTGGCATCGTCAGTAACACGAATGCACAAAGTGCATATACAGGTCACTGTTTCGTCACTGACGATGCCACTATGAAGCATTAGATGGCGTTAGCTATCGAAATCCATTAATAGTTTTCACATATTGGCTTGAAATAGTCAGAAATGTTCAGTATTCCTCAGCACTGGCTCGGGACCACACTGAAGAGGACCTTGAAGTCCGAAACGCGTCTGTGGGTATCTGGTGCCGGAATACTGAACACAAATTCAATTTTAGTCACTTGGTTTGTTTCACTACTATTTTTTTATTCTCTCCGACTAGTTTCGACTTATCGTCCTTCTCAAGGAGTAACACAGAAAAATATTTTACAAGATATACATACATATTTTTTTTGAAGGTCAGGTAATAAGGGCTTTGGAACTACCCAATTCTTAAAGCCCTTATTACCTGACCTTCAAAAAAAATATGTATATATAACTTGTAAAACATTTTTCTGTATTACTCCTTGAGAATGACGATAAGTCGAAACTAGTCGGAGAGAATAAAAAAAATAGTAGTGAAACAAACCAAGTGACTTTTATTTAATTATCAATATACCCCAAAATACTATATACGCTGTAAATCTTCAGATATTCTGTATTTCTAACATTGTTAAGAACTTGTGTGAATTTTTTGAGATTAAAAATAAAATACAAATTTTCGTCATTTATTTCAGATTTTTGCACCCAAAATGCTGATTTTCACTTGAATTTTTATATATTTTTTTAAATTTCAAAAAATTATAAGTAAACCTTTATTTGGCATCAAATCATACAAAATATTCCTTCTAATTAAAACAATACACTCTTATTTAAAAAAAAAAAAAACAAACACCAAAAAAAAAAAACTTAAATACCACCCATTTATCCCCCAACCAAATTATATCAAGCACTAAAAAAATCCTCTCTCCACCCTCAATGGACCAGACCGCCGCACTGTTGTGTCCTCTTCTCCTTTATTTTCTTGCAAACATTGATTCCATTTCCGCTTTCACACAGGCACATTTCCCATTTTATCCTACCCTCCGTCTTTATACTTTTACTCACTGCACAATCACCTAACCAATGCTCCCATTCATCCTTACTTTCTCCACAAAACACACACCGCGTATACTCCTCTCCCATCCATATCTTCTTGCCTCTCTCCTCATTTCCACATCTCATTCTTGCTAACATGCATACCTCCTCCTTTGTCAGCCCTCGTGTAATGTAGCCGGGAAGCCTACCGTGTACTGAAAGTGACATATCTCCCGCAATATGAACTGTTCTCAATACGCGTCAGTCTTGTTTGGAGCTCGACCTTTTCCAGTCTATTCGTCACTTCCAGCTCTACCTTTTCTCCTCGCCTTATTTTTTCCTCTACTGTACTTCCCGCTAGAACAACTCTGTTGTACATACCCTCTCTCTCAGTCATCCACATACCTCTAATACCTCTCTCCCAGTCTTTCTTATTTACCTTCCACATTTCTTTCAACAATCTGTCCTCCACTAAACCTTCTACTCTTCTTTCAAACCTCACTACCTTTCTCACTGTCATCCATTCTACTGGCATTCTGTTTAACTCCTGCAATACTATGTATCCTGGTGTTGTGACATCCAAATTCAGCATGCGTTTTAAGTATTGCAGGTGTATTTTCTCCACCCTACTCTGGCCTTTCATTCCCCACACTTCTACTCCATACATAATTATGCTTCTCACACAGGCATCCCACCATGCCATTTGCATTGGTATATTGTTACCGTTCCACACTTCTCTCAATCGTCCTATCGCCATTTTTGCCTTCTTACAAACATACTCGATGTGTTGGTTTCTGCTCCCATTATTTGAGAACAGATAACCCAGATATTTAAATTCACTCACACATTCTAGCACTTCACCCCCCCATTCAAGCTTTTCCTCTTTTTTTTTCCTTCCACCTCTATTCTTACACACCATCCACTTTGTTTTCTTCACATTTACCGTTAACTTTCGCTTCACCATATATCTTTCTAGCGTCCGCTTCATCTCTGTCAAATCTTTCATTGTACTTGCCAGTACGACAACATCATCTGCGTACGCTAGACTCCACACTTTCATCCTTCCAACAACCATTCCGCCTGCCTGACCCAGCTCCAGAACCCTTTCCATATCTGCTGTGTACAGATTAAATAGGAGTGGGCTAATCGGGCATCCCTGTCGCACTCCGCACTTCACATCAAAAGCCTCAGAACATTCCTCATTTACTCTCACCATACACCTAGTCTCTCTGTATACCTCATTCACCCAATTAACAATTTGCTCTGATACGCCCTTCTGCCTCAGACACTCTACCAAACGCTTCCTGTTTATGGAATCATATGCGGCCTTTAAATCTATGAACAATAAGTACACACTTTTCTTGTTCGCTAAAGCTCTCTCTACTATCCAGTTTAGTGTTACGATCTGGTCCATCGTTGATCTTCCTTGCCTGAAACCCGCCTGTATCTCTGGTAGCAGACACTTGTCGGAAACTTCCTTTTCGAGTCTTTCCTTGACCAACATGCTCATGATCTTGTATAGTGCATCCATTATGGTTATTCCTCGATAACTTTTTAAGTCGTCTCTGCCACCACCTTTATACACCGGAACGATTATGCCCTCCCTCCATTCTTCAGGAAATTTGTCCTCGCCTCTCCATATCCCATTTAACAACCTTAGCATTTTCATCTTCCCCTCCTCTGAACACAACTTCCATGCCTCAGCTTTTATGCCATCAGCACCTGCGGCTTTTTTATTCTTAATTTGTACCAGAACCGTCTCCAACTCCCCCATACTAAAATCGTTCAGGCCATCAAATTTTCCCCTGTGCTCCATTACGTGTTCCATCTCCTCTGCCCCTCCTAATAATTGGTTAAAGTGGATTAACCACTCCTCTAATTTAAATTCCCCGCAGGCTCCCTTAGTTTTCATATTTGTTTCTTTAATATATTTCCACATTTGTGCTTCATTTTTTATTTTTCTCACTCTTATTATTTCTTCTTTTGTCCATTCCTCTTCCTTCCTCTTGCATATGTCGTTAAATTGTTTCTTCGTTAGTCTAAGGTCTTCATCGCTTACATATCCGCTTCGCCACTTTCCAATCGTCTTTCTTAAATTATTCTTAACTTGTCTGCACTCCTCGTCAAACCACGTTTTTTCTTTACAGTCTTTCTTTCTCCTAGATTTTGTCATAGCCTTCTTTACTTCTTCCCTTAGTTGCTGCAGTGATGTGATGTTTCCAAAGCTGCACTTTTTTATTCTCCGTGCATAACTAGATTTCGCAGCTTGTGACCAGTCCCAAAATTCTAACCCTGACTCCATATCCCGTTTCCCACTGTTTTCCTCTCCTATTTGCACCATTACCGGAAAATGGTCTGAGCCCCACGTGTCTTCTACTCGAAAACTCATCACCTCTTCCCTTATTTCCTCACCAACCAGTATATAGTCAATCACTGATTTCCCTCTCGGCCCGACATATGTAAATTCGCCATTCCAATCACCTTCTGTACTTCCATTTAAAATTTCAAAACCCATCTCCTTTATATCATTGAACCACTCTACCCCTTCCTTATTTACGCTACTATCTTTAGACTTTCTCCCACGATTTTCCTCGCCATCTTTATCTACACTCCTTATCCCCATGTTGCCTATTCTTACATTCCAGTCGCCTCCTAATATCCAATGTGCCCCCACCCCCTTTTCTCTTTGTCTTCCTTTCACCACCTTTAAAATATCCTTAACTTTATTTTGACTGTATATTGTCACTACTCTATATGTCTCTTCTCCCCTTATACATATTCTTTCCATCGCATATTCCTCATTTATTTCATCATTTTCCACTTCTTCTACCGCTGTCCTGACTCCTGTTACAATCCCTCCTTTGCTTCTCCCCCTCTGGCTTTCCCTTGTTGCTCCTCTACATTTCCACCTAAAACCCTTCGGCATTTTTTCTTTAATTCCCTCCCAATCCTTCTCTTCCACCCACGTCTTGACTAGCCCTACAATATCTTTGTTTTCCACCCATCCTTCCAATTCCGTACGTAGCTGTGTATCTTCAACTTTCCTTCTAAGGCCCGCTATATTCCAAAAAGCAACTCTAAGCCTGTAGCTGTCCGCCTCCTTCTTCCGTCTCTTTATTTCGTGTTTAATACCTCTTCTCCTTTTATGTTTACTACATCCTATTTCTCTTATATTTCTTTCTCTGTTTCCATCATTCATAGCTTGGTTTGTCCAGTGTTGATTAGCCGGCGTGTCCATCATAATTAGTTTTTTGTCTTTTTTTCCAGTTGATCCCATCGGTACAGCTCGTTATTTATCCAAATTTTCTGGTAACCCACTTTAGCACTGTTACCTTTTTCCCTTTCTTCGTTTGCGCGCTGTCTCAGGTTCTTTTGTATGTTTCTTTCTTGTGCTGTCATATCGTTTTCAATATATATCTTTGAACCTTTTAAGTTGCCTTTGCTTTCCATAACCGCTTTTTTCTCTTGCCAGTTTTTCATTTTCGCAACAATTATTCCACTTTTAACTTCGTATGCTTCAATTATGCTAAAAAAATTAACAGAGGTTTAATTTAAGCTGTTGCGCAGTTTTGTTGCTTAAAAATTGTGTCCAGTCAAACTAAAAAATTTGAATATTGCTCGGTGTTTACAATTTTATTTTTTTGTTTTTGTAGAGTTTACAATTTTTTTCTGGATAAATTAAATGCCTCACATTATTTTTACCATTGTTAAAAAGTTGTATGAATTTTTTGAGAATTAAAAAAAAATACAAATTTTCGTCATTCATTTGAGATTTTCCACCCACAATGCTGATTTTCACTTGAAAGTTTATATATTTTATTTAATTTCAAAAAATAACAAACGTTGCTTTTAACATTGGAAACTATACCAGCAATTAATTTTCTGAACTAAAAAATGGTTTCACCAACATTTTTAACTTTATCAACAAACAAATAAAAATTAATAGATTTACTAAAATCTCAACGTTGGATGTTTGTACTGAGCACAATTTTTAAGTCACAAAACTTTTTTTTATTTTAAAGGGCGATGGACGGGAAGTCGTAATTATTATATTATTATTATTATTTAGATTCAATTCGCAAAAAAATCACGTTAAAATAACACAATTTCGACTTTAGGTGCAAATAAGTTGAAAACTATCAAAGGAGAATTTTCAAAATTTTACGTATTTTGAAAGAGCATAGTTTTATTAACACCAACAAATAGTTTTTAAAAGTTCATCTTTAATTTTTTGAGTAATGACGTTCTTTTAATCCAACTTCTACAAAAATCAGGGTGAAAAAACACAAATCTTGACTTTTAGTGAAAATAAGTTGAAAATTCAATAATAGGTTTTTTGTCATTCTCAATCTCAGAGCATACTTTTCTCAATATCAGCAGAAAGTTTGATGCAAATTCATGATTAATTTTTTGAGTTATGATTATTTTAGTTCCAAATGCTGAAAACTGCAATTTCTATAGAAATATTTTGTTTATACAAATTATATTATTCTGTCTAAACTGTTTTTTCTTTCTGCGCTTCAGTTAGACACCCCCCATGTAAAAATCCTGGCTACGCCACTGATACCCATAGAATCCGGGACGAATGTTTCTCGTCAAAAAAATTATTCACCCCAGGCGAGACTCGAACTCGTATCCCGCAGTGGACTCACAAAAACAAAAACGTATTTGACATTAAATTTAAGCTGATTTTATCCAAATCAAAACACATTTTTAAGGAAATTAAATTAAATTAGATTTATATGAAACATACAGCTTTAAGCGCATTAAGTCAAAATCAAAGTACTTGTACTTTTCTGAGAAAACAGAATTTATTAGTTTAAAAATTGAAATGTACTAAAAATACTAAAAAGGCTTTTCTAAACTCGAAATTTTATTTCATGCGCCACACGTATTAAACGCTGAAAACACCGAAATATTATAAACAAGCGAACCTCACTTGCAATCAGCGTCTTATACGCGTGGCGCATGAAGTAAAATTTCGAGTTTAGAAAAGCCTGAAAATTTGGTTTGGTCGCTCCGCGCTTCGCGCTACGCGACCAAACCAAATATTCAGGCTTTACTAAACTCGAAATTTTACATCATGCTTAATCTGGGAGTAGAAAACACACGTTAAAAAAATACTGAACAACTTTTCAAAATACCCTTTAGATTTGTTTAAAATATTTATAGAACCGCTTTTATTACTCCCGGAAATTTGGAAGTTAATGGCGAACGATATTAATTATTTAACGCGAAAGGGGAACAATTCGGGAACAGGATTGCGCCAATAAATATCGGAACATGACGTTCACTGCCGGCAATATCTGTTAATTGCACGGAAACGCCGGGGAAAACGGGAATTTGGGAAATTTGTATGTGTGTACCCCCAGCTAGGTAAATGTGATGAGGCCTGCATAAAAAATGAGCCCGCCGGGGATGAATCGATCGTTTTTCGGGGGGAAAGGGGGTTTAATAAACTCACACAAATATATTAACCCGAAAGTAAATACGATTGATAAAATCAAATCATTGTATTTGAATGATGAAATAATAATTTTTAAGTTAATTTAGGGTAAAACAGTAGCTTTGAAAGAATCACGAAACACAAAGTAAATCTATCAACTCTTAAATTTTTAGAATTTAAGAAATAAAGGGTGTTTTTTAGAGGTATAGACAGGGGTGTGCTAGAGCTGGCTCGTACCGGTTCGGGCGAGCCGGTTGTTAACATTTTTGGAAAACAAAATTGAGTCAAAATCCTCTCTTAAACATACAAATTTTAAATTTTATGTTATCAAAGTATTACTTATTTACATGTTTCTTATCATATATATTTCTTTCATACCTTAAATATTGACTTTACCTTTACTTTTTCCTTGATTTGTTTATTACCGAGCCGGTTGTTCAATTTTGGCAGCACACCCCTGGGTATAGAACTTCTTTTTCAAATAAAACCCATAAAAATAAATAAAAGAACAGATGTTTTGGCTTTAATAGGTAATTAATGTAATGGCATTTCATGTTTAAACATAATTTTGGGTATGTGTCCACCGCAATTCCGTCTTAGATGAACCATTCTATTGTTCAATTTTACATAACTTTTTCTAGTGTGGTCGGGCTAATCTCTCCGCGTTGACTTCTAAGTCTTTAATCGCTGCTACTTTATCAGCATAGACAAATTATTTGACGTAGCCCAGAAACAGTAGTCTAAAGGGATCAAACCACATGATCTAGGCAGCTAATTAACAGGCCCACATTTTGAAATAATCTGATCACCAAACTTCTCTCCCAAAAATGGAAGGATTTCACGCGCGGTGTGGCAAGTTACGCCGTCCTGTTAAAACCATTTAGTTCTCAACAGATTTGCATTGACGCTGCGGATCAAAAAACTTCGAATCATTGACCTGTAGCTTTTCCCATTGAAAGTAACATTGAGTCTGTCTTGATTTTTAAAAAAGTAGTGGCCAATGATACCTCCAGCATGCAATCCACTCTACAAGTTTGACGCACAGAAATAGAAAATAGATTTTCACAATTTCTAATAGTTACTGGACTGTGAGCTTTGACATGATAATTTGCTAAAGCCTACTGAACAAAATTGTCACCAACAGTTTCCCATTCTGACATTGGTTTAAGAGATATCCATGATTAAAGTTCTATACCTCTAAAAAAAACACCATTTACAATGTAAATCTATCAACTCTTACATTTTTCAGAATCATGAAACCCAATATAAATCTATTAACTCTCGAACTTTTCAGAATCACGAAACACAATGTAAAACTGTCAACTATTAAATTTTTCAGAATCATGAAACACAATATAAATCTATCAACTCTTAAACATTTCAGAATCAGAAAACACAATGTAAATCTATCAACTATTAAACTTTTCATAATCAAAAAATACAATGCAAATCTATCAACTCTTATTTTTTTCAGAATCACGAAACACAATGTCCATCTGTTAACTCTTCAACTTTTCAGATTCACTAAACACACTGTAAATCTATGAACTCTTAAACTATTTGGAATCAGCAAATACATAGATCTGTGAACTCTTCAACTTTTCAGAACTACGAAATACAATGTTAAACTTTATAATACAACTCTTAAACTTTGTGAAACTCTCAAACTTTTCAGAATCACAAAACACAATATATATCTATCAACTCTTCAACATTTCAGAATCACGAAACACACTGTAAATCTATGAACTATTAAACTTTTTAGAGTCAGGAAATACAATGTAAATCTATGAACTTTTAAACTTTTCAGAATTACGAAATACAATGTGAATCTATTAACTCTTGAACTTTTCAGAATCACGAAATACAATGTAAATTTATCAATTCTTAAATTTTTCAGAATCACGTTACACGCTGTAAATCTATCAACTCAGAGCGGAATTTGAAACAAATTCAATTTGAAACTTTAAACGAGTGTTTTCCACTCCCAGGTTAAGCATGAAGTAAAATTTCGAGTTTAGAAAAGCCTGAAAATTTGGTTTGGTCGCGTAGCGCGTAGCGCTACGCGGCCAAACCAAATTTTCAGGCTTTTCTAAACTCGAAATTTTACTTCATGCGCCACCCGTATAAGACACTGATTTCAAGTGAAGTTAACTTATACACAATAATTCGATGTTTTGAGTGTTTAATACGCGTGGCGCATGAAGTAAAATTTCGAGTTTAGAAAAGCCTGAAGATTTGGTTTGGTCGCTCCGCTTCGCGGAGCGACCAAACCAAATCTTCAGGCTTTTCTAAACTCGAAATTTTACTTCATGCTAAACCTGGGAGTGGAAAACACTCTTTTAATGTTTCAAATCTAACTCATTATAAAAAATAAAAATTCCCTGTATGTAACGATTAGAAAATAAAGTATGAAGAAAGGACACAACAGTGTTAATTATTCGTTAATTATACTCTCCAGAAAACTTAAAAACATACATTGATTAAATAATTTGATTGTGAGTTACGTGAAGATCAAATTGATTTGTCGAATAAAGCACTAATAACCTTTCTTCACACTTTTATTTAGATTACCAAATGTACATTTCGGACACAAAGTGACCATTATCAATGTATTAACGTTAACACAGAAATGTACATTTGGTAATTCAAATAAAAGTGTGATGAAAGGTTAATAGTGCTTTATTCGTCAAATACATTGATTATTAGGCTTATTGAAATATCAAATGGGTTTGTTGGAACAAGAATTTGTAGCAATACCATTCCTACGACTAAACTAAAATTTAATTTCTGTAATCCAGTTTAAAGTATTTAAGAAGATCTAGCTCCAATTTGAAAAACTGTTTTTATTTTTCAATTTTCAAAACATACTTCAAAAATTGAAAAAATAACTCGTTCAAATACGACCATGTAAACATTGATGAGAGATATAAGGACATATGATGATCTCTCCATAATTCAACACACTGGAAACGTGCAAACGGTTTTATAATTCAGTTTGCGTGGGGACGGGGCAATCGCACAATCAGCGTCGGAATCGAGAGACGAGGAAATTTAAAAAATTCAGCGGGGATTTTCGATTTTCGTCCAGAAAATCCATTCGGAATTTACGTCCGATCGGCCATCCCTCGCTTATTATCAGACGGTGCCGCTTTTTTTTCCGGTGCTCTCATAAATATTCAAAAAGGCCCGATACGGGAGGACCGATAGGCGGCCATTTACACATTTCTGTAATAAAATTATTTCGTCCCAGCTGTTTCGTTTAACCCAGAAAAATAGGTGCTCTTTATGGATATTAGTAGTGGACGATATTGGTTTTACGACGAAAAGTTAAGATAATGATTTAAATATACCTACATATTTAATATTAATTCCAATAAGAGCACACTAGAAAAAAGTTAATTAATCTCATGCCTCAACTTAATCGTGGCTAAAAAGTTAACCCACTGATTAGTACTTCTTAAAGACAACAACAATTTTATTCACAAATTGTTTACACATTTGCATTTTGATGAATAAGTCATGCTTGAGATATCTTGCAAATTTTACCCATTTCAATTTTCTCAAATTTTGATTTGAGAAAATGAAATAGTCTAGGAGTTATTGGCCTAGAAGACTAATTTACTAATGATGGCAATTATCTATTTTTTACAAAACATGTTGCCAGGTTTAATGCAGGATATTCCACTTCAGACCAGAGTTAACATGTAGTTTCGGTATGATGACGCACCTCCTCATTGTGAAATAAATGGAAAAGGAGGTCCAATTCTCTAGCCTCCGAGGTCACCAGACCGAACGCCTCTATAGTATTATCTTTGACACATGAAAAGTTAAGTTTATTCAAACAAATTACAGACCAAAGATAAGTTCATTCAAAATATTATGGCTGCAGCTGCATCCATACGAGACGACCCAGATACTCTTCAGAGAGCTACGTCTTTTTTATTACAAGAGCAAGAATGTACTGTCAGGTACTTTATTCTGCATGTTCTTTGCTTTCTTATATTTAATATTGCCCATAACTCTTAAATTATTAAGTTTTAGACAGAAGTATATAAAGCATTTTCGACTAAAAAATGCCCAAGGAAACTGTCCTAAGCTATGCGCATCGTGTCACGGAACATCTTGTATATTAGGAATTAATCATTTCAAGTTGACACTAAATAAATTTAACTTTAGAAATCACCAAAGTAAATAATTGCGAGGAAGCCCTAATGGCGCTGATGGATACCCAGTTTCCCTCCAACTCAAGGGGGGGTCGGCACTAAAGAGGAGCTGCCCTATACATGATATCTTGAGTGAACACAAATTGGCTTGGAGTGTAAAAAGCTTCAAGCCTTTTAAAGCTGCAGGCCCTGACGGGATGATTCCTGCTGAATTACAGATAACCTCAGATATTATAAATCCCTGATTGGAAGTAATATTTGAAGAATGCCTAACTTCATCGTACGTCCCTCAAAGATGGAAAGAGACAATTGTGGTGTTTATACCCAAAGCAGGGAAAATAACCCACTCAATACCGAAGGATTATAGGCCAATCAGCTTATCGTCCTTCTTACTCAAGACGTTGGAGAGGCTAGTTGAAGCGTACATAAATTAACACATCAATCCAAACCTTTGGTCAACTAGCAAACACGCTTATACTAGGGGCAGATCAGTGGACACGGCGCTGCACGCACCCATTAGCCAGGTTGACAAGTCCATGTTCAATAAAGAGTTTACGTTGGCGGTATTTCTGGATATCGAAGGAGCCTTCAACTTTGTGCAGCCAGAAGCGATTCTGACTGCCCTCAGAAACCTGCAAATGGGCTAGCCGATGTGCCTCTTCATAGGGGGGCTGCTGGCGGGGAGGCAGCACGTTGTCTCCTCGCTGGGTAGCTCACACTCAAGAAGAGAGGTTAATAGGAGTACCCCTCAAGGCGGGGGTCCCCTCTTCGCTACTATGGAATGTAGTCATAAATGACTTACTGAAAGTACTAGAGTTTGTAGGGTGTAGGGCAATTGCCTACGCTAATGATGTGACCCTTGCGGTCTCGGACAAACACTTAAACATCCTATCCGAACTTATGGAGCAGGCACTCCGCAAGGTAACCCGCTGTGAGAAGTGTGGACTAGGAGTAAGCCCTCTCAAAACTGAGCTTGTACTTTTCAGCAAAATGCATAAAGTTCCGAACTTCAAAGTTCCTAGTCTAAACGGCATGGAACTGGTGGTAAAAGAGCAAGCTAAATATTTGGGCATTCTAATTGACAGGAAGCTTAGTTGGAAGCCCAATATTCAGGAGAGCAAAAGAGCAGTAGGCAAGGACTGGGGACTGAAACCAATCGTTGTTCACTGGATGTACACGGCCGTGGTAAGGTCCAATATGTTCTACGGAGCCGCAGTCTGGTGGACTGCCCTGGACAAAAGGATCCACCAAACTGCACTGGGCAAGGCTCAGAGAGCCGCCAAATTGCTCATACCGGGGGCGGTCAGGTCCACCCCCTCCAAAGCGCTAGGTATAATACTAAATCTAGCTCCAGACGACCTCTACTGCAGGTATGCTGCAGCTACTACAACAATCAGAATCAACTCAGTTGGGATATGGAGCATTAGCAAACAGGGCCATGGAAGGATTCTGAATGAGCTTGTCGATATCCCCCTGAAGACTGACAGCTGCACTCCAGAAATTAATTTTGAAAATAAGTTCTCCACTTCCATCCCGGACAAAACCAAATTGTTAGAGGGCAAGATAGTTCAAGGTAAGGACGTCTGGCTTTTTACTGATGGTTCCAAGTCTGAAAACAGAAAGCGGGAAGAATCTTCTCACAAGATTTCAACTTCAAAAAGTCTTTTAGACTTCTAAACCACTGTAACATTCTTCAGACAGGGGTCATGGCCATCCAAATGGCAGTGGACTGGAACCACAAAATTGACCGGGGAACAGCATCAGGTTCATTACTGATAGCCAAGCCGCCATTAAGACACTGAATAATCCGTACTACACCTCGAAGGTGGTCAGAGACTGTAAAAAATCGCTAAATAGGCTTGCAAATAACTGTGACGTGGGACTCATGTGGCTAATTAGTCACAGTGATATCAGGGGGAATTCAATTGCCAACGACCTTGCAAGGAAGGGGGCAAGAATGAAGGGCCTGTCTACTGAACTCTCCACCCACATTCCTCTTGTGGAATGCAAGAGACTACTTAGGGATCAAATAATAGCAACATTCAACCATAGGTCGATAGAAGAAGATAGGTGTCTCAAAACAAGGCAGCTATGGCCTCTATGTGATACTATAAACAGCAACAGAGTAATTGCATTTAGCAGAATCGACATAAAGAAGGCGGTAGCAGAGGATGCCTGGATGTGGAAGAGGAAGAGACGGTACTCCACTATCTGAGACAATGTCCTGCTCTTGAAGAGAAAAGAATCAAGTACCTTGGTATGCACTATGCGAATGGACTAGCGGACCTCACACCCCTAGGTGTAAGAAATCTGATCGGGTTCATTAGGTGCTCGGATTGGTTTGTATGGGTAAGGAGGGAGGGGAGATCTGACTCCTTTTTACCCTTATGGTATCACAAGGGGCCCTTTGGGCCTAAGTGAGCGGTCTAACTGCTGCCATTGAAACCTAACCTATAGTAAATAATTTAACAAAATCAGGATTAAAACTGATTTTTAACGTGTTACATATTGATATCTTGTAAATTTAGAGTATTGGGGAATGTATTTTTGAATGCGATATATTTTTGTATTATTTTATTGATCACAATAATTGATTATTTTCATTCCATCATTACATGGGAAAGTTTTGATTAGGTAATATTTGACTAACAAGTGTTTTCAACTTCCTGATTAAACATGAATTTCGATAAAAACACATTATTTGAAATAGGTAATTAATTCATTAATTGTCTCTACGGAATGCATTGTTTAGAAGATTTTATTTAATTCTGTGTTAAAATATTTACAAACTGAACTATTCAGTGAACTTTTTGCAATACAATTTCGCAGAATGAGCGTGGATTGCCGAGACCGCGTACGGATCCGCCAAGTATGTGCGTTGTTTGGCGAAACTAACTACAGTTTTGGCGCGTTACTGGCGTGTTAGAAATATAATTTAATTACATGGACACTTTAGCAGCAACCCTTTTGTGCTTTAGTCGGGCCGTAAATCCCGTGATGCGGCGCAATATCAGCAACCCCCGCGGAGGCGGAGAGGGGCGGGCTTTTGGAGGGGATTAAAAAGATAAGGGAGAACGTGCGAACGCAGGGATAACAATAATCATAACACTAAGACGCCTTCCGAAGTAGGAAGACGCTACCTTTAGTTGCTGTGTGAGTGTGGAAAGTTTTCTAAGGGTAATTTCGAGTTTATTTTTTTTGCTTTATTATACAAAAATACACTATTACAAGATTATTAACGTAAAAAACTTAAAAACGAGAGACATTTTAGAAAATTGACGACATATATATATATATATATTTATTTTAAAAGTTTAATATTTTTTTGATATAGCATTAATATTCAATATTAGTAAAGTAAAGTAAAGTAAATTTATTTACGGTAAACACCATTTGTACATAAAATTACAACGTAATATAATTAATTAATTCACTATTTTACATTTTCTCTGCTAAACTTGGCATTGTGAAAAGAAAAATTAGACCAAGTTTAATACCACTTCATATTTTTATTAACAGAACACTACTAAAGTTTCGACATTTTTAGTGTAATTTTCTAGTACGTGACCAACAATGATTGTTCGATTGATCAATGTAAATCGTACATTACATTGATCAATCGTACAATGATTGTTTGTCACTTACTTGAAAATTACACTAGAAATGTCGGAACTTGAGTAGTGTTATTTTTTTATTGGCCTTAGTAACTATGCCCATTAGCCAGCAATCTATATTTTAATGGTTTAACCAATTCTATATCCAAATTACATATAGGACGCCACAACACATTCACACTACAACGAAGGACCCGGATGGAGTCATTATTATTATTTATAAATGATTTAACGCATGGACCCGCGACCTCTGGGTCTGTGGGTAGGGTCTCAACCCATTCGGCTACTAAGGCCCCAGTAGTGTTCTTTTAATAACAATATATAGTAGTATTTAACTTAGTCAAAACCAAGAAACTAGCATGCTTTGGACATGTGATGCGCAGCGAAAAATGCCGCTTTCTCCAACTACATTCTAAAGGGCCAAATTAAAGGCAGAAGGGATCCTGGACGACGCCAAATATCCTGGTTGGAGAACCTAAGTCAGTGGCCGGGAATGACATTCGTTACCTTATTCAGATATGCCAGGAACAAAGTTATTTATTTATTTACGGATTTCTACTTTTTACAGTATTACATAAATTACAATATATAAATATCGCGCTCAACACTTAATAAAGTAAACTAAACAGAAATTTTAGTAACGTATAATAACATCGAGATCAATAAAAGATAAGTGGCGTTTAAACACATTATATGAATTTTAAAATGTTATAAAATTTGGATTTAACATCAGCATGTTGAAATACTGCATTATGCGTGAAATTGGGCTATGACTGGGAATGGGAAGATGCTGCCAAAAGTGCTCACCTGAGAAACACACCTGGTCTGCGTCAGGCGAAAAGGTTCATCGCCTTCTCTGCTGTAAGAGCCCAACAGTTTCTCAGGTTAAGCAAGGGCAACCTAAGGCTCATAACCGGCCTTCTAACTGGACACTGTCCTCTGAAGTACCACCTCACCAAGATGGGTCAGACAACTGATGCCAACTGCAGGTTCTGCAACGAGGCACAAGAAACAGCAGAGCACCTACTTTGTGAATGCCCTGCCTTGTCCCTTCAAAGAGGGAACTACCTGTCATCGGCCACTTTAAACACCGAGGAATTGGTACACATTAACCCTCAAGTTATAGTAGACTTTATAAGAAGTATAGACATTGAGGGGCTCAAGTAGGTCAGGGATAGTTACAAAAGATCTTTTAGGTCGAGGTAACTTCGAAAGGCCCAGAGGCCATACGACCCACCGACCCCATAACATAACATAACATAACATGACTGCCATAATTTGTGTGGTGGAAGTTTAACTTGAACAATCGCCTGTTACGAACAGTTGTATTAAAAAAAATTAAAATTCAATAAAGAAATGATTGGAATCCACAAGTCTATTTGTCAGCATAAATCTATAACACATATCCAGTGTAACCCTTCGGTATTGTAGGGATTTTAAGTTAATTGTAGTCAGGATGTGCGACCAACTGTACTGCACCCGACCATTATCTCGAAAGATTAATATTCTCCGTTTCATTGTCCCAATCATGCACGATTGTTTCTCCATTGTCTTTACCTGAACCACTTCGGACTTCCCCAATGCCCATTCTAAATGAAACCAGCAATAGAAATTTATTTTAAACTTTCTCAATTGACTTAATGTGGTTTTTTGTAATTAGAAGACCAGATAACCGAGCAGTATTCTAACTGCGGTCTTAACAAACTCACATACAGAGTCCTAAACGTATCCAAAGCGAACTGTTTGGTCTAACATAATAGTTGGCTATCCATAGAAGATAAATACTACAAGAAGATAATTTTTCTATTCACTGCTTGACATGGAATACCACATATCAGTAAAGTAAAGGTCGCAACAATCTTTATGTTCAAATTTTGCATTTTTGTTATTTCTATTTTTACATTTACATTACGTCTGTTCGTTCTCACGTAAACCTTAATAAACCAAAGAACAATTTCGGGCCACACAATCACAAAGAAAAGAAAGGAAGAATAATTAGCGCGACTAGCCAATAAATAGAGAGATTACCATCTAATTTCGCTGTACCCAATCGTGGAAGTCGCAGCCGAAAACTTACGACTGCGGCAACGGATTGCTCTCCTCCTCGGGCTCTCGGAGAGAGAATTTACATAGAGGCAGAAAAAATGTGTCACATTAACATACCGGTTTTCTCGGACGTTTCGAATTACAGCTTATTCGAATGCAGTATCCTTGTTACTATCCGAGGCGTGTAATAATTTACTCGGTGAATATATTGTTGGCGGACGGATCGGGAGATACGCTAAAAACTCGTATATCTCGACTGATTACTGGTTATGTATGAACCTTCTTCTCCTTTCAGTAAAAAAAAAACAACTTTTAAATACTTAGTAACTAAACAATGAAACATTAATAACATCGAAATAAAGGAGTGGAATTTAAAATGAATAAAAAAAAGGTTTATGCTAGGAGATTAGAACAGTGGTCTCCAAACTACGGCCCGCGGGCCAAATCCGGCCCGTGACTTGCATGAATCCGGCCCGCGATTGTTTGTAATTTTTTTTGTAAATGTCATTTTTTGAAATATTGTAACAATTGTTCCTTAAATTTTTCATAATTTTATAAAATTAATCGGATCTTGGCCGACTTCATTATGTAGAAGATAGTTTGGAGAACCAGGGATTAGAATATGGAATAAGCTAGGAGATTAGAATATGGAATAAGCTAGGAGATTAGAATATAGAATAAGTTAGGAGTTAAGAATGTAGAATAATCTTAGAACTTAAAAACAAAAAAACGTAAATATTCAGGGACCATCCAAGAAAATGGGAAACTTCGAAGGTTTCTAAAATTTTTTTTTAGAAAAAAATATTTTTAGAAACATACGTATTAGTAAGATGTTTTAATCATCTTTTATTAGTACCTAAAGTTGCCAAAAATTGAATAACAAATATGAAATATAAATAGAGAATATTTCACATTTGTAATTCAATTTTTGTCAACTTCACCTAATATTAAAAGATGATTAAAACATCTCGACACGTTTTTTTCTTAATAAACTATAAATTTGATATATTTAAATAAAATAAAAATAAAAATAAAATACGAGTTAAAACTATTTACAAAATTAACAGATTATTCAGTCATAAAATTTACTGATTTTACAGAGAATTCAATCAATTTTAACATTCTTCATAGAAAAGTTATCTTTTATCTCATCTAGTTTTTCATTCAAGGATTTTTTTTTTCATTTTACGTATCTTGGTAAATACGTTGAAAATTTTTAAATATTCGTTATTTTCATAAAATCCATCAATTTGAAGCTTCTAATGAGTGTTTCCTATCCCTGATTAAGCATGAAGTAAGATTTCGAGTTAAGAAGAGCCTGAAAATTTGGTTTGGTCGCGTAACCAAATTAATTGTGAGGATTAACTTGAAAAATGTCTTTTGTGTGTTTTTAAATTTATCGTTAAATCTCTGTTTTACACGCGTGGCGCATGAAGTAAAATTTCGAGTTTAGAAAAGCCCCGTAAAAATTTGTCTCGGGTCGCTGCGCGACCCTCGACAAATTTTCTACGCGGGGCTTTTCTAAACTCGAAATTTTACTTCATGCTTAGTCTGGGAGTGGACAACACTCGTTTTTAGAAGTTTCAAATTGCAGGATCACTCTAGATTACTAAGTTTATTACCATTTTATAAAGGCTACAGCTCGAAGAATAAATCATGGTCTTCGGAGACCGAAGGACTACAGGGAATCGAAGTATTTTTACAAGAAAACTAAGAATATCTGAAGGTTTACAGCATGGATAGGAAAGAAAACATCCAATTTTGAAAAATATCGAAGTTGGGTTGGTTTTCAGTGCATTTTTAACTTCACTTTAAATTATTGTTTTATACGCGTGGCGCATGAAGTAAAATTTCGAGTTTAGAAAAGCCCCGTGAAAATTTGTCTCGGGTCGCTGCGCGACCCTCGACAAATTTTCTACGCGGGGCTTTTCTAAACTCGAAATTTTACTCCATGCTTAGTCTGGGAGTGGAAACGCTCGTTAGAAACTTGAAACTGATTGCTTTGATAAGAACATTAAATGACTGAAAATGTTTTTAAAGAAAATAATAATTGTTTTAAAATGTTGTTTCATAATTATGAATTAAATTGTCTATTAGTGAAGTTGTGTAGCCATTATTCAATGCTATTTCCTTTATTGTATTGATCTCTTTCTTTCTATCATTTATATTTAGCGGAATTTTAAATGCTCTATTTATCATTGTATAGAAACTAGCTTTTTTATGAATTTGTGGGTGGCGGGAGTGGTTAGGAATAACGGAATCAGTATAGGTCGGTTTTCTATATATATTAAAATTTAATTTGTTGTTAATTTTTGTAATGGTTAGGTCTAGAAAATTAATTTTGTTATCGGTTTCTGTTTCTACTGTAAAAGTTATTGAAGGGTGTATTGTGGTAAGGAAATTGAGGAATTGCTGGAGTTGTCTATCTGTACCTTTAAAGAATGCTAGAACATCGTCTACATATCTAAACCAATGAAATATGTGTTTTTTAACTAACGTGGCCCATTGCCAGCCCATTGCTAGCTGAAATATTCATGAACAATATTACAAATACTATTTTAAATTCCACGTTAGGCTAAATATAAATGATAGAAAGAAAGAGATCAATACAATAAAGGAAATAGCATTGAATAATGGCTACACAACTTCACTAATAGACAATTTAATTCATAATTATGAAATGAAAGAGGTGCAGAAATTCTTCTACCCTAGAATTAAGTCAATAGATAATCAACATTTTAAAACAATCAGCTACTATGGTACAGTAAGTTGTAAAATTAAAAACATCCTTAAAAAATGTAACATTAATGTAATATTAAAAACGCCCCATAAACTTAATAATATAATTTTCAACCCAAAAACAAAACTTAATCCCCTAGTTAGATCAGGCATTTATAAATTGAACTGCGAAAATTGTAAAGGTGTGTACATTGGGCAATCTGGTCGTAGAATCGAAATAAGATTGAAAGAACACGAGCGAGCCTTTAGATTAAAACATAATAGTTCTACCTATGCTAACCATCTTTTAGAAGAGAATCACACTTTTGGCGAGGATGTACTTTCAGTAATCCATTTTGCCCAAAAAGGTCGTAAAATGGATTTACTGGAAGCACTAGAAATACACAAGGCCCGAATTAATCCCGGAATTTCCCTTCTTAATGACCAGGTTGACCTAATGTACACCCCTCTCTTCGAAGCCGTATAAATAGTTTTTAACGTGTAATTTGTATTTACTTTAGTTTGAGAATGACTACTAGATAGTCGAAACTAGTCACACAATTAAATGTAAGATTCAGTGGTTAAACAAAGTAAAAAGTGTATTATTTACTATTAATTAAATAAATCACTGTTCACTTTCACTAAAAACACGATCGAAAAAATATTGTTAAAATGTATATCGAATTTCTTACAATAAAGGATATTTTTAAATTAATTGAAATTAAAATATTAAAATTATGTGGCTAAATATTGACGTATTGATTTTTGCTTATTACTAAAAAAATAAATAAATTTGAAAAATATGTACAATGATAATTAAAAAATCAGTTATCAAGTTAAACTTGAAACTATTGCAGTTAAATACAATAAACTAAATAATTTTTCATCTAAATCTAGAATTAATATTTAGTCTTTGTTTTCCTTTATGTCTAGAGTTTACATTTTCCGTATGATTTGATTTTCTGTGCGAAATATTAGAATTACTTAAAGAGGAAACGTTATTTACAAATTGATTACAAAGATAAATATTTTCTTTTTCATTAAATCTTACAATCTTATTGGCATTAATTTTGTTATTTTTACTTAAGTCCTTTTGAGCCTTAAATTTAGTTTGCGGAACTGGATGTTTAGATTGGAATTCACGAGTTATATGATGATCTTTATCATCTACTACATAATGTTTTTGTTCCATATTACCACTAGGAGTATTCAAATGTTCTATTTAAGAATTCTCTTGGAATTTAATAATTACTACTCCATCTGAATTGTTTTCAACGATTTTCGAACTTTGATTACACTTGTTTGACGTAGAAAATGATTGATTAAAAACACAATTTGATTGATTTTTACTATTTTGAAAATTCGGATTGAACTGCTTATTTTGTGAATTATAATAATTTGCTTTATTATTTGCATTAAAATAAGCTCGTTTTTTGTTAGCATATTGTCTTTTAATACAATTGTTTATGGAATGTCCCAAATGTTTGCAATAATTGCATGAAACTATTGACTTATTTGCTTGGCTTGAAATTGAACGGAATTTCTGATTCAATGAATTAAATGTACAATTTGATGTAGAATGTGAATTATTATTACAAATATGGCAAAATTTAACATTCTGAAAATTACTTGTTCTTTCAAAGAAATAGGGCTCTTCGCGAATTGCCATTAAAATCGCCTCATCTAGTGTTTTCGGTTTCCTAGATCTAATGTCAGTACTTAATGGGTTTTTTAGACCAAACAGAAAAACTTGTAGAACATTATCGTTAACTAAATTTAATTGCGCTTCTTGAGCAACAGCTGTTAAATTTGTATCTAACTTTCTAAGATACTTTAAATGACACCGTTCAATTCGAGATACATAATCGTTGACAGATTTGTTCGTTTTTTGATGACATGAATTTAATTCAGAGAGAACATCATAAAATGAAATATTTAGTGAAAAATGATCCCTTAAAAATATTTTAAGCTCACCCCATGAATTTATTTCCCTGCTAAAAACTCGTCTGCCAGCCTCGCCTAGCAATTTACTTTTAATTGCAACTAGAAATTTGGACTTATCGTTATCGTTAATTAAATTTATTGCATACTCACATCTGTTAATAAAATCATCTAAATTATTGTAATTTGAAGTTTCTGAGTATTCAAAATAAGTATGCTTTAAAGTTTCCAAAGCGAAATTCATCATATAAAAATCTGTACCTAAAGCCATTTTTAAAATGATAGAAAAAAATAGATAAAATTTAAAAAAATTGCAAGATCCCTTATTTGTTTGCGTAAGAAAATTCGACTTACGTTCAGGTAAAACAATGGCTAACGCCCTCTAGGTGGTTGATGTGATTAGTACGTCCTCGTGCTCCAGGTTCTTTGTAGATCAAAGATGGTCCAAAAGGCGGCTTCTGATTCAGAAGCGGCTCTGATATGTTGGCACTCGTCTACGTCTTGGGGCACCTCGATGATGAAGTCCAAGCGGCTACTGCGCAGAAACCTCTATGAAATTGGATGTTGACGGCGTTTTTGCGAACAAACTTCCTACTGACTGCGCCAAATTGTAACGTACGAAGGTGTTGTTTGTCGTTACGGTTCTTTTGTTTATATTTAGCTTTCCTGGATTTGTCGTCGAAGACGCGATTTAGTCAACTTTGGTCCAAAGAAAGAGATTCAAAGATAAACCTTTTACTTGATATTTAATTTGCTACTTAATACATCAATTTACAGTTTAAAACAGAATAAGAATTAGAAGTCAAAGATTCAGAGTTTAGAATTTGTAATTGAATTGGCTGTCTTGCTTAACTGTCGAAATAGAAGTGTCCTCCTTAACACCAGAACAATTTTATTTCTTCAGTGATAAGATAAGATAAAATGGAATAACAAAACAAGAATATAATTCCTAAGAATCGATTTCGGAATGTGAAAACAATTTGATTTACGAATTATTTGCTATTCCAAAATTATCTGTACAATGAGATAATTACACTATAATGATAATAATATACAGAGTGATTCATGAAAACATTAAATTTATACAAGTGAGAGGTACATTACAGTGTTTTGGTCAATTTAAATAAAATACCATGACTTTTCTCTGACTTTCCCGGTTTTAATGATATTCCGTGAATTTTTTATTTACGTAATTCTCTGGCATTCGTCGATTTTATAATAGAGTTCAATTTGAAGTTTTGAACGAGTGTTTTCACTCCCAGACTAAGCATGAAGTAAAATTTCGAGTTTAGAAAAGCCCCGCGTAGAAAATTTGTCGAGGGTCGCGCAGCGACCCTTGACAAATTTTCACGGGGCTTTTCTAAACTCGAAATTTTACTACATGCGCCACGCGTATAAAACACTGATTTAAAGTAAAGTTAAAAATGCACTGAAAACCATCCCAACTTCGATAATATCACTGATAATATAATATCACTTCGATATTTTCAAAATTGGATGTTTTCTTTCCTATCCATGCTGTAAACCGTCAGATATTCGTTGTTTTCTTGTAAAAATACTTCGATTTCCTGTAGTCCTTCGGTCTCCGAAGATCATGATTGGTCCTTCGAGCTGTAGCCTTTATAAAATGGTAATAAACTTAGTAATCTAGAGTCATCCTGCAATTTGAAACATCTAAGAACGAGTGTTGTCCACTCCCAGACTAAGCATGAAGTAAAATTTCGAGTTTAGAAAAGCCTCGCGTAGAAAATTTGTCAAGGGTCGCGCAGCGACCCGAGACAAATTTTCACGGGGCTTTTCTAAACTCGAAATTTTACTTCATGCGCCACGCGTATAAAACACTGATTTAAAGTGAAGTTAAAAATGCACTGAAAACCATCCCAACTTCGATAATATCACTGATAATATAATATCACTTCGATATTTTCAAAATTGGATGTTTTCTTTCCTATCCATGCTGTAAACCTTCAGATATTAGTTGTTTTCTTGTAAAAATACTTCGATTCCCTGTAGTCCTTCGGTCTCCTCAGACCATGATTGGTCCTTCGAGCTGTAGCCTTTATAAAATGGTAGTAAACTTAATAATCTAGAGTGATCCTGCAATTTGAAACTTCTAAAAACGAGTGTTGTCCACTCCCAGACTAAGCATGAAGTAAAATTTCGAGTTTAGAAAAGCCCCGTGAAAATTTGTCGAGGGTCGCGCAGCGACCCGAGACAAATTTTCGGGCTTTTCTAAACTCGAAATTTTACTTCATGCGCCACGCGTACAAGACACTGATTTGAAGTGAAGTTCAAAAACACACAAATACATCTTTAATCAGAGTAGCACAGATATTTAGTCTGTTATCAACGATGTTCAATGGTAGTAATAAGTAATTAGGGTTTGAATATTTTTGTGTAAACAACTGATACCGATATTTATATGTTTAATGGTTGCAAAAAAATAAATCCAATTTATTCTTAAAAAATTTGTATTTGTGAAAAACCAGTATTCGAATCTTTGATTCGAATACTGGATCTCTTACGAATCCTATATTCGAGTATTCGTGTTTCGAATCATATTAGGTGATTCGGATTCGTGATTGGAATCCTTTTCACGAGTCGTCCCAGCTCTGGTTAAAAGCTATTGTAAGATTTAATAAAATTTCAAATATTTTCAAGTTTCAATTTTAATGAATAGCTTTATTGCCGCAAATTATTAATATTTTGATATTCCCGGTATTTCAATCCGTCCAAGTTCACTTTTTTTCTCTTTCCATTGGAACTTTTCAACCGCAACAAACATGAATATAAATAAGTCCACTTATATTTATAGCGCAGTAACTCAAAGCATAGTAAATCTGTCAAAAGCGGCGGGCCATTAATCAACAATGTTTCTGTGTGATGCGCGCCCGCTGAAACACACACACACACATGCAAACGCTATTTGTTCTAAAACACGCATTATTGCATTGTTTTCGCAGAAATAATAAGGAAACAATTACATTTACGGCGCTTTACTGTTGTATATCTGGCGAAATGAAGTGGAAGTATTTTACCCGGAATAATGTTGCAATACAATGCGAGTACAATTCCAATTTCCTGCAGCTATTGGAGCGAAAAATTGTAAAGGCACGCTCCGGGCCCTTAACAGCACGTGAAGAAGAAAAATATTTATCGACAAACCATAAAAGTCCAATAATTAAATTTTATGCGTGCAAAAAAAGCGCGCACACACACGAACCTTAATACATTTCATATTTTATTCCCGGGGTGATAAATTCTTATTTTCATATTCCCAACTCCCGGAGCTCTCAGATTGTCCCCTTCCTACCCTCTAAGCTGTTGGGAGTCACAAATTACGATTTTCCCTGTCAAACGCAGTCTCGCCACCCGAAAAAAGTCCTTCATCTTTTGTCACGGTTCCTTATTTTCAGAGTAGGTACACTCGATTGGTTTCAGATCGATAATGCGGGCCCTTTCGGAATACCGAATTTCTCACAAGGGCGCGCATAATAACTTACTATTCTGGTTTTATTTCAATGATAATAGCGCCCATCTTTCTTTTTTTTTTTTTTTTCGTCGGACGGGATTAAAGGCCGAAAGACTGCCCACCGGAGGAATATTCTCGTTTGGGCGTAATGGCCGGGCTGAGTTATGCTGCTTTTGGGGCCGCTTTTCATGGGGTGTGAATGTTTAGTTTATCGGGCATAAGAATTACCGAAAATGGCTTATTACCTGTGACGCATTTTGGCTTATTAAAAAGATGGCTCGGCACAATTGAGGGTCGTAACTTTTATACTTTGTTTGCTAGCGGCCTTTATTACCGTTACCAAATAAACTGGTTACTTATTATAATTTCTCAATTCACACTTTTAAAATTCAAGTTTTAATTCTCTTATCATACACTCTCTAAAGCTGAACAGCAGTTGGTTTCATTTAATATTTCATGAGAACGAAAGAAGTATGTATAACTCTTAAAATCTAGTTTATACAAAAATATTTTTGGCATTGACCAGTGTTCCTCAATTTTTTTGTTTTGTAGCCAATTTTCCAAAGAAGACAATTTTCACGGCACAACTATATTCGGTTGTTTTTATTTACCAACCAGATTTGGGATTTATTTTTTTTATTTTTATTTATTTATTTATTTATTTCTACGGGAAAACCCCTTTTAACAAAAATAGAGCACTAATAATTCAAACAACAATCAAAATTACATTACATTAAATAATACTATTAATATTATTAATTCGAGCCAATTAAAAAAAAAATTAAAACTCTTCACAAAATAATAACAATAAAAATCACAAATCTAAAGCATCCTCTTCAGTTTACACTTAAAACTATCAAAATTTGAATTAAATAAATCGAACCACTCCCTATCGGCCAAGCTATTTGCTGTCCTCGTCATTCTGGCCAGTGGATTGTAGGTTCTTAGGTTCTTTGATTATTTGGGTGTCCTTACTGTTTCTCATGTAATGTCGTTGATATATGAATGCCATGTTGCAATGAATTAATTGAGTCTCCTATTTCTAAAAACCTCTAAATCCATTGTTTTCAAATGGATTCAAAGATTTTTGGAAATAGGCGACTCAATTATTTGATAGAAAAGTGGCAATAAAATACCGAATGTAATATTAATCTTTATGATAGGCACATGGCAACCATATGGAAAACATTTATTTTGAAGGTGAAAGTCAGAATTACAACTAGAGTATCCAACCAAATATCCAAAATTATAAAATAAATCACCAGATCTGGTTGTCCAATAAAAGAAAACCGATTATAGGTGATCATAAAAGAATACATTTAATCGATTATGCACAAATCATTTTAACACCTAACAACTCTTTATACAACCCATGAAACGAAGTCCTCTACACTACAAGTAATCTATCCCCAATTGAAAATGGATTAGTAATTTATTTTAAATTAGGGATACATTACTTGTAGTGTAGAGGACTGTTTGATGGGTTGTACAAAGAGTTGTTAGTTGTTCAAATGATTTTTACCTCCCAGAAAAAATCGAGAAAACTTTCAAACTTCCACTTCCTTTTCCAATACTGTAAACACCTAAATCCTTCTGTTACCAGAAAACACAAATATCCCACATCTACCATTTTCGATTTGATTTCATCTCATCATCCACACTAGCAGATACATAATACCTCGACATCAATCCTTGGCGGAAAGACTTTTGATCTATAGCCAGTTATTAAAAGGAATTAAAATTTATTTATTTATTGTATAGAATAATGAATGTATTTATTTTGTATCCTCTGAGTATAAAGGTTTCTTGTTGTTGTCATTTGGATATTGATGTTTTTTTTTTTTTTCCTGTGGGGGCCGTCTTCCTTTCGGATCCGGATGCACTGCAGCCTAGGTGGCTTATTGTACTGCCCCAATATTATTACACTCACGCAACTATTCCGAACTCGATGCCCTGCACTAGCTTGTGCAGGTCCTTCAGAGGTTGCGCGTGGAAATTATTTGGTTCCATTTGTCTGTTCCCAAATATGAGCCGTCTTTTGCTCTCCAGCGCATTGCACCTGCACAGAACGTGCATAGCTGTTTCCGGTGCCGTATTACAGAGGCGGCAGTTGGTGTCGCCGTTGTATAGCCCGATTTTCCTTAGATGCTCTTTAACAGTCATGTGGCCTGTGAGCAGTCCTATGGTTGTTTTCAGCTGTGCCCTACTCAATGTTAGTAGTCCTCCAGCTTGGCTTGAGTTAGGCCCTTTTATAAGGGCCTTACTATGGTTAAGGCCTGGTCTGTTTTCCCAGTATTCCTTGTGTTTGTTGCGAGTCCACTTCCTGACTTCAAGGCGACTCGACTTTTTTGTTATGCCCAAGGCAGGTTCGGGTCCCATAAATGAAATGGTGGCTCCCTGCCTTGCTAGCTCGTCAGCTTTTTCATTACCCGCAATACCAGAGTGACCCGGCGTCCAGACAAACGTATCCTTGTTCTGTCTCGCTAGGTCATTCAGGGTATTGAAGCATTCTAATACCAGTTTGGATGAAGTCTTTTGACTCTGGAGAGCCTTCAGTGCCGCCTGGCTATCGGACATGATATAGATTTGCCTGTTTCGACAGTCCTTCTCTATGTTGGTTCTCGCACATTCTATGATTGCGAATATTTCTGCTTGAAAGACTGATGCCAGGCTACCCAATGGTTGAGCATAGCCTGTCCTTATGTTTTCATTATAGATTCCTGATCCAGTACCTGTGGTTGATTTAGAACCGTCCGTGTACCAGATCACACTTTGTTTGTGTATATCTTCCCTAAAGCCGTTCCATTCGTTGCGGTCTGGAATAGTGACTTTAAAAAGTGAATTTTCAAGATATCTGACTACCATATGATCCGACCTCATGATATTGATGTTAAAATTTAAAAAAATTCGGCCACACTCTTTGACAAACATTGGCGTAGTCTAATTTCACAGAATTTGTTTGTTCTTTATTCTGTAACTGTTGTTGATCTCTTTTGCGATTAATTAAAAAAAGTAAATGTAAGATTTTGAAATGGAAATGCCGTAAATTAATAAATAAATCTTTAAAAATTATATTAACAAATCTAAAGTTTTCTTGATTTTTACAGAATGTTTGTATTGAAGCAAACATTTTGTTTACTTGGAAATGATACAGTGATATTATCAATTTAATTCAATTCTTATTGATCACTCAATGAAACATTTTATCTAATATTCATTTTGTTTCACCTAAATCTTTATTTTCTGTACATTATTCCTTATTTCTTGAGAATGGCGATAAGTCGAAACTAGTTGGAAGAAATTAAGACTTTTGTGAAACAAATCAAGTGCTTTAAACTGTTAACGATGGAGGCTTCTACTTCGTCATACATCATAATTCACAATTGAAGCACGATTTTATCTTTGTATAACTGAGACTGAGATAGTTATACAAACAAAGTTAATATCGTTTCAATTGTCAAGTGCTTTTAATTCGAATTCGATATTATCGAGTGTTAATCCATTGATAATGGTCACTTTATGTCCGTACATTTAGTAATTCAAATAATAGTGTGAAGAAAGGTTTTTAGTGCTTATTCGTCAAATTAATTTGATCTTCATGTTACTCACAATCAATTTATTTTCGATATTATCGAGTTTTTATCTAACACATTTCGTATATTTCTTAATAAAAGTTCGAATAGTTTTAACAACGATGTATTCATAATTTATGAGTATGATAAATTTCAATTCATTTTATGTGATGTAGGTGCTGAATAATTTTAATTCATAATTCCGGCTATTAAACGTTATCAATGCGAAAAATACGGACCTCTGATACAGCGTTATCTTAATGACACAACGAAACTGTCATTAAATTAGCCACTAAAACGAATAAACGGCGGATTAATTACGCAATTAACGATGCCCTCATTGTGTGCATACATTTAAATATAAATATTAAATAATGCATTTGTTTACTCAATTCACAACCAGAAATTGTTTTAAATTAAAGATTACAAATATAAACAGTATTACAAGAGAGAAAGATTATTCATTTTTGTGTTTAGAAACTTTAAAGATGGATTGAATCATCTAGAAGCAAAAAGGTGGTTACTAATATAAAAATTGAGAAATCCAGTTTTAAAGTTCAAGTTGTGTTAAAACCAACAAACTAAATAGCAGTGTGGTTATGTGGATTTATAAAAAATGTATTGAGTAGTAGTACCATTCAATGAAAGCTCTATATCTCTTTGCTCTCTAAATGCCTCAATTGATTGCTTTTAAATCTCTCATCAAATAAAAATAAATTACAATATGAGGTAAAGTTGGTTTTTGTATTTTTAGCAGTAGAAAAGAGTCGTCTAGTTCCAATACGCCATCTCCACAATTTCATGAAATTACTTTTATTCCACACAAATATTCTTCAATCACTTTTACACATTGTGTTCAAGAGATTTGGATTCTAAGTACTTTTATTTCTGTGTAATCTCAAATTTACTTGTTCAACAGCCCTTGTGTTGAACATTTTTCACTTCTCCTGAAAAAAATCTGCTTGTAGGAGATGGCCGGTTTTGGAACTAGACGACTCAACTGACCTAGTTAATATAATAAATTAACATTACAAATAATATAAAATTACGAAAATGTTATTCGTGAAAATGCAAACAATGTCTTAATTAATAAGGCAACTTAAGACGATAAATTGAAAACAACTACTTCCCGTGCAAATACACCTCCGAACATTGAATTATACAATGAAATATTTAAAATCTTATTTAATTTGATTTGTTACAACGCTCTATTAAAGTATATGTAACGTTTAGGTTAAATTCTCTTTAAACCAACTAACAAATACACATTTAAAATGAAAGAAGAATTAACAAAAAATTAGAAGTGAAAGGACTTGGACTAAAACTAATGTCTTAGGTCATCTATAGACGCGTTTCAAGATTTATCTCTCTTCAGTATAGCATCGCTAATGACGTTTTAAAAAATTTAGAAACAAAATTAAAATAAACGTACTTGGAAAAAGTGTTGTGTGTGGAATGAACAGGTACACAGAAGACATTGTTTGCATTTTCACGAATAACATTTTCCTAATTTTATATTATATTTAAAGTGTATAAACTATAAGAATCTTAAGATTATTTTTTCGAATTCAAATAGTTTTGAATTTGAATTTCTCTTTTATTACCATTCCATTTTTCAACAGTTGAAGACCATTGAAAAATGGAATGTGAATTTATTATTATGAACTAGTTTATCTTCACTTATAAGAATACAAAAACCCATTTTATTTCAAGTTGTATTTTTTTTTATTTGTCGCGAGGAAAACGGATTTTGTTTATCAAAGAATGTCATATCAATGTGCTATAAGGAATATATTGTATTTCCAAATCATATTTAACTTATATCTGTTTTTGTTTTATTGTTACAGCAGTGAAAAAAATGTTTTCAGACTCTCCTTTAAATCAGAGTTTTATACGCCTGGTATATGAGGTAAAATTTCGAGTTTAGAAAAGCCTTAAAATTTAACACAATAAAACACTTTTAACTTTGTTTGTATAACACAATTTATTTTTATGTGACTGCAGTTTCGGCAAATTCAGCTTGCCATTATTAAACACTTCATGTTTGATAATGGCTAGCTGAATTTGCCGAAACTGCAGTCACATAAAAATAAATTGTGTTATACAAACAAAGTTAAAAGTGTTTTATTGTGTTAAATTAACATGTATAACGAAAATTTAGATATTCCGGCGCGTCTCGCTTCGCTCGCGCGTTTACAAATCCAAATTGTAAGGCTTTTTTAAACTCGAAATGTTACTTCATGCCTAATCTGGGAATGGAGGACACTCGTGAGGATAATAACAAAATCAATAATAAAATGCTCAGAATTTGTATTGATTATAAAAGTGGAGAAAGTAATTTAATAATATAGGTACACTTCTGCGCAATAAAATTAAGCACACAAAATAGGTTATAGTTTAAAACGGACGTGATGAGTTTCCTAGTTACAAAAATATGTAAATATGTCAATTTCCTTAATGTCAAAATGCTGCGTCATTTAGAGAACAATTCGAAAATTCGAGTTTTAACTAAAATAGACGATGGTTTTTCTATTTCGGCTTTGTTGTATTTATTACGAGCGTTTTTTTCAATAGGTCATAGTTTTGGTTAGGTATTATTTTCAAGTTATGGTGTTTTGTCATTTATTGGAAATGCTGCTAGGCGATCAACACAGACCCGAATTATAAAACTAGAATATTGTGAAAAATAGCTATAAGACTTGTGCTTAATTTTATTGCACAGAAGTGTACTTAAAAGCAATGAGGTGTAAATAACAATTTTTAAAAATTGGAGTTCGGGCAAGAGAATGAGTTATTTTGTGAAATACAAAGAGATATAAGAGCTTTCATTGATATGTACAGCTAACTAATATATTATTTAAGCACCACTTAATCATATTGCTATGTGGTTTGTTGGTTTTAATATGACTTGAAATTTAGAAATGGATTTTTTAATTTTTTTATTAGGCACTTACACACCTTTGCTTCTAGGTAATTCAATTGTTAAATTGAGTTATGGAGAGCATTTAATCTTAATAAAAAAACTGTGTATTTTTTACTTCACTATTATAGCAAATTCATTAGATTCTACTGGACATATTGATGTAATTTATACCGATATGTCTAAAGCTTTTGACAGGGTGGACCATAGTCTTTTGTTAGAAAAGCTAAAGAATTTTGGCTTTTGTTCTAATTCAAGTTCACTTTTGGCGTCGTATCTCTCTTGCCGTGAATCCTATGTTACAGTTAACAATTTTAAGTCTATGTCGTATTTTCCGACTTCTGGGGTTCCGCAAGGATCTATCTTGGGCCCACTTCTTTTTAATCTTTTTATTAATGATCTGTCAAGCGCACTAAATTGTAAACATTTATTATACGCAGATGATTTAAACATCTATTCTACCATTAATACTATTGATGATTGTTTACGTTTGCAAGACCAACTAAATATTATCTCTAACTGGTGTAACAACAACAACCTTAATCTTAATCCCGATAAATGTAAATATATGACAGTCTACATTTTATGTAAATTTTAATAGAACAGTGACCGGTTCAAAATCACCTCTAAGTGTGATGTGTAACGTGGTCAATGATCTACCCCCAACTTGTGATTTATTTTATGATCACCTATCGTCAATTGTCGCTCTATGTTAATTTAAGTATTTTTTGAATGTGTTATTTTACTTACTTTTTGCTGTACATTTATGTTTTCTATATTGTCCTGTAATTGGGTCTTTTTGTTTCCTGTTGGGCAATAAATGTATTTTTTTTTAAATTTATTTATTAAAAAGTGAAGTAAGGAATACCAAGCTTTTCATTGTGAAGTTATTCAATTATTAATATTATAACATGTTTAGTGAATAATAAGAATCAAATTAATGATATGAAATAAAGATTTCAAGTTTATATTTTATTTATAAAAATAAAACTGAATGCTAGGTTTTTTTTTTTTGGTCAATTTGGATATATATATATATAGATTTGTATACGAATGAATAAACAGTTTCCGTTTCGAAAAATACAAAATCCAGTGACTGAATGGAATTCGTATTCAGTTTAATAATAATAATAAATTGTTTATTTGTATACTCAGTTTAAATACAGATCGATAAGAAATTGTAATCGATAATAAATTAACCAAATGGATTGCGATAAAAGTCAGTCTTCACGAAAAATCAAAACTTTAATTAAAAGTAATTTTATCTTAATTTTCCAGCTGATTCCTAAACATGTTAAGAAATTAAGTTTTGCTTCAAAATTGTAGCTCATCTTCAATTCGCAACGTTAGACTAGTGATAAAATTTTGCGAGCTGAAGACGAAAGTACAATTGTGAATCAAAATTAAATTTTTATAAATGTGTACTGGCTTTTGTAAACTAATCAAAATCACTTGGTTTGCTTCACTACTATTTACTAATAGTTGAAAACAAATCAAGTGATTTTTAACATAAAGTACAAATAAAATTGCCAAATTGGTTGTAGAATATTTAAAAATAGTAAAACTCTGATTTTATTCGCAATCTGCTATTCATCAAGGTATTCCCTCGGGAAGTATTTGTTTCAATTGATGTATATTTTTCTTTGAAGGATGAATCAGTTCTGGATTGCGAAAAGAAGAAAAGATTTTTAATTTCTATGAATAGGTATTAACATTTAGTTGTATGATGTATTCTTATTATAAATACATAACACTTGTGTTGTTTACGTATAAATTTATTATTATTAAAATTTATATGCAAACAACACAAGTGTTATGTATTTATAATATGAATACATCATACAACTAACTGTTAATACTTATTTAAAGAAATTAAAAATAAAATTAGTGCAAATAGGATTAAGAGAAAGTCGACCGCTCTCTAAACGTATAAAACTAAGCATACTGCCGTCTTAATTACATCCTGGTTTAGGGATGAAATATTTTGAAAAAATAGGCATACTTTAAGGAAAGTGGAATCTTAATGCCTGTCTTAATAAAATATTTCCCACTTTCACCGTTCTTTTATAAAAAAATATCAAACACTGTTAAACTAGCGTAATCGCATCTTCAATATAATTTTTTTCTGCAACATTTATCAAAAATATTGGGAAACTAAATCAGTCACATTGTAGAAGAATTCTTTTCGAAGAATTTTAATTTTTTCCAATTATTTCTATCGTACAATAAATTCAATGGGATGTCGCGCGATATTTAAGTTTCAGAAAATTTGAAAAACTGTTTTACGCGCGACATCCCTAGTGACTATATTTAACCAAATAAATAAATGAAAAAAATCACATATCTTTGCAAAGGAATTATCTACAATGTGATTGATTTAGTTTTTCAATATTTTTTATAGATACTGCAGACAAAAATAAAATTAGAAACGCGATTTCGCTAGTTTACGAATGTTTGATATTATTTTATGAAATAACGGTAAAAGTATAAAATATTTTATTGAGACGGGCTTAAAGATTGTACTTTCCTTGAAGTATACCTATTTTTTCAAAGTATTTCATCCTTAAACAAGGATGTAATTAAGACGGCATTATGCTTAGTTTTATACGGTTAGAGAGCGGTCGACTTCCTCTTAAGATTGGTGCAAATAGGACTCGGATTAGTGCAAATTGGACTAAGATCAGTGAAAATAGGACTAAGATTAGATAGGACTAAGATTAGATAGGACCAAGATTAGTGCAAATAGGATTAAGATTGGTGCAGATGGGACTCAGATTAGTGCAAATGGGACCAAGATTAGTACAAATAGGACTAGGATTAGTGCTGGTGGGATTAATAATAGTGCAAATAGGCCTCAGATTAGTGCAACTGGGACTAGGATTAGTACAAATAGGATCAAGATTAGTGCTCCTCCTAGGATTGGTGCAAATGGGACTCAGATTAGCGCGAATAGGACTAAGATCAGTGAAAATAGGACTAAGATTAGATAGGACTAAGATTAGATAGGACCAAGATTAGTGCGAATAGGATTAAGATAGGTGCAAATAGGACTCAGATTAGTGCAAATGGGACCAAGATTAGTACAAATAGGACTAGGATTAGTGCTGGTGGGATTAATAATAGTGCAAATAGGCCTCAGATTAGTGCAACTGGGACTAGGATTAGTACAAATAGGATCAAGATTAGTGCTCCTCTTAGGATTGGTGCAAATAGGACTCGGATTAGTGCAAGTAGGACCAAGATCAGTGAAAATAGGACTAAGATTAGATAGGACTAAGATTAGTGCAAATAGGATTAAGATTGGTGCAAATAGGACTCAGATTAGTGCATATGGGACCAAGATTAGTACAAATAGGACTAAGATTAGTGCTGGTGGGATTAATAATAGAGCAAATAGGCCTCAGATTGGTGCAACTGGGACTAGGATTAGTACAAATGGGATCAAGATTACTGCGACTGGGACTAAGAATCGCACTTCTACAAGTGTTTTGTTTGTTTCATCAAGTGATCAATGCGAACAAAACTAAAAGATACATATTGTTATTTAATTGACTTTTTACAATTCGATCGATTTTTTTGTTTGTTTCTTTTAACAAACCTGCCGGAAACCGTTAACCCCTTGAAGGCGTTTTCTAATAAAACTTGGCACGTCGTTAAATTTTATTCGAGTTTTTTTTTTTTTTCTCGACAATTACTAATGACCAAAGACGTTTATAGAGTCGTTTTACGGTTCGATCGCTGTCGCCGGGTGTGCTTTTTATTGTTTTGGATTTTTATAGTGTTTACGCACCTGTAATGACATCAAGACTAAATCAATCATCCGGAAACTAGTGACAGCGGAGTCGCACACGTGTCACGTTTTACGGTCTGCGGTGATGATTTTACGACGCCGAGCGTGTTTTTCCGGCGTAAATCATTCCCAGTACGCCTCTGCCTCGAATTTCTTACACCGAATCGAATTCGAAACATCAAAGGGGCTCGAAATTAATTTATCCGCGAAAATCTTTCACGGCCTTAGAGTTAGTATTTTAATGGGATGACCTGCAGAATGTATAAATAAACAGATTTCCCAAGGAGGCTCATCATGTTAGTTTAATACAGGGTGTTGTTCATGTAAGTATAGATATCCCAATTATATTCTGTAAATTTTCAGTATTCTTTGTTTTTTTTAAAGAGTTTAATTTGAGGATTAAACGAGTGTTTTTCACTCCCCGTCGTGCAATTGACGCCTTTCGTAGATTATGTCTAGTCGGTGAATTATAGTTACATAAAACGAGTGTCATCCACTCCCAGACTAAGCATGAAGTAAAATTTCGAGTTTAGAAAAGCCCCGTGAAAATTTGTCGAGGGTCGCGCAGCGACCCGAGACAAATTTTCACGGGGCTTTTCTAAACTCGAAATTTTACTTCATGCGCCACGCGTATAAAACACTGATTTCAAGTGATGTTCGCTTGTTCACAATATTTCAGTGGTTTCAGTGTTTAATACGCGTGGCGCATGAAGTAAAATTTCGAGTTTAGAAAAGCCTGAAAATTTGGTTTGGCCGCGTAGCGCTACGCGCTACGCGACCAAACCAAATTTTCAGGCTTTTCTAAACTCGAAATTTTACTTCATGCTTAATCTGGGAGTGGACAACACTCGTTTGAAGCTTCAAATTAAACTATTTTAACAAAAGCGCAAGCACGTATGTATACTTAAAAGAAGATTTTCCTGTATACAATAATATTAAAGAAATTTTTTTCAGAAAAATAAAACAAATGACAATAAGCCCTTTACAAAACTGACTGAAATGTACCAGCCACTATAAATAACACCAACGCATCGAATGCAAAATCCGTGTCAATTTAAATAATTTTTGAATGTTCCGAAATTTGTTGTTTTTTTTTTAGGTTTGAAGCTATGAACGAGTGTCTTCCACTCCCAGACTAAGCATGAAGTAAAATTTCGAGTTTAGAAAAGCCCCGTGAAAATTTATGTTACTTCATGCGCCACGCGTATAAAACACTAAAATATTATGAAATTCATGTAAATTCGAACTTCACTTGAAATCTGTGTTTTATACGCGTGGCGCATGAAGTAAAATTTCGAGTTTAGAAAAGCCCAGAAAATTTGTCTCGGGCCGCTGCGCGACCCTCGACAAATTTTCACGAGGCTTTTCTAAACTCGAAATTTTACTGAGTGTCTTCCACTCCCAGACTAAGCATGAAGTAAAATTTCGAGTTTAGAAAAGCCCCGTGAAAATTTATGTTACTTCATGCGCCACGCGTATAAAACACTAAAATATTATGAAATTCATGTAAATTCGAACTTCACTTGAAATCTGTGTTTTATACGCGTGGCGCATGAAGTAAAATTTCGAGTTTAGAAAAGCCCAGAAAATTTGTCTCGGGCCGCTGCGCGACCCTCGACAAATTTTCACGAGGCTTTTCTAAACTCGAAATTTTACTGAGTGTCTTCCACTCCCAGACTAAGCATGAAGTAAAATTTCGAGTTTAGAAAAGCCCCGTGAAAATTTATGTTACTTCATGCGCCACGCGTATAAAACACTAAAATATTATGAAATTCATGTAAATTCGAACTTCACTTGAAATCTGTGTTTTATACGCGTGGCGCATGAAGTAAAATTTCGAGTTTAGAAAAGCCCAGAAAATTTGTCTCGGGCCGCTGCGCGACCCTCGACAAATTTTCACGAGGCTTTTCTAAACTCGAAATTTTACTTCATACTTAGTCTGGGAGTGGAAAACACTCGTTTAGAGATTCAAATAGAACTCATTTAAAAAACAACAAAAAAATTCTCAGAAAAATAAAACAAATGACGAAAAGCGCTATACAAAACCGACTGAAATGTACCAGTCGCTATAAATAACACCAACGCATCGAATGCAAAATTCGTGTCAATTTAAATAATTTTTAAATGTTCCGAAATTTGTTCTTTTTTTTGCGTTTGAAGCTATAAACGAGTGTTTTCCACTCCCAGACTAAGCATGAAGTAAAATTTCGAGTTTAGAAAAGCCCCGTGAAAATTTGTCTCGGGTCGCGCAGCGACCCGAGACAAATTTTCTGGGCTTTTCTAAACTCGAAATTTTACTTCATGCGCCACGCGCATAAAACACTAAAATATTGTGAAATTCATGTATATTTGAACTTCACTTGAAATTCTGTGTTTTATACGCGTGGCGCATGAAGTAAAATTTCGAGTTTAGAAAAGCCTAGAAAATTTGTCTCGGGCCGCTGCGCGACCCTCGACAAATTTTCACGGGGCTTTTCTAAACTCGAAATTTTACTTCATACTTAGTCTGGGAGTGGAAAACACTCGTTTACAGATTCAAATAGAACTAATTTAAAAAACAAAACAAAACCAATCTCTTAGAAAAATAAAACAAATTACGAGAAGCGCCATACAAAACCGACTGAAATGTCCGAGTCACTATAAATAACACCAACGCATCGAATGCAAAATTCGTGTCAATTTAAATAATTTCCAACGCAATCAACGTAACAAACAACTGGACTGACATCAATCAAGCGTTAATTAGCGCACTCTATCGACCGACAGTTAATTAATCATCAATCAAGCGCCGATGCATAATTCAAATTCGAGTCGCGAGCGCTCTAGCGAAAAAAAAAAAATGCATCCTTATTAATTAAACGTCAGTAATTATCAGTGTTTTGATAGGGATTAGTTGGTAATTTGTAGCTCGGCGTTGAATAAATCAATTTATTCGTGTTAACTATAATTATGTTTGATTGAATGGCGTTTGTTGTTACTTGGATTTCGTATAAAAGTTTTTGATTTATTAGTTTGATTGATTCTGTAATTTACGATTTCACAAGTGTGAATAATTCAATTCATCTTGTTTCTTTTATATTTAATTTTATTACGTTTCGCAGAAGCTTATAATTGATGCCAACAAATTTTATTTATTATTTATAAAAAATAATTCGTGTCAGGATTTTTCTCATTTGAAAATCACAATGATGCTTTTTTACATCATTGTCATTTTGAAACGTTTCAAAATGACAATGTTGTAAAAAAGCATCATTGTGATTTTTTTTTTAATTTTTTTATTATTTGCAAAACACTTAGTTGTATTTTACTATAATTACAATCTGATCACAAATGGATTAATGAGTAATATTTAGCTAACTTAGTTTACTAAAGATTTGTGATTGTGATTTTGAACAGAGAAAAATCCAGATACGAATAATTTTTTATAAATAATAAATAACATTTGTTGGCATCAATTATGCTCGTATTTGCAATAATTTTAAAATTTATGATTTATTGATGTCCAGGGGCTCTTGTTTGCTATTAATCCATTTAATCAAAAAACTTTTGTTCTAAAAACAATTTTTCGTTTCATAAATTGATTTTGAGTTACGTGAAGATCAAATTAATTTGACGAATAAAGCACTAATAACCTTTCTTCACACTTTTATTTGAATTACCAAATGTACATTTCGGACACAAAGTGACCATTATCAATGGATTTGGTTTTCGTTTCATATTATTCAGTTGAAAATGTGTCAATATACAGGGTGGCGCAAAACTACCGATATGGTTTAAATGTTTAATAACTTTTTTATTTAATGGTTAATTATTATTATTATGTTTTTAACTGTTAACTGTTGAGGCTTCTACTTCGTTATACATCGTTATTAACATAAATAAGACACTTAAACTTTGTTTGTATAACTGAGGATTTTTTATTGTGACTATAGTTTCGACAACTTTAACTTGTCATTATCAGAATACAAGTAATTTAAAAATAACAATTTAGCAGGTATATATACAGAAATTACGGTTACAAAATAGCTTTAAAAATGGGGGTGTATATTGGGTCAAGCTGGTCGCTTATTACGGGAATTTCCGGATTAGCGCGCGCTCTGTGTATTTCCAGAGACTCCAGGAGGTCCATCTTACGACCCTTTTCGGCGAAATGGATTACTGAGAGTACATCCTCGTCAAACGTATGATTGTTTTCAATCATATGTCTCGCGAATGACGACTTATCGATCAAGTTAAGCCGAAAAGAGCGATGATCTTCCTTAAGTCTGATGATTTAAATTACTTGTAGTCTGATAATGACAAGTTAAAGTTGTCGGAACTATAGTCACAATAAAACAACCTCAGTTATACAAACAAAGTTTAAGTGTCTTATTTATATTATGTTTTTGTTTTACAGTATATTAATGGAGAATATTTTTGGCTTAAGTATGAAAAATTAAATCCGGCAAGTAGTGGCCATTTTTGGCTTCGCACATTCGTGCTCCTTCCAGTACATTTTCCATAACTTTTCGTAAAATTTCCGGTGGTATGGCTTGAATTTCATTGCAAATGTTTTGTTTTAGCTCTGGTATGGTCGCTGGCTTCGTTACGTATACCCTTTCTTTCAAATAACCCCAAAGAAAACAGTCTGGAGCTGTTAAATCCGGTGAACGTGGGGGCCAATTGAAATCGCTTCTGCGCGAAATAATGCGTTCGCCAAAGAGGTCCCGTAACAAAGCCATTGTGTTTCTTGCAGTTTGGGGCTCCATCTTGTTGGAACCACAACTGTGGATGGTTTTCTACAGCTGGCCTCAAAAAATTGTCTAGCATCGTTCGATATTCAGCACCATTAACCGTAACTGAGGCGCCATGTGCATTTTCAAAATTATATGGACCAATGATCCTTTCACACGATACACCGCACCAAACAGTACACTTAAGTGGGTGTAATTATCGCTGATGAACTTATAATTTATTTATTTGTAAGTAGACATAAAAATATGTATTACAATAGTCAACATGGTTATATATATAATTTTCTTAAAATCTAATATAAAAAGTACTATCAAATTAAACAAAAACACACACAAAACATTAAAACAATTTCAAGCATCAATCATTTAAATATTCTGGTATTGAATAGTATGCTTTCTCTCTTAGCAGTAATTTAAGCTGATATTTAAAGTCCTTAAGTGATGATAAATGCTGTTCTTGGATTCTCCGTAGCCCATATCCTGCAATTTTGCTTGTTTACGAAACCATTCAATTGGAAATGGGCTTCATCGCTCATTATCAAATTGTTAATGAAATCGCGATTTTCTTTTGCTTTTTGTCGGAATGAAATGGCATAATCAAGCCGTTGTTGGTAGTCTATCGGCTCCAATTCTTGCACAAGCTGAACCTTATATGGGAACATGTGCAATGTGGCAAAAATCCTCTGAACGGGCCTCCGCGATAGCCCCAGTTGTGCGAAACGTCTTCTTGTTGATGTTTCTGGACTGTCCTGCACACTATCCACAACACGTTGGATATTTTCTTCCGTGTGTACCATACGTGGTCTTCCGGTACATGGAAGGTGTCTTACTGTACCATGTTGTCGAAAATTTGCAACCAGGCGGTTTATTGTTGATGCTGAAGGTCCAGTACGCACATTAAAAAAAAACAACGATAAGCACGCTGCGTCATAACAATTGACCGTTGATTTTCAAAATAAAATTCAATAATTTTTGTTCGCTGTTCTGTCGTGTACTGTTCCATTTCAAATTCCCCAAGTTTTCTTCACAAAATTCTGAAATAAAAATAAAATATATAAATAAATTTAAAAAGTTATTAAACATTCAAACCATATCAGTAGTTTTGCGCCACCCTGTACTATGCGTGTAAAAAAAAAGAAACAAATTAAAGCAAAGGAAACATAATCTATTTTTCAAGAGCTAATAATTTGTAAAAAAAAAATGTTTTTGCGATTTACGGTGTTGTACTCAAATGAGTACGGTGGGATAAAATGGGTTAAGAGGGGCAAACTCGTGTCTGATATTTTGGGAACATAATTTCTCATAAACGAATCGAGATATAGCAAATCTGTTTTTTGTGTCTGCTTTAGTTTGCCGCCCTGTATCCTGGGAAAAATATTCAAGAATTAATTTTATTTTGATTAACAACGGAGAAAACCTATATCGTTAACTTGTTTCTCTGTAACACTCGAATTTGTAACAACAATTTGTAACACTCTTTCGCGTCGATGTTGGGGTTGTTCGTGGAATTTGTAGAAATAAAAAACCTTAAACTTACTAAACTTTTAACACTTTTTATTTGACTCAACGATAATTTACAGTTATAGAAAATTAATCTATCTAATCCCGAGTCTAGGAAGGTTCTACTTTTGAAAAACCGTCAAACGCTTGTAAAGACTTTTAATTTAACTTGTTACAGTTTTGCATCATATGCACAATCATTTATCGATTTGTAGCATCATTGGTTTGCCCACCCTAATTACAATTATACAGGTCAATGTTCAAGACGGGCGTGACCCAACACGCATAAGATCGGAAAACAGCGTAATGAGATAACAACAACATTAGGTTTAGAATTTGAATTATATTTGCTTTTAGAATTATTGGTTTTAAATTATTAGATATATAAGTTTGAATATTATTTAAATAAAAATCACTTGGTTCGATTCACAAAATATTTTGTGAAACGAACCAAGTGATTTTTATTTAAATAATATTTATACTTATATATTTAATCATGTTTCACCAAGTGATTAATGAGAACATAGTGAAAGATATTAAATTATTAGGACTAGCGTTCGCCGAAAGTAAACGTAGTGCGATAGAAATTATAATTAAAATAAAGGTACGTTACATCTCATTGATCACTTGATGAAACATGATTAAATATTAAAATTAAATTAAGTAGGTTTGTTCGCAATGAAATTAATTAATTTGAATCAATAACATGTTAGGTAGCTTGAATAATCTGGTGTCGAGTATTTAATTAAAAAAAACCGTTTAACAACTATACACTTCAAACAAACAATTACAAATAATTGATGAGGTAAACAATACTGCTATAAAAAAATGATAAACAGGACGTAGAGGGGGAGAGAACTGTTAAAGCACGTGTATCTTCCGATACAAATTTTATAAGCGAAATAGGATTTTATGTGCGTTTTAAAAAGACCGGCGACAAAACCCTCCACGGTTTACGATCCCCGCAGTTAATGTATTACAAAGTAACTAATAAAACTAGTAATGGGCAGGTTAATGGTGAGTAGCACCGGCCGTAAAATTTTCATTGAAAATTCAGGCCGGACACCTCCAGGAAATAAAAAGAACACCAAACATTAAAGTTTGATAAAAATGCGGTTTGAAAACGAGCAAATTATGCGTAATTGAGTATATTAAATTTTTTAATTACTCACCTCATTGCATTTAGTTTATAATTCTAGTAATTAAAAGTGTTTATTATTAATAATAATTAAGGAAAACGATTATTTTGGTTTATTTTATGCCCTTTATACTTAGCATCACTACCTATATATATACTTAACTTGTTGTAAGTTTTAATTTGTCTTTTAAGTATAGATTTGCAAACGCTGTAAATGTTCCGAAATTTATTGTTTTTGTTTTTAAGTTTGAAGCTATGACCGAGTGTTTTCCACTCTCAGACTAAGCATGAAGTGAAATTTCGAGTTTAGAAAAGCCCCGTCAAGATTTGTCAAGGGTCGCGCAGCGACCCGAGGCAATTTTTTTTCGCTTTTCTAAACTCGAAATTTTAATTTCTATTTGTTTAAAATAGAGATGTTTACATATAGTATTAATCAAACTACTCCTAGTTCGACAATGACAAGTTAAAATTGTCGATAAAAACCTCAGTTATACAAAGTTTAAGTGTTTTATTTGTGTAAATAATAATTTATAACGAAGTAGAAGGCTGTGAAGGTAGTTAACAAAATGTAATGTAATGTAGTTTTTTTATTGATAATGAGCACCTTGTGTCTCGAAATGTACATCTAACCATACAAAAAAAGAGAAGTAAGGAATAACAGTATTTTTCATGTAAAATGTAACTTCCTTAAAAAGCTTGATTTTGCAAGTAATGCTGAAACTTGTAAATTAACTTCTTTAAAAAAAACTTTCTCATAAAAGTACCAACCACCCTTTTTGGCGAATTTTACAATTCGTTCGATTTCTCAGGTAATATCGTAAAACTTTATTGAGCCCCGACTTTCGTTTTTTTCGCATAACGGTTTTCAAGAAAAAAAGAAGAGCTGTAAATGTGAAAGTTAACCCTATTCCAAAAGCCTTTCAGCATTTATTTTTTACGCTCCTAATAGCTGTTGTAAGCGTGCAAATTTCACCCTGTCAAAACTTTTTATTGTCCACCCTAAACTAATCGCCAAACACTCTTTTTTTACCTCTTTGCGAAAGTTTTCGGTTTCTGTTTCGGGTTCTTGGAAAGAGAAATCGGAAACGAAATCCTTTTGTCGTGTTTTTAGAAGAACAAAAAATGGGATTCACTTCTGTCTTTTATTTGCACGTAAGTTTTTTTTTTGTGAGGTTTACCAGTTTTTTTTATAACTTTGCAAAAGTCGACGAAACCTTTCATGATAGTTTTGGAGAAAAAGTAAAATATTTAACGCGAATTATCTAATCTTTGTATGTTTGTTTGATGGTATAAATTGAAAATAATATGAGTATCATCAGTTGTATATTGATGAGGCAATAATATTGTGAATGAACATTGAGTGCGGAAAAGCCGCGGGAAAAGCTAATCCAATAATAATATAGAGAGGGATAACAGATGCAATGGTCGGAGCGGAGCGCCTTATAAACATAACGGGCGGAGGCTGAAACTTTAGTGGCACATTGCGGTTATTGAATTGATCAATTTAGTCCCAGCATGGTCTGTTTTCTCTGCGAGGCCGCATACACCGAGGGCCCCGATCGAGACACGATCTGTACGACCCATCTAGCTCACTGAAAAGGGGCCTTATTATGTAGTAAAAGGGAAGAAAAGCCAGAAAAATATGTGTTTGATGCCCCGGACATATTGTTATGTTTCGCTTTTCATTACCCATTCAAAAAATATCCTCCCCTGCGGCGCGAAGCGGACTACGGGGAAATTGACGTTACATCGACGTTGCGCCGCAACGCGATGGATTAATTTTTTTACATACCCCTATTTCACAACACATTTTTTTCTCCCTTATTGTACACATAAATACGTACAGTTCAGCCGGTTGTATTGTTATTATTAACACACTATTGCTCGTTTGCTCCGAAGTCGATTAACTTAATCAGTGATTAAATTATGAACGGTGGAGGCTTCTACTTCGTTATACATATTAATTCAATAAAATAAAACACTTTAACTTTGTTTGTATAACAGAATATTTTTATTTTATTTTTGTGACTGTAGTTTCGGCAACTCAACTTGCCATTATCAAACGGAGTGCAGTCACAAAAATAAAAATAATATTGTGTTATACAAAGTTAAAGTGTTTTATTTTATTTAATCAGTGATTAGTAAATTGATTGTGAGTTACGTGAAAATCAAATTAATTTGACGAATAAACCACTAATAACCTTTCTTCACACTTTTATTTGAATTTCCAAATGTACATTTCGGACACAAAGTGATCATTTTCATTATTCGTCAAATCAGTGATTAGTACTTTTTAAAAACACAACAATTGTACTTACAAATTGTTTACACAATTGCATATTGATGAAAGAAACATGTTTAGGATATCATACAAATTTATAACATTCTTATGTTCTAGAAATTTGACCTAATCAGAACTTTAATTAATGATGATTAGTGGATGATTTAAGGTAATCGGTCGGGGTGCAAATGGACCTATGTGTTATAATATAAACATTTCAGCATGTAATTATGAGGGATTTTTTTCTTAAGAGGAAATATTGCTCAAGCTATTTCTAACATCCATCGGAATATTTGTGATGTTTTTTAAATTTAAAAAAATAGAAAAGTTTTGGTCGAAAACTCACAATTACATTAAGGGGTGGGTATGGAAAAAACCTGATTTTTACACAATTTTTGTTATTTACGAAGAATTGTAAAACATTTACAAACACTGTCAGAAACATTAAAAACAATATATAAAAATGAATTAAAATTAATATTAATTTGTAAAAGGGGTTTCCCGTGAGAGAATAAATAAATAAATAAAAAATAAATATCGACTTTCTGCAAAAATGTTTTCTCATTGAGACAAGTCTCCAAATTTTCATTGAAACAATTGAGACATTTTTTTGCAGAATATTTAAAAATTATAAAAACGAATTAAAATTAATATCGACATTAATTTTAATTCGTTTTTATAGTTTGACAAACTCATTTTTTCCTTATGTTAAATTTTCTTTATATTAGAAACAATGTTACAGAGCTGGGCAGGATTCGAATCATGATTCGAATCCTGGATTCGTATTCGAATCCAAATGCGGGTGATTCGAATCCTTATAAAATAATTCGAATATTTTTTAAAGGATTTGAATACTTACAAAAAAATTTGAATATTTACAAAAGGATTTGAATCGTCAAAAATAATTCAAATTAATTATGAGGATTAACATGAAACATTTCTTCGTAATTTTTGCTTCCTCAAACTAAAATCAATTAATTCCCTATTTCTTGAAAACAATATCGAACGTCAGATTTTGATCAAAATTTCAAAACTAGCTAATATAATAATTTTATTATAACAATTTAAAGCATTTCTTACTTTCCTTATTACAAAAAAAGTAACTGAAATTTAAAATAATAAATCACTATCAAAATAAATTAATGAAATTGAATATATAAATGTTGTTGTTCTTTTTAGTCATAGTAAGTGATGTAAACTAGCGGGAAGTATTTTAAAGATAGCATCAGTTTTCATGAAACGTTAACCAACGCCATTTGAAGATTAGTTTATTGCTCGTAACAAGATAATAACTGTTATTGTCTGAAATGTCACGGTCTTAATTGCAACTGCAATTGCAACTGCAGCATCACGAAAAAATGGGTTTTTTAAATTTAGTTACGACACCGTAAATAATAGTAATTTTTATCATTTTTGTAATATCATTGGTTTGCAATATTTGATAATAATAAAATTTTTGTTCTTTCTAGCATATTAATTGGTGTGAGAAGAGAGATTTATAAATCCATTGTAACAAATTGCGAATGAGATTTTAGTTCTTTCTACCTTATTAATAGATGTTAGAAGAGAGATTTATAAATCCATTGTAACATATTTAGCTAAATGTGAAAACTGTTTTCAAAAGTTGATTATTTCTTTCTTTATCGTATTACAACTAATTAACAGATAAGTATAAATGAAATTGCTGATACTTGGTTGTAAAATACTTCATAGAATACTAAGCAGATGTTTTAGACCAAAATTTTGATTTGTTTTCACATCACCGATGCAATTTGTTATCGGTGAGAAGTCGCACTGAAATGACGTCATATTGCGACAAATTTCTAAACCCTATGGAGTAAAATAACGTCGATGGCAAATTGCATCTGTGCTGTAAATACGGGCCCAGAAAAAAAGTCAAAACTTGGGTCTAAAACATCTGTTCAGTATTCTATGAAGTATTTTACAATCAAGTATTGGCAATTTCATTTATACTTATCTGTTAATTGTTTGTAAAACGATAAAGAAAGAAATAATCAAGTTTTCACATTTAGCTAAATATGTTACAATGGATTTATAAATCTCTCTTCTAACATCTATTAATAAAGTAGAAAGAACAAAAATATTACTATTATTAAATATTATAAACCAATGACAGTACAAAAATGATAAAAATTACTATTATTTACGGTGTCGTAACTAAATTAAAAATCATTCGCAATTTATGATGAAATTAAAGCAAATAAATTTCAGAATGTTATGGCTTTTATTAATTCAGTTGTATTTTACCTTGCACCAATAATTGGTTATTTCTATTTCAGTTATAAGCTAGGTTATTTTTTGTTTTATATTGCTTTAAAAGCAGTAATAATAATAACCTTTATTCCCAACAGATAAATCCAATTACAGGGAAAAATTACATAAAAAATAAAGTAAGTATTTTTACAAACTAACGTTAAACATTCAAAAGTTACAAAATGAAGATTACAAAAAATATAAACTAACTAAAAAAAAACATATATAATTAAAAGATTGAAGATTGCAGAAAATATATACAGACTAAAAAACTAAAAAAACAAAGATATACAGATATACTTAAACAATATAATGTAATATTTATACCATTGTTATAAAATTGTTCTTTGTCGTTAATAAAGGAATTCAAATTTGAATGTTTAAAGAAAGAGGATATTCTTAAAACAAAACTCTTGTAAAACACTTGTAAGTTGTAAATTCTTATAAAATAATGTTAGTGGAAAAAATGGTTGGTAAAATACGAAAGTATTATATTACATCTTTTGGTAAGACACTTAAAAAATCTTTTTTTTTTCTTCGAAATTAATAAATTAACTCAGTGTAAGGTTTGCATTCAATTGAAATATAAATGTGAATAAATTATTTATTAAAAACATTGTTATGAAAACAAAACGAAAACAAATCAATTTTCGTTGTCAATTATAATTCTAATAATTTGTTTATGTATACGTTTTTAAAATGTAATTTACCAATAATACACAATTTAAAATCAATTGAATTAATTTAATTGCGTGCCAGATAGAATGACTAAATTTTGCAATTATCGATGACATGATGATCAACCTGTTCAAGCGATTGTTATTTACGATTATTATTTTTAATTATTAAAAATGCAATTGTCAACTACCAAATAAGTTAACCCATTAATAACGTAACATTATTATTTTTTTCTGAATTAAATTACTAAATAAGTTAATTTGATACATTGTATTATTTGTTTATCTTTTACTATGTTCTCATCAATCACTTGGTGAAACATGATTAAATATATAAGTATGAATATTATTTAAATAAAAATCACTGATTTTTATTTAAATAATATTCATACTTATATATTGTATTATTTGACCTGGCCTGAGTATGTGTGAATAAAAATGTAAAAATTTTGTTATTTAAATATTTTGCTTATTACTCATTAAAAAAAAAGGATTTTTTGGTGTGCTTTCAATTTCAGAATATTTCAGTGTTTTATATGCGTGGCGCATGAAGTAAAATCTCGAGTTTAGAAAAGCCTAGAAATTTGGTTTGGTCGCGTAGCGCGTAGGCTTTTCTACACTCGAAATTCTACTTCATGCGCCACGCGTATAAAACACTGATTTAAAGCGAAGTTTAAAATATGGTGCTTGGTTTAAAATTAAAAGTTAAGTCATGTACCCAAGAAAGAATCTCGATTAAATAAACGTTCATTATTTTTAAGAAATTAATAACGTATTTTAAATAATAAAAAAGAAACATGTTGGAATAATTCCTATTTAAATATTTTCCACATAAAACAATAGTTACCATAGTTACCAAGGCCAATGGAATTAATAGTCCACTCTCTCGCTTTATGCGCATGTCAAACAAACTGTCCCTAAATCCAAACTTTCATCTTTTTAGTAAGTCTCTCTGTAAATTCGTATCCGTTGTTGTATGTAACTTACCACATCCATATATGTATACAGCGTGTAATCGAACTAATGTACATCCTCTTAAGGGCGTATACACAAAATATTTTGACACCAATTGCAGCAAAAATAAAATCGGAAAAAAATATTGGATTTTTCATAATTTTTCATGCATTTTTTACTTTTTGAGAACTTCTGGTTACCTGTGTTCATGATATTTTTCGTGGATGCGTAAGTTGTTGTATTTTTTATTTACTTTTACTACTGCGAGGCGCATAAATCACTTCGCACGCACTAAACACGCACGCTGTCTCGAATGACTAGATGAAACTAGGTCACTCATTTGTGGTATTGTTTATTTACTGTTACTACTGCGAGACGTATAAATCACTTAGCACGCACCACACATACACACACTGTCAAGAATTACTAGATGAAACTGGGTCACGTATAAAAAAAATCACAATAAGTGTTCAAATTGACGTCCGCCGCACTCAATGCACATTTGGGCTCTACGTATCCAATTTGCACGAATAGTAGCAAACATTTCACGAGGTTTTTCACGAATGGTATTAGCCGCGGCGTTTACTCGTTGTATCAGCATTTCAGCATTGTCAATTTCCGTAGTGTAGACTTCACTTTTAAAGTATCCCCAAAGAAAAAAATCTAAGGGGTTTAAATCCGGACTTCTTGGAGGCCATAGTACAGGGCCTCCACGACCAACCCAACGTCCTGGAAACTCATCATACAAATATCTTCTAACGCGCCTTTCATAGTGAGCTGGCGCACCATCTTGCAAATACCACATTCTTCTAAGAACCGCTAAGGGTACATTTTCTAGAAGATCTAAAAGGTCATCTTGCAAAAATCGTAAATATCGTTCTCCATTCAAATTAAATGGGAACATAAATGGCCCAATTAATTGATCATTTAAAATACCTGCCCAGATATTAAGGGAGAAGCGATGCTGTAAATGAGTTCTACGCGTAACACGAGGATTTTCTATTGCATAAACATGCATATTATGGAAATTAAAACTTCCATTACGCGTAAAGCACGATTCGTCGGTCACTAAAATGTCTTTGGTAAAGTTAGGATTTTGAACATTTTGTGCCAAAATCGATTGACAAAATGCAATTCTTTTAGGAAATTCATGGGGTTGAAGATGTTGTACACGCTGGTAGTGATACGGATAAAAATTATTGTCTCGTATAACACTGCTGACAAATGTGTGCGATACATTTAGCCGAGCGGCGATAATACGGGTACTTAAACCAGGATCCGCTTCCAACAGATTCAAAATTTCGTCTTCCGCTCGCAAATATCGCGACGGGCTGCAAACTTCCAGTGTCGCGTGCTCTTTGTAATAAATTTCTAAATCGGTTTGGCGGTGGTAAGTGTCGTTCAGGAAATCGCTCTTGATAAATTCTTACAGCTTCCGCGGAATTACACCGAGTTTCACCGTAAATAAGAAACATGTCTGCCAATTCAATGTTTGGATAAACGTATCGCGCCATGTTACAAAATGTAGATGTTTCATGGAATAAGTTTCACCATAGACTAAACAGCAAACTATTTTTATGTTAAAAATCATCCACCCTCGCCGCTCTTATCTAAACATTTCAATAAGAGTGGAGATAAAGTGAAGTGTGAACCTAATAAGGAAAAATATTGAATTTCATTAACACGTTTAGAAAATATTCGGAATTTAGTTAGCAATGGGTACTTATGAAAACGATAACATAGACATAATTCTTCACAATCTGACCCACTTTTCTCTGGATGGTGTACTTCGATATCCAAATCGTTTAAAAACTACCAGTTTATGTGGAATCTCTCTTAAAATACGCAATGTGCGCGTATACCAGATACCACAAACATGTGGCCTATTATTATTAATTATTTTTAATAATTATTTGTGAGCTATCTACTAAAGGTATGGCAATTTCAAATGCAGGTATTGTTTATTTAAACGCTGCCCCTTATGTGGTAGAGAGCCTGTACAGTAGTTCGTTTACACGCTGTATATATAACATGTATGATCTACATTTTGTAATAGCTTTAAGTATTTTGTATATTTAAATGTATAAAAATGGATTTTTTCCGTAAATAAATAAATAAATAAAAAGATATAAATTAATAAATCATGTTATTTAATTATATTGATCTATTAGATTAAAATAATCAGTGCATTTTTTTAAGAAAGCGACAAAAAACCAAGCGGGTTAAGTGAGAAATTAATTCTTTATATAAATAATATTGTAATCATTATTTATATAAAGAATTAATTTCTTACTTAACCCGTGGTGAAATATATTTAACTAATAGTAGAACTTTGATTTGTTTCACTGATTTTAATTTTTTGACTCCTAGTAAAAAATATAAATTAGTGAAACAAAACAAGTGTTTTTTTTAATCATAGTTCTACATTTTTTGAAATTACATTATCAGTCAGATAATTTATTTTATTTCAGTGAGAAAAGTAATAATTAACCAATCACTTAACTACCATTTAAGCCGAACTTTCGGAGCAGCCGACGACGACACTTTCAGTCCTCTTTAGTTGAGCAATTCGGGCGACACTTTTATCTCTTTTTATTATTTTCTTCTTTTTTTCTACGTGAGCGAGTGGATTTCTGGCGGAGATTAAATACGGAATAGTGCGCGCGATAAGAAAATACCAGGCGACCCGAAAAATAAACAAATAAATAATTTCCGGAGGAGGAATGAAAGTCTTCGGAACGGCCGAAAGGGGCGAATAAATTAATCTAACGACACGAGAAGTGATAAAGGGGATTATCTGGACGTGATTTATTTCACACATTTGGAATTATTAGAATGGATATTATTAAGATTATTAGAGGAAAATATACACATATATTCAATAAGTTATTATCAGTAGGTGTTATTCAAGGCTGTAGCCAGGAGATGGGGGTTCCACCCCGCGAAATTTTGAAAATGTTGATTTTTTGTATGTAAATGCGGCCCTGTAAGAGTAGAAACAATAAACGAGTGTTTTCCACTCCCAGACTAAGCATGAAGTAAAATTTCGAGTTTAGAAAAGCCCCGTGAAAATTTGTCGAGGGTCGCGCAGCGACCCGAGACAAATTTTCTGGGCTTTTCTAAACTCGAAATTTTACTTCATGCGCCACGCGTATTAAACACTAAAATATTGTGAAATTTGTTTTTATTCGAACTCCACTTGAAATCAGCGTTATATACGCTTGGCGCATGAAGTAAAATTTCGAGTTTAGAAAAGCCCAGAAAATTTGTCTCGGGTCGCTGCGCGACCCTCGACAAATTTTCACGGGGCTTTTCTAAACTCGAAATTTTACTTCATGCTTAGCCTGGGAGTGGAAAACACTCGTTTAACGCTTCAAATTGAACTTAAAAAAAAAACAACGAATATCTAAAGATTTAAAGAAAATAAGCTTCATTTGGAATACCTACACTTTAAAGAAAAACTCCCCGTATTTACAAGTGTGATAAACCTTTATTAGCTAATGTTTTGAAACTCCGGGAAAATTTTGATTTATTCAGACTGAAATATAGTGAAAATATTGTTTTTGTATTTACGGGGACGCTTTAACATACAAAAATTTAACATTTTGAAAATTCGTGAGGGATTGAACTCCCATATCTTTGTTTTAGATTGCGAAAAGAATCGCACTTTTGATTTTGTGGAGTATTTTAGTACCAAGTATTTGGGCAATTTCATTTTAGGGAGTTTTTCTCTTAAGTATACGTATTCCAAGTTCAGCTTATTTTCTTTAAATCGTTGGATATTTGTTGTTTTTTAAAAGAGTTCAATTTGAAGCTTTAGACGAGTGTTTTTCACTCCCAGACTAAGTATGAAGTAAAATTTCGAGTTTAGAAAAGCCCCGTGAAAATTTGTCGAGGGTCGCGCAGCGACCCGAGACAAATTTTCTGGGCTTTTCTAAACTCGAAATTTTACTTCATGCGCCACGCGTATTAAACACTAAAATATTGTGAAATTTGTTTTGATTCGAAATTCACTTGAAATCAGTGTTTTATATGCGTGGCGCATGAAGTAAAATTTCGAGTTTAGAAAAGCCCAGAAAATATGTCTCGGGTCGCTGCGCGACCCTCGACAAATTTTCACGGGGCTTTTCTAAACTCTAAATTTTACTTCATGCTTAGTCTGGGAGTGGAAACACTCGTTTAAAGCTTCAAATTGAACTCTTTTAAGAAAACAACGAATATCTGAAGATTTAAAGAAAATAAGCTAAATTTGAAAACCGTGTACTTTAAAGAAAAACTCCCCGTATTTACAAGTGTGATAAACCTTTATTAGCTAATGTTTTGTAACTCCGAGAAAATTTTGAATTATTCAGACTAAAATATAGTGAAAATATTGTTTTTGCTTTTACGGGGACGCTTTTACATACAAACATTTAACATTTTGAAAATTTCGTGAGGGTTTGAACTCCCATATCTTTGTTTTAGATTGCGAAAAGAATCGGACTTTTGATGTTGTGAAGTATTTTACTACCAAGTATTTTGGCAATTTCATTTCAAGGAATTTTTCTTTTAAATATAAGTATTCCAAATTCCACATTCCTTGATAATGGCTAGAAGCCGAAACTAGTCGGAATAATAAGTAAAACGTTAGTGAAACAAACCAAGTGTTTTTATTTCAAATTTTATTTCAAATTCAGTTTATTTTCTTAAAATCTTTAGATATTCGTTGTTTTTTTTTAATAGAGTTCAATTTGAAGCTTCGTTGTTTTTTAAAAGAGTTCAATTTGAAGCTTTAAAAGAGTGTTTTCTACTCCCAGACTAAGCATGAAGTAAAATTTCGAGTTTAGAAAAGCCCCGTGAAAATTTGTCGAGGGTCGCGCAGCGACCCGAGACAAATTTTCTGGGCTTTTCTAAACTCGAAATTTTACTTCATGCGCCACGCGTATAAAACACTAAATTTATGTATATTTGAACCTCACTTGAAATCAGTGTTTTATACGCGTGGCGCATGAAGTAAAATTTCGAGTTTAGAAAAGCCCAGAAAATTTGTCTCGGGTCGCTGCGCGACCCTCGACAAATTTTCATAGGGCTTTTCAAAACTCGAAATTTTACTTCATGCTTAGTCTGGGAGTGGAAAACACTCGTTTAAAGCTTCAAATTGAACTCTTTAAAAAAATGACGGATGTCGGAAAATGTACGGCTTATGCATATGTTTACCTAAAAGAAAAATTCCCAGTGTATATTTACTTGTTTGTAGATATAGTTTGCAATTAAAAATAAAAACAAGCTTTAAAAAAACAGTTAGGCCTGGCCCGGCTCTGCCCGGTCTCATACTTTGGATTGCAAGCTCGGCCCGGCCTGCTTGAAAAAATTCAAGGCCGGGTCGACTCGGCCGAGTTAAAATCCAGCCCGTGCAGTGTTCTAAACCCTATTACGCACTCACACCACAATTATTATATTTTCACTAGTTTCTAGATTATATCAAAACAAATTAATCAAACGTATAAAAACAAATTAATCAAATGTATGCAAACAAATTAATCAAATGTATAAAAACAACTTAATCAAATGATGAATGAATTAACAAAAATATCCGTGCAATAAATAACGCGTGTGTACATTTCGGATATTTTATCTCCATTAAATTAAATTTGTACGTACTTTACTACAAATGTGTTGATTTTAATGCGATAAGTGCACACATTCCACAGAAAACAAAGAACATTCTCTCACGCACACCTGTACTTAAAATCAGAGCAAAAAAGATCTATTAATAAAATCGATTCGACGCTCTCGGTTCTTATCTAAGGAATGCGGCCACTTCCTGTTTTTTTTTTTTTTTACAATGAATCTGCACAAATTTAATTCAGTTGAGATGAAATACCAGAAATATACACACGCGTTATTTTATTCCACTATATTTTTAAATTTCGATTTTATCTAATTCTATCTGTACAAAGTAAAATTGCGAGTTTAGAAAAGCTTGAAAATTTGGTTTGGTCGCGTAGTGATTTTGAAAATGTAATGTGTTAGTGATTAATCGTAAACTCAAAAACAACAGTGATTGATGGCGAATATAAAGAAGGTAAATCTCTGGAGATAAGGAGAGGAAAGTTCATTTGGATAAATATCAATTAGGTGAGTTTATCAAGCATAAATAATTCTAAAATATGAATCAAATTGCCAATAGTTGGTTGTAGAATATTTAATAAATATTACTGGCTAAATAAATAAATTAATTCAATTATTTTTATTTTAATATTACGGTATGAGTTACGTGACGATGATATTTAATTAAATAAAACTAGTAATCCTTTTTCTTCACTGGTTTACTTGTAACACTAAATGTACATTTCGTTCACCAAGTGAACATTTTCAATAGCTGTACTAAACATTATTTTTGTTATTTCTATATAGAATAATTGCTGTAATTATTACCACCATTTATTAAATTTTAGTTATTAATGTTAATACGTTTTATCAATTTTTAAATATTATTGTTATTATTTTGTACATATTCTTTGTAAAAGGGGTTTCCCGTGAGAGAATAAATAAAATAAAATAAAATAAAAATAAACCAGTGAAGAAAAAGGATTACTAGTTTTATTTAATTTATTTTTATTTTATTTATAATTTATCTTAAATCATTTCAAATAACATAAATTTCGGAACAGCAATGGGCAACTCTCTGTCACCCTGTTTGGCTAATATTTTTATGAATAATCTGAAAAACTTAGCCAAAAGTAAAATTCCTAATTTTCCGAGAGTCTGGTTTAGATATGTAGACGATATACTCGCAATAATAAAACGTGATACCCGTATTGAAGACATACAAGCTAGTCTGAGTCTGCGTTATACCCCAGCATTAACTTCACTTACGAAATTGAACAAAATAATCAAATCCCTTTCCTCGATCTACTACTAACAAACAATAAAATAAATAAAATAATAGAAATTAATGTATATAGAAAACCCACACATACTTTTAATTATATTCACAATTCTTCATCAACACAACAAAAACTTTCAGCATTTGACAGCATGATTTTTAGAGCTTTAAATCTTCCTCTTTCAATAGAAAATAGAAAAAATGAATTAACACTAATAAGAAAAATAGCTATTTCATTAGGTTACAGCAAATTCACAATTAACAAACTAATTAATAGACACAAAAGAAACCAAACAATAAACTCCGTCACAAATCTCACACCACAAAAAGAAAGAAAAAATAACTTTGCTACGTGTATATATAACAACAGAACTTCTAATCAAGACACAAAGATCTTAAATAAATACAATATGACTTCTGCATTTTATAATAGCAACAAATTAAAAACATTATTAGGCAATCAATTTACAAAAAGGAACCACTTAGAAGAGTCCGGAATTTATTCAATTAAATTGTGATAAATGTTACATAGGCCAAACTCAAAGGAATTTATTAAAAAGATTCAAAGAACATGTATATCATGTCAAAAATAAAAACATTGATAAATCCGCTTTAGCTGACCATAATTTAAAAACAGGACATAATTTTTCAACAGACAATATCACATTACTAAAACAATCATCACATTTTCGATTAAATATGTTAGAAGCCATAGAAATGCACAAACATAAAGATAAATTATTAAATTTTGATTTTAGTCCTTTGGAAAACCCTTTGTTAAACCTTTTACAAGTTCCGAAAAAGTGTTATCCCATCAACAGTCCGTAATTTTAATCCCCTTAATGTTTTTCAGCCTTGCCACACCTTATGTAGGTTTTCCCATCTTTGTCAGGTATATCTAGTTGTAAGACCATTAGTTATTGATAATGAGTGCTTTGCACTCGAAATGTACATCTAACGAATAAAAATAAAAGTGAAGTAAGGAATAAAAGTGCTTTTTATTGTTACAAAAATTAAGAAAAAAACGAAACGCTTCAATTGTAAAAATTTGCAAAAGGAATTCCAGAGATGTCCACACGGGTTTGTGGAGAGATTTGTTATCAAGAGAAAAATTAAACTTTTAATAATGAAAATTGATCCATTTATTTTTACTTTATTTATAATTTATCTAAAATGATTTTAAATTACAAAAATTAAGAAAATACAAAACGTTACAATTGTAAAAATTCGCGAAAGTAATTCTACAGATGTCCAGACGCGTTTGTAGAGAGATTTGTTATCAAGAGAAAAATTAAACTTTTAATAATTAAAAATGTATCCATTTATTTTTATTTTATTTATAATTCGTCTAAAATAATTTCAAATTACAAAAATTAAGAAAAAACAAAACGTATCAATTGTAAAAATTCGCGGAAGAAATTCCAAAGATAACTGTATTGTTTCGAGTTTACGTGAAGTGATTAATCACAAATAGAAAGACTGTTCTTCCTTACTTCACTTTTTATTTTTAGTAATGAAAATTGATCAATTTATTTTTATTTCATTTATAATTTATCTAAAATAAATCAAATTATAAAAATTGAGAAAAAACTAAACGTATCAATTGTAAAAATTCGCGGAAGGAATTCCAGAGATGTCCAGACGCGTTTGTAGAGAGATTTGTTATCAAGAGAAAAATTAAACCTACGCAACAAGTTTATTATCATTAAGTGGCCGTAAAATTTTATTAGGCATAAAATAATATCACAACACTTGCGCTCCGTATAGTACACGTTCAGCACGTGTTTCCAGAGATACCGCTGTTTATTTGTTAATTTTAGAATGGGCCAATTATTTCGATATAATAAAAAAATAAAACCGTATTGCTATCACTAAATTGCATTTACGAGGATATTAATCATGTGTAACAGGTGTTCAAGATTTTCTTTATTATTAAGTGTTGTACAATCGAAAATAGATCCATCATAAAATCTTTTTCACTCGTATTTTGTCGTAATTTTCTTTTTATTTTACTTTAACATGTCAACAGTTGAAGTGAATAAAACGGAAATTACGACAAAATATGAGTTAAAAAAATGTGCAAAATTAATATAATTCAATCAATTTTAACATTCTTCAAAGAAAAGTGACATACCTCGACTATTGTTTCATTTTCAGTTTATATGAATTGGTGAATTGGTTGTAAATTTTCTAATATTCGTTGTTTTTATAGAAACGTTCAATTTGAATCTTCCAACGAGTGTTTACAATCCTAGATTAAGCATGAAGTAAAATTTCGAGTTTAGAAAAGCCTGAAAATTTGGTTTGGTCGCTTAGCGCGAAGCGCGGAGCGACCAAAAAAAAATACAAATGGAACGAAATAAATATATTTTTATTGCGGATTTATCTTTTTCTACAAAAGATATAAATATTGGTATTACAAAAATAATTAATAAATAAACATCTTCAATTCAATTACCAAGATAATTCAAGTATATTTATGTTAGGCAGAATTATTGTGTCAGAAGTAAAATTTCGAGTTTAGAAAAGTCTGAAAATTTGGTTTGGTCGCGTAGCGCGAAGCGCGGAGCGACCAAACCAAATTTTCAGACTTTTCTAAACTCGAAATTTTACTTCATGCGCCACGCGTATAAAACACTGATTTATTATAAGTTCAAAATACATACACTGATATACATGGTTTGTCCGGTAAGTAATGGGAAAGATGCCAGAACTTTTTTATATTTGCAAATATAATTAAATTCAGTTAATATTCTTGATCACACATCCTTTGGGCATCAATTTACAATTGTTTGCAATTTTATCACATGTAGTAATCCTCCAGGAAGTCTTAGATTGGCATACCGTTCAGTGCGCTGGTTAAGACTCTTGTATGAGTTTAATAGTGACAAAATGTTGCCTTTTTAACTTAAATGACAACCTAGGAAATAAATAGAAGCCAAACAGAGGCTGATCTGTGCTACAGAAAATTTTGGGCAACAATAGGATTTTTTTTGGAAAAATCCTTTATCAATACCAACGAAACATGTTCCGTAGTGTCGAGATTTAGAGAAACTCTTCGAACATTTGCAGTTTTGTTGGATTAATTTTATGCACAATGGATTTTGAAACGCCTAATTTATTTAACAGCAATCTGAAACGTAAATGTCAATCACAGTTCAAAATTGCTTTTATCTTAGCTACATTTTCTGAACTTTAAGATTTTGGTGATTTCTCTGTACGATGTTTATTTTAGTTGAGTGTTATTTCTTTTTCAGAATGGTTTGTGTCAACTAAGCAATTGTACGTTTCCTTAAACATTCAACAAGTATACTTTTTAATTGATAGCAATTGTTCCAGTTGCTTATTTTAAGCTTAGCACAAAATATTATCCCGTATCATTTTTGAACCGTGACGCACTCCCCAAACGGCAGTCCACTTTTTCGTGTATTCACACTCTGTAAATGCTCAGAGGTTAAAAAACTGGGTTAAACCATTTAGCCTATCACCGATTACATACGAAGATTTCACTATCAGATCCTTCGACTTAACTCAAAAAAAAATCATTCTCATTACTTTCCAGACAAACCACGTATAGAAAGCACTTAACTTTTTTATACCAATTTTATCTTACTTCTGTGGCTTTTTTCCAATACACGGTAATTAATTTAATTTACAACAACAACAAAAAGACAATTTGTATTGTTTTGTTAATTTAAATATTTCATTTAAATTTTAACGGTTTCGTAAATATTTAAGCTGATTTTATTTCGATTTTTGCGTGGTATAAATTTTCCAACAGATACAGCACGAACGCAAACAAAGCCCATCAGAGGAGCGCACGCTCCCCGTTTTCCCATTAATAAGCAATAAACCCCTGGGAGCAGTAACGAATTGATAATTTTTAATCGATCCCCAACAGGGGCTCCAAATATCCCAACCCTGCATTTCACAAAATTTGATTTAAATTAAAATTTATGGCACTGTGAACATGTGCATTTACAATGTGTAAATTATAATTTGAATCAAATTTTGTAAAATGTAGGGCTGACACAATAATTCTGCCTTACATAAATATACTTGAATTATCTTGGTAATTGAATTGAAGATGTTTATTTATTAATTATTTTTGTAATACCAATTTATTTATTTATATCTTTTGTAGAAAAAGATAAATCCGCAATAAAAATATATTTATTTCGTTCCATTTGTATTTTTTTTTGCTGACACTATCCCAAATCCCAAATACATACGTTGTTTAAAAGCAACAGTATATTTTAAACTTCACTTGAATAACTTAATACGTTGTATTTAGGAGTGTCAATCCCGAGCCATTTTTCCAATCCCGGGATTTTCAGAACAATGGTCAAATAAACCCGGGATCCTGGGACTAGTCTCGAAAAAAATTTAAAAACAAATGTTTAATTTTAGAAGATGTTTTAATTTATTAAACTTAATTATTATTTATTAATTTTAAATGAACGAACAAAACATATAAATATAATAACAAAACATGTATATATATATATAAATACATATATATATATATATATATATATATATATATATATATAATATATATATATATATATAATATATATATATATATATATATATATATATATATATATATATGTTTCACTGTTTCTTCGGGTTTGGTCCCGCGTATTTTCTGTATTTTCTTGGCTCTGGTCCATCATATTTTTGATTCGACGTTTCGATGACGTCGCAGTCATCATCATAAGGAATAACTATTAAAATTCCATTGCTCTAGCAAATATACAGGGTGACCTACAATCAAGGCCCTTAATTGAAAGGGCAAAATTTAGGTAAGATATTTTAAGAAATTGTTTCTTGCTGATGTGGAATTCCCGCTATGATTGGAAATCTTTAAACGCGAACGTTTTTTTTTTTTTTTACTGTGGGGGCCGTCTTCCTTTTGGATCCGGATGCACTGCAGCCTAGGTGACTTATTGTACTGCCCCAATATTATTACACTCACGCAACTATTCCGAACTCGATGCCCTGCACTAGCTTGTGCAGGTCCTTCAGAGGTTGCGCGTGGAAATCATTTAGTTCCATTTGTCTGTTCCCAAATATGAGCCGTCTTTTGCTCTCCAGCGCATTGCACCTGCACAGAACGTGCATAGCTGTTTCCGGTGCCGTATTACAGAGGCGACAGTTGGTGTCGCCGTTGTATGGCCCGATTTTCCTTAGATGCTCTTTAACAGTCATGTGGCCTGTGAGCAGTCCTATGGTTGTTTTCAGCTGTGCCCTACTCAATGTTAGTAGTCCTGCAGCTTGGCTTGAGTTAGGCCCTTTTATAAGGGCCTTACTATGGTTAAGGCCTGGTCTGTTTTCCCATATTCCTTGTGTTTGTTGCGAGTCCACTTCCTGACTTCAAGGCGACTCGACTTTTTTGTTATGCCCAAGGCAGGTTCGGGTCCCATAAATGAAATGGTGGCTCCCTGCCTTGCTAGCTCGTCAGCTTTTTCATTACCCGCAATACCAGAGTGACCCGGCGTCCAGACAAGCGTAATCTTGTTCTGTCTCGCTAGGTCATTCAGGGTGTTGAAGCATTCCAATACCAGTTTGGATGAAGTCTTTTGACTCTGGAGAGCCTTCAGTGCCGCCTGGCTATCGGACATGATATAGATTTGCCTGTTTCGACAGTCCTTCTCTATGTTGGTTCTCTCACATTCTATGATTGCGAATATTTCTGCTTGAAAGACTGATGCCAGGCCACCTAATGGTTGAGCATAGCCTGTCCTCATGTTTTCATTATAGATTCCTGATCCAGTACCTGTGGTTGATTTAGAACCGTCCGTGTACCAGATCACACTTTGTTTGTGTATATCTTCCCTAAAGCCGTTCCATTCGTTGCGGTCTGGAATAGTGACTTTAAAGAGTGAATTTTCAAGATATCTGACTACCATATGATCCGACCTCATTTGCAGGAGAGGTCCCCCTATGTCTGTCAAGAGTCTTCTGTGTGGGGTATCAACTCTTACGTTGTCCGATGATAATTGCAGAGTGCCAGTCTTGCCTCCCCCACTATCAGAATATGAAGTGGTGTGAGGTCTAGAACCGTCTCCATGGCTGCAGTGGGCGTGGTTCTCATAGCCCCCGTTATGCTAATACAAGCAAGTCTTTGAACCTTGCTGAGTATTTGTATGGTTGTATGCTGTGTGGCTTTAGGCCACCATACCAAAGCAGCATACATGATTGCGGGTCTGACCACTCTGGTGTACAGCCAGTATACCATTCCTGGTCTGAGCCCCCATTGTCGGTCGTACATTCGTCTAATTACCGCAAGGGTAATTTCCGATTTGCGTCTGATTTTTGAGGGGTCCAGGTCAGTTTGGAGTCAAAGATTACTCCTAGGTACTTCACCTCACCTGACATTTTCAGGTTGCCACCATTTAGAATGAGCGGTCCAAGGCCCGCCAGTTTCCTCCTGCGTGTAAATGGTACCAGGGTGGTCTTCGAGGGTGAGACTTTAAGTGCTTCTCTAGCACACCATTTGCTCACCACGTTCAGTGCACGTTGCATACGCTCTCTGATCGTGTTGTTAAACTTTCCCTCAACGAGTATGACTAGGTCATCCGCGTATCCTAGGGAAGAGTATCCCTCGTTGCTGAGATCCACTAGCAGGCCATCCATGACTAGGTTCCACAGCAGGGGTGAGAGAACTCCTCCCTGCGGACAACCACCGGCCACCCTGGATGCTAGTGTCTGGTCAGCGAACGTTGTGTAGACCATCCTTTGTCTTAGCATGCAGTCTATCCACCTGCAGCTAATTTCCTCCAACCCCCGCTTTCTCAGGGCAGCAGTTATAGAGTTAAAGGCTGTATTGTCAAATGCTCCTTCTATATCCAAGAAGGCAGCAAGTAAAATTTCTTTGTGTTCCAGGGCAGCTTCGGCACTCCTTGTTAGTCGGCTGAGAGCTGTCTCTGTTGATCTACCTGGAAGGTAGTCATATTGATCTTGGGATAGTGGGTAGGTCACCAATACCCCCTCTATAATATGCCTGTCCATAATTTTTTCCATTGTCTTCAGTACAAATGACATGAGACTGATGGGCCTGTACGATTTTGCACGAGAATAGTCTGTTCTACCGGTCTTTGGTAAGAAAACCACCCTGATAAGCCTCCATATTCTTGGCAAATATCGTAGGGCCATGTTGGCCCTAAGGATCTCGCAAAGCCTTCGCCACAGTAGTTCCGATCCCTTATGTAGCATGATGGGTAGGATTCCATCAGGCCCTGGCGATTTAAAAGGTTCAAATGAGTTTATTGCCCATTTGACTCTGTCATAGGTGACCACTCTCCTGGCAGCCTGCCAGTCTTCCTTAGATGTTCTGTTGCCAGTTGCATCAGGTCCCTGGCTGACCCAGTCATTAAGTGGTACATCATAGATTTCCGCTCCGGGGAAGTGTATCCGTAGAAGTTCACCCAGGGTTTCCTTCTCGTTTTTTGTATACACTCCGTCATCGAGTTCGAGAGTTTGAAGCGCACATTGGGGGTTCTTCGAGAGAATCTTGTAGAGTCTGACACCGTCTGGGACAGTTTCAATGTCCTCAAAGTGTCTCCTCCAGGAACAACGTTTTTAATATACGTATTACGAGATCCAGGGATTAGGACTTTTTAATCCCGATTTTTTTGGGATCGTTTTTTAATGGGATTCCGTTATCCCGGGATTTCGGAATCCCGGGGTTGACACTCCTAGTTGTATTATTTGAGCTGACCTAAAAATGTGTGTTATTTAAATGTTTTGTTAATTACTAATTAAAAAAAGTACTTTTAAGTGTATTTCTAACTTCACAAGATTTCAGTGTTTAATACGCGTGGCGCATGAAGTAAAATTTCGAGTTTAGAAAAGCCTGAAAATTTGGTTTGGTCGCTCCGCGCTTCGCGCTACGCGACCAAACCAAATTTTCAGGCTTTTCTAAACTCGAAATTTTACTTCATGCTTAATCTGGGAGTGGAAAACACTCGGTAATACCTTCAAATTGAACACTTTTAAAAACACAAGGAATGCCTTAAAAATTCCTTGTATACTTATCAGAAACATAAATATCTTTTTATTTTTAATAACTCTCAATAAAATCCCTCAAATCCATTTACAATGACGTGTAATGCTTCGATAAAACAAAACGTGGCTTTTAAATGTAAAATGTATCTTCAACTGGGATCAGTCAGTTACAGGTATATATTTAGGTAGTAAAAATGGCATGCGGCAAATGCAAAATGAGCTACGAATCGCGTTTCTCGTTCCGGGCGGAATAAAAGTTGAGCCAAAATCGGGCTATTTTCGCCGTCAAGACGATTTCGTTGTGTTTAATTATGATTATGCACAGAAAGACCGCACGCGACGTAATAAAAAATGTAATTGAATTCAGTTGGAACAGTTTTGACGCCTCTTGCAATTGTCCGAATGCACGATCCTTTTTAAAATTCAATAAAGGTGCATAATTGAATTATCTAAAGTATACAAAATTTTTTAAAAATATCATACTTTTTGCAATCTTCAACAAATCTGCCTTACGAATTTAAACAACTACTTCACTGGCTAATATCTAGCCGGTTATTGCTAAAACAAATTTGTTGCGGATCAGAAAAATATATTAATGAAACACTTGTATCTTTTCTTCACTTATTTATTTGGAGTACCAAATGCACATTTCGATCACGATGTGATCATTATCAATGGTTGACAAATACGTATTTGTCAACCATTGATAATGATCACATCGTGATCGAAATGTGCATTTGGTACTCCAAATAAATAAGTGAAGAAAAGATACAAGTGTTTCATTAATTTAAAACCATCTTCACGCAACTCAACAACAATGAAGTAGAAAAATGTACCCCACTTTCAATATTTTTGAAATATTGGTTATAAAAATTTTTAAAAATATTAAAGGGGTGATACTCTTCACAATCTGCAACACATTTGTATTGGCATTTTATTTCTAAGGTATTTAAATTCATGTTAGTGAATTTTCAGAAGATCAAACTGGAAAATACATTCAGAAATTTTAATTAAATTATCTGTGAGTTTGGATAGCTTAAAATTCGCGAATATCCACGGTTTTTCGTTTGAAATCAAAACTATTTCAGTCTGATTTTCATAAAAAAAAAGGTATATATTTTTTTATTATTTTGTGAATATTGAGTGAAAGTAACTTTTTCAAAATATTCCAAAATCTAAAATTGCCCCATTCATAGTTTTCGAGATAACTTCATTTTAAATCGTTCTTTTGCTATTTAAGTCGGTTTTTCATGGAAGTAGATTTTCAGAAGATAATAATTAATCAAAACCTGAATAGATTTTCATGAAATTTTTTGTGAATATTCAGCAAAAGTAACTCTTTTACTGTGACTGAATATCTGAAAATACCTCATCCATAGTTTTACTAATATTTTTCTTTGAAATAATAATTGGGAAACTTCAGTCTGATTTTCATTTTTAAAAGGCTATAAATTTATTTATTTATTTACGGATTTCTTCGATTTACAACATCACAAAAAATGATAACACATAAATAACAATAAATGAAAATCGCGCTTAACACTAAAAAAAAGAAAGCTAAACAAAAATGCTATGAGAAATAAAACAACACAGTTGGGAGGGTTTCACTTTTATTGTTGAACACTGCAACATGTTTCACCACACAGTGGCTTCATCAGGCAGATGAAATAATGATTTTACAAAGTACAGGTAAAAGCTTATATACTAATGCAATTAAGTTAATAGAAGGGGGGGGGGGGGTAATGAGGTAATTAGGCTGAAACTAATACAAACAATTTTGAGCGACTAAATATTGATTAGGGGTGAATTGTTTACTTCTATTTGGTCATTTAATAGAATGCCTTTTTTGTTATATTTATTAATTTCTAATTCTTCTAATAAGTTTAATTTGAGGAGGTTTTCTTAAATTGAAAGCATTTTTGATGTTCTGAAATGCGATCTGGGAAGCTACGTCCAGTTTGTCCAACGTATACCTTAGGGCAATCTCCACACTCTAGCAAATACACGCCAGAGTTCGCCACTGTGTGGTGAAACATGATGCAGTGTTCAACAATAAAAGTGAAACCCTCCCAACTGCGTTGTTTTATTTCAAATAGTATTATGGAGTTTCATCATGTATCCGCCTCATCAATTAAAAATAAACAAAAATGCTATGAGTATAGTTACATCATTTCAGAGATAATTCTAAAATATCGTATGGATTTTTTATCAAATTTTTTTAGAATATCGAGTGAGAATAACTTTACGAAAATATCTTAAAATAAAAAAAATATCCCATTCAAGATATTTTCGTGTAAAATCATGCTTTTATTAAATTATTCGATTCGTTCACTTCAGAAGACCATAACTGGAATAAACTTGCATAGATAATTCAAACATTTCTTAATGGATTTAAAAAAAAAAATGTGAATATCGAGTGAAAATAACTCTTTAAAAATATTTTGAAATTAATAAATACCCTATTTATAGTTTTCAAGACATCTTCGTATAAAATCATGCTTTTGTTGAATTATTCAATTGAATTCTTGAATTTTGGAGGCGTTTACTTCGTGGTACATTTTCAATTTGATATAAAGAAAACACTTAACTTTTTTATACTACTTTTATTTTACTTTTATGACTAGTTTCAATGACGGTAATCATGTGACTAGTTTAAATTACACGGTAATCATTGTCAAACTAAGTGTTTAATTTGAGAATGATTACCGTGTAATTGAAACTAGTCACAAAAGTAAAATAAAAGTGGTATTAAAAAGTTGTGTTTTTTTATTTCAAGTGAATTCTGGTCAGAAGAACATAACTGGAAAAAACTTGCATAGAATTTTATAAAATTTTCTGTGATTATTGAATATATTTATAAAATATGATTTAGTAGTTAGAAAACAATGTTACAAGTAAAGATTGTAAAATAATTCATTATTGATTGGTTTTTGTAATGATCTCCAGTAAATCTTTTACAATGATAATTAAAAATGTATTATTTATTAATTGAGGTCAATTTATTTTGTATAGTATTTTTAAGTTTTACCTAAGTTATTAAGTCTTATTTATTTATTTACTTTATATTACACACTTCTGACTCTGCTACGAATGTAATTATTCTTTTTGGAAATAAATAGAATGAAATGGAATGAAAATATTTTACTATTTTGCTACACATTTGCATATTCTATACCTAATATGACCCACCCATGAATGTACTATTATATATTTCTAAATAAATTAATGAAATTGAAAACCCACCCATGAATTTTATTATTCCATTTGGTAATAAATAAATTGAATTAAACTGAAAATTACTAAATATAGATGATAATCAAATTAACACTAATAATTTTCTTGGAATCCCATAAATGCTTTTACGAAAATACACTTCACGTTATTTTCGTGCAATTTGCGCGAAAATAACGCGGAATGGTTTCTGCGGTTGCATTTGTCACAGATTTACGACCGCACAATAATTTAACAAAGACTGAAATAACTGAATCAATTCGTCACGCGCAAATGAGGTTTATTATTATTGAACATTGACGCTAATTTAACTTTCGCTTTGTTTATTAAATTGCGCTCTTAAAGAAAATTTATCACGATTGATAATGTAATTTATTTCAAAAACAAAATTACGCATAGTTTAAGCGTGCTATTAGCACCAATAGTGATGTGGTTATTTATCCCAAAAAATAGAAAATAAATTAATGATTTAATTAAATTCAAAAATAATGTATTTTAAAAACAAATTATACAGGGAATTATTTTTAAGTATAAAAATCCCGATAATTGCTCTGTAAATGCTCATGCATTCGTTGGTTTTTATAGAAGTCTTCAATTTGAAGCTTCTAACGAGTGTTTTCACTCCCAGACTAAGCATGAAGTAAAATTTCGAGTTTAGAAAAGCCTGAAAATTTGGTTTGGTCGCGTAGCGCGTAGCGCTACGCGACCAAACCAAATTTTCAGGCTTTTCTAAACTCGAAATTTTACTTCATGCGCCACGCGTATAAAACACTAATTTCAAGTGAAGTTCAAAACATACTTCGACTTAGGTTTAATCACATGTTCATTAATTTTACAAATGTTTATATAGAATATGTAAAGGTATACTTAAAGGAAAAAATCCCTGTATATCAATATTTAATGAAAATCACAAATTTTAAATAATTATCACTATTTTTAATAAAATCTTCAAAACCAACATACGTCATCAAATTTTATAGAACCTCCAGAACTGTAAAATATTGTGAAGTTTTAAATATACTGCTTGAGCAATGTTCTGAGGTAGTATATTATCAAATTCACTTGAATTCAGTGTTTTATACTTGTGGCGCATGAAGTAAAATTTCGAGTTTAGAAAAGCCTAAAAATTTGGTTTGGTCGCTCCGCGCTTCGCGCTACGCGACCAAACCAAATTTTTAGGCTTTTCTAAACTCGAAATTTTACTTCATGCTTAGTCTGGGAGTGGAAACACTCGTTAGAAGCTTCAAATTGAAACTTGACTAAAACAATGAATGGCTGAAAATTTACAGAGAACACAATATCTTGATGGATTATTTGTAAATTTTCATATCTTAATGTGTTATCTGTAAATTTTCAGCCATTCATTGTTTTAGTCAAGTTTCAATTTGAAGCTTCTAACGAGTGTTTCCACTCCCAGACTAAGCATGAAGTAAAATTTTTGCTGAAAATTTACAGAGAACACATCAATATCTTAATGTGTTATTTGTAAATTTAAATATCTTGATGTGTTAACTGTAAATTTCAACCATTCAGTGTTTTTGCTAAGTTTCAATTTGTAGCTCTAACGAGTGTTTCCACTCCCAGATTAAGCATGTAGTAAAATTTTGAGTTTATAAAAGCGGTTGGTACTTAAAAAAAAACATTCCCTGTATGAGTACGCATACCAATAATAGTGGTCATTTATCTTTAAAAAAAAAGAAAACAATAGTGGTCGTTTATCTTCCAAAAAAAGAAACTTGTTTTCTGAATTTAAAAGAAAAACGGACGAGATCTTTTTTAAAACCAGCATGACATCTTGAGAAAAGCAAGAGGAGGATAAAAAAGCGGTCCGTAACGAAAAATATAACCCTTTGCACTCAAAAACACGCTTATAAATTAGAAAGCTGGAGCTAAGGCTGAATAGATATTTTAGCCATCCCTTGTGTGCGGCGTTAGAGAAGGAAAGAAAGGGAGAGAGAGCGAGAGAGCGGCGGCCATTAAAAAAATCAATAGGGTTAAAACGCATCATCCCTCTGTTTGGTCCGAAGGGCAGCGTAGAGAAATGCACCTTTCCCCCCCGCCATTGTGCCCTTGCCCATAATTCACGGGAAACCTTTCGGGGGTTGGAATGAATTATGGGTTTTATGCCGCTCCACTCGAAATCAAGGAAAAAGTTTAATATTTATCGCTTGTTGGGCGAATTTACATTTTTTTTTCCCCGCAAGCCGACTTTGAAAATACGATTTGAATTGCAAAATAGTTAAAATATATACAGAGCAGTGTTTTTTTTATTGAAGTGGTCAATATTTTTATAACGAGTGTTTTCCATTCCTTGATTAAACATGAAAACAAAATTTTGACTTTAGAAAATCCTGAAAAATTTAACAGGTTGGGCCTCTTGGCGGTCATTTTCGTCTACGGCGGGCATTATGACCGCCATTCTGCTAATGATTTAAAATATATACAGAGCAGTGTTTTTTTTATTAAAGTGGTCAATATTTTTATAACGAGTGTTTTCCATTTATTGATTAAACATGAAGCCTATATTTCGACTTTGGAAAATTCTGAAAAGCTTGAATATACGAGGTGTGGAAATTAAGTGATGAGACTGATTTTTTAAATTAGTTTTATTCGAATAAAATTACAATTGAATGTTGTCTCCTTCAAAGTAATTCCCTTGGGAAGCCACACAGCGTTGGAGACGTTTCTTCCACTCCTCATAGCAGTGCTGGAACTCGGATACTGGGATAGCCTTCAGCTGGTCAGTTACAGCCGTTTTAATGTTTTCGAGTGTCTAAAAATGACGTCCCTTCAGATGAATTTTCAATTTAGGGAAGAGGAAAAAGTCAGCAGGACTCAAATCAGGTGAGTAAGTAGGCTGAGGAGCCACAGGAATATTTTTATTGGTCAAAAACTGGTTTATTAATATTGCTGTGTGACACGGCGCATTGTCATGATGCAGGATCCAATTGTTCTTAATGTGTGATCTCACACGAATGATCCCTTTTCGGAGTCTTTCAAGAACCTCGCGGTAAAAGTGTTGATTTACTGTTTGGCCTTGAGGCACAAACTCTTTGTGGACGATTCCCTGGCTATCAAAGAAACAAATCAGCATGCATTTAATTTTTGATTTGCTAATTCTTGCTTTTTTGGGGCTTGGAGAGCCTGGCGTGCACCATTGCATGCTCTGGCGTTTTGTTTCCGGGTCGTATTCAAACACCCAACTCTCGTCACCAGTGATGACATGTTCCAAAAAATGTGGATCATTTTCAATCGATTCCAAAAAGTCAAGGCACCTTTCCCTTCTAATGTCCTTTTGTTCCTGCGAAAGGTTTTTTGAACCATTTTCGCGCAGATCTTTCTCACCCCCAATTCATTGGTCAAAACGTGATGAACACAAATTCAACTGTTCCCCCATCATTCTGATCGTTAACCGACGATCTGAACGCACAAGTTCCCGGATTCTGTCGACATTTTCATCGGTTCTTGCTGTTGCAGGCCTTCCGCTGCGTGATTCATCTTCCATCGACTCTCTTCCTTCTGAAAATGCCTTAAACCATCGAAAAACCTGGGCTCTTGACAAAACACTGTCTCCGTAGGCCTGCTGAAGTTTTGCAAAAGTTTCTGTTGCACTGTACCCAAGTCTCAAGCAAAACCTGATAGCACACCGTTGCTCGAAATTAATATCACTCATTTTTAGAACGCACTTCAAAATACGGTTTCACGAGAACAATGACTACGCACAGCGTAATGACTCGATCAAGTTCAAACTTGTACTGAACGCCTATCGCATGTCTATCTGTCACCCCTTCAATCCACGTGCTTCTAGTGTTGCCGTATCGAACGCTATGCTGCCAATCTCATCACTTAATTTCCACACCTCGTATCTAACAGGTTGGGCCTCGTGGCGGACATTTTCGTCCACGGCGGGCATTATGACCGCCATTCTGTTAATTATTTAAAATATATACAGAGCAGTGTTTTTTATTAAAGTGGTCAATATTTTTATAACGAGTGTTTTTCATTAAGTGATTAAACATGAAGTCAAAATTTCGACTTTACAAAATCCTGAAAAATGTGGATATATTTAACAGGTTGTGCCTCGTGGCGGTCATTTTCGTCCACGGCGGGCATTTTGACCGCCAATCTGCTAATGATTTAAAATATATACAGAGCAGTGTTTTTTTATTAAAGTGGTCAATATTTTTATAACAAGTGTTTCCCATTTATTGATTAAACATGAAGCCAAAATTTCCACTTAAAAAATCCTGAAAAATTTGGATATATTTAACAGGTTGGGCCTCGTGGCGGTCATTTTCGTCCACGGCGGGCATTTTGACCGCCAATCTGCTAATGATTTAAAATATATACAGAGCAGTGTTTTTTATTAAAGTAATCAATATTTTTATAACGAGTGTTTTCCATTTATTAAATAAACATGAAATAAAAATTTCAACTAGAAAATCCTGAAAAGTTTGATTATATTTCACAGATTGGGCCTCGTGGCGCTTATTTTCGTTCACGGCGGGCATTTTGACCGCTATCCTGCTAACAATTTAGCGAAAATATCTTTGTGGCTATTCTAGTTGGGGCCCTAGAAAATTTATATTCAGTACTGGATTTGAAGAAAAACACAGTCTTAAGACCTGCACAGGGAACCAAGGTGATTTTTGTACAGTGAGTAAAGTTTTTTTAAACTTCTTTGCTCACGGGGAACCAAGATGATTCTTTTTTCAGTAAGTAACGTTTTTTTTTAGACTTTGATGGTCCCAAAAAAGTTTACTCAGTGAAGAAAATATCGCTTTCTTTTTTCAGTGAGTAACGTTTTTTTTTTTTAGACTTTGATGGTCCCAAAAAAGTTTACTCAGTGAAGAAAATATCGCTTTCTTTTTTCAGTGAGTAACGTTTTTTTTTAGACTTTGATGGTCCCAAAAAAGTTTACTCAGTGAAGAAAATATCGCTTTCGTGCCCTAGGAAAAAAAAAACGTCAAAAACGTTAAGTGAAACGTTAACGTTTTTGACTATTTTTTTTCCTAATGCACAAAAGCGATGTTTTCTTCACTGAGTAAACTTTTTTAGGACCATCAAAGTCTAAAAAGAATGTTAATCACTGAAAAAATAAAATCATCTTGGTTCCCTGTGAGCAAAGAAGTTTAAAAAAACTTTACGTTACTCACTGAAAAAAAATAAAAATTAACATAAAGAAAAATTGAGTTTTGAATTGTGGAGGCTTCTTCTTCGTTATACATGTTAATTTAACACAATAAAACACTTTTAACTTTGTTTGTATAACACAATTTATTTTTATGTGACTGCAGTTTCGGCAAATTCAGCTTGCCATTATCAAACATGAATGTTTGATAATGGCAAGCTGAATTTGCCGAAACTGCAGTCACATAAAAATAAATTGTGTTATACAAACAAAGTTAAAAGTGTTTTATTGTGTTAAAGTTGAGTTTGTCAATAGTTTGCAGAATATTTACAAAATATAAAAACGAATTAAAATTAAAATCGACTTTTTGCAAAAAGTCGATATTAATTTTAATTCGTTCTTATCTTTTGTTAACGTTTCAATCTAATTTCTTTAATCACTCATAAATCATCTAAAATTTAATTAAAATAATACACAGAGAGACAAACGCTCACGAAACCTAACGTGTAAGTTAAATTATTGCTATTCCACCACCATTTCCTTTCTTCTTGTTTAATCCCCCTCAGGATATTTCGTTTCCGAGAGAGGCCCGATGATCAGATGAGATAACACGAAATTTGTTGTGTTTTCTTTCATGGACATTTTCTAATTGTCAGAGTGTAAATGATTGAAATTTATAGACTCGACGATATTTCACAGATGTTCGAGATTAACATCTTTTCCTTCTCTGAACATACACACAGCCAACAGCACAACGCACACTTGACCTTGAAACATGTCTGGTGAACTATGTGATAATGAAACATTCAACAGAAATAATTTCGAAAAAATAATAAAAAAAACATACCTGTTATTCATTGTTGCTGAATCACTATTTAAAATTACATTTAGATACATACAGGGATATTTTCTTTCAAGTATACTTTTACATATTCCATATAAACATTTGTAAAATTGGTTAACATGAGATCAAATCTAAGCACAATGTTTTCAACTTTAGAAAAGCCTGAATTTTTAGATATTCATTGTTTTTATAAAAGGTTTAATTTGAGACTTCTAACGAATGATTCCCATCTCAGATTAAGCATAAATCAAATTTCGAGTTTAGAAAAGCCTGAAAATTCGGTTATATATATAGTCATATAGTTTATTTACGGATATCCATTTTACAATACAAAATATGAAACAAACTGGTAATATAATATTAAAACACTTAACTTTGTTTTACCACTTCAATTAACTTTTTACAGTGACTATAGTTTCGACTACAAGCTAGTCATTATCAAACAAAGTTAAGTGTTTTAATATTATTTTATAAAGATGTACCACAAAGTGAACGCCAACCAAATCAAAAACTGGTAATGGATCCTAAAACAAGTAAGATTACAATAAATATACACAAAATAACGCACAAAACATATTAAAATATTACAGAAAAGATACATCAATATTTCTTTTACACACTACAAAGTTATTTAAATTAAAAATATAGTTCCTTAATTTCTTAAGAGTGATATTAAAAAAATCGACAGAGACAGCGTTACAATTATATATGCTGTGAATCTTCGGCTTTTCGTTGCTTTTTTTAAAAGAGTTCAATTTGAAGCTTTAAACGAGTGTTTCCACTCCCAGACTAAGCATGAAGTAAAATTTCGAGTTTAGAAAAGCCTGAAAATTTGGTTTGGTCGCGTAGCGCTGCGCGCTACGCGACCAAACCAAATTTTCAGGCTTTTCTAAACTCGAAATTTTACTTCATGCGCCACGCATATCAACCACTGAAATATTGTGAAATAAATGCATCCTTTTTTTGTATTTTGTGTTGAACAAAGTTAAAACTGTTTTTATTGATAAATGCATACTGCAAAATCATTATTAAAAATAAACTGCTAAAGCAGGATTAAAAATATACTGCTAATTAAGAATATTTTTAATTTCACAATATTTTAGTGTTTTATACGCGGGGCGCATGAAGTAAAATTTCGAGTTTAGAAAAGCCCCGTGAAAATTTGTCTCGGGTCGCTGCGCGACCCTCGACAAATTTTCACGGGGCTTTTCTAAACTCGAAATTTTACTTCATGCTTAGTCTGGGAGTGGAAAACACTTATTTAAAGGTTAAAATTAAACATTTAAGAAAACAGGGAAAATCTAAAGATTTACAGAAAATAGACTGAATTTGGAACACGTATACTTTAAAGAAAATGATTTTCTGTAAATTTTTCCTGATTTTTTTTTAAAGTTCAATTTGAAGCTTTAAACAAGTGTTTTCCACTCCCAGACTAAGCATGAAGTAAAATTTCGAGTTTAGAAAAGCCCCGTGAAAATTTGTCGAGGGTCGCGCAGCGACCCGAGACAAATTTTCTGGGCTTTTCTAAACTCGAAATTTTACTTCATGCGCTACGCGTATAAAACACAAAAATATTGTGAAATTAAAAATATTCTTATTTAGCAGTATATTTTTAATCCTGCTTTAGCACTTTATTTTTTATAGTAATTTAGCAGTATGCATTTATCAATAAAAAGAAGTTTTAACTTTGTACAACACAAAATACAAAAAAAGTATGCACAAATTTTCTGGGGTTTTCTAAACTCGAAATTTTACTTCATGCGCCACGCATATAAGACACTAAAATATTGTGAAATTAAAAATATCCTTAATTAGCAGAATATTTAATGTGCATATTTACGAGTGATTCCAGTCCTAGATTAAACATGATGTAAAATTTCGAGTTTAGAATATCCTGAAAATTTAGTTTGGTTGCGTAGCGCGTTGAAAAAATCATAACTGAGGAAATCCTTCATGCATTTTTTCGAAATTTGGCGTGGATATTAAATAAACATAGCTCTATCAGAATATGCAATAATCTAAAAACACCCTGTCCATAGTTTTCGAAATATTTTCATTTAAAGTCAGAATATGCTGATTTCAGTCTGATTTCTAAAGGCGATAAGTGTTAAATAAATCATAACTGAAGAAATCCTTCATGAATGTTTATGAACTTTATTGTGGATATTAAATAAACATAGCTCTAATAGAATATGTATTCATCTAAAAACACCTCATCTATAGTTTTTGAAATATTTTCATTTAAAGTCAGAATTATGTTGATTTCAGCCCGATTTCTATAGGCGTTATATGCCAAAAAATTCATAACTGAAGAAATACCTTATGAATTTTTATGAAATTTTATGTGGATATTAAATAAACATAGCTCTATCAGAATATGTATTTAACTAGTAAACCCTATCCATAGTTTTCCAAATATTTTCATTTAAAGTCAGAATTATAGTAACTTTAGACTGATTTCTATAGGCGTTAAATGTAAATAATTTCATAACTAAAGAAATCCTACATGAATGTTCATAAAATTTTATGTGGATATTAAATAAACATAGCTCTATCAGAAAATGTAATAATCTAAAATCACCCCATCCATAGTTTTCTAAATATTTTCATTTAAAGTCAGAATTATGTTAATTGCAGTGTAATTTTTATAGGCGCTAAATGTTAGAAAGTTACAATTGAAGAGATCATCATACATTTTTATAAAACTTGATGTGGATATTAAATAAGCATAGTTCTTTCAGAATATGTATTAATCTAAAAACACCCTATCCATAGTTTCCGAAATATTTTTATTTGAAGTCAGAATTATGTTAATTTAAGTCTGATTTCTCTAGGCCTAAAATGTAAAAAAATCATAACTGAAGAAATTCATAGAAAATTTTTATGAAACTTGATGTGAATATTGAATAAATATAGTTCTTTCAGAATATGTATTAATCTAAAAACACCCTATCTATAGTTTCTGCGTTTTTTTTTATTTGAAGTCAGAATTATGTTAATTTAAGGCTGATTCCTCTATGCGTAAATTGTAAAAAAATTCATAATTGAACAAATCTTACATGAATTTTCAAGAAATTTGGTGTGGATATTAAATAAACATAGCTCTATCAGAATATGTAATATTCCAAAAACACCCCTTCCATATTTTGAATTGTGGAGGCTTCTACTTCGTTATACATGTTAATTTAACACAATAAAACACTTTTAACTTTGTTTGTATAACCCTTCCATAGTTTTCAAAATATTTTTATTTAAAAGTCAGAATAATGTTAATTGCAATCTAATTTCTATAGGCGCGAAATGTTAGAAAATCATAACTGAAGAAATTCATCAACATTGTTTATGAAACTTGATGTGGATATTAAATAAATATAGTTCATTCAGAATATGTATTAATCTAAAAACACCCTATCCACAGTGTTCGAAATATTTGTATTTGAAGTCAGAATTATGTTAATTTAAGCCTGATTTTTCTAGGGGTAAAATGTAAAAAAATTATAACTGAAGAAATACTTCATGAATTTTTATGAAATTTAGTGTGAATCTTAAACAAACATAACTTTATCAGATTATGTATTAATTTATAAATACCCTATCCACAGTTATCAAAATATTTTCATTTATAGTCAGAATTACGTTAATTTTAGTCTGATTTTTATAGGCGCGACCAAAACATATAATTTTCTAAAGGATAAAATTAACTGTCCTTAAACACCATCCTAAAAATCCTTTATAACCTCTTATGAAATTTGGTGTGGATATTATATAAACCTAGCTCATCTTCCTAGGTCGTCTGTGACCGCCAGAAAAACATCGCAAAGTCGAGCAAAATGTTTGCTTGGTTTGCGAAGGCCCGCTTAGAGAGCGGGCTAAACGAAAACTAATTTTATTATTCAGCTCAACTTCTCACAGATTATGCTCCTATTCTTAAGCTACATTTTGGTATAATATGAAGTTCTTTAGCAATTTTCAGATTTTTGCCGAAATTTGACTTTTTTCCAAACTTCGGGAATTTTTTTTGTCTCCAAAAAATCTAAAACAAAAAATCACAAAGGCCTGTGATGATATTAAAAAGAACGTGGACTATTTAGTTTCCCGAAAAATAATACTGTTCAAGCATTTTGGTCTACTTGGGACGCCTCGAGAAATTAACATAGGGCCTTATGGGAACGGTTTAAGCTAGGCCCGCCGATTAGCCGTTTCGAACGCGTCTGCAGTTGGACCAAGATTGGGAGATTCACAAAAGAAATAGCAGGGCGGGGGTTTCAGCATTGGTTTCTTGAAGAACGCAATTATATTGTCAGTAAAAGTCATCTTCGTAGGTTGTCTGTGACCGTCAGAAAAAAATCGCAAAGTCGAGCAAACTGTTTGTCCGGTTTGCGAAGGCCCGCTTTGAAAGCGGGCTAAACGAAAACTAATTCTCAGATTCAGTTAAATTTCTCACATATTATGCTCGCATTCTTTACCTACATTTTAGTATAATATAAAGTCATTTGGCGATATTCGGATTTTCGCCTAAATTTGACTTTTCTCGAAATTGTCAAATTTCGGTGATGTTTTTGTTTTCTCCAAGAAATCGAAAAATCTTATAAAGGCCTTTGATGATAGTAGAAAGAAGTGGACTATTTAGTTTCTCGAATAATAATAATTTTCAACTATTTTGGGTCATTTGGGTCCTCCCGAGAAATTAACACGGGGCCTTATGCGAACGGTTTAAAGTAGGCCCGCCGATTGACCGTTTCGAACGCGTCTGCAGTTGGACCAAGATTACGAGGTTCGCAGATGGGATAGCAGGACGGGATTTTCAGCATTGGTTTCTTAAGGAATGCAACTATATTTTCACTAAAAGTTATCTTCATAGGTTGTCTGTGACCGCCAGAAAAAAATCTCAAAGTCGAGCAAAATGTTTGCCCGGTTTGCGAAGCCCCGCTTTGAGAGCGGGCTAAACGAAAACTAATTCTCCGATTCAGCTTAACTTCTCACAGATTATGCTCCCATTCTTTACCTACATTTTAGTATAATATGAAATCATTTGGCGATATTCGGATTTTTGCCTAAATTTGTCTTTTTTGAAATTTTCAAATTTCGGTGAAATTTTTGTCCTCTCCAAAAAATCTGAAAAAACTCATAAAGGCCTTTAATGATAGTAGAAAGAACATGAACTATTTAGTTTCCCGAAAAATAATAATTTTCAACTATTTTGGGTCATTTGTGTGACCCCGAGAAATTAACATGGGGCCTTAGGGGAACGGTTTAAAGTAGGCCCGCCGATTGACCGTTTCGAACGCGTCTGCGGTTGGACCAAGGTTGCGAAGTTCACAGAGGAGATAGCAGGACGCGGTTTTTTCAGCATTAGTTTCTTGAAGAATGCAACTATATTTTCACCAAAAGTCATCTTCTTAGGTTATCTGTGACCGCCAAAAAAAACTTCTTAAAGTCGAGCAAAATGTTCGCCCGGTTTGCGAAGGCCCGCTTTGAGAGCGGGCTAAACGAAAACTAATTCTCCGATTCAGCGTAACTTCTCAGAAATTATGCTCCCATTCTTTACCCTCATTTTGGTATAATATGAAGTCATTTGGCAATTTTCGGATTTTCGCTGAAATTTGATTTTTTTCCATGCGAAGTTGTCAAATTTCGGCGATTTTTTTTTCTCTTCAAAAAAATTGAAAAAATTCACAAAGGCCTTTGATGACAGTAGAAAAAACGTAGACTATTTAGTTTCCAAAAAAATAATAGTTTTCAATCATTTTGGGCCACTTGGGTCCCTCCGAGAAATTAACATGGGGCCTTATGGGAACGGTTTAAGGTAGGCCCGTGGATTGGCCTTTTCAAATGCGTCTGCGGTCGGACCGAAATTGCGAGGTTCTCAGAAGAGATAGCAGGACGGGGTTTTCAGTATTGGTTTCTTAAAGAATTCAGCTATATTTTCCTAAAAACCTTATCTTCATAAGTTATCTGTGACCGCTAGAAAAAAATCACGAATTCGAGCAAAATGTTTGCCCGGTTTGCGCAGGCCCGCTTTGAGAGCGGGCTAAACGAAAAATAATTCTCCGATTCAGCTTAACTTTTCACAGATTATGCTCCCATTCTTTACCTACATTTTCCTATAATATGAAGTCATTTAGCGATTTTCGGATTTTCGCCGAAATTAACCTTTTTTTCTATTACGAAACTGTCAAATTTCGGTGAAACTTTTTTTCTCTCCAAAAAATCTGAAAAAAAATCACGAAGGTCTTTGATGATAGTAAAAAGAACGTGGACTATTTATTTTCTCGAAAAATAATCATTTTCATTTTGGGCCACTTGGGGCCCCGAGAAATTAACATGGTCCGGTTTAAGGTAGGCTAGAATAAGTAAAATATGAAAATATGAAAATAACCCATTCACAGTTTTCGAGAATTTTTCATTTGAATTGGAATGTGATTTTAATGGATATATTAAATTTAATAAAAATCTAAATTGAAGAAATTCTGAATGGATTTTCTTGACATTAGTTGAAGATTTTCATGGATATATTAAATTTAATCAAAATTGAAAAAACTAAGAATAGATTTTCACAAAACTTGCTAGAGATATTAAATAAACTAATTCTATCCATACTTTTCAAGATATTCTCATTTTCGTGTCAGAATTTAAATTTACTTAATTCTGACTTGAAATGAGAATATCTTGAAAACTATGGATCAACATTAAACAATTAAAAGAAATCATAACAACTGTGTTTTTATTAAATAGATTAATTATTTTCTAACGAGTGTTTTTCAGTCCTTAATTAAGCATAAAGTAAAAATTTCGACTTTATAATAACCCGAAAATTTGGATTGGTCGTTCCGCGAAGCGGAGAGACCAACCCAAATTTTCAGGTTTTTAAAGTCGAATTTCTTACTTCATGCGCCAGGCGGATTAAACACTGATTTAGTCTGAAATTCAAAAATAAACTAACATTAAAAATTAAAGAAAAAAAATCATAATATGGATTAACATAAGATTTTCTGTGGATGTTAAGAAAACATAAGATTTTCAAAATTATTCACAGTCAAAACTAGACGGAGGCACAATTTATGAATAGATTTGCACAAAACTTGCTAGGAATATAAAATAAACTAATTCTTTCTAACCATGTAAACGTCTAGAAATATCCTTTCCATACTTTTCAAGATATTCTCATTTCAAGTCAGAATTTAAATTTACTAAATTCTGACTTGAAATGAGAATATCTTGAAAAGTATGGATGAACATTAAAAAATTAAAAGAAATCATAACAACTGTGTTTTTGTTAATTAGTTTAATTATTTTTTAACCAGTGTTTTCCACTCCTTAATTAAGCATGAAGTAAAAATTTCGACTTTAGAAAAGCATGAAAATTTGGATTGGTCGCTCCGCTTCGCGGAGCGACCAATCCAAATTTTTAGGCTTTTCTAAAGTCGAAATTTTTACTTTATGCGCCAGGCGTATAAAACACTGATTTAGTATGAAATTCAAAATTATACTAACATTAAAAATTGAAAAAGAAAATCATAACATGGATTTACGTAAGATTTTCTATGGATGTTAAGAAAGCATAAGTATTCCAATTATTTACAGTCAAATCTAGAATTTTCTGTGGATGTTTAGAAAACAAAAGCCTTTTAATTATTCAGTCAAAACTAACGAGTGTCTATAAACTGTCGGCATCTCGGTTGCTTTGGAATACAAATTGCATATCTTTGATAATGCCATACGAAACGGTGAATCTTAAAAACGTCAAATACATTTAATTATATGTCATTAGGTAGTGTTACAGTGCTGAATTTAATTACACGTATTTTTCTGAAGTCTGAATCTACTAGGATCCGGCAGTTTATAGACACACGTGAGATAGAGACACAATTTTCACAGCACACTGTAAAAACGGAGTTTTAATGTGAACGAAACTAATAATTATTCATACATTTACTGATTAGTTGATTTGTACATTTTTCTTTGCAGTTACAATATTCTGGTATTATATTATTCTTGGTTCTTTATAATTTTGTTCGGGTGTCTAAATCCGGATTTTGCGAAACGCCGTGCAACAGGAAGTAGTTGTAATCCCCGGGGAGCGTGATTTTTGCTTTTTTCGGGCGTTCCGTTATTATTACACTCCTATATATGAATTTAGGTACGGAAAACCCTCGCAGTTCCCTTTATTGGTCCCCTTTTATTTTTATTAAAATGTACCTACAAAGTGAGTTTGCGTGCTGATACGGCCTTCGGAGGATGTGTGAATTACTATAAAAGAAGGGATAATTTATAAGGAGATAAAATGACATAATAGAGAGAATGATTTTCATAAAAGTATATTTTATTAAATACTTTATTCAAAAAGTTAAAGACAAAAATATTAAGAGGAAATCGACTGCTATCTAAACGTATAAAATTCTATATATTGTCGACTAGGACCCAATAAAAACATCCACTCAGTCTGTTTAAAGAATAATAAAATTTTAAAGAGCAGCGATTTCTTTTACAAAATTAATTCATTTGTTTAAGCAAAGTAGGCTTTGAAAACCAAACCAACACTATTGGATTTAAAGAAAATATTTACAATTCGCGAAATATTTTGCAGTTTGGCCATTAAAATATGCAATTTATATTAAAAGTAGTGTGCTTAACACTACTTTTAATATAAATTGCATATTTTAATGGCCAAACTGCAAAATATTACAGGTATTTAAATTTCTTATAGCTTGCACATACTTATAAGTACATTCATTTTTTATTTAACGGAAGTTAACAAAATTATGCCGAACAAGTAGATAGAATGGTCTTATAATTCCGATCGCATTACTGCTGGCGAAAACAGTGTAGATGTTTTGATAAGGTACCTTGTCGTCTTAACTACATTCTTGTTTAGGTATGAAATATTTTGAAAAAATAAGTATACTTTAAGGAAAGTACAAACTTCATGCTTGTCTCAATGAAATGTTTCATACAAAACATCTTTATTCAGACAATACTATATACGGTACAAAAATTGATATATATATATATATATATATATATATATATATAGATAATAAAAAAGCATATCTCTAAAGAAATTAGGGTTTACTCTGGTGTCCCGTAAGGGTCACACTGCGGGCCACTATTGTTTTTAATTTTTATTAATGACATTCATCAAGTATTTAAGCATTCGTCCTTTCTGCTGTACACAGATGACTTGAAATTGTTCAAGAAAATTGATACGCCAAACGATAGCTTTTTACTTCAGGATGATTTATTGTCAATTAATAAATGGTGCTGTGAAAACTATCTGTTGTTCAATATTAATAAATGTAAATTTATGCGATTTTCTAGAAAGACCAATCCTCTAGTATCTTCCACACCGTACTTTATAGATGGAATCGAATTACAAGAGCTTAGTGAGGTTTTGGATTTAGGGATAACTTTTGAAGAAAATTACGTTTGGAAGTCATATAACTCGTACTTGCTCGCGGGCCGTAAAGATGCTTGGATTTATTAAAAGGGCTGCGGTTGATTTATCACCAACTGCTTTTAAAATGATATATTATGCATATGTTCGTTCAGTTGTGGAATATGGTTCTTGTGTCTGGTCACCACATCAAAAAACATATATTAATATGATTGAAAATATCCAAACAAAATTTTTGAAGAGAAATATAATATAATATAATATAAATCAGGATATAATAACGAGAGAAATATTAATACAATCTGTACAGAATTTCGAATTGATAAATTGTGCTGTAGAAGGTTATTTGCGGATATGTGTTTTTTCTATAAATTAATTTCTTGTCAAGTGGAGTGTACATTTCTGTTGGATCAAGTAGGTTTTCATATAAATACTACAAATCGTTTAACCAGACATACCACTATTTTCCATACTATTTCACAAATCTAACTATGGAATTAATAGTCCATTCTCTCGCTTTATGCGCACGTCAAACAAACTGTCGCTAAATCCAAACTTTCATCTTTTTAGTAAGTCTCTCTGTAAATTCGTATCCGGTCTCAAACGTATTCAGGTTTGTTGTTGTATGTAACTTGCCACATTCATATATGTATATATATAACATGTATGATCTACATTTTGTAATAGCTTTAAGTATTTTGTATATTTAAATGTATAAAAATTGATTTTTCCGTTAATAAATAAATAAATAAATAAATATCATACATATTAGTGTTAGTCTGTCCGGGCTATTGACCAAAGGTCTTTTGTCCCTTTTACCATTATTTTATAAAAAAATTTCAAATATTGGTAATGTAGTGTAAGCATTTCTTAAATGTATTTTTTTGTGCAATATCTATAAAAAATGTTGGAAAACTAAATCGGTCACATTGTAAAAGGTTTTATTGCGAATATTTGTATTTTTTTCCATTCATTTCTATCCTACAATAAATTCACTGGAATGCCGCGCAGTATTGAATTTTTCGAAAACTTTAAAAATTGTTTTAAGCACGACATCCTAGTGACATTATTTAAGTAAACCTATGAATGAATAAAATCAGAAATCTTCGCAAATTAATCTTTTACAATGTGACTGAATTTATTTTTTCTTATGTGTTGCAGATATATATATAGTTTATTTACATATATATAGTTTATTTACGGATAACCATATTGTAGAAAAACATGTAATCTAAGATGTTATTGTGCTAATTTAGCGATATTTAATACTTTTTACTTTCCCCCGTATGTAATACAAAGGGAAAGTATTGTTTTCGTGAAAATTTTCGAATCAAACATTTTAGCGGAAATAACCGTTTTGAGGTCCCCTGAGTCGAATAAGACCATTTTTGAAAAATGTCTGTCTGTCTGTCTGTGTGTCTGTGTGCGCTGTATCGCAAAAACCGCTAAAGATATCGAGATGAAACTTGAAACTTAAGCTTTTTATTACAATCGGAAGAACTGAAAAGCTTTTGGTGAAAATCGGAAAACCGGAAGTGGTACTTCACTCTTAGCGTTTTTCAGTGTTTTCAGATTTTTTCAATAAATGTTCATCAACCAAAAAATTCTTTCAAATAAAAGTTGTAGATAGTAACAAAATGAAGATGTATTGTTCACTTACTTTTTGTTATAGCACTCTTAGTTTTTGAGATATTTCAAAAGTTATGTGTTTTATCTAGTTATTAGTGTGTGACAGTGTATGTGTCGATACAATTGAAAAATGTTTCAAATAAAAGTTGTAGGAAATGAAAAACTAAAGATTTTTTGTAGATTCACTTTTTGTCATAGCACTCTTAGTTTTTGAGATATTCAATAAATAGTGTTTTTTATCTAGTCATTGATTTGTGTCAGTGTGTGTGTTGATACAATTGGAAAATGTTTCAAATAAAAGTTGTAGGAAATGAAAAACTAAAGATTTTTTGTAGATTCACTTTTTGTCATAGCACTCTTAGTTTTTGAGATATTCAATAAATAGTGTTTTTTATCTAGTCATTGGTTTGTGTCAGTATGTGTTGATCCAATTGGAAAATGTTTCAAATAAAAGTTGTAGGAAATGAAAAACTAAAGATTTTTTGTAGATTAACTTTTTGTCATAGCACTCTTAGTTTTTGAGATATTCAATAAATAGTGTTTTTTATCTAGTCATTGGTTTGTGTCAGTATGTGTTGATCCAATTGAAAAATGTTTCAAATAAAAGTTGTAGACATTTTGAAAATAATAATGCTACAAATATTTAAAAGTGATTTAATACGCAATTTACGGGGGAAAGTACTATGATGGACACATCACCATTTTTTATTACACAACCGTAAGAGTAAGAAACATTTTAATGAAATGATTACAAAGTTTTTACTTTTCTTAAAGAACATCTTTTTTTTCAAAATATTTGATCCTAAAATAAGCCACGTCCTTATTTTAGGATTAAATATTTTAAAAAAATGTTGTTTTTTAAGGAAAGGAAAAACTTTGTAATCATTTCATTAAATAAGAAGTCACGCTTAAAAAAACAACCGTAAGAGTAAAAGACATCTTTTTTTTTCAAAATATTTAATAACAAGAGAAGTTGCTGCTTTATTTTAGGATTAAATATTTTGAAAAAAATGTTGTTTTTTCAGAAAACTAAAAAATGTGTAATCATTTCATTAAATAAAAAGTCAGGCCTCAAAAAACAACCGTAAGAGCAAAAAAGATTTTTTTTTTCAAAATATTTAATAACAAAAGAACCTACGGCCTTATTTTAGGATTAAATATTTTGAAAAAAATGTTGTTTTTTAAGGAAAGTAAAAACTTTGTAATCATTTCTTTAAATAAGAAGTCAGGCTTAAAAAAACAACCGTAAGAGTAAAGGACATCTTTTTTTTCAAAATATTTAATAACAAGAGAAGTTGCTGCTTTATTTTAGGATTAAATATTTTGAAAAAAAATGTTGTTTTTTCAGGAAACTAAAAAATGTGTAATCATTTCATTAAATAAAAAGTGAGGCCTCAAAAAACAACCGTAAGAGCAAAAAAGATTTTTTTTTTTCAAGATATTTAACTCTACTTTATTTCTACCATTTTGTATTAATGTTTATATTTAGTATTAATGTTTATTTTTAGTTAGTATATTTAAAAAAAAACTGTATTTTTCTCTGTAAATAGAATTTATTCTGCTGAGAAAAACGATTATTATTATTATTATTATAACAAAAGAAGCTACGGTGTTATTTTAGGATTAAATATTTTGAAAAATATTATTAAGAGATTTTTACACGTTTATATCAGACCTCCTCTTAAATATTAGTATTTTATGCTGTGCAAAGTTTCCGACGCTAGAAATCAGTTGAGGATTAAACATTTCAGAAAATGGTGAGTTCAAAATTAAAAAGTTGAAATGTTCTTAGTAAGCACGATGAAAAGTAAAGATTAAGGTGGACCAACTTTTATAGTTTGTTAATTAACGTCGTTTTTTTTAAATATTTTCCTCTCTCGTAATATTTGATGTGGAAATTTGTTTTATACAAAACAATCGACTGTCGCAGTAACTATGACAACGCGATTGTTATTAAAAAAATCTACGACATTAGCGAAAATTGGAAATGTACCGAAACATCAGAGATTTTAAAAGAGAGTAAATATGAAAGGGGCGACGTTGAGAAGAGAAGAAAAAAAAAGCAGAGAAAGCCGTTTGGTGGGGCCGCGATAAAGTGACGTCACGGTTTTAGGGTCCGCCTTCGTGCTGCAATGGGCGGGAAATAAATAAAATTTACGATGTGCTATTTAAGTGCTATCTGGCGGCGGAGTAACGAAGCGTGCAGAGGCCATTACGACTCTGCTATTGGCCGGATAAGTCGGCCGACGTGCGTCCGATTACCCGCACGCTTTCTAACTCGATAAAAACGAGAGAGAGGCGACGATCGTTTCGTGTACAACCGAAACCGGCACGGACGTGCACTCGATCCCCCTCTCTCGCTTCGACTAGTGGTGGGGGAGAGTGAGCGCCGCGACCGGTCCGGACTTGACGGCGGCGGCGTTGATGTTGTACACTGCATTTCGCGGGGTATTCAAGCTGTCATAACCGTTCGTAACCGAGTTCCAAATTGGGCTTCTTTACAGGCATATGCCTTTCCTCAAACGCCGCGCAAATATCATAACTATTTTTTTCCTTCGCGCGCCCCCCGTTTATTCCGTTTCATCCACCTCCGTAATGGGCCAGATGTTAATTGTTGCGATTCGCGGGCGTGGTTCGCTTTTTTCGGGTCTTTAGGGGGATCAATAAACGGACTGCACTAATGCTCCGAGGATGATGCTGCCCGAGTATTGATGTCGATTGCTTGCGGAGATAATAATGCAAATACGAACCTTTTATAATCAATGACTAAATTTCACAAATAGTAATAATAATGAGATTGTAAACTTGAATAAAAATGAGATTCTATTTTAAAAATAGCAGTTGCCTACGAAAATTTTTGGAAGTAGTAGTAGTAGTAGTTTGGAAGTAGTAGTAGTAGTTGGTCACTCTAGACTGCGTGTGTAAAACGTAATATTATCGAATAATTGTTACAAATGACGAGAATTTAACCTGAAATAATCGTACCAATTATCTGAAAATAAAAATCTATAGATGGTTTTTGGGTTGGTTTCGTATTACTGTTGAAATGGTTAGTGCTGTAAGAACTATACTTAAATCAAGGTTTTATACGCGTGGCGCATGAAGTAAAATTTCGAGTTTAGAAAAGCCCCGCGAAAATTTGTCGAGGGTCGCTGCGCGACCCTCGACAAATTTTCTACGCGGGGCTTTTCTAAACTCGAAATTTTACTTCATGCTTAGTCTGGGAGTGGAAACACTCGTTGAAAACTTTAAACTGAACGCTTGCAAAAATCCAATGAACGCCTGATTTGTTTTTATTGCAAATGTTTAGAATTCAGTAAATACATTAAAAATGTATTAACAAATACTAAAATTATAAAATATTTCAGGAATTGTTAATGAAAAAAAGAATATGAGCTTTATTTTCGCGTGAGTGTTAATTTTGGATTTTAAATAAAATCTTATAAAACTTAAGTTTAAATTTTGAAAATAGTTAGTGTTATAAGAACTATACTTTAAATCAAGGTTTTATACGCGTGGCGCATGAAGTAAAATTTCGAGTTTAGAAAAGCCCCGTGAAAATTTGGCTCGGGTGGCTGCGCGACCCTCGACAAATTTTCTACGCGGGGCTTTTCTAAACTCGAAATTTTACTTCATGCTTAGTCTGGGAGTGGAAACACTCGTTGAAAACTTCAAATTCAAAAAACCAACAAACGCCTGATTTTTTTTCAAATGTTTAGAATTCAGCAAAGATAGTACATTAAAAATGTATTCACAAATATTAAAATTATAAATTATTTCAGGAATTGTGAAAAGAGAAATATGAGCCTTATTTTTAATTTAAGTGTAAATTTTCGACTTTGAATAAAATCTTATAAAACCTAAGTTTAAATTTTAAAAATAGTGTTGTAAAAACTATACTTGAAATCAAGGTTTTATACGCGTGGCGCATGAAGTAAAATTTCGAGTTTAGAAAAGCCCCGTGAAAATTTGTCGAGGGTCGCGCAGCGACCCTCGACAAATTTTCTACGCGGGGCTTTTCTAAACTCGAAATTTTACTTCATGCTTAGCCTGGGAGTGGAAACACTCGTTGAAAACTTCAAATTGAACGCTTGTAAAATAACCAACAAAAGCCTGATTTGTTTTTTCAAATGTTTAGAATTCAGCAAAGAAAGTACATTAAAAATGTATTCACAAATATTAAAATTATAAAATATTTGAGGAATTGTGAAAATAGAAATATGAGCCTTATTTTTGTTTAAGTGTAAATTTTCGACTTTGAATAAAACATAAGTTTAAACTTTGAAAATAGTTAATGTTGTAAGAACTATACTTTAAATCAAGGTTTTATACGCCTGGCGCATGAAGTAAAATTTCGAGTTTAGAAAAGCCCCGTGAAAATTTGTCTCGGGTCGCAGCGCGACCCTCGACAAATTTTCTACGCGGGGCTTTTCTAAACTCGAAATTTTACTACATGCTTAGTCTAGGACTGGAAACACTCGTTGAAACCTTCAAATTAACCGCTTGTAAAAAAAAAACAAAAAACGTCTGATTTGTTTTTTCAAATGTTTAGAATTTAGTAAAGAAAATACATTAAAAATGTATTAACAAATACTAAAATTATAAAATATTTAAGGAATTGTTAAAAGAGAAATATGAACTTTATTTTCGCTTGAGTGTAAATTTTCGATTTTTGTTTTTTTTTGTTTCGTTAATATCTCATTTCATCCAGCATATAAACCCCTAATTCTATTATTCAAAATTGAAAAAAGTTGTGAATAAATCTGTTTTTATTCAAGTCCAAAATTTCATTCAGACGAGTGTTTTCCACTCACAGAATAAGCATGAAGTAAAATTTCGAGTTTAGAAAAGCCCCGTGAAAATTTGTCGAGGGTCGCGCAGCGACCCGAGACAAATTTTCTGGGCTTTTCTAAACTCGAAATTTTACTTCATGCGCCACGCGTATTAACACCGATTTCAAGTGAAGTTTGAAATATATAAATATTACAATATTTTGGTGTTTTATACGCGTGGCGCATTAGAGCCCTCCAATATAATGCATTGACCTTCCAAATTGAGGTCCCTCATCCTCAACGGTTTTTTGACGTACGATCTTTTATCGTACGATTATTTTCCGTAGTATTTTAAGAGGTTCAATTTTTTTATGTAGGTTTTTTTATGTAGGTTTTTCGTACGTTAAAAAAACGTAAACACAATCTGTCTTAACGTTTTTTTTAACGAACGATCTTTTAACGTACTGTTATGACCTCCTACATTACAGTACGTTAAAAGATCGTTCGTTAAAAAAAACGTGAAGACAGATTGTGTTTACGTTTTTTTAACGTACGAAAAACCTACATAAAAAAAACCTACATAAAAAAATTGAACCTCTTAAAATACTACGGAAAATAATCGTACGATAAAAGATCGTACGTCAAAAAACCGTATACACAGATTGTGTTTACGTTTTTTTTAACGTACAATCTTTTACCATACGATTATTTTCCGTAGTATTTTACGAGGTTTAATTTTTTATGTAGGTTTTCTCGTCTTACCAGTTTTTGACGTACGATTTTTTCGACGTAAATTTTTTTACGTATGGCTTTTCGACGTATAATTTTTCGACGCACGTTTTTTGAAGTGCGGTTTTTCGAAGTTTACTGACAAACTGTTCAATTTTTTCAGCATTAACCATTTTTTATACTAACTTAATATTTGCATCCTATTTGGACATTCAAAGTTGAAATAAGAATCTGTTTTTATTCAAGTCCGAAATTTCATTCAATCGAGTGTTTTCCACTCCCAGACTAAGCATGAAGTAAAATTTCGAGTTTAGAAAAGCCTGAAAATTTGGTTTGGTCGCGTATCGCGGAGCGACCAAACCAAATTTTCAGGCTTTTCTAAACTCGAAATTTTACTTCATGCGCCACGCGTATAAAACACTAATTTAGTGTGAACCTCAGAATAGTCAACTCAGCTTAATTTTATATTTGATCTAACGTCAATTAATTTTATAAATGCTTATTTAATCTAACTTAATTTCACCCCTTCAGAACTCGAGTGTTTAAAACCTCTGCATATTTTAATTTTCTTGGTTTAAATTTTACATCATTCAAAATCTAGCGGTGCAAACCTCTGCATATTTTAATTTTCTTGTGTTAAATTTCACATTTTTAAAAATCGAGCATTTGGAAACCTCTTTTAAAACTGAACGGTTAAAACCTCGGCATATTTAAATTTTTTTGTGTTAAATTTCACATCTTCAAAAATCGAGCGTTTAAAACCTCTGCATATTTTAATGTTCTTGTGTCTGATTTTACATCTTTCAAAATCTAGCGGTGCAAACCTCTGCATATTTTAATTTTCTTTTGTTCAATTTCACATCTTTAAAAATCGAGCGTTTAAAACCTCTGCATATTTTAATTTTCTTTTGCCTAATTTTACATCTTTCAAAATCTAGAGGCGCAAACCTCTGCATATTTAAATTTTCTTGTGTTAAATTTCACATTTTTAAAAATCGAGCGTTTGGAAACCTCTTTTAAAACTGAACGGCTAAAACCTCGGCATATTTAAATTTTTTGGTGTTAAATTTCACATCTTTAAAAATCGAGCGTTTAAAACCTCTGCATATTTTAATTTTCTTGTGTCTAATTTTACATCTTTCAAAATCTAGCGGTGCAAACCTCTGCATATTTTAATTTTCTTTTGTTCAATTTCACATCTTTAAAAATCGAGCGTTTAAAACCTCTGCATATTTTAATTTTCTTTTGCCTAATTTTACATCTTTCAAAATCTAGCGGTGCAAACCTCTGCATATTTAAATTTTCTTGTGTTAAATTTCACATTTTTAAAAATCGAGCGTTTGGAAACCTCTTTTAAAACTGAACGGTTAAAACCTCGGCATATTTAAATTTTTTGGTGTTAAATTTCACATCTTTAAAAATCGAGCGTTTAAAACCTCTGCATATTTTAATTTTCTTGTGTCTAATTTTACATCTTTCAAAATCTAGCGGTGCAAACCTCTGCATATTTTAATTTTCTTTTGTTCAATTTCACATCTTTAAAAATCGAGCGTTTAAAACCTCTGCATATTTTAATTTTCTTTTGCCTAATTTTACATCTTTCAAAATCTAGCGGTGCAAACCTCTGCATATTTTAATTTTCTTTTGTTCAATTTCACATCTTTAAAAATCGAGCGTTTGGAAACCTCCTTTAAAACTGAACGGTTAAAACCTCGGCATATTTAAATTTTTTTGTGATAAATTTCACATCTTTAAAAATCGAGTGTTTAAAACCTCTGCATATTTTAATTTTCTTGGTTTAAATTTTACATCATTTAAAATCTAGCGGTGCAAACCTCTGCATATTTTAATTTTCTTGTGTTAAATTTCACATTTTTAAAAATCGAGCGTTTGGAAACCTCTTTTAAAACTGAACGGTTAAAACCTCGGCATATTTAAATTTTTTTGTGTTAAATTTCACATCTTCAAAAATCGAGCGTTTAAAACCTCTGCATATTTTAATTTTCTTTTGCCTAATTTTACATCTTTCAAAATCTAGCGGTGCAAACCTCTGCATATTTTTATTTTCTTGTGTTAAATTTCACATTTTTAAAAATAGAGCGTTTGGAAACCTCTTTTAAAACTGAACGGTGCAAACCTCTGCATATTTAAATTTTTTTGTGTTAAATTTCACATCTTTAAAAATCGAGCGTTTAAAACCTCTGCATATTTTAATTTTCTTGGTTTAAATTTTACATCATTCAAAATGCAAACCTCTGCATATTTTAATTTTCTTTTGTTCAATTTCACATCTTTAAAAATCGAGCGTTTAAAACCTTTGCATATTTTAATTTTCTTTTGCCTAATTTTACATCTTTCAAAATCTAGCGGTGCAAACCTCTGCATATTTTAATTTTCTTGTGTTAAATTTCACATCTTCAAAAATCGAGGTTTTGAACATTCTGCATATTATAATTTTCTTGTGTCTAATTTTAAAACAAGAATCCCATCACAATTATTCTGTATGTATTCAGTCGCAATGTTTAAGATAGGTAATCGATTAATCCACGCATGTAATCTAACCCTTCCACAAAGAAAACAAATTAAGCAGTAAAATCGAGTGGTGATAAAATTGATGGACATCCGAAAGCCCGCGACAGGGGTGAAAAGCGCGCAAATGGATAAAAAAAAACGGCGGAATTGATTTTTTTTTTTCAACTCGCGCGTGTTAACACCGAAGCGCCACCGTCCGGCACGGGCGCCAACTGCTCTGGCAAAGCCGCCTCTGACCGGCGGGGTAGGTAGTTGCAATAAAAGGGTCGTTAAAAAGACTTTTACTGCATTTAAAACTGTAAAAGTGCGTCCCCCCGCCGAATAAAATACAACCTTCTCTAGCTAGGCACGTGCCCATATCAACGTTTACGAGATGATAGTAATAATAAAGGCCAGATTAAAGCGATCGTTAAAATAAGTTTTAGAGCCGTATAAACGCCACATTTTACACTTGTCCGCGTTTTACGGTTCAATTCATTGATAATATACCTGCCTTTTTGAATTACAGTCCCAATAAGTTTATCGCCGCCGAGTGATTTATTCGGAGAACAATAAATAAACAGTGGAGCGCGTTCGGACCGGTCTGCGCCACCTGCTGGACGATCGCCGCACTGATTCGCGCGGCGCGGTGCACGTCGAAACCGGTAGATGCTAACAAGCGGTTCACTTTAAAATAATCAGATGTCACCGTGTTGAATCGCTTACAGATTCCGCGCTTTTTTGTATAGAGGTCGGGAAGTTTACTGTTATTCACGGGCGCGCTTTCGAATTGGTTTTTATTCGCGCTAAATTACACGTCGATAGCTTACTAGTAAAAGCACACATAATAAAATCGTTTACACAATGAGTTAAACGCATAACTTTATAAATGAAAATACTTCAATGTGTTTGTTGTAATAAAACTGGGAAATCAGAAACAGCAGTAGGGAGTTTACTGCCAACTGTTTGGAAATTCTCTGATGGCCAGGCTGTTAATCGTGAACGTGAATAGGATTTTCGCAATCGTACAAAATAGACCGGTCCAAGTACTGTTCATTAGGTAGCAACATATATCACAAACAAATCCAAACACTGTAAATGTTATTCGTTGTTTTTTAAATGAGTTCAATTTGAAGCTTTAATCCAATGCTTTCCACTCCCAGATTAAGCAAGAAGTAAAATTTCGAGTTTAGAAAAGCCCCGTGAAAATTTGTCGAGGGTCGCGCAGCGACCCGAGACAAATTTTCTGGGCTTTTCTAAACTCGAAATTTTACTTCATGCGCCACGCGTACAAAACACAGATTTCATGTTAAGTTCGAATATACATAAACTTCACAATATTTTAGTGTTTTATACGCGTGGCGCATGAAGTAAAATTTCAAGTTTAGAAAAGCCCAGAAAATTTGTCTCTGGTCGCTGCGCGACCCGAGACAAATTTTCACAGGGCTTTTCTAAACTCGAAATTTTACTTCATGCTTAGTCTGGGAATGGAAAACACCCGCTTAAAGCTTCAAAGTGAACTTTGAAAAAAAAAACAAGGAATATCTAAAGATTTACAGAAAATAGGCTGAATTTGGAATACGTATACTTAAAAGAAGAAATCCCTGTATGTATAAATACAAATAAAATATTTCTAGAAGAATGTTATGGTAACTGCAAAAATGTTCAGCAAAATATTAAAGGGAAAAGTATTTGAAGCTTTAAACGAGTGTTTTCCAATCCCAGACTAAGCATGAAGTAAAATTTCGAGTTTAGAAAAGCCCCGTGAAAATTTGTCGAGGGTCGCGCAGCGACCCGAGACAAATTTTCTGGGCTTTTCTAAACTCGAAATTTTACTTCATGCGCCACGCGTATAAAACACAGATTCAAGTGAAGTTCGAATATACATACATTTCATATTTTAGTATTGTATACGCGTGGCGCATAAAATAAAATTTCGAGTCAAATTTTTGTATATAGATAAGTAATGTTAAACAACATATTTTGATCCCAGGAATCTACGATTAAGCCATTTCCACACATTAACGGGACACCCTGCATTTTATACAAGTGGATTTTAATCTAAGTTTGAGAACAATTTAGTAAGTGAAAACACTTGCTAGGAATATAATTCATAAAAAGTACCAGTAATATTGGCCCAGAGTGAGTTCCTTGAGGAACCTCGGAAAATCTAACCTCCGGAATTCCATACGGAACTCACTCAGTTTAAATGAGCGTTCATTGATTAAGAACATTTTCAAAACTGAAGCTCAGAATGATTTTGTAGTGCAACTGGTCGTAGTTATTATTTCCACTTATCCGTAATTATGCATTAACTTTAATGATACTTACAACCAACAATTTATTTCAAAAAAAATGTATTGCAGATACTTTTTCACCCCTGAACAACAGCAACAAAAATAACACGCTTGCTTGGAGCTCCAATTTTAGTGTTTATAATTTCTAAAAAAAAAAACAATTACCGCTTTACGGGGTATTAGCTCGAGAAGTAGTTGTTTCAATAAATATTTGGAGTCTTGTCGCAATGAGACTACATTTTTGCAAAAAGTCGATATTAATTTTTATTTATTTATTTATTTATTAATTAACGGAGGCCATTTCATACAGAACAGTTACAATAATATTACAAATATATAAACATATTACAGACATTTTAAAAAAATCTTAACGCAAAAAACTTAGAGTTCCTACAAATATATCAAAACCTGTGCGAGTGATAAATTGATTAGCATGCCTTAAAATGCGTTGTTATAAATCTAAACATATTGAATGTTGAACATTTTGATTGACTTAGATTTATTCAATGCAAACTTAAAATCTCTTTGATCCTATTTAAGCCTTAGTTATTAAAATTTAAGCTAGTTTCAAGTTTTATACCCAAACTACTGTAATTAATGTTTATATTTATGTGTTTTTGTAAATGGCTTCCGTTGATTTGACTTAATTATGAGTCTATGATAAAATCATAATTAAAACTCGTTGTAAAAAGATGAAACATGTTACAAAAATAACTATTTTTATTGATCTATCAATAAAAAACGTTTTAACTTTGTTTGTATAACACAGTTTATTTTTATGTATGTTACATAAAAATAAATTGTATTATACAAACAAAGTTAAAACGTTTTTTTATTGATAAATTAAAATGTATAACGAAATAGAAGCCTCCACATTACAAAATTTATTTATATTGAAATTGCTATTATTTTCATCATTACGGCATATTGAAATATTGGATATTACCTCTAACATTTTTATAAATACAATAGTTTCGCTTTAATAATACAAAGGTAAAAATACAGCTCCTGGACATGACAAAGTACATCGACAAATTTTGAAAGCACTCCCTCATCCCATCCACTCATACATCCTTCAAATGCTCAACTACAATTACTTCCACCAGATATTCCCTTCTGAATGGAAACACGGTATTGTCACGTGTATCCATAAACACAACACAGATCCCCTAGCAGCACACAATTATCGCCCCATCACCCTCCTACCTGTCCTTGGAAAGATGTATGAATCTCTACTAAAACACAAAATCCTTAGTCAAATAAAACAACATATTCCCCTTTACCAATTTGGATTTCTCCCTAAACGCTCCACAACACTCCCTCTAACTATCCTGACATCCAACTGCCAAACCACTCACCTAGAAGGTAACAAATCCGCCGTGCTATTCTTGGGCATAGCCAAGGCCTTCGATTCCGTATGGCATCGAGGCCTATTGTATAAGTGCAGCACCCTTAACCTCCCTAATCACCTCATTATCCTCATCCAAAAATTCCTTCAAAATCGTACACTACAAATCCGAATCCGAAAAACTATATCCTCTACATTCCACCCTGAACAAGGTGTACCCCAAGGATCCCCACTATCTCCACTTCTTTACAATATATATTGCTACGACCTATATCACCCTAATCCCAACTTCATCAACTTCAATTGCTATCCCCTCCAGTTTGCCGATGATACAGCCCTAATTTCCCATTCTTCTACCCTGCCACGAGCCTTAGATTCCCTACAAAAAATCATAGATAAAAGCTCCAGGTGGTTCTCCAAATGGAGATTAAAAATTAATCCTAACAAATCCCAACTGCTACTACCCTATCATCGAATACCACCCAATCCTCTATCAGTATCCATTAACGGAACAATAATTACCCCCTCCCCCATTTGCAAATACCTTGGTATCCATCTAGATCCTAAATTCTCCTTTAAAAAGCACACCTCATTAATTAAACCAAATGTTATAAAGCGAGCCAAATATTTCCGCTGTCTCTCCTACAAAAATCTAGGAGTCAGTACAAAGACCTGTACTAAAATATACAAAATGATATGCCGCCCTATCATTGACTACAGTTCAATCCTATATATCAACCCCTGTAAATCCACCCTGAATAACCTCGAGGTAGCGGAGAGATCTTCCCTGCGCACGCTAACCAAGCTTCGCCATCCTCAGAACCCGCTCCATAACCCTTCCAATATCCTTCTATATCAAACAACAAACATAACACCAATAAAAGATAGACTGCGATTTCTCGCTGAACGTTTCGCATGTAACGAAAGCAACTTCGAATTATTAAACAAATTATGCATCCCGAGAAACCCCCAGATACCCCCCAAATATAAAAACCCTCCCATAACCCTATTCGAATACATTTCCTCATTACATCCCAATTTCCAACCTTGAAACGGAAACGCATTAATATTAAGTCGATGGGCAGAAAGGCTTTTAGTCGATAGCCCTTACTTGGAACCTACATGCGTGTCACAAACCAAATATTATTACTAAAATGTATTATATATAACAACTTAAATTAATGTATGTTCTAGAGTAATAAAGATTTGATAGTAGTAGTAATACAAAGGAAGAGTAATTATTCATGAACAAGTGGAGTAAACTTCTCGAATTTCAAAGCGTAAAATTAGATTAAATGAATAAGATGAATTGACGCTAGATTAAAAATAAAATCGAGCTAAGTTGACTATTTCGAATTTCACACCGGATTAGTATTTTATACGTGTGGCGCATGAAGTAAAATTTCGAGTTTAGAAAAGTCTAAAATTTTGTTCATGCGCCACGAGTAGTCAACATTAAAAACACTAAAATATTGTGAACAAATGAGCTTCATTTAAAATCAGTGTTTTATACGCGTGGCGCATGAAGTAAAATTTCGAGTTTAGAAAAGCCTGAAAATTTGGTTTGGCCGCTCCGCGCTTCGCGCTACGCGACCAAACCAAATTTTCAGGCTTTTCTAAACTCGAAATTTTACTTCATGCTTAACCTGGGAGTGGAAACACTCGTTACAATTCAAATTTAATGTTTTGTAAAAACAATAATTGACTGAACATGTATTTATAATAAATCTACTTTTCGTAATTGGAAGTTATTTATTATTGAATTTAATGTTTTTATCTAATAATTTTATTCAATAGTTGACGAACCCATCATATGTATTAATGTTCTGTGGTAATAAATTTGATTTGATTTGAATGATAAAGTTTTTTTTCATATTATATGAAGTAAAAGTGATATGTACCTATAATTTATTTTTCGAATCACGATATTTTTTTTGTTTTTACTAACGTATTAGAAATTCTCTATTGAATCCTCTAAAAGTAATCGAATTCCTGAATGATTCTAATCCTTCCCAGCTTTAGTACATAACAAGATTTGTTTTTTGTAATTTGCGTTTTCATCAATTTGTAAACGATTACTATTACCGTACTTTTTTTTATATTTTTGTTTCTAATTTACCTTGTGTTTATTTTTACTATCAAGCTATCTTAACCGTTATTTTTGTTTCGTGTGGTCGTTGCACGCACCGGTTCTGAATTTGTACTGAGTGAAAATTGTTGTCGAATGCGGAGGAGAGAGTTTTCGGGATTTATTGAATGGAAACGCAATCCTTTACGGTCGTTTTGCTTTTTTTTTATTGCATCCATTGTAGATAACTGAAAGAGGTATTGTCGATTTGAGTGAAAGTTGGGCGTGGGCTTTCTAAAACGGTTTTTAACCCCTTTTATCGTAAGATTCCTGGTTTGTGAAAGTTTTCTTTTTACAACCTAAAAGAAGATGTTTTTTCATTTTTTTTTTAATTAAAAATTTGTAATCGAAAAATCGTAGTTTTTGTAAGGGGCATGTATGAAAATGTCTCGATTGTTATACTTTTTTTATTTTTAGAAAAATCCTAATATGAAAATCGTATTTTTTGTAAGGGGCATATATAGAGAAGTTGCGATTATAATTCTTTTTTTATTTTAAGACAAATTCTAATATAAAAATCGTAATTTTTATAGTGGATGTGAAAAATGGCGATCTTTACACATTTATTTTTTATTCTTAGAAAAATCCCAGTAAAATCCCAAGCAGTTTTTTCAACAATAGAAGTAATGTGCTGTATTAAATTTCTCAATAAAAAAAATGTTTCAGCGACTTTTTCCACTTTTGAAAATCACGCAAAATTAATAAATCTATCAAATTTTAAAGAGCAAACAAATATTTATACATCAGTGTGAAGCTCTTTTAATCTTTAGTCTAATAATTTTTTAAGGAATTAAACTAAGTGGATATTTTATAAAATAAATCACTTTGAAGGCAGGCGAAAAAATCGAAAAATGTGATTTTTCTAATAAAAAATCGATTACCAGTTAAATTTGAAACATAAATAGAAATTGTTTTCAAGGAATGGATTGAGGATTAAGTTAGCTTTAAGTTAGTGTTAATTACTTGTTTCTATCATAAAAATTGTACTAGCCGCGGAAGCGCGAAGTTGAAACTTCATTTATTTATCAGTTTTCATTTGTAGGAAATAAAACACGATCGTTTGAGATTTTTCACAGTTTTTAATGTCGAACACTGCGACAATTGTTTCGCCACACAGTGGCTTCATCAGGCAGATGAGTAATTTTATTTCCTACATATTATGGAATTGCACCAAGTAACAGCCTCATCTATCCAATAGTTTTTCATTTGATTCAAAATAGCTTAAATTTTAATGAAATAATTTTTTCCGCAAGAAATTAATTAGCTGAAACTTGTTCTAACATCAAAGAGAATATCTGAAAATTATTTTAAATTTTTTCAGAAATAAAAATTTCTAAAAAAAAAAAAATCGTAATTTTTATAAGGTATGGAAAAATGCGATATTTACACATTTATTTTTTATTTTTAGAAAAATTCCAATAAAATCCCAGGCAGTCTTCTCAATAGTAGAAGTAATGTGCTGTAATTATTTTCTCAATAAAAAAATATTTTAGCAACTTTTTCCCTTTTGAAAATCACACAAAATTGATAAATCTACCAAATTGAGTATTTGAGCGCTCGTGCTAAGCACAATTTTAGAGAGTAAGCAAGTATTTAGATATCAGTGTAAAGCTTTATCAATTCTAAATCAAATAATTTCTGAAAGAATTAAATTAAGTGGATATTTTATAAAATAAAGCACTTTGAATACAAAAGGCGAAAAAATCGAAAAATGTGCTTCTCTAATAAACAACCGAGTAGCAGTTAAATTTGTAACATAAATAGAATTTGTTTTAAGGGAATGGATTTAGGATTACGTTAGATTTAAATTAATGTTAATTACATGCTCCTATCATAAAAATTGTATTCGTGGTGGAAGCGCAAAGTTGGAATTTCATTTATTTATCAGTTTTCATTTGATTTAAAATAGCTCAAATTTTAGTGAAATAATTCTTTCTGCAACAAAATAATTAGCTGAAACTTATTCTAACATTAAAGAGAATATCTGAAATTAATTTCAAATTTTCCAAAAATATAAATTTCTAATCGAAAAATTGTAGTTTTCACACATTTTTTTTTTATTTTTAGAAAAATCCCAATAAGATCCCAGCAGTCTTCTTAACATTAGAAGTAATGTGCTGTATTTATTTTCTCAATAAAAAAATATTTAAGCAACTTTTTTCACTTTTGAAATTCACACAAAATTTATAAATCTACCAACTTTTGTATTTGAGCGCTTGTGCTTAGCTCAATTTTAAAGAGTAAGCAAGTATTTAGATATCAATGTAGTAAAGCTTTATCAATCCTAAATCAAATAATTTCTGAAGGAATTAAATTAAGTGGATATTTTATAATATAAATCACTTTGAATACAATAAGCGAAAAAATCACAAAATGTGCTTTTTCCAATAAACAATCGATTAGCAGTTAAATTTGTAACATAAATAAAATTTGTTTTGAAGGAATGGATTTAGGATTAGATTAGCTTTAAATTAGTGTTAATTACTTGTTTCTATCATGAAAATTGTACTTGTCGTGGAAGCGCAAAGTTGGAATTTCATTTATTCATCAGCTTTCATTTGATTTAAAATAGTTCAAATTTTAGTGAAATAATTTTTTCATCAAGAAAATAATTAGCTGAAACTCATTCTAACATCAAAGAGAATATCTGAAAATAATTTCAAATTTTTTCGAAAATTAAAATTTCTAATCAAAAAATCGTAATTTTTGTAAGGGGCAGGTATGGAAAAATCGCGATTTTCACACATTTTTTTTTATTTTTAGAAAAATTACAGTAAAATCCTAGTTAGTCTTCTGAGCGTTAGAAGTAATGAGCTGTATTTATTTTCTCAATAAAAAAATATTTTAGGAACTCTTTTCCCTTTTGAAAATCACACAAAATTAATAAATCTACCAAATTTTGTATTTGAGCGTTCGTGCTAAACAGAATTTTAAAGAGTAAGCAAGTATTTATATATCGATGTATAGCTTTTTTAATCCTAAATCAAATAATTTCTGAAAGAATTAAATTACGGGGATATTTTAATAAATAAAGCACTTTGAATACAATAAGCAAAAAAATCGAAAAATGTGCTTTTTCTAATAAACAATGGATTAGCAGTTAAATTAAAAACATAAACAGAATTTGTTTTCAGGGAATGGATTTAAGATTAAATTAGCTATAAATAAGTGTTGATTACTTCATCCCATCATAAAAATTGTATTTGTGGTGGAAGCGCAAAGTTGGAATTTCATGTACTTATCAGTTTTCATTTGATTTAAAATATCTCAAATTTTAGTGAAATATTTTTTTCCGCAAGAAAATAATTAGCTGAAACTTGTTCCAACATCATAGAGAATATCTGAAATTTATTTCAATTTTATCTAAAAATAAAAATTTGTAATCGAATATTCGTAATGTTTCTGAGGAAAATCGCGATTTTTAATTTTTTTTTTATTTTTAGAAAAATCCCAATAAAATCCCACTCAGTCTTATTAACATTAAAAGTAATGTGCTGTAATTATTTTCTCAATAAAAAAATATTTAGGCAACTTATTACACTATTTCATCTTATAAACTTGTAAGTTTTATGTAATTCTAAAATAGTTAAGAATTACTCTGCTCTAGAATGAAATGTTTTTTTAGAAAATTTCAGATTTATATTCATGTCTTAATTAGTCATGTGAGGTTACATGTTTATAACATATTTGAAATGTAAATCAAACAAAATATTCTATAATCCACAATTTTGGTGTCTATAATTTGTCTTGTGGTTTAAAATGTCAAGTCTTGTTCACGGCGCCTTTGCAATTTCGAAGCAAATAATGGAAAGTCGCGAAATAATTCCGCTCGAGGCTGTGACCTTAAGATGTAAAGAAACCAAATTTCATATTCTCTAAAAATCGCATTTTTCTGAAGAATTTTTGGTTAATTTATCTTCAAACACTTGGGTGCTGAAAATCAATATTAATTTTACTTAAATGTTTGTGTCTATACATACAAACATCTTTATTCAGACAATACAATATACGGTACAGAAATGTATATACCTATCACACATGTTAGTGTTAGTCTATCGACTAAAGGTCTTTCTGCCCTGTCTGAATTTATGGTGATGTGCAATGAAATGTCTATGCTAGCTAGCTTAACTGTTTTGGAGCGAACTAATGAATTCATGAAGTGTGAAAGTAGGATATTTGTATTTAGAAGGAATATTAGGATTTCGGGGGATACAGAACTTCCTAAGAAAGGGTTGATTATAGGGATTATTTGCGAACTTTTTAGTAAGGTTGATTACACGTTGGGATATGGGTGTGATTTAAGTGGAATTGTAAAGGTATTGATTGAGAGGATTGTTGGGATGTCTAAGTTTAGTAAGGATTCTTAGAAAGGATCGTTCGGCAACTTAGAAGTGGTATAAAGAAGATGGTTTAATGAGTGTAAAAAGTATAGCTCCGTAATCCAATAAAGGCCGGAAAATTGTTTTATAAATATGTGTGGCAGTTTTTATGCTTATGCCTTCTTGCTTTTAAGTAAAAAAGACCTTTATTGGCATAATACTACATTACATCTACATCTACACTAATCGCTGCCCCCTCTCCTCCTCCTCCTTTCCCTCTCTTTACCCAACTTCTTCAGCGTCCTTACCCCGTCCCCATCCTCTATCATCCATTCCGTCACTCTTCTATTCCCTCTTATTCCCACTCATAAGTCGCGTATAAGTAAGCGACCTGAAATGGCGGGCCCGTACTTGAATTTTTGTTTTCGTAGATAATATGTAGAGTTTGAAGGAAAGGTTGGGATCGAAAAGGATGCCTAGGTATTTAAATGTGTGGGAGAGAGAAATTATGAAATTGTTAAAAATGATTGTGGGGGATCGGGGTGTGATTTTGTGGAATGGGATGAAAAGTTTGGTTTTAGAAGGATTTATTTTTATCCGCCATTTGGAACACTAGGCTTGGACGGAATCAAAGGATTTTCGGAGAGCTTGTTGGGCTATCTGAAGGCAAGGAGCGTGGGTAATAAATGCGGTATCGTCTGCAAACAAAAGGGCGTATTGAGAAGGGTTAAAATGTGAGGGATTAACGTTATGGATATCATGGCAGTAGACATTATAAAGGAGTGGGGATAATGGAGAATCTTGAGGGACCACTTGTAAGATAGGGAATGCATGAGAGAGTGTTTGACGATATCTTACTTGGCAGGATCTGTTGGAAATAAAGTTATGAATAAGAATGACTAAGTGGTGTGGAATTCGTAAAAGGAAGCAGTTGTAAAGGAGGCCAATATGCCAAACCGAGTCAAAAGCTTTCTGTATATCTAGGAAAAGCACTGTCGATTTTCGTCCTTTTAGACGGGTGGCTTACAAATTGGAGGTGAGAATGGAAAAAAAATCAACCACACTCCCTGGTTGATTTTTTGGGAAGGAAACCAAACTGGTATTCTGGGATAAATTTAATGGATGTGGTAAGGATGTTTGTGTCTATTTACATGAATTGTTTCAAATATGTATTACTTCTTCGAGTGAAAAATGTTACTTGTGAATAAATGCAATACTTTAGGGACCCCGGTGGGGTAGACCCAAGGGTCGCGGGCTCGAGTCCCGCCGGGTGGGATCATTTTAAAGTACAACATAATTTCATGAAGACGAAACATAAAACGGTGGAATGGTTTAAAACCAATATCCAATAAATGTAAAAAAACAGTACTTTTTGTATCCTTTTAACTATGAATTCTAACACATTAAATAAGTATTACCGTTAAAGGAGGAATGGGGAATGAGAATTAGGAATTCTTTATTCAATGGTGTTATCTGTTTTAATGTCTAGTGATTTCTTTAAATTGGATAACGAGTTCAACGCCCACCGTGTTTTTTACAAAGAAGATTCATATGGCATTGCACATCGAGTTGATTCGATTGTGACTACTTAACACACCAAATGGTCCTTAATTGCTTAATAGGATAAAACACAGGCATTAAACTTGCACGATAAGAAGTAGTAATTTCTCAAACAATTAACTTTAAGTGCTGAAATGACCTCCCAACCCGATATTCCATCATCTATAAACCTTCTCCAAAATAAGTACTGAAATTATGTCATATTAAATTTAAAAATACTCAACATATAGTTATGCAGGGGGCAGTGGAGGTGGTAACTAAATTATTAGGTGGTGCTAGATCTCATGGTGGCGCCCCTTTAAATTTAAAAAAAAATAGAGCTCTTTTTCGTATTTGACTGTTTTCGGCACTGCCCTATGACGGCGGCCGGTGCGATTGCACCTCCCTAGGGCTGCCACTGTGTAGGTAAATGTTTTTATTTTTAAGTTTTTTGGTGTATAGTATAGTTTTTTCAAATTCTTTATCAGTGTACTAGAAATATTTTTACACAGGTCAAATTAACATACAAGATAAATAATAAGTAAATAGTATTAATTATTTCTTGAATAAGTTTCTCATTTATCACTTGGTAAAACAATTTGAAATAATATTAAAGGATAAATTAAAAACACTTGCTTTGTTTCACTATTTTCACAAATCGTAAAACAAACCAATTTTTTTTTAATTTATCGTTTAGTATTAATTATATAATAAAACCTGAGAGTCTGTGTATATTTGTGGCAAATTAAACAATACAAATTCTTTATAACACATACATTTTTTTCTTAGTTTTGAATAAAGACAATTATTATTCAATTTAATAATAATAGTTGTAAATTAGATGCCAAATAAATGTCATTATACATATTAAATTTTGAATTGGACCCATTAAATTTATCTGTAACAAATTTTAAAATAAAATGTTTCTCGCTAAATCTATCCCGCTCACTCAAATCTTTCTATACTTGAAATTTCATTCGAAGTTCGAAAAATCGTGCGTACATTTATACAGGAAATTTCTCTTTTAAGTATACATAGGCCGATATATACGCTAATTTGGTTAAGGTATTCGTTGTTTTTGAAAATCGTTCAATTTAATGCTTCTAACGAGGGTTTCCACTCCCAGGCTAAGCATGAAGTAAAATTTCGAGTTTAGAAAAGCCTGAAAATTTGGTTTGGTCGCGTAGCGCGTAGCGCTACGCGACCAAACCAAATTTTCAGGCTTTTCTAAACTCGAAATTTTACTTCATGCGCCACGCGTATAAAACACTGATTTTAAGTGACGTTTAAAATATACTTCTTAATCAGACATATTTAAAACTAAAAGCACATTATCGTGAGTGACGTTCAAAATATACTTCTTAATCAGAAATATTTAAAACTAAACGCACATTATCGTAACTTTATACACTAGTATTATGTTTTAAATAAGAATGCTAAAGCGGTATCAAAACTATTTGAATTTGAGAGAATAACCTTACGCTTCTTTTAGTTTACAAAACTTCAATAAATATAATATATAAAATTAGATTCAAAAATGTTTCACCACTGATTAAGTGAGAAATGAATTAATCGTATATAAAATTACGATTATTGTCTTACCAGTATTTTTAATTAAACTTATTGTTTGCAGTTTATACGAACATTAGCGTAATTTTATATATTGTGCTATAAATCAGAATGCTAAAGCAGTATATTTTAAACCTCAGATTATTTCAGCATTTTAATAGATGAAATAAACATTTGCAAAATTTTGCAGTATATTTTGAACTTCACTTTAATTCAGTGTTTAATACGCGTGGCGCATGAAGTAAAATTTCGAGTTTAGAAAAGCCTAACTTGGATTGGCCGCTCCGCTTCGCTACGCGGCCAATCCAAATTTTCAGGCTTTTCTAAACTCGAAATTTTACTTCATGCTTAGTCTGGGAGTGGAAAACACTCGTTCGAAACTTCAAATTGGACGCAATGAATTTCTGCAATTTTCAGCTTTTGCATCTGAATATTTACACTTTAAAGAAAACTATTGAAGCAGTGAAAACACCCGTTCTTAAAAAAAAACTGGCACGTTTCAATAAAACACAAAAATAATCACATCTTAACACTAATTAGTGATAAACCCAACAACTAATATTTTCACAATAAAAACACGTTATTGAAAAACGTGGGTGGTCTCCGAGTGCTGGTGGAATTAATTAACCTCTGGCTGAATGCAAATAATCCGCTTGGGAAAGTAGAAGCTCGCGCTCGTGTGTGGTCTTTTTTTCTTTTTCGCTAATTTACCGATACCCGGAGACTCGACCAAGGCCTGATTTTAATTGGATGGATTGATTTACCTGTTTACCGCGATCGCATCTAGGTGCGCCCGGCATTCCAAAATGGTGGACTGACTATTTCAGGTATTTCTCGTTAAAATTAACCGGGTCTGTAATTAAGGCCGGGAATGGAAGGGAAAAGGCAGAAGGCGTGGTGGTCACCGTCTGAGAATTTTCAGATTTATTATGGGTAGGTGTTTCTTTTTTTGTAGAATTTGAAATGTGTCAGGGAAGATATTTTGGGAAGGATTTTATGTTGTGGGTAAATCAAGATGTTTTCTTAATGAGCGTATTAGGTAGGTATATCGAAATCAACTAAGAACTAAGACAACTAATGAAATCTCTGAAAAAAAATTTGATCTACAAGAAGCTTTTGATTCCACAAGAAAGGAGAAGTATCCTCTCTAAAAAAAGTAACTTTAATCTACAACCTCATTAAAAAAGCTAAATTTAATTTGATCTACAAAAAGCTGTTGATTCCATAAGAAGAGAGAGTTATCCTTTGTAGATAAAAACGACTTTTATCTACAACCTTATCAAAAAAGCTTCATATAGTTTGATCTACCGTGCGATCATTTAAAATATGATTTAGAGTAGGCTTTGAATTTTAAATTTGATTGGCACTACTGACTGCTAACACATAGCTTACCATAACCTCAAATTTATTCCGTCATTCAATTAGCATTCTGGGCAACCGCACAAAAAAATGCCGTCTACTCTAAATTATCATTTAAACTATCGTACAGTACAAAAAGCTATTGATTTCGTAAGAAGAGAGAAGTATCCTCTCTAGGTAAAAATAACTTTTATCACAGTTCATATATATCCAGTTAGCCAGTCTCTGTATAAAATTTGGTAACAGCGTTTGGATGCTGCCTCCTGAATCGAAACCGGTGATTGGTGTATATAGTCGTCTGTCTTGATCGTACCCTACATCCTGACCATAGTATCTTCTTTTCTACTCGATTTCCAGTTCTCCCATAAGCATTGGCTCCTCTTGCTTTTATCTAAAACCTCATCAAAACAGCTTCATTTAAGTATTGATTTATAAATGCGTGAAGCACTAATTAGACTCGCTTTTTGAAAAAATCTTTACAATTCGGCCCGCCCTAGTATACAACCATCACCAAACTTGATTTTAGACCAGACACCGTTTTATTCCACAGATCTTAATGAATTTCTATGAACACGTAAGCGTTATTCGTAAAATTTATTGGAATTTAGTAAATTAATTAACAAAGCATTGCCATTAATTGATAACATATAATTCGTTTCTTATTAACAACCTTTAAATTAAACTGCACAAATATATGTCAACTAACAGACTCTCGAGAATCGGTTAGTTAAAGTAAGCCAATAAAGCGTTTTTAAATTGATTAAAACACATCTTCCTCTAATATTATCGATTAAAAATATACTCTTAGATTAAAATCTATAGAAGATTTATAATTTATAAGAGGGCTCTCTTTATTCAAATTTTAATTATTGCATTAATTTTATGATAAATTTTGTAATCAGTATTATGCTAGTGGTATTTATTAATAATACATCATATGTAATACGATGAGTTCTGATGATTAGATATTGTGGGTGAAATTTATATAGATCGCTTCTACTCCCCTTATAAAATGCATTGGTATTTTAAGCACTAGTGCTTCACGCTTTTATAAATCAATACATAAATGAAGCTGTTTTGATGAGGTTTTAGATTAAAGCATTTAAGCAAGTTTTATTCTTTGTCATTTTTAAATGACATGATATTTTAAACTTTTAAGTCCTACTCTACCAGCTAGTGTTAGATAAATAAAAAAATTAAAAATAGTGAATCCCTAAAAATGTATTGAACTTCAAACAATTAAGGGATATAGAAGCAAAGATGACAATCTCTACTTCATGTTTTTATAAACTTATAATTTCTTAGGTTGATTGATTGAGTTACGTGAAGATCAAATTAATAGACGAATAAAGCACTAATAACCTTTCTTCACACGTTTATTTGAATTACCTGGTGTTAATCCATTGATAATGGTCACTTCGTGTCCAAAATGTATGTACATTTAGTAATTAATTAACGTGTGAAGGAAGGTTATTAGTGCTTTATTCGTCAAATTATAATTTCTTATAGTATTTCTCCATAAACCTCTATGTGAATTTAATTCAAACTTCCTTTATATCATCATCCAATTCTATTAAACTGAATAGCAAAACATACAAAATAATAAATATGTGTATTTTTAGGGATACAAGTTTTTTTTTAATTTGGATCGATAATCCTTGCATAGACTCTCGCCACAGCTATATTTCGTATGTATTTATTATGATTATTATTATTATTATTTTTATAAACATTTATCGACAATCAGGAGGAGTAGGTTTTTGTTAGTGTAGTTGTATGAGTTACGTGAAGGTGTTAAGTCACTTAATTAAACACAGTTATATTCCTTTCTTCACTTGAAGGATTTTGTTATTTTTTTTTTAAGTGGAGAATGCTAGTTTTGTTTCTATAACCCTCAATTTATTTTACACTCACTAAATGATAGTAGCACTGAAAACATCTGTATCTAAGGAACAAGTGGCGCAAAGATTTGGCTAGGTACGCCACTGTGATACCAGGCTTATCCATTACGTCGTTTTCTTATTTTTCTCGCTTTTCATGGTGACCATTAGGGATTTTCCGTTGAATTATTGAGTGGAACGCGTCGGGGATAATGGTGCGGGTTTGGCCGATAGATCAAGTTTATTTTTATTAAAGCGCCCCATCCCGGGGAATTACAAGCATCTGGGTCATAAAACACGCTCGTTATTGACCGAATGTGTTCTAATTATACAGGTCGGCTCCGGTAATGGCCGGTGGATGGTTCATTAAAATTCTACTTCATCCCCTAACGCGTAATCCTTAGGAGGTGGTGGCCGACTGTTTGGGTAAATGATACGAAACGAATTATTCTAGAGTGTATACAAAAAATCAATCGAAACATTCCTGGCTTGAGCCCCATTCATATACAGGGAATTTTTCTTTTAAAAATCTATTGAAACATTCATGGTTTGCTTCTCATTCATATACAGGGAATTTTTCTTTTAACTATACACATATTTTTTCAAATGATTTAGCTTTAAATGAGTGTTTTCCACTCCCAGACTAAGCATGAAGTAAAATGTCGAGTTTAGAAAATCCTGAAAATTTGGTTTGGTCGCGTAGCGTGAAGCGACCAAACCAAATTTTCAAGATTTTCTAAACTCGACATTTTACTTCATGCGCCACGTGTATTAAGAGGAAGTCGACCGCTCTCTAAACGTATAAAACTAAGCATACTGCCGTCTTAATTACATCCTTGCTTAGGGATGAAATATTTTGCAAAAATAGGCATACTAGTCTCTTAAACACTGAATCTATTTAAATATTGTTATTAAAAGAACTTCATTTGAAATCAGTGGCCAATACGCGTGGCGCATGAAGTAAAATTTCGAGTTTAGAAAAGCTTGAAAATTTGGTTTGGTCGCTCCGCGCTTCGTCTTTTCTAAACTCGAAATTTTACTTCATGCTTAGACTGGAAGTGGAAAACACTCGTTTAAAGCTTTAAACGGAACTGTTTAAAAAAAAAACAACGAATATCTAAAGATTTACAGCATATAATTGGGATACACTCAGAGATTAGTAAGAGGGACGTCGAAAAAATATATTCAAGATTAAATATGCTTTAAAATAGTTAAAATTGCGTATTTCGATACCAATTATTCAGGTGGAAGTAACGGGTGTAGTTCGTCGAAACATTCAGAGATTAGTAACACTAATCACTACTAATCTCTGAATGTTTCGACGAACTACACCCGTTACTTCCACCTGAATAATTGGTATCGAAATACGCAATTTTAACTATTTTAAAGCATATTTAATCTTGAATATATTTTTTTAAATCATTTTTCATTTGATTATAAAATTTAACTTTGCAACACATTTTTATTCAAAAAGGCAGATTTCTCGATTTCTCAAATTATTGTATTTAAAGTGCTTTACTTTATAAAATACGCAACAGATTTAACTTATTTAAAGAATATGCGATTTAGAATAAAACGAGCTTTAAATTATAGTAAAAATATTTTCAGAAACCTTAAACTAAATTTTGGTCACATGATTTCTTTCCTCTAATTTTAAAAAGTGGAAAAAATGACGTATTATTTTCTTTCTTTAAGAAATAAATTGCTTGCATTGTTTCTAATGTTACTACGAGTATTTGTGAATTTTTTAAAAAAATTTAAAGATAAAAAAATTAACTTTTAAAATCTCGATATTTTCCAAATTTAAATCACGATTTTTTCTATTCAAAGTTTCTCAATTTTCAATGAAAAGTTTTATTTTTCAATAAATCTGATAAAATTATTACATATTCTCCTTGATGTTAAACATAACATCAGCAAATTATTTTCCTGTGGAAAAAACCATTTCACCAAGATTTTTGCAATAAATTACTTAAAAAACGATGATTGAAAATGAAATTCTGACTTCTAGCATCCACCCTGAACACACTTTTAATGACAGAAATACGAAATTTTAACTATTTTAAACCTTATTTAATCCCGAATACATTCCCCTAAAACATTTTGATTTTTAAATTTAACTTTACACGTTTTTATTCGAAAAAACAGATGTCTCGATTTCTTACATTTTTGTATTTAAATTACTTTATTTTATAAAATACACAACAGATTTAGATTATTTTAAGAATATGCGATTAAGAAATAAATGAGCTTTAAATTAGAGTTAAAACATTTTTAGAAACTTTGAAATTAAGCTTAGCATGAGCGCTCAAAAATATATTTTGGTCAGATGATTTATTTCCTCTAATTTTAAAAAGTGGAATAAAATGACGTGATGTTTTTTTCTTGAAGAAATAAATTGCTTACATTATTTCTAATGCTGCTAAGAGTATTTGTGAATTTTTTGAACAATTTTCAAAATAAAACATTTCGACATCAAAGTCTCGATTTTTTTCATATCCACCCCTTACAAAATTTCTCAATTTTCAATGAAAATTTTTATTTTTAAAATATCTCATAAAATTCATACATATTCTCTTTGATGTTAGAAATAACTTCAACTAATTATTTTCTTGTGAAAAAAATCATTTCACTAAAATTATCGCAATAATTCAGTTAAAAAACGATTGAAAAAAATTGAAATTCTGACTTTTAGCATCCACCCTGAACACACTTTTCATGATAGAAATACGAAGTTTTAACTATTTTAAAGCTTATTTAATTCTGAATACATTCCTTAGCATCAATTTTCATTTGGTTTTTAAATTTAACTTTACAATACGTTTTTATTCGAAAAGGCAGATTTCTCGAATTCTCACGTTATTGAATTTAAAGTGCTCTATTTTCAGAAATACGCAACAGATTTGAATTATTTGAAGAATATGCGATTTAGAACTAAATGAGCTTTAAAATGAAATTATAATATTTTTATAAACTTTAAAAATTGTACTTAGCACAACCGCTCAAAAATACATTTTAGTCGGATGATTTACTTTCTTTCATTTTAAAAAGTGAAATAAATAATATGATTTTTTTTCTTTGGGAAATAAATTGCTCGTAATGCTTCTAATGACAGGATAAGTATTTGTGAATTTTTTGAAAATTTGTAAAAAAGTATAAACTTGGAGGTCAAAATTTGGATTTTCTTACAAAATTTTTCTATTTTCAATAAACATTTTTATTTTTCAAAAATACTGTTAACATTCCTGAATATTTTTCTTGATGTTAGAATAAGTTCAACTAATTATTTTTCTGTGAAAAAAAGCATTTCACTAAAATGTTTGCCCGTTCATCAAAATGTTCAGCATTCAACATGTTGGATTTGTTTGTAATAATTATGGTAGAAACTATGGTATGGCTAGAGTTGCCGCGCACTGCAACTCGGCGAATATAGACTTTGCTACCACAAGCAAAAAGAATCTTAAGTCCATGCTCCGTGAGACAAATTAGATTTTTATTTTTGCTCACCTTTTAATCTGTTTTCATTGTTTTATTTGTATATTGTTTGTGATTTATATTTTAACCTTATTTATTACTTTTAGCATAGTGATGAGCATTTTGATTTCAATCTGTTGTGTATATTGTTTGTGATTTTATATATTTTAACTTAATTATTACTTTTAACTTATTTTAGACTAAGCATTATGTATTTATTTTAAATGGATATCCGTAAATAAACAATAAACAATAAATAATAAACAATAAACAATAATATTTAAGGATAAATTAAAAACACTTGGTTTGTTTCACTATTTACAAATAGTGAAACAAACCAAGTGTTTTTAATTTATCCTTTGATATTATTATTTTAAAATGTTTAACCAAGTGATAAATGAGAAAGTTATTCAAGAAATATTGTTTGTAATATATGTTGGTATTTAATGAACTACTACCATTTTGAACACTTTATTCCGCCAACACTAATCACCAACACCAATCACCAACACCAATCGGTCTATTTTGTACGATTACAAAAATCTTAAACAAATTCACGATTAACAGTCCGGTCACCAAAGAATTCTTCAACGGTTGGCAGTCAACTATCAACTAGTCTCTCTAATAAACGGGCCCAATAATTCACTTAAAAAACGATTGAAAAAAATGAAATTGATGTTTTTTTATAGGTTCGAGTTGTTCGTTTCGTAACATTAAACAAATTTTAGCAATAACGTGTGCAAATAAAATAAATCAAAATTCAATAACATTTATTTTATTGTCAAAAATGGCACAAACAAGTATTTCCTCTTAGTTCGAGCCACGGCTGAAAAACAATTATTCAGTCACCTGAAAGCCTTATTCAGGTATTTGTTATTAGTTCGAGCCTTGACTGAAAAACCGGGACCCAACCACCTGAAACAAAACGAAAATGAGATACAAGTTATTTATATTGTTGACGAATTATATTATTGGGAAACATTTTTTGATATTCTCAATAACTACCGAGGTATAAATAGTACCTAAATACAGGGCTATTCAAAATAAAGGAACAGATTTCAAATATCTATTTCTTCCAAACGACAAAAGATAGTAACTCAATTCCAACGTTTCTTAAAAGAGAAAAGTTCAAATTTTATGAATTCATATGACCACCATGTGTTACACGACAAATATCAAAACGGTGGCTCATTTCTTGCCACCCGAATCAGCTGGTCTCTAGTTATCGAATTCAAGCTTCAACAATTCGATGTCGCATAATTTCAAGAAAGGTTTTTGGGCTCCTTTTCGTAAACTGTACGAATACGCTCGACATTTTCATTCGATGTGCGTGGACATCTCGTGCTTTTCTGTTTGCAGATGCAACCATCGTCTACGAATTTTTTATGCCACTGGTAAATCTGCTCCTGACGAGGCGGTTGTTTATTAAACTGACGGCGAAAAGCACGTTGAACTTCAATAATGGGCTCTAGTTTTGCTAATTGAACCACACAAAATGACTTTTCTTGTTGTGTCGCCATTTTACTACAGACAATCAACAGGACAAATAACAACGCCAATGCGGCCGTGGTTGGAACTTCTGCCTGGACTGTTCAAATTTTAAACTTTTGTCTGTCCAGGAACGTTGGAAGTTTGGTTCTTACTTTTGTAGTTTGAAAGAAATAAACGTTTGAAATTTGTTCCTTTCTATTAAATAACCCTGTATTAAAAATTTAATTTATTTGGTTTTGCTGGAGAGCACACCTAGTTTAATTTTCTTTTATTATTGATAAGTACCAATCAATAAAATTAACCACTTTATGTACATGCTCGTGTCTGTCACGGGCGTTGCTTACTGGCAATTTTACACGCGCTAGTATCTGTTACGGGCGCCGTTATATTTCCTCAACAAATTTTACCTGCTCGTTTCTACTTCGAACTACATTTTTATCAAAAAATAATGTGATCATTTTTTTAGTAGAAGTTCAAAAATAATGTGATCTTTTTGTGACCAGAAATTTAAAATTAATGTGTGCATGAAGTGGTTAATGTATTACCAAACAAGCTATTAAGTTTGAGTTTAGGGTGGTAGCACTGGGTAGCAATTTATAAATCTTGATGCAACAAATGACAAATGAAATAATTGCAGTTAATTCAGTTACAATCGGAGCCTACTCCAATTATAAATTCATTTGATCGCCCGGTACTTCCGCTTTTTTTAGATTGTTATAAAGAATCTTCATAAAAATCTTCATAATCAGGTACCTGTGAAACATTCTAAAAAAAATAATATGTTTTAGTAATTAAATTTTAACACAAAAAAGACCAGAGTTGCCAAATAATTCACAAATCTAACGTATTAATATAAATATAAAATTAAGTTAAAGAAGCAGAACAGAAAATGAGAGTACCTGGATCTTTCAATAAGAAATCAGTATTTTATTTATTTTCTATCGCAATAATAAATGCAGACTTATTATTTTGATTCATGTAGATTAAAGATGTTACAAAACACTAAATACAATATAAAGGGAGTTTTTCTTTCAAACGAAACGTTACAAAACACTAAATACAATATAAAGGGAGTTTTTCTTTCAAGTATACACGCCCCATTTACTGCGTATGTGCCATCTTTAGATAACCGTGTTTTTTTAAAGAGGGCCAATTCAAACTTAAAACGAGTGTTTCCACTACCAGACTAAGCATGAAGTAAAATTTCGAGTTTAGAAAAGCCTGAAAATTTGGTTTGGTCGCGTAGCGCGAAGCGCGGAGCGGCCAAACCAAATTTTCAGGCTTTTCTAAACTCGAAATTTTACTTCATGCGCCCCGCGTCTAAAACACTGAAATATTCTCAAGTTCCCAATATGCTACTAAAGTAGTATGCTAAAGATGTATATGTTTAACTTCACTTAAAACCAGTGTTTTATACGCGTGGCGCATGAAGTAAAATTTCGAGTTTAGAAAACCCTGAAAATTTGGTTTGGTCACTCCGCGCTTCGCGCTACGCGACCAAACCAAATTTTCAGGCTTTTCTAAACTCGAAATTTTACTTCATGCTTATACTGGGAATGAAAACACTCGTTTTAAGTTTAAATTTGAACTCTTTAAAAAAACCTTATTCAATTTAGCTTTGTAGGAGCAGTAAAACCCCCTTAAAACTTTGTTGATTTTATAAATAAATGGAATTTTTCAATTTGAAACTTTAAACGAGTGTTTTACACTCCCAGACTAAGCATGAAGTAAAATTTCGAGTTTAGAAAAGCCTGAAAATTTGGTTTGGCCGCTCCGCGCTTCGCGCTACGCGGCCAAACCAAATTTTCAGGCTTTTCTAAACTCGAAATTTTACTTCATGCGCCACCGGTACAAAACACTGACATTTACGAAGTTTAAAACGCACCCCTAAACTTCACATTGAAGCAGTGTTTCGTACCGGTGGCGCATGAAGTAAAATTTCGAGTTTAGAAAAGCCTGAAAATTTGGTTTGGCCGCTCCGCGCTTCGCGCTACGCGGCCAAACCAAATTTTCAGGCTTTTCTAAACTCGAAATTTTACTTCATGCTCATACTGGGAATGGAAACACTCGTTTTAAGTTTAAATTTAAACTCTTTAAAAAAACCTTATTCAATTTAGCTTTGTAGGAGCAGTAAAACCCCCTTCAAACTTTGTTGATTTTATAAATAAATGGAATTTTTCAATTTGAAACTTTAAACGAGTGTTTTACACTCCCAGACTAAGCATGAAGTAAAATTTCGAGTTTAGAAAAGCCTGAAAATTTGGTTTGGTCGCGTAGCGCGAAGCGCGGAGCGGCCAAACCAAATTTTCAGGCTTTTCTAAACTCGAAATTTTACTTCATGCGCCACCGGTAGAAAACACTGACATATTACGAAGTTTAAAACGCACCCCTAAACTTCACATTGAATCAGTGTTTCGTACCGGTGGCGCATGAAGTAAAATTTCGAGTTTAGAAAAGCCTGAAAATTTGGTTTGGCCGCTCCGCGCTTCGCGCTACGCGGCCAAACCAAATTTTCAGGCTTTTCTAAACTCGAAATTTTACTTCATGCTTAGCCTGGGAATGGAAAACCCTCGTTTAAAGTTTCAAATTAGATTCTTTTAACAAACCGAGTGTCGGAAAATACACGTCGTATGCAAATGTATACTTAAAAGAAAAAATTTAATTCGTTTTTATATTTTGTAAATAATCGGCAAACTATTGACAAACTTAATTTTTCCTCATTTAAAATGTTTCTTTATGGTAAAAGAAACATTCTCTGTATTAAATAAGTTAGTTGAAAAACTAAGAGTGATTAGTTAGAAATGAATAATCTTATTTGAATAGTTATAATAAATTTAATAGGCCCACTGTGTATAAAATTTGAGCATTTCAAATCAGACTAAATATGCTGTTGATAATCTAATGTTTACCTTCGATAATATTTCATTTTCTGATGGCATGATCTTAAAAAAATAATTTTTATTTATAATGAAATTCAGCATTCATGGTTTGATCTAGATAACTTGATGAACTTAACCCCCGATTCAAAAGTGCCACAGAAATAATTATATATTTTTGAAGATTAATCTGGCCTACTACTTAGAAATTAGGTAAATATCCATTTCTATCATATGTTCAATAAAATAAAAACCTCTTGAGTGCCATAGAAAATATTGTAGGTTGCCAATTCTCAAATTATATATTATAAATATTGTCTGACGTTTTATATGTCGATTCCTAAAGCATGTAGGCAACCTAAATTTTAAAAAAAGATAAAATCATGGCACTCTAGAGGTTTTTTTTTTTATTGAACATACGATATTTAAACTTATGAGGAAATTGTACACAAACGATCCAGCGCCCCCCTATGATTGTAGAAGTGCATAAATTTGTATATTTTGAAATATGGTACAATCAGATATGTTCTTAAATATGAAGGTATTAAATCACTTGAAAAGTTTCGTGCAAGAAACAAGATAGGGCATGGCGGGGGCGGCCATAACGCTTAAATCAAATCTCCTGTTCCGGAAAAATGTTTGCATTTCAAGCTCAATATCACAGGTAGAGCCCCAATAAAGAACGTTTTATCTACTGAATTACGACGTCTAAATGCTGAGCCCGTTTCCTAGGCACTTTCCGTCGAAACGGCTTCATTAAATTTGATTCGCGTGGCATTTCCAGCGTTTTCTTTATCTCGGCCGGGCGCAATTGATGTTACGGCCCGTTATGAATTAAGGGGTTAATTAATCTGAGTTACTCCTTAACGGCCATCCTGGTGTCTTGTTGTGTCTGCGCACTCGCGCGCAGGGAATACGGAATGAGGCCTGAAAGAATATGAATCCTGAAGGTGATTAATTTGAATAAAAGCAACATTAAGGCATCTCAAGGTGGCGATGAATCAAGCCGGTGCAGAGGCTTGTTCCTCCTCGTTGCCATGGAGACGGTTTTCCTCCGCCAATCGGCTGGTCGGCGGGAGGCGGCCGCGGATGCTTTAAGACTGCTGCCGGCTCTCTCTCCTCCACGGCCTGCTACGCATTCTTCTTATTTCCGAACGGCGTTCCTTCCCATTACTGCGGAATCCCTTGCGATGCATCGCTCTCTCGGCAGAGATATTGTTCTTGTTTCCTTAACGGCTTCCATGGACACTGATGTATGATGGCCTTTACTGCGGCCCGGGGACTCGCCGTCCTCCGCTCATTTTTCTGCTTCCTTTTCCTTTCCTTTCCTTCCTCGGGGGCATTCGAGACAGTTCTATGGATATGTGCTCGTTATTCCTCACAGGTCTTGCTTCCGATAGATTTTTCCTCGACCTACAAATAATTTACATTTTAATTCAAATCTTTACTAACTTCAACTTTTGCAATTTTAAAAAAATCAGTAATGAAGAAACTGAGGAACTGCATCGACCATAATCATAATCATTAAGTTATCATGTTGATTTATCTTCAAACATTACCACACATTTCTTGCACAATAATTTTAAATCCTTTCCTAATGAACTGCTTATGTTCTTGCACTATTGCAGTAAAAGGATCAACAACAATTTCAATCAATCACAAGTTCGTTAAAGAAAACGTTACCAATGATTCCTAATATGTATTTATGAAAGGTTTATCGAAGAAAAAATTTGTAATAGCAGTCTTTCCCCTACTAGTTCAGTTTTCCCATAAGCATAGGCAAACCAATGCTTATGGGAAAACTGGAACTAGTAGAGAAAAGACTGTGGTCCTAAACAGGAGATTTATCTTTTAAGTATGCACATGCATACGCTGTAAACTTTGCGATATTCGGGTTTTTTTTTTAAAATAGTTAAATTTGAGGTTTCTGAAGAGTGTTTTCCACTCCCGGATAAGGCATGAAGTAAAATTTCGAGTTTAGAAAAGCCTGAAAGTGTGGTTTGGTCGCTCCGTGAAGCGGTGCGATCAAACCAAACTTTCAGGCTTCCCTAAACTCGAAATTTTACTTCATGCGCCAGGCGTATAAAACACTGAATTATCGTTAAGTTCAAACTACACGTCTTTAGCATACTGCTTTAGTAGTACATTTTTAACTTCACTCAAAATCAGATATTTTTCTTGTTCTCGAAAACTCCTGAAGATAATTCAAAAAAACTACTTTTCTATTGATATCAAAAAAGTAATTGTTGCATTTTTCGCTACATCTTAGTAAATATTGATTACCATCACATCTAAGCGTTATATATTTTTAACTTTACTGTTAATCAGTGGTTTATATGCGTGGCGCATAAAGTAAAATTTCGAGTTTAGAAAAGCCCAGAAAATTTGTCTCGGGTCGCTGCGCGACCCTCGACAAATTTTCACGGGGCTTTTCTAAACTCGAAATTTTACTTCATGCTTAGTCTGGGAGTGGAAATACTCGTTATAAGTTTCAAATTGATACTTAAAAGAAAAATTCCCTATATACAGGGTGACTGATTTATCTGAAGACTTTGATATATTTCGAAAACTACGCATCGGATCAAAAAATGTTCTAAATAAAATTTGTTCGCATGGAAAAGGGTCATCCAAATAATTTAAATGTGCTACATAAATAATTTAAATGTACTGTTTTCAAACAACTTTCATAACAACCCAATATTACGAACCATAAAAAAGAATTGTTTCACTATTAAATAATAAATATTTTAGATTAAGAAAATATCATTCATGGAATATATCATTTAACTATACTATATATATATATATATATATATATATATATATATACATATATATATATATATATATATATATATATATATATATATGTATATATATATCATTATTGGCAAATTTTGGTAACAGTAATAATACAAAAATACAATACAATTAAATAACATAAAAGTTAAATAATCTGCCAATTGGCTATCGACCGTTGGTCTTTCCGCCTGGAATTATAGAGTTCTGTCCTTGTCAGTTATTGTGTAGGAAATGTCTTGATTGCAAATATCGTCCATTGTCTAGTCAAATAAATTTAATTGTCGTGATCACTAGGGTTATGAAATAACTATGCTATTTATCTTCAGATTTCAATTTGAGTGTGCTTTGTTACAGATAATCCAGGAAAAATCATCAGTGAAAACGATCTATTGGAAGGAATACATCTCCAGACAATGTCAATTCAACACTTTCGGTGAGTTGAATATGATTTTTTTTCAATTCCCAAGTTTATATGACAATAACTAAAACATTCGAAATTCTGATGAACTTCAGATCAAATTACAATTCTGGAAAATATAATTCAAAATCCTACTTCCACATTTTTGTATTTCGTGATTCTTCACGTCTAATGATTTGTGTCATCATAACACCAAAACTGTTCACGATATTTACAGATTTTGCCATATCTTGAATAAGTATGATTGTTAGAAATATGCCTGAACATCAAGATATGATTACCAAGTTTATACTAAATTAACTAAAACATTCGAAATTCTCCTGAACTTTAGATCTATTTATAATGATGACATATATAACCAAAAATGTATCATTACTTTAGTAATATAGTCTTTGTAAGACTAACTTGTTGTAGATTGCGAAAAGAATCGCACTTTTAATGTTTGAAGTATTCTGCAACCAAGAATTGGCAATTTCATTTATACTAATGTTTGAACGGTAACGTGACCGCCAGTCTAAGGTGTCAAATTGTTTAGAGGGAATGGCAAAGCTATACTGAGGAGAGATAAATCTCGAAACGCGTCTATAGATGGCCCGAATAATTTGACCCAAATTGTTACATTTGCAGTAGGTTACTGTATGTAACAGCAAACACTTGTTGTATAATTCAATGTCCGTCGGGGTATTAGCCCGGGAAGTAGTTGTTTCAATGAGTGTTTGATATAGTCTTTGTAAGACTAACTTGTTGTAGATTGCGAAAAGAATCACACTTTTAATGTTTGTATTACTTTACTGTTAGGTTCATTATTTTCTTTGTGATGTTAAGCCATATCCTCAAAGAGCAATATTTGAATTTATTTTCACATATTTTGAACTTACCCTGTATAAACACATATTTTTCGTAAAGATATCTTAACGAATTTCCATGCAACTATTTTTTAATTTTCATTATACCTTAAATTTCGAAAGAATACCCATCCTTTTGGTTTTAATTGAAAATAATTGAAAAACTATTAATAGGGTATTTTTGGGTTTTTACATATTTTAATAGAGCAATCCTTTTTCTCTATTCACACCATATTTCATAAAAAAACTCTTAACCAGTTTTCATGCTATATTTTTTCAATTTTAAATTTATGAAAATTTCGATTAAATTACCTCCCTTCGGCGTTTAATTGAAAATAACTCAAAAACTATTGATAGGGTATTTTTGGATTTTCACATATTTTAAAAGAGCAATACTTTTTTTATATTCACACAATATTTCATAAAAATATCTTAACTAGTTTTCATGCTATATTTTTTAAAATTTATAATTTACGTAAAATTTCGATTAAATTACCTTCCTTCGGCGTTTATTTGAAAATAACTTAAAAACTATTGGTAGGGTATTTTTGGATTTTCACATATTTTAAAAGAGCAATACTTTTTCTATTTCCACGCAATACGTCATAAAAATTTCTCAACCAGTTTCTATGCTATATTTTTTAAATTTTTCAATTTAAGTAAAATTTCGATTAAATTACCTTCGTTCGGCGTTAATTTGAAAATAACTCAAAAACTATTGATAGGGTATTTTTGAATTTTCACATATTTTAAAAGAGCAATACATTTTGTATATCCACACAATATTTCATTAAAATATATTAACCAGTTTCCATGCTATATTTTTTTAAATTTTCAATTTACGTAAAATTTCGATAAAATTACCTTCCTTCGGCGTTTAATTGAAAATAACTCAAAAACTATTGATAGGGTATTTTTGAATTTTCACATATTTTAAAAGAGCAATACTTTTTCTATATCCACACAATATTTCATTAAAATATATTAACCAGTTTCCATGCTATATTTTTTTAAATTTTCAATTTACGTAAAATTTCGATAAAACTACCTTCCATCGGCGTTTAATTGAAAATAACTCAAAAACTATTGGTAGGGTATTTTTAGATTTTGACATATTCTAAAAGAGCAATACTTTTTCTATATCTACACAATATTTTATTAAAATATATTAACCAGTTTCCATGCTATATTTTTTTAAATTTTCAATTTACGTAAAATTTCAATAAAATCACCTTCCTTCGGCGTTTAATTGAAAATAACTCAAAAACTATTGGTAGGGTATTTTTAGATTTTGACATATTCTAAAAGAGCAATACTTTTTCTATATCTACACAATATTTTATTAAAATATATTAACCAGTTTCCATGCTATATTTTTTAAAATTTTCAATTTACGTAAAATTTCGATAAAATTACCTTCCATCGGCGTTTAATTAAAAATAACTCAAAAACTATTGGTAGGGTATTTTTAGATTTTGACATATTCTAAAAGAGTAATACTTTTTCTATATCCACACAATATTTCATTAAAATATATTAACCAGTTTCCATGCTATATTTTTTTAAATTTTTAATTTCCGTAAAATTTCGATAAAATTACCTTCCTTCGGCGTTTAATTGAAAATAACTCAAAAAATATTGGTAGGGTATTTTTAGATTTTGACATATTCTAAAAGAACAATACTTTTTCTATATCCACACAATATTTCATAAAAGGATCTTAACCAGTTTCCGTGCAATATTTTTTTAAATTTTCTATTTATGGAAAATTTCGATTAAATTACCTTCCTTCGGCGTTTAATTGAAAATACGTCAAAAACTGTTGATATGGTATTTTTGGATTTTTACATATTTTAAAAGAGCAATACTTTTTCTATATTCACACAAAGTTTAATGAAAATATCTTAACTAGTTTTTATGTTACATTTTTTGAAATATTCAATTTACGTAAAATATCGATTAAATTACCTTCCTTCGGCGTTTAATTGAAAATAACTGAAAAACTATTGATGTTGAGATATTTTGAATGAGCAATAGTTTTTCTATATCCACACAAAGTTTCATAAAAATATCTTAAATAGTTTTCATGTTACATTTTTTGAAATATTCAACTTACGTAAAATATCGATTATTAAATTACCTTCCTTCGGCGTTAAATTGAAAATAACTCAAAAACTATTAATGGGGTATTTTTGGATTTTCACATATTTTGAAAGAGCTTCACTTTTTCTATATCCACACAATGTTTCATAAAAATATCTTAACCAGTTTCTGTGGTATTTTTTTAAATTTTTAATTACCAAAAATATCGATAAAATTACCTTCCTTTGGCGTTTCGTTGAAAATAACTCAAAAACTATTGATAAGGTATTTTTGGATTTTCACATATTTAGAAAGAGCAATACTTTTTCTGTATCCAGACAATGTTTCATTAAAATATTTTAACCAGTTTCCATGTAACATTTTTTTCAATTTTCAATTTACGTCAAATTTCGCTAACATTACCTTCCTTTGGCGTTTCATTAAAAATAACTCAATGATGGGGTATTTTTATATTTTCACATATCTTAAAAGAGCTTTACTTTTTCAATATCCACACAATGTTTTATAAAAATATGTTAACCCTGGTATTTTTTTTTTTAATTTTCAATTTATGGAAAATTTTGGTAAAATAACAATCCTTCGGCATTTAATTAACTATAAATAAAAAACAATTGATTGTGTATTTTTTGATTTTCACATATTGTAAAAGTGTAATAATTACTCTCCTCCATACAAAAAAATCAACGAGTTATGATTTTATGAAATTTTTAAATTGTTCTAAAATGCAGATAAAATCATCTGTTTTTTGGCGTTAAATTCAATATAATTAAAGACTCTTGTCAGTGTATTTTTATGTATTAACATATAACAAAAGATTAAAATCTGTTTTATATTCACACAAAGTTTTATGAAAATATCTCAACGAGTTTCAAAAGTATGATTGTATAAACTTTGAATGTCTATAAAATATCGATAAAACCACTCTTCTTTGACGTTCAATTGAAAATAATTCAAAAACTGTTGATGGCGTACTTTTGTATTATCAAATATTTTTAATCAGCAATATTTTTGCCACGTCTATATAAAATTTGATGAAGAAATCTCTACGAATTCCCTTGTGATGATTGTTGGAATTTGAATTTAGGTATCCTAGCCCATCTTAGGCGTTCAAATGAGAATACCTCAAAAACAATTGATACGGTATTTTTACATGTTTGAGTATTTTAAAAGAGAATTATTTAATAAATATCAATGAAAATTTCATGAAGATATCTTCATAATCTTTTAAATTGTGATGTTTTATTATTGTAACATAACAAATTTGAAGCTTTTAGCCTATATTTGTTGTAAATTCATTTCTATATATATATATATATATATATATATATATATATATATACATATATATATATATATATATATATATATATATATATATGTTAAAACGTAGATTTTCGCGGGCGTAACATGTATCACTGTTTCTTCGGGTTTGGTCCCGCGTATTTTCTTGGCTCTGGTCCATTTTATTTTTAATTCGACGTTTCGATGACGTCGCAGTCATCATCGTCAGGAATAACTATCAAAATTCCATTGCTCTAGCAACCACTTGTTTGACTTTTACGTACTACTTGATGCGTGAATTTCTTGTTTGGCTTCGTGTTACTCTTCTGTTTTGTTCTTCTAATGATGTAGTAGTGACAATTTCAATATTATTTTCGGAAGGGGTTGGATTTTGAATTTCTTGGTTGTAGTTCGGAGATAATATATTTTGACCAGAATTTATTTATTTATTATATTATTATTTATTTATTATATGTAAAAGTCAAACAAGTGGTTGCTAGAGCAATGGAATTTTGATAGTTATTCCTGACGATGATGACTGCGACGTCATCGAAACGTCGAATTAAAAATAAAATGGACCAGAGCCAAGAAAATACGCGGGACCAAACCCGAAGAAACAGTGATACATATATATATATATATATATATATATATATATATATATAACATCTTTATTTACAGAATTCATAGTAAAATACAACACAAGTAAAATACAAAGGTTTATAATAAGTAATTCGAATAAATTAAATTTTAATTCTGTAAATTGGCTATCGACCCAGGGGTCTTTCAGCCTAAGTCATTTTTATTTTTAAATGTTTAATTGCTAAGACGATTACATGATAGAAGTCCATAATAATATTTAAAATAAAAACAACACAGTTGGGATGGGAGGGTTTCACGTTGATTGTTGAACATTGCAACATGTTTCACCAGACAGTGGCAGATCGGCCATTCCATAAATTAGTGCGCACTTTTTGGGGGTACATCAGGGATTTTAGCGAATTTCACATATATTATAAAGGCTATCAAGACATGGTGTTTGGTTGTTACTAGAGGTTAAACAAATTATTGTGTCAAAAGTTATAACAATATAAACTTTTTGTACACTTTTATCTCAAAAAACTCAAAAATATCGTAAACCGTTACCTATACAAAAAAAGTTATTCTGTACTTTGTTCTGCTTAAATGTTCAAAGTTTAAAATACATTTTTATAAAACAAATCTCACAAAATAATCAAATACTCATGTTTTAATTTTCTTGAAAGAAATATATGTTATTCCCCAATCCTTCCTAAGAATATTTCCGGTTTCAAAAAGATGGGCACTTTAAAACTCTTTGAGATATGATTTTTTTACCCGAGCGCTGCATTGACGCGAGGCGTTCACCGTGATCCGGGCCATTACACCATTGGCGAGAGCGCCTCATGTCAATGTAGCGCTCGGGTAAAAAAATCATATCTCAAAAAGGTTTAAAGTGCCCATATTTTTGAAAATAGAAAAATTCTTAGGAAGGATCAGGGCATAACATATATTTTTTTAGAGAAAATTAAAACATGAGTATTTGATTATTGTTTGAGATATGTTTTATTTATTAAAAAAAATCTATATAAATAAAGTTTTTTTCGTATAGGAAAACAATGTATTTTAAACTTTGAACATTTAAGCAGAAAAAAGTACAGAATAACTTTTTTTGTATAGGTAACGGTTTACGATATTTTTGAGTTTTTTTGAGATGAAAGTGTACAAAAATTTTATATTGTTATAAAAGAATAATTTTTTTTGTATGGGTAACCGTTTACGATATTTTTGAGTTCAAAATAAAAGTGTACAAAAACTTAATATTGTTATAGCTTTTGACACAATAATTTGTTTAACCTCTAGTAACAACCAAACACCATGTCTTGATAGCCTTTATAATATATGTGAAATTTGCTAAAATCCCTGATGTACCCCCAAAAAGTGTGCACTTATTTATGGAATGGCCGAGATGAATAATCATCATTCATCTGCCTAATGAAACTACTCTGTGGTGAAACATGTTGCAGTGTTCAACAATAAAAGTAAAATTTCACCAACTGTGTTGTTTTTATTTAAAAAAAAAAATGCATTTTTAATTGGTTGCATGAATTATCTTTTTGTAATATTACTTTGTAATTACGTTGTCCTGTTGGGTTATTATGATAATTATTATAAACTTTTGTATTGTAGAGGCTTCTACTTCGTTATACATATTAATTTATCAATAAAAAACGTTTTAACTTTGTTTGTATAACACACTTTATTTATGTTCGATAATAGCAAGCTGAATTTACCGAAACTGCAGTCATATAAAAATAAACTTTGTTATACAAACAAAGTTAAAACGTTTTTATTGATAATTATTATTATTATTAAGGTTTAATTACGATTGTATTATTTTATTTAAAATTTAGTATAACAAAATAAATATTACTGTAATAATTAAGTAAATAACAAGGTGGAAAAGCATAAAGTGAAAACTAAATCACTTGTGAATAAAGTGGCCAGAATTTACTATCCAATAAAATATACACAAGCATATTTCCGTGCACCTTTTTCTACTTAAGAAAAATGTGTAGTCCGTAAAATAATGTCAACTACAGCCATTTCGGGTCATAAAAGTACAGCAGCAGGTCTTGTAGTGGAGTAAACCGCCGGCCATAAAAATCACCCTTAGAGGACGTAAACAGCTACAATTCAATCAGTGCCCGTGTCTCGCCGTAAAAACGTATTTTTATGTAACCATTCAAATTTTAGTGGGTTCACAAAGGGAAACGGTAAAGAATTTATCGTCGTTTGATGAGCTTCCGGATTGCTGTGACAATAAATGTCACCGACATTTGTAATTGTATATTACGTAACGAGCAGAATATTATATATGAGCGGACATGTTGCGCACGAGCCGCGCAGCGACGTGTGCAGTATTCCGCGAGTATGTTATTGCCATACCACTCGAGAAACGTACCATACTTTACCTACGCCCTAACAAAATAAACAATGAGCATGAAAGAACAATTATTTATTGTAACAATTTTTAATAGTACCATGACAATGATGAAAACTGAATTACTACTTGATCAATATACAAGCAATAAAGCTGTACATTTTACGACAGTCGTTGTTTTTTTAAAGAGTTCAATTTGAAGCTTTAAACGAGTGTTTTCCACTCCCAGACTAAGCATGAAGTAAAATTTCGAGTTTAGAAAAGCCCTGTGAAAATTTGTCGAGGGTCGCGCAGCGACCCGAGACAAATTTTCTGGGCTTTTCTAAACTCGAAATTTTACTTCATGCGCCACGCGTATAAAACACTAAAATAGTGTGAAATTTATGTATATCGAATTTCACTTGAAATCTGTGTTTTATACGCGTGGCGCATGAAGTAAAACTTCGAGTTTAGAAAAGCCCCGAAAATTTGTCTCGGGTCGCTGCGCGACCCGAGACAAATTTTCACGGGGCTTTTCTAAACTCGAAATTTTACTTCATGCTTAGTCTGGGAGTGGAAAACACTCGTCTAAAGTTTCGAATTGAACTCTTTTAAAAAAACAACGAATATCTAGAGATTTAAAGAAAATAAGCTGAGTTTGCTGTAAATTTTCGGACATCCGTTGTTTTTAAACAATATCAATTTGAAGCTTTAAACGAGTGTTTTCCACTCTCAGGCTAAGCATGAAGTAAAATTTCGAGTTTAGAAAAGCCCCGTGAAAATTTGTCGAGGGTCGCGCAGCGACCCGAGACAAATTTTCTGGGCTTTTCTAAACTCGAAATTTTACTTCATGCGCCACGCGTATAGAACACTGATTTTAAGTGAGGTTCAAATATACATAGAGTTCACAATATTTTAGTATTTTATACGCGTGGCGCATGAAGTAAAATTTCGAGTTTAGAAAAGCCCAGAAAATTTGTCTCGGGTCGCTGCGCGACCCTCGACAAATTTTCACGGGGCTTTTCTAAACTCGAAATTTTACTTCATGCTTAGTCTGGGAGTGGAAAACACTCGTCTAAAGTTTCAAATTGAACTCTTTTAAAAAAACAACGAATATCTAGAGATTTAAAGAAAATAAGCTGAGTTTGCTGTAAATTTTCGGACATCCGTTGTTTTTAAACAATTTCAATTTGAAGCTTTAAACGAGTGTTTTCCACTCCCAGGCTAAGCATGAAGTAAAATTTCGAGTTTAGAAAAGCCCCGTGAAAATTTGTCGAGGGTCGCGCAGCGACCCGAGACAAATTTTCTGGGCTTTTCTAAACTCGAAATTTTACTTCATGCGCCAAGCGTATAAAACACTAATTTCAAGTGAGGTTCAAATATACATAGAGTTCACAATATTTTAGTTTTTTATACGCGTGGCGCATGAAGTAAAATTTCGAGTTTAGAAAAGCCCAGAAAATTTGTCTCGGGTCGCTGCGCGACCCTCGACAAATTTTCACGGGGCTTTTCTAAACTCGAAATTTTACTTCATGCTTAGTCTGGGAGTGGAAAACACTCGTTTACAGATTTAAATTCAATTCTTGAAAAAAAAACAACGAATAACTAAAGATTTAAAGAAAATAAGCTGAATTTTGAATACGTATACTTTATAGAAAAAACTCGCTGTACATCAAGCAAATGTCATTAGATTGTACGGTAAGCAATCAGCTGTTCAGCTGTCAGCACGTAATGTACTTGTCAAAGCTATTACGTGCATGTGTACGTAATGTCAATCATACTTGTCAAGATGACAGTGTGGTATGATACGGTTACTAGATAGGGCGTAGGTAAACATTAATTACGTGTAAGAAAAAAATATGGCATTCTTCGATACAAAATTTTATTGTATATTTTTGTTTTGTAGTGTTTGTACTTTGTTTTGTATTAAGAATTTCTTTATTCTTCTGTTTAAAGTTATACCTTACAATTATTTATTCTGTATAAATTTGTAAATGTGAATAAAGGTGATTATTATTTTAACTTTGTTTAACCACTGTATTACAGTGGTTAAACAAAGTTTAAAGTGTTTTATTTACAAGTTTATTTAAGATGTATCACAAAGAGAATTCCTACAACACAAAACAGTGATTATTGTTATTATTATTAAAACATATTGTTACATGAAAATAAAAACAATATTTACCGAAAGATATTTTTATATAAAAGAAAACAACGCTTTCTGATACAAAATTTAAAATAAATCCAGCTAACCAAAAAGATTCATGACCTTCAAATCATCGCATGCTAATCGGCCATTCCATAAATTAGTGCACACTTTTTGGGGGTACATCAGAGATTTTAGCGAATTTCACATATATTAAGTCAGTCTAAGGTGTCAAATTGTTTAGACTGAATGGCAAAGCTATACTGATGAGAGATAAATCTCGAAACGCGTCTATAGATGGCCTGAATACTTTGACCCAAATTGTTACATTTGCAGTAGGTTGCTGTATGTAACGGCAAACACTTGTTGTATAATTCAATGTCCGTCGGGGTATTAGCCCGGGAAGTAGTTGTTTCAATGAGTGTTTGATATAGTCTTTGTAAGACTAACTTGTTGTAGATTGCAAAAAGAATCGCACTTTTAATGTTTTATATATATTAAGGCTATCAAGACACGGTTTTTGGTTGTTATTCATAATTCATAATTCATTTATTGTGCCACTAACATACATTTTCATTACACTTGTCATCGGAGAATAAGCTTAAAACTAGTAAATACATAGAGGGTAGAAATATACAAATACAAGAGTATTCACGGAAAATAAAATACAAAAACACATTAAAATATTAAAATATAAAAATTACTTAAAAATACTCCCATCGCTGACTAAAAATTCTTCAATTGAAAAGAACGCATTTTTGACTAGAATATTTTTTATTTTAGATTTAAAATGCATAAGATCCAGCGTTTTTAGACTCTCGGGTAGCTTATTGAATAATTTTATTGAGAAATATCTCGTTGCCGTTTGTGATTTCGTAAGCCTCATGTTTGTTGGTAAAGATCTGTCTTAAAGCTAGTGTTATGGCTATGATGATCATGTATTGAAAAACTTAAAGGGTTTTTCTTTATATATATGAGCGATTCATATATATAAAGGGATGGTAAAGGTAGAATTTGCCATGTTTTAAAAATGTGTTTACAGTCATCTCTGTAAGGGGCGGATGCGATGATTCGAATGGCTTTTCGTTGCAGCCGAAACAATCTATGCCTCGAGGCAGAGTGACCCCACACTAGTAAGCCGTATCTTAAGCGGGATTCGATTAATCCGTGGTATGCTGTTTTTAACGTAGACTTGTCACTGATCTTGCGTACTAAATTTCTTATACAGTATATATTTTTGGAGATCTTCCCAGCTAACTTATTGCCTTCTACATCCCATCTTAAGTTTGAGTCCACGTGCGATCCCAAGAAACACGTTGCATCCTTTTCTACTGGTTCATTTAATGAAAACGACATGGTTTTAGTTTTATTTTCATTTAGTATAAGCCTATTTTGGTTACACCAATCCGTCACCAGTTTCAGAGCTTTGCGATTGGTCATATTCGCTTCGCTTAACGTCCTATCCGTGACAACTATAGTGCTATCATCTGCGTATAAAATAAGTTCTGTGTTGTTTAAATGTATTACAAGATCATTCATAAAAATTATGAAAAGGGTCGGTCCAAGAATCGATCCTTGAGGCACACCCCTTGTAACAAACTTAGTGGTGGATTTGTTATTCTGATAGAAAACAGCTTGTGACCTGTGCCGCAAATAGGACGATAATAGATTTGTACTTGTGCTATCAAAATGGTATAACTTCATTTTGTCTATCAAAATGTCGTGTGAAATGCAATCAAACGCCTTCGTCAGATCTAAAAATGATGCAACTGATGACATTTTGCACTCAAAACCATTTAATATGTGATCGACGAAGGCTAGAATGGCATCGCTCGTAGAGAGGGCTTTTCTAAAACCAAATTGTTTTTGCGTGAACAGGTTATTGTGTTCAAACCAATAAATTATTTGTTTCTGCATTATTTTTTCGACAACTTTATAATAATAATAATAATAATATCTATATTTACGGAAACTCCATTATTACAAAATACTACAATTAAAAATTTATATAAGAATAAATAAAATACAATAAAACAAATTAAATTAAATAAACTACGAATAAATAAGTCAATTATTACATATTTGTCACTGCATTCATGTCAACAACTTTTAAATAACGCATCAATTCCTTCTGAGACATAGAAAATAAATCAAAGTTAGAATTGCGTGAAAAATTATTAGCATAGCGCATAAATTGACTGAAACAATTGTTGATACCATAATTAGTTCTGTGGAACGGTATTCGGAATAACGGTCTGTAGCGTGTTAATTTGTTATCAGCGCTAATATGGAAGTCAATTTGAGACAGAGTATCAGGGCATTCAACATCCCCATTAATAATTTTATGAAACAGCATCATAATCGCAGAAACTCTTCTGTTGCTTAAAGTGTCTAGACCAAAACTAGTCATTAGAGTTTCAATATTTCTGGTATTCCCATTACCGATCTTATAGGAAAGAGATTTTAAAAATTTGTTTTGAACATTTTCAATTTCATCTTGATAACACTTCTGACTAGGTGACCAGACACATGAAGCATATCCAGCTGAAAGCGCACAAAAGCAACATAAATGGTTTTATAAGATGTGGGATTTAAATTACGGGAAATTCTTTACTTAAGATGGGAAGGATGGAAACTGGTCTATAATTAGACGGCTCGTTATTATCCCCTTTCTTAAATATTGGCACAATTTTGGCCGATTTTAGCACATCTGGGAAAATACCAAATCTCAAGATTTCATTTATTAATGCTGTTAGCGGACTTATAATAACATTTAATATTATCTTTAAAATTTCAAAAGAAAACCCGTAAATGTCAGAGCAATTGCTTTTAGAAATAATTTTAAAAGTATCTCTTACAATAATTTGACTAATTTCTGTAAATTTATTAGAGGTTAAACAAATTATTGTGTCAAACATTAAGAAAGGATACAACAGTGTTAATTATTTATGATTATACTTTTCACGAAACTCAAAAACAAATATCGATCAAACATTAATGTTAACGTAATGCAAGTTTGGGAATACGCAAACTGGTTTTAAGTTAAAATATTACTCCATTTCTTTACAAATTTTTTGTATGTTTTGTGTAACAACTAGAAGCAACTGTGTTATGTTATTCCGCTTTGTTATAGAAAGAGAATTCTAAAAAATCAATAACCACTTATTTTAAATAATGCGTGAAAACCGCATCTGCTTTTATTCATAGCAAATTTATAGCATCCATTCCATTTTCTATTGACATTTCCCATATTCCTCCTCCCCTACCAGAATCCCTAATTATTATATACGCCGATCACTTCTTTTCATCCGCATCTCCTCAATGCATTCAACCGTCAAAAACCGAATAAGGGTGCTCAATCGCAATTGAAAATAAGACGCGCCGTAATCTTAACCCCCTAGATGAGGCCACAATAATGCCCCCCATAAAATTTATGGCGGACTTACAAATTCATGACCCATTCTAAATTTGTCATGGTTAACTTTATAGGTAATAAACAGCGTTTACTGTTTTTCCTCCTTCCAACACAACCTTTTAATTATTCGGAATTAACATGTTGCGTTCCCATGCCTGTCAGCCTAATCTATAGAACTAAAACCAGTTTGATTCTGATTTCGAAATTTATACGCGCTGCTAGGATATCTTAATCTAAGTTTTTTTTATTTTCCTTTCTGTTGTTCGCCGGCTGGCGGAGTGGTCATTCGTCATTTCGGGGGGTCGGACAAACAAGTCTGGACATTCCTGGCTTGAAAAACACCGTCCATCACTTCGCTCCCTTCCCCCTTTCAGAAAAGGAAAAAAAATGGTAGACTTGTGGAGAAAGAGAGCATTGTGTGAGAGGACTGCGAAACGACCATTATAAATCAAATCGGGAGTCAATTTACCGTGAAAGAAAGTTTTGTGAGTTTTTCGAATCATGAGGTCCATTGCTTTGCTGTAATGTCCCTCCCAGATTTTTCTTCGTCTTTTTGGAATTGCGCCGCGGCGTTGTTCCCCATCAAATGGGGTATGAAAAAAATCAAACAAGTTTTATTTTAAAATAAAGAAAGTTATGATCTGTACATCTTCAATGCGTCGCCTACAATCAATCTTTATACCGGGTGTTTACTTGGCGGACGCAACATAGGAAATCGCATGTTAATTTTAAAGTGTTCAAATATTGGCTTTCCTATTTATTTTGGAGACAAAATGTATTTCACTTTTTTGTAGAGGGAAAAATTCTAAATTTAATAATGTTTATACTTAACACTTTACGTTTCTCTAAGTTAAGATAATTAAGAAAAGGTAATGTGATTTTATAAAAATAATGACATGCCATGGAATTGATACAACAATTGCGGATATTCCCTGTTTTTTTTTTAAGTTTAATTTAAAGCTTTAAACAAGTGTTTTCTACTCCCAGACTAAGCATGAAGTAAAATTTCGAGTTTAGAAAAGCCCCGTGAACATTTGTCGAGGGCGCATGAAGTAAAATTTCGAGTTTAGAAAAGCCCAGAAAATTTGTCTCGGGTCGCTGCGCGACCCTCGACAAATTTTCACGGGGCTTTTCTAAACTCGAAATTTTACTTCATGCTTAGTCTGGGAGTGGAAAACACTTGTTTAATGCTTCAAATTGAACTCTTTTAAAAATCAACGAATGCCAGAAAATTAACAGCTAATATAATTAAGAAAAAGTAATATGATTTTATAAAAATAATGAAATTTTTCTTGTGTAGTGTAAATCATTTCGAAAACATTTACTATAATCAAGTGACTACCGTATCTTTTGGAATTTTCACATTCGCAGTTGTTTCAGTTCCATGGCATGTCATTATTTTTATAAAATCACATTATTTTTTCTTAATTATTTTAACTTAGAGAAACGTAAAGTGATAAACGTTAACACGAATGAATTCATAATTTTTCCCTCTACAAAAAAGGTAAATACATTTTGTCTCTAAAATAAATAGCGAAGCCAAAATTTAAACATTTAAAAATGTACATGGGATTTCCTATGTTGCGTCCGCCAAGTCAACACCCGGTATTGTCTTGAATAAGTTTCTAATCTTTCAAAAAATCATTTTATATATAGATTTATCTTTAACTTGTTTCTCATTGATCACTTAAATCATGATTAAATATTAAAAAAAAATTAATATAAAATCACTTGACATGTTTCACTTAAAAATACATGAAACGTAGCAAGCGATTTTATTTAATTATTTTCTTTCAATTATATAGATTTTTCTATAAATAATATTTAATAGGAAAGAGTATCGTATGCTCAATGAAATAAAACATCTAGAGTGTCATGGAAAATATTGTAGGTTGGCAACTGAAATTATGCGTTATAATTAATATGTTTGAGGTTTTAACCGGTGTGAACCTGGCGCCCAACTTTAAAAAAATTAAAAACTGATGACGTCATTCGTTTGTACCTTGTTTGTACCTCACAAAATCACCCTTTTTTCGTTTGTACCTAAAGGGTTAAAAAGTTACAAGGGGGTAATTTTTTCGTCGGCGCTCAACTTTAATATTTTAAAAATCTAACTACACCAATGGAAAGAGCAGCGTTTGTACCGGGTGGGCAAATAAGCGACTGTATCTCAGAAACTAATGATCGTAGAGAGTTACGGTAAAAAATGTTATAGGTAAAGTGGGTAAGGGAAAATGCTGGAAATTATTTTCAAGTTTCCAAGATGGCTGCCAGTGGGCGTTTCCACCATCTTGAATTACATAAAGTTACGCTTCTCGCGATTTTCCCCAATGAATGTAACAAAAAAGTATTTGCGTTTTAATGCTAACCTAAAGTGGAACCTTTTGCGTAAAAACAATTTTTCTCTATCTTTCGAAATAAAGTGGTGGGGGGTATTTGAATGTTGTTTTAATTTTAAATAAATGCCTGTAACTTCAAAACGGCTTAATGGATTTGGATAAATTTGGTATCATTGAAAAGAGCATTTTTTAGGCTTTTAGGTTTCTCGTAATCATGACAGTTGTGACCTACACGGCCGCCGATAGAGAGCGTTATTCGATATTATAACCAAAATATTGGATTTTCTCAAAAAATGTTAATGCGATGATATGACTTTTTTTAGACTAGAAAATAGACAAATGACCAACCAATAAGCCTGGGCAAACCGCATCTTAATATCTTTATTATTAAGATTATTATTATTATTATATATTAAGATGCGGATTGCGCAGACTTATTGGTTGGTCATTTGTCTATTTTCTAGTCTAAAAAAAATCATATCGCATTTAATTTTTTTGAGAAAATCCAATATTTTGGTTATAATATCGAATGACGCCCTCTATCAGCGGCCGTGTATGTCGCAACTGTCATAATTACTAATTATGCTCTTTTCAATGATACCAAATTTATCCAAATCCATTAAGCCGTTTCGAAGTTACAGGCATTTATTTAAAACAACATTCAAATACCCTCCACCACTTTATTTCGAAAGATAGAGAAAAATTGTTTTTACAAAAAATGTTCCACTTTATGTTAATATTAAAACGTGAATACTTTTTTGTTATATTCATTGGGAAAAATCGCGAGAAACGTAACTTTATGTAATTCAAGATGGTCTAAATGCTCACTGGCAGCCATCTTGGAAACTTGAAAATAATTTCCAGCATTTTCCCTTGCCCACTTTACCTATAAAATTTTTTACCGTAACTCTCTACGATCGTTAGTTTCTGAGATAAAGCCGCTTACCTCGCTTATTTGCCCACCCGCTACCTATTTGTACCACTTTTAGGGTTCGCCAGAAAAAAATACTTTTGCTTTCAGAAATCGCATTTTTTCCAAGTTTTTTTATTTTTCAAGATATTCGAATGAAACAAATTACAATCGAAAAATCATCGTTTGTACCCGTTTGTGCCACTTTTATTTTCGTTTGTACTTCAAAGGGTTCGCCAGAAAAAAATACTTTTGCTTTCGGAAATCGCACATTTTTCCAAGTTTCTTATTTTTCAAGATATTCAAGTGAAACAAATTGCAATCGAAAAAGCATCGTTTGTACCCGTTTGTACCACTTTTATTTTCGTTTGTACCTCAAAGAGCTCGCCAGAAAAAAAATACTTGGTGAAGTCGAAACTAGTCGGAGATAATAAAAAAATAGTAATGAAACAAACGAAGTGACTTTTATTTAATTATCAATATTAAAAAAAAGATAAAATCATTTCACGCCAAAGGTTTTTTTTTATTGAACATACGATATAAAATATTTAAAGTTTGCCGTTAAAATTATTTGATATTTTGCTGTTAATTCAAGTGCAATAAAAAGAAAACGAGTCGGGGGGACAGTATGTTAAAACTAATTCCCGGCAATAAAGTCCGGGTTTACGGCCGGTGCGGCGTTAAGTATCGCACCCCATGTCTTTAAAAAAAATGTGTCAACAACAATCAATTTTACGACGGATACTTATTAATGGTTATGGCCGTTTTACGATCAGTAAAAGTCGGGGTTTGTTCTCTTTGGCTTTTACTGCGGCCGCACGCTTATGCTGTTTTCTATAAACTCAAAGCCGTTTATGGCTTGTTCCAAATTTTACTATCGCTACCGATTCATTCAGAAAATCATTTCTATCCTAAATAATGGAAGCACATAAATTCTATTTTTTTTTAATAATGCAATAAGTACTAGAAAATTATTTAAAATAACTATAAAAGTTATCTATTATTACTAGATATGGAATTATTATTAATTAAAAGTGATGTACGGAGAATTTTTCTATCATTTTATGCGCTGAGTTAACGTAAAGCTTTAAATATTTAATTCTGTCAAAGTTTGTACATTTTTATAGATTTATCTATATTTTTATGATACAGGTAATTCCTTTAGGTTAGGTTAGGTTAGGGTAGGTTAGGTTAGGTTAGGTTAGGGTAGGTTAGGTCAGGTTAGGTTAGGTTAGGGTAGGTTAGGCCAGGTTAGGTTAGGTTAGGTTAGGTTAGGTTAGGTTAGGTTAGGTTAGGTTAGGTTAGGTTAGGGTAGATTAGGTCAGGTTAGGTTAGGTTAGGTTAGGTTAGGTTAGGAGTTTGAATTGAACTATAATGAGATCGTAATGTTATTGTTTTTCTTTGTGTCAATTAAGATACACATTTTAACAGTTGTGATATAATTTAAAGTAACGAGTGTCTTCCACTCCCAGACTAAGCATGAAGTAAAATTTCGAGTTTAGAAAAGCCCCGCGTATAAAATTTGTCGAGGGTCGCGCAGCGACCCGAGACAAATTTTCACGGGGCTTTTCTAAACTCGAAATTTTACTTCATGCGTCACGCGTATAAAACAATGATATACAGTAAAGTTAAAAATATATAACGCTTAGATGTGATGGTGATAAAAATTTACCTAGATGTAGTGAAAAAATGCAAGAAATACTATTTTTGTGAATAGTTTTGGAATAATAATAAAAAAAAGTAGAATAAATTTAGTTTGAGGAACTTTTCCACGGTTTTTCGACGTAAATTTTCACACATTCGCTGTTTTTATCAAATCTTTTAATCTGAAGCTTATAACGAGTGTTTAAAATCCTAGACTAAGCATGAAGTAATATTTCGAGTTTAGAAAATCCTGAAAATTTGGTTTGGTCGCGTAGCGCGAAGCGCGGAGCGACCAAACCAAATTTTCAGGATTTTCTAAACTCGAAATTTTACCTAATGCGCCACGCTTATAAAACACTGATTTCAAGTGAAGTTCAAAATATACTACTTAAGCAATATGCTAAAGATATATATTTTAAACTTCGCAATAAATCAATGTTTATACGCGTGGCGCATGCAGTAAAATTTCGAGTTTAGAAAAGCCTAAAAATTTGGTTTGGCCGCTCCGCTTCATGCTTAGTCTGGGAGTGGAAACACTCGTTCTAAACATATTGTTCATATGAATATTAAAATTTACAACGTATACATTTTGTATATTTAAAAGAAAAATTAGCAATATGTAATACAATAAGTCTTTCGTAGAAATCATAAAAAGAAGTGCAGAATTTACCTAAAATCAACTTTTAGAGTTAACTCTATGATTGTTCGGCCGTTAATGGGTTAATCTCGGAGTGAAATATACTGGTTGAAAGGTTCAATTTGAACTCATTTCAAAAACGACGAATATCTGAAAACTTACAGCGTATTCAGTATTTTCAATTTATATAAATGATCTCCCAGCGTCTGCCTCCAAGTCTAACATAAAACAGTTATCTTAGAGGCAGGTCGCAGCAAGTAATGTTTAATAAAAAAAAGTCTTATAAATCAGAGATCAAGTACGGGGTACCTCAGGGATCCATTCTTGGGCCCCTGCTTTTCCTAATTTATATAAATAATCTCCCAGTCTCTGCTCCCAAGTCTAACATAATTCTATATGCAGATGTAGTAAGTCATTAGGTGTATTTATGCATAATGTGTGCAAAAATACGTCTAGTGACTTACTTACTACCAAAGTTAATAAGAATAGATTATCTGTTAACCCTGAAAATACTATAAAACTTGCATTTTTCCTTAAGTATGGCATAGAGGTAACAACAACTCGTTTTTTGGGACTTACTTTGGATAGTAAGTTAAATTGGCAGGCGCATGGGCAAGACACTGCTAGTTACCTAAATAGTGCTGTCTACTTGCTACGTCATTTAAAATCCAACCTACCACTTTATAGCTCTAAAATCCGCCTACTTTGCGTTATTTTATTCACATATTACTTATGGTATATTATCCTAGGGTCATTCTAGCATTATAAATCACTTGTTTGGAATACAACGACGTGCAATTCGTGTTATGCTATGTCTTGGTTACAGGGATGACTGTAAACAAGCATACATACACTATAAGATTTTAACATGACCCTGTATTTATGCTTTGGAGTATCAAGCATACATACACCATAAGATTTTAACATTACCCTGTATTTATGCTTTGGAGTATCTGTTGCATGTAAAGACAAACATCCTAACATACAATACTCACCATAGCGGTCATAATCGCGATACAAGGAATAAATTGGACATATCTATCAAATACTTACGCCTGACCAAAGGTAAAAATGGCACAAACTACTATGATCCTCAATTATATAATAAACTCCCCGAGTCTGTGAAGACATTGCCAAATCAGCATTTCAAAACCGCACTGAAAACGTATTTTCAAAGCAAAGCATTTTATTCAATTCAGGAATGTTTATCTAATGGTTTCAAGAATTTATTCTTTTAATTGTAATGTCTTACCTTATATGTAATTTCTAATTTATTTATCTAATTGTTCTACATTTAAGTGTATTTTATACTACATAATTCATTGAATAAAGCAGAATGTTTATGAGTAGGTATACAGTGTGGAAACTTTAACTGGAATAAAATTCATAACTTCGATATAGGCGATTTTTGCGAAAAATCCCGAAATACGCTAAGTATTGTTTTTTCTTGCCCTCATTTCTATGTATATGCTGCTTGTTTATCTGTTCCCGGAAGAGCGCAGCCACCTCTGACTTTTTTTTCAAATGGAAAGGTATGTCAAGTGACACCTCGTTTGAAAGGTCTCTTCGCAAGTAATACAACACACTATTTATTTCTTGAATATTTACAAAGCACACGTGATAAAAAAAGAAAACCACTTTTACATTGAACATGTTTCGGCGTAAAGTTGTATGTTTTTGACATGTGTTTTGATGCAATGGAACTGCGTTGCTTAGTTACTAGTGATAATAATAGTCACCAAAGCAGTCACATACGCTCGTCAAGTTGTCGAAGTGATTTCTAAAATGCAGTATTTAACCGAAAATCTCCGAATCGAGATTCTAATGATGATCGGTTATGGTAACAGAAGACGAAGTCAGCTTGAGGTTGCTCAGTTATTTCGAGAGGAGCATCCGGATTTATCACCCATTAGCCAAAGTACCATAAGCAAAATTGAGACACAATACAACAATTTGGGTCATGTCAGGGTTGTGCCCAGACAGCGAAATCCCACTGTTCAAGCAGATACCAGGCTAAACGTATTATTAACTCTCCAAGAAAATCCAGTGACTCCAGCCAGGCAACTGGCCCGTGACAACGAGATTAGTCATACTACTGTCCTGAAAATTCTTAGATCAGCCAAGCTGTATCCTTACAAGATGCAGGCACTCCAAGAATTAACGGAGGATGACCCGGACCGCCGAATCGAATTTTGCGAGCAAATGATGAACATGATCGACAATAACCAGATTTCATTAGCATCAATTCTTTTTTCCGACGAAAGTACTTTTACCTTACATGGTGACGTTAATCATCAAAATTGTCGTTATTGGGCTGATCATAATCCTCATTGGATGCGAGAAACGCATACTCAGTTCCCGCAAAAAGTCAATGTATGGGCTGGAATAATAGGTGATCAGATTGTAGGACCAGTATTCTTCGATGGTAATCTTAATGGAGCAACATATCTTACGTTTCTTCAAGACGACCTCATGCCAGCGTTAGCCACTTTATTTCCAAATCCATTAGATCCAGATTTACCTGATGAACGAATATGGTATCAACAGGACGGAGCTCCACCCCATTATGCTGTGATCGTTCGTAGATATTTAGACGAAGTTTTTCCCAATAGATGGATGGGAAGAAGAGGTCACATTGAATGGCCGGCGAGATCTCCGGATCTTAGTCCCCTTGACTTTTTTTTGTGGGGATATCTCAAGAGTAAGATCTATGTAACCAAACCAAACGACATTGAGGACCTTAAGCAACGTATTAGGCATGAAATACGGCAAGTCACACCAGAAATGTTACAAAACATTAGAGATGCATGTTATCATCGATTTGCACTTTGCCAAGAAAGAAACGGTGCCCATTTTGAACATTTGTTGCATTAAATAGTATTCAAGTTATAAAAGTGTTTTTTTTTATCACGTGGGATTTGTAAATATTCAAGAAATAAATAGTGTGTTGTATTACTTGCGCAGAGACCTTTCAAACGAGGTGTCACTTGACATACCTTTCCATTTGAAAAAAAAAAGTCAGAGGTGGCTGCGCTCTTCCGGGAACAGATAAACAAGCAGCATATACATAGAAATGAGGGCAAGAAAAAACAATACTTAGCGTGTTTCGGGATTTTTTGCAAAAATCGCCTATATCGAAGTTATGAATTTTATTCCAGTTAAAGTTTCCACCCTGTATATATGTATGTGTATATATTTGCATTTAGATTTTAGTATGTTTTACTGTTCATTTATATTTGTGTGTATGTATGTACTATATATATATTTTCATTATTTTATAATTGTATCATTTCCATTTTATTATGTAGTTTTGTTCATTTATACACTCTATATTTACATTTTAATATGTTGTAGTGTTCATTTATATACTTTAATACATTTCTATTTTAATATGTGGTACTGTTCATTTATATATTTATTTTGCATTGTTTAATTTCTCTGCTTTAATTGATTATTTTATATGTTTATTATATTTCTGTGACTGACTTGTGTAAACTCTGGGATAAGCACAAATAAATTGAAAAAAAAGTATATTGGTTAGAGAGTTATTCTTTTAATTTGTTTACTTAAAAACAAATTATAAGAATAACTCTCTGTTCATCTAAGACATCTCATTGAATGATTGTACGAAAGATCATCGATCATCCAATAATTGCTTGAAAAATCACACAGTTAGCGTTCTAGTTATTCAAATAGGACTAGCCACAAATCTTACTTGCGTTAAATTACTCATGGTAAAGTTTTGCTTATATAAAAATTCACATACCTATACAAAATATACAACAAAATTTGGTTTTAGAATAGTCGTGTTCTTAGGGTCTATTTTATAAAATAAACAATATTTTTTTTATTAATTTTTAATTTAAGGGTACGTGCCCCTGTCGAAAGTGAAAATATACGTGCCAAATCATCTTTCTTGATCATTAAAACGTTTAGGTTTAATTTTAACTTAAATGCAATTTAATTAAAGTATTTTATAATAATAATAATAATAATAATTCTTTATTAACGGACAAGCCATTTACAATGTAGAGCCAAAAACATATAACTAAAATGTAAGACACAAAACATGAATCACAAATATGCACAAAGACACATATGTTAATCTGCGTAAACCACAATAGGGTTATAACATTTAGTGCACACCATCCGCGAGACTCCTCCTAATTAAACCTAAAGATGAGTTAAAAAAGTCAATACCGCTACAAATGTCATTAGCCGTGCGCGTTAATCGAGTCATGGGGCAATTTAAACTGCAAGTCGTCCTGCAAAATTCGTTATGAAGTAGCATGCGGCTACGTGCATGTCTAGGTGGTACATGGTACATAACACTTCATTGTTGCTATGTCTCTAACAAATTACTCTTTATAGAAATGCGATGAAATTTATAAATCATCTTCGTTGGATTTCATTTTATTGCGATGTAATATTATCTAAATTATCAATCTATTGATTGTTCAAACCACCATTCGAGCGATCTCTCGAGGAATCTATCGAACGATCTCTCGAGCGATCATTCGAGTGATCTCTCGGGCAATTTTTCGAAACATCTCTTAAGCATTCTTTCACACAATCTCTCGAGCGATTTTTCAAGTGATCTCTCGAGCAATTTTTTCGTATCATCTCTCGAGCATTCTTTCAAACAACCTCTCGAACGATTTTTCGAGTGATCTCTCGAGCAATTTTTTCGAATCATCTCTCGAGCACTTTTTTTCAAACAACCTCTCGAGCGATTTTTCGAGTGATCTCTCGTACAATTTTTCGAACCATCTCTCAAGCATTCTTTCAAACTATCTCTCGAGCGAATTTTCGAGTGATCTCTCGAGCAATTTTTCGAACCATCTCTCAAGCATTCTTTCAAACTATCTCTCGAGCGAATTTTCGAGTGAACTCTCGAGCAATTTTTTGAACCATCTCTCAAGCATTCTTTCAAACAACCTCTCGAACGATTTTTTGAGTAATCTCTCAAACAATTTTTCGAACCATCTCTCAAGCATTCTTTCAAACTATCTCTCGAGCGAATTTTCGAGTGATCTCTTGAGCAATTTTTCGAACCATCTCTCAGGCATTCTTTCAAACTATCTCTAGGGCGATTTTTCGAGTGATCTCTCGAGCAATTTTTCCAATCATCTCTCGAGCCATTTTTCAATGTTCTCTTGAGCAATAATCGATTATTGATATCATTCGATTACCCCCATCACTAATTCTAATAGAAAAAAAAGTATGCATTCCTATTCGGAGTACGAACAATCATGTTAGACGATAAATCAGGCCAAATTTAAAATATTATCATTACACTATTATTAGAGGATTATAGCCGATACTTAGACAGTAAGTGCTCCCGGGAAAATATCCAGTTTCCGTTACCGGTTACTATTTTCCGTTTCAGTGAAACAAGTGTCAGTTATTTAAAAATAGGTATCAGCTTTTAAATAACTTGTACTTGTTGCTGAATAAGTGCAACCTGTTTTTATATAACTGATACCTGTTTCACAAAAAACGCAAACCGAAACCTAAAACGGAAACTAAATATTGGAACCGAAAACGAAAACCGGATTTTTAACCCCAGAAGCACTTCCTGTCTCCGCATTGGCTATATTCCTCTACTACCCATTAACAGCCGAGCAATTATGAGTTACCTTTAAAAGTTGATTTTAGCAAAAATCTGCACTTCTTTTTATGATTTCTATGAATGACGTATTATATTACATACTGTGAATTTTTCTTCTAAAAATACATAATGTATACGCCTAAACGTGCAATATAACTTTCGAACGAGTGTTTCCACTCCCAGACTAAGCATGAAGTAAAATTTCGAGTTTAGAAAAGCCTGAAAATTTGGTTTGGTCGCTCCGCGAAGCGGAGCGGCCAAACCAAATTTTCAGGCTTTTCTAAACTCGAAATTTTACTTCATGCGCCACGCGTATAGATCACTGAAATAGTTTATAGTTATAAATACACTGAAATTTTGTTTTAAATTAGAAATAATTGAAATATTTAAGTAACAAAATATTTACATATTTCTTCATACATTTTCAAGTCAGATCAAATGATATAATACATCAAATTTACTTATTTAATAATTTAACTAACAAAAAAATTAATAATGTTGTGTGTATGCATCAATGGTGCTTATAAGGTTAAATCACCACGGTTGGATATCAGTTGGATTTTCATCCGGTCGCCTTGAGGTATTTTTGCAAGTTTTATTGTGGAAAGAAATAAAAATTATTGAAATCGTGTGCAACGACCACTCGTGTAAATTATCTCTAACGACGTGAAGAGCGGGACTCCATTCAGTTTTATTATTCATGTCCGAGTCGTTATGGGACAATAAATTGATCGTTTAGAGTGCGAGCCATGAATTATAATTCCGTTGAAAATTGTCTATTCATACGGGCGGTCCAGTTTGTTTTAAATTCAATCTCGGACGGCTCGACATTAAAACCGGTCCGACTAATCCAATTAAAGCGATGGACGTGAAGTGAGCGCCGCGACGCCGAAACTTAACTGCAAACAATATCTCATCGGGCGTTATGGCCGGCGATAAATTCAAATAACGGCGCCCACCCTGTAAATTAAAATTCAAATTGGGTTCAGTCCATCCCCTGGTAATCCGGAGTCCAATCTTCGGCGATATATGATTATATGCGCTAGGTTCCGGTCGATCTCTCGCCACCCTTTCTGCTCTCGTCCACCCCCGCTTGGATGTGTGGTTATGTGCGGACATACCCGTCCATCACCCTTTATCGCCTCAACAAATACAACCCTCGTGTTACAGTCAACAAAAATCCTTACGCTGGACGAAAAAAACCTTTGTGATTAAATTAAATTCCTGATAAAATTCAATTCGGGCCGCTTTTTAGGAATCGCGCGTTCGATCTGAGAATAATTTCGGGTTAAGTCCAATTACCATTAAAGTCCGACCCTTTTGTGCCGTTGTTTTGATCTTCATTATCGCAGACTAAATTCTCACGCACTATACGATCAACGTTCCGCGTGACAATTGCTCCCCTGGAAAAGGGTCGCTGGGATGCGGGGGCTGGGGGGCGGGGGGCGCCGTTATCTCTGTTAAATGAAGTGTACGGGAGGAGAGAGAGGTGTATCCGTGGGGCTAAGCCTTTTGCTGGGGCTGCAATTCCCAACTCGCGCGGATAAGGCCCTGGATTGGGAACTGAAGCGAAACTCGATCCTCTAAGAGATATTGTCTGTGCCTGCGAGATAGCGCATTAAACAGGCTCGTATCTACAACAATTCAAGCCCCATACAAAAATCTATATATACCCCCAGTAAACCAACGAAATTTTTAATTACTAAAAACCCTTGATGCAATCAAATTTTTTCTTACAATCCCACCCTAGTATCCTGTTCAGCAACTTATTTTGAGTAATTTTCTTAGGTAAATCCGGTCCTGTTTCCATAAAAACGAAGCGAGCGCTGGCGTGGAAAAGGGAAGAGAGGGAAAACTAGTCTGTTCAGCTATGCGAGTCCGGAGTTAGGTTAATGGCATACTGAAATTGCGCTTTCCATCTTGTCCCATCCCGCCTATTCCTTGCACGTAAGGAACTCAACTCATGCGACTTGTAATATTTGTTCTCGACTGCGCTCGCCATTCATATGAGTTTTATCTGCCATTCCTAGACGCCGCAAGCACGTGGGGATTATAACCCTCCACCCCCAGTCTAATATAAGGTGCACTACTACACAGCAACCAGCCTCCCCCCTTTTTCGAAATTAATCTCGGCGCGCACTGAAAAGAACCGAATGGAGTGTTAATCCCACTTAAACTAAGGCACTTCGCCGGGATTTTCCGGCTAATAAATTTACGGCTTTGTATAAGCCTTTCGCGAAAGTGCGAGCCGTGTTTGGGGCATCTACATGCACGGTATAAAGCAGGCAAGGGCAGGCAGAAATGCCCGTAACGTCTCCACATCGAGGATTTGCATAATTTTGGATGAATTTTGAAAGGATTATTCAGTTTCTGAGCGGGATTGTGAATCACGCGGGGGTTGAAGAAGGGGATTTTTTACTGGCTTTAATTAAACATAGCCTTGAAGTTTAAACTCGTCTGAATTAAAACTTTAAACAGAAAGTTTTATGTAAACTGTTAACGGTGGAGGCTTCTACTTCGTTATACATCATAATTCACAAATGAAAGTTTTATGATCAAAGTTTCGATACGATGCTTTCAATGTACATATATATATATATATATATATATATATATATATATATATATATATATATATATATATATATATATATATTCGAAAGCAACCACATATATAAAACACGAGGTATGGACAAATATGTATACCCCTGTCATAGATTGCCCTCTTTGAAACCTCACCTGGATACGCTGCATTACTGTTTTATAACAAAAAATATGTTAATATTTACTATTAAGTGTGTTCAATTGAAACCTATCTTTGATTAAATATGCCTTTAAAACAAACGGAATAATTCAAATTTCGTTGGATAATGTTAGTATTGTTTATAAGAAACACATTAATCATTCTCTGGCGTTCAATTTGATTCTGACTTCTAAAATATTCGATTTAGGTTTTTCTGTTTTTGTTAAAAATCCATCTAAATTTGATCAGCTGGTGCTACAATTTTTATGCGCTGTGGGTGTAAACTTTATTTTCAACTATTAAGGACCCTTGTTGATAGAGTTTAAGGAATGTCTAGTAATTATAAATGCAAATCTGTACAATGAAACTTTGAACAAGGTGCATCAAAGAATAAGACTGAAACGTTTGAACATATTTAAAACACGTTTAAGACTTGTTTAAAAGAGAACATACAGGGCATTTCTTTTGAGTATACATATCCCGATTATTACAGTGTTTTTTAAATTTGCGGAAATTCGTTGTTCAAAAGCGGTTAATTTGAGGCTTTTAACGAGTGTTTCCACTCCCAGACTGAGCATGAAGTAAAATTTCGAGTTTAGAATAGCCTAAGAATTTGGAATGGCCGCGTAGCGAAGCGGAGCGGCCAATCCAAATTAGGCTTTTCTAAACTCGAAATTTTACTTCATGCGCCACGCTTAAAAACACTGATTTACAGTGAAGTTATAAAAACACACACATACAACAACGATTATAGGCAATCTAATTCATGTTAGAGTTATGGGGTTGCCTATAATCACTGTTTTAAACAGTAGCAGTATGACATGTTGCACCGTCTTGTTGAAACTATATTTCTTTCGCCAAAATTCTCACCATGTTTGAAGTGAATTTTTACAAATTCTGCCCGTTGTTCGATGGTGTACTTTTCCATGACTTAACCTCAATGTTTACTAATGACAGTATATAAATATCTGTACGCTAGTTTTACCGCATAAAAAATGGCAGCAAATTTAAAATGTCAGTTAATTTTGGGACACTCTTTACATACAAGTCACAAAATAATTTCAAATTGAGGCTCAGTTGCAAACTAAAGTTAAACTAAGTTCATCTCTGAATTCGAATTCAAGATGACAGTTCCTATTGTTGTAATGTCACTTTGAACTTGAGTTCAGAGATGAACCAGTTCAACATTTATGGTGCAACTGGCCCTTAATATTATAAATTAATAATGGATATGTTAAATATCTCTCGAATTATTTTATGATATTAAATGTCCATACATTACACAAAATTTACCATTTATTATTTTATTATCACTGTTTTAAACAATTTGTTCAGCGCAGAATTTGACTCGGGTTTTATTCAAATCTATATATTGAATTGCTAAAGCCGTATATTTTAAACTTTGCGATATTTCAATGTTTTATACGTGTGGCGCATGAAGTAAAATTTCGAGTTTAGAAAAGCCTAATTTGGATTGGCCGCTCCGCTTCGCTACGCGGCCAATCCAAATTTTCAGGCTTTTCTAAACTCGAAATTTTACTTCATGCTTAGTCTGGGAGTGGAAGACCCTCGTTTAAAAATTCAAATTGAAATTTTAAAAGAAATAACGAATGTTTTAAAATTTACAGTCTATGAAATAAAAATTTCCCTTATTTTAAAATCACATTTATGCACACATCTTCGATACTTTATTGTAATAAAATGTTATGTTTAATATTGTCTTCAACAATTTACAAATGTAAACAAAAAATCTTAATGAAGTAGTGTAAAATATAATTTAGCAAATTTAAAATAATAAAAAAAAACGCTTTAAACAAATTTAACGTTTAAAACATGTTTTAAACAAATTTAAAACATGTTTAAAACAAAACAGTTAAAACCCGACGGCTGTTTTTAAACATGTTTAAAACACGGTTTTAAAACAAAGTTTTTTAAACATAACAACCCTGCTTTAAACATGAAGTTTGAACGAAATCGCAAGCGACATCTAGTACACATTTGATTGATTAAATTGATGATGCTACTTTTGTGTAACAGATGTCGCTTGCGATTTCGTCCAAACCCTATGGTATAAAGAAGTTCTTTAAAAAAAACCTACTCAATTTAATTTGCCAATCTACTTAAAACCTGCATAGTGTGATCAACCCTTTATATATTGATTAAAACACTTTTTATAAAATTTTTCGACTAGAATAATAATAATATTTATTACCCAACAGGACATCCCAATTACAGAGTAATATTACAAAAGTAAAAATTCTTAAAATAATATATATAAACAAAACAAAATAAAATTACAAAAATAAAGATAAAGATCACGTGATTCTATTTAAACAAAATATATTAAATATTTAGAAATTATAATAATAATAGTATGAATGTTAATTATATGACAAACTGATTACTTTTGCCAGGGGAATCCCCGAAGCACGCAACTTCTTGCACGGCTGGAATCGAAACACGCACTTCGTGGTGTCGAGGGAAAAGTTCGAGTGAAAATTCCGCGAGCTTTAATTAGCTACACGAAAATTATAACAAATATTACAGAGAAGAGGTGGGAAATTCTGGTTCAATTTCTTTTAACAAACACATCAGAAATAGATCAACAGAAAATGTATACACTTCACTTAAGCTTTGCTTTTACTTGACTGCTAATTGAAAGCTTTTCTGGGTGCAGAGCTTTGTATTATTTTCTTCTATAATAGTTTGCGTTCGATATGTACATTTTTATACTTTTATTTTGTTTGTTTTACATAAAGAAAATTTAACATAAAGGATAATTGAGTTTGTCAATAGTTTGCAGAATATTTACAAAATAAAAAAAAACGAATTAAAACTAATATCGAATTTCTGCTAACATTTTGTATCATTGTCTCAATGAATATTTGAAGACGTCTTAATTTTTTTTTTTTTTTGGTTTGTTTGGCATAGATATTACCATTCAGCCACTAACGTTGATTTATAATATCTATATTAACATATATTTCGACTATTTGGACGTCACAACACATTCACACACATCCATGGAACCGGAGACGAGTATTTTTCGTTAGAAAAATTACTCGCCTCCGCTGGGAATCGAACCCAGATCACCTCCGGAGACGTCTTAATGAGACAATTTTTTTTGCAGAAAGTCGATATTAATTTTAATTCGTTTTTTATATTTTGTTTGTTTTACTTCCTTGAGGTAAATGGGTTTCATCCTTAAGGCTATGACGCAGTGCGCATTGGGTGTTTTAGTAAAAAACACCTAATATTTATCAATTATAATGTTGCTATCTTCTTTTCCTCGAGAAACCACCCAAGAGAAATCCGCCCTTAAGGTGGAGATTCTGGAAGGAACTTCGAACTTAAATTTTAAATATAGGATGATGAGGTCGTACTTAAATTTCAAATACAGGACGTCGGGGGTGTATGTCTCATACAAACATACATCCCTACCGTCCTATATTTAAAATTTAAGTTCGAAATTCTTCAAGGAACCTCCACCTTAATGGCGGATTTCTTCTAGGTTGTTTTTTGAGTAACAGCGAATCTTTCTTGTGACACGCGTGGGATTTTTTTCCACACAATAATTCTAGGCCTCATGTTGCTAATGGCGTAAAATAATATTTTCAATAAGAGTAAATTGAGGTTTTAGATCTTTCGCTTTCCAATTTTCATATTTTTGGGCCGATGAAAAGTCCGTTAAAAAAAGTTAGCTTTTCGAGGCTGACGAATAAATTCAAATAACTGTGGAATTCTCTTTTTAATTAGCAGCCACAAAAATGTAATGAGCAAGGTGTAAGCATTCAATTTGAAGTTTCGAACGAGTGTTTTCCCCTCCCAGACTAAGCATGAAGTAAAATTTCGAGTTTAGAAAAGCCTGAAAATTTGGTTTGGTCGCGTAGCGCGAAGCGCGGAGCGACCAAACCAAATTTTCAGGCTTTTCTAAACTCGAAATTTTACTTCATGCGCCACGCGTATAAAACAGTGATTTCAAGTAAAATTAAAAATATACTGCTATATGATTCATAGCTTCATTTTACGTAATTTTATGATTTAATAGTTTAGGAATACGCAATGCATATTTTAGAATCATGTGAAACAAACCTAACTAAAATAAAGAGTGTTTGATTTAGTTTTTGTAAGACTAATTTATTGTAGATTGCGTGAAAAATCGCACTTTTAAAGTTTAAAATAAATTCATATTTATTCTTGCTCGCGTGTAGAATACCGTCGGTAATAATCACAATCAGCACATACTCCCATCGAAAATAACCGCCATAGAACAGTCCCGCTTTAATTTGATATTTTTGTCATATCGGGCCGGCAATAAAAATATCCCGGCGTCGCGACGCCCCGGCACTAACGGCCCGGGGCGTAATAAATGTTTAGTGCCGCTGGTTTAATAAGAGAGCTTGCAACAAGACAACTCATCCTCCAACCCCCGACCGCACTCTGTTCGTCTCTAATTACATTTACACTGCATGAAATGGATACAATTATTTTATGTCCCGATCCGAACGCTCCCCAAATGGCGTCTTAAGCAATATCCCGACGCTCCCCGGCGCTCATCCATTTCACTTTCCCGAAACGCAATTAAAGTTTGCGTATTAAATGGATGGTTTTAATTAATTTTCTTTTGTTAATAATCATCTACACAATTAATTATCGTGTTGATTACACAAAGAAATATAATTATTTCAATCAAATTATTGAATTTCAAAATCATCACGAACTTTAAGAGTCATTTACAAGTTACCAGTTACAAGATTTTGATCTAGAAAAAAAAAACGTTTTGATAATACACAATTATTTTTAATAAAACATACAATCCATCACAGCCTATTTCTGTAGTTAATTAAGTAAAAATATGCCCCGACTTAACCCTACGAGGGTATATTTTCGTCCCGAAAAACCTCCCCCATCCGAAAACAAACCGAACACCAAGAATAGCCTCCTCATTGGACATTCGTCTCTCGAAAAAGCCAGTCGCGTCACCCCCGTGGAATTAATTAACAACCGGATTTAAGACCGCGATAAAGTTAGAAATTTATTTTCGAACGCGCTCTCATCCCGTCTCGCTCGCAGCTTAATTGAAACGTATAAAATATAATTCCGATGCGTTTTATGTAATTGTAAATGGTGGCCGGTTTAATTTATACGATTTACGCGCGATAAGATAATTCATCCGGCGACGATAAACGGCCGTATTATCGCCATTATCAATATTAAATCCGGCCGCAAATGTTTATAAAACGCGTTTTGATATCTGGTTATATCGATTATATCGATCCCTAGCAGCGATTCAAACGGCCCATTGCTTTTTATTGTGCCATTCCGGAGCCCATCGGTGTCGCATCTCTCCACATGCGACCCAGGGCGGGCATACATATAAATGTTTGGAGGAAAAAATTGAGGAGGATGGCCCACCCCCGGAATTTTCTATCCCCACCTGCGGGGAATAACCGACTGTATTCATTGCCTGAGTTGTTGAAATTTCAATTAACGGGAATAGTCGTTTCTTTATGAAATATTCAGTACTATTAATAAATAACACACTTGGTTAATATTTCACTGTTTATTAGTTGACACTGCAACAACACAGTGGCTTCATCAGGCAGATGAATGACATATTTAGTGTTTTAGAAAATTTAAAAAATCAGTTAAAATAAGGTTTTGTAGATAGTAGTAGTCACAATGCATTTTTTCATATAATTATCTACACAACTCATTATTGTGTTGATTCCATTAGGAAATATAATTATTTCAATTAAATTATTAAATTTCAGTGAAGAGCATCGCGAACTTCAGAAGTAATTTTAAATATTTTATGTATTTATACAAAAATGTAAAATAAATCTAACAATAAATATTTTGATATATATAATTCGTTTTTATATATTGAAATTTCCTATGAAAAATCATTCTATGTATAGCCCGACAATTACAGAGTTTGGCAAATTTCCAGAAATTCGTTGTTTTTATAAAAGCGATAAATTTGAAGCTTTTAACGAGTGTATCCACTCCCAGACTAAGCATGAAGTAAAATTTCGAGTTTAGAAAAGCCTGAAAATTTGGTTTGGTCGCGTAGCACATTTAAAGAAATTAAAAATACACTACTTAAGTTGATTTACAAGTAATTAAATTTTACAAATATTTATTTCGTTTAGTCAATTCTTGCACTTTCAAAAATCGAGAAGTTTCCTTTGGCATTACTCCAGGTGGTTGAATTTTTGAAGATTTTGTTACAGGAAATAAACATCTGTAATATTTTTCAACTTTAATCAAACATAAGCAGTATATTTTGAATTTCACTTTAAATCAGTAATTTATACGCGTTGCGCATGAAGTAAAATTTCGAGTTTAGAAAAGCCCCGTGAAAATTTGTCTCGGGTCGCTGCGCGACCCTCGACAAATTTTCTACGCGGGGCTTTTCTAAACTCGAAATTTTACTTCATGCTTAGTCTGGGAGTGGAAACACTCGTTAGAAGCTTCAAATTTATCGCTTTTATAAAAACAACGAATTCCTGGCAATTTACCAAACTCTGTAATTTTCCGGATATGTATACTTATTGATTTTCTGTTACCATTCGAAGAGAACCGCTGCAGAATCGCATCGAATGCTTGTCGAAGCTTACGATGAGCATTCTCTTGGTAAATCACAGTGCTTTGAGTTATTTAAAATATTCAAAAGTGGAAGAACGTGGAAGACAACCGAGAAAGTTTGAAGACGCTGCATTGGAAGCTTTGTTGGAGAAGGATGATGCTCAAACGCACCAACAACTTGCGAATCACGTAAATGTGACACGAGAAGTCGCCTCTATACGTTTGAAAGCCATAAGAAAGATCCAGAAGATAGGAAGATGGGTTCCACATGAAAGACGGCAGGAAAACCGAAAAACCACCTACGAAATACTGCTCACCAAGTACGAAAAAAAAATATTTCCTTATCGAATTTTGATTGGCGATGAAATACTTCCGCATGCGACTTACTTGCCACAAAATATTTTATTCAAAGTATTTCCCATCACTAACACATTTTTCCCATCTCTCTGTCAATTTGTGGATGCCACGCCAAAAAAATTGTTGATCGTTTAAGGCAAACCAATCATTAAGCCATTTTTGTGCATTTTTGTAAGAAGTGAGGCACTGCACTGCGTGTCCTATCGATGCAAATAAGCCGTTATCGGATAGAGCCAAGTATCCGATAACGGCTTATTTGCATCGATAGGACACGCACTTGCTGAGCAGTGCCTCACTTCTTACAAAAATGCACAAAAATGGCTTAATGATTGGTTTGCCTTAAACGATCAACATTTTTTTTGGCGTGGCATCCACAAATTGACAGAGAGATGGGAAAAATGTGTAGCTAGTGATGGGAAATACTTTGAATAAAATATTGTGTACCATTTTCATCCAATAAATGTGTATTTTCTATTAATAAATTCCGGTTTCATATTTACAGACCTGCTAAGTAACATTTCTTGTATAGTTGTCTGCGGTATAATAGATCGATAATAAGATCTATGACAATATCTTTAAGATGGGGTAGCCTCTTCGTAGAGGAGCTGCTAACGAGGAGGCACATTGTCTCTGCGCTGGGCGGCTCACGCTCAAGAAGAGAGGTCAGTAGAGGTACCCCTCAAGGGGGTGTCCTCTCTCCACTACTATGGAATATAGTTATGAATGAACTACTGAACGGACTAGAGTCTACGGGGTGTAAAACAATTGCCTATGCTGATGACGTGACCCTCGCGGTCTCTGGTAAACACGTAGGCATCCTATCTGAACTCATGGAGAGGGCACTCCGCAAGGTAACCCACCGGTGTGAGGAATGTGGACTGGGGGTAAATCCCCTCAAAACTGAGCTTGTACTCTTCACCAGAATGCATAGGATACCAAACTTCAAAGCTCCCGTCCTAAACGGCACGGGACTGGTGGTAAAGGAGCAAGCCGAATATTTGGGCACCTTAGTCGATAGGAAGTTAAGTTGGAAGCCCAATATTCAGGAGAGAGTACGGAAAGCACAGGTTGCGCTGTACTCGTGCAAAAGAGCTGTGAGCAAGAACTGGGGACTGAAACCAAGCGTTGTCCACTGGATATACACGACTGTGGTAAGACCCATTCTGTTCTACGGCGCTGCAGTCTGGTGGACTGCTCTTGATAAGAAAATTCACCGGACCGCACTGGGTAAGGTACAGAGATCAGCCGAACTGCTCATAACAGGCGCGGTTAGATCTACCCCCTTCAAAGCGCTAGATGTAATACTAAATCTAGCTCCTGTTGACCTTTACTACAGGTATGCTGCAGCTACCACAGCGATCAGGATCAACTCGGGATATGGAATAGTAGCAAACAGGGCCATGAAAGGATCCTGAATGAGCTTGTCGATATCCCACTGAGGACTGATAGCTGTCTTCCAGAACTTACCTTTGGGAACAAGTTCTCCATTTCCACCCCGGACAAAACCGAATGGGTAGAGGGCAAGATTGTTCAGGGAAATGAAGTCTGGCTCTTCACGGATGGCTCCAAGTCCGAAAACAGAGTAGGGGGTGGAATTTTCTCACATGAGTTCAACCTCAAAAAATCTTTTCGACTCCCAAACCACTGCAGCGTCCTACAGGCGGAAGTCATGGCTATCCGAGTGGCAGTGGACTGGATAGGTAAAACCGACCTTCAGGTAAACCATATCAGGTTCGTCACCGATAGCCAGGCCGCCATTAGGACATTAAATAATCCCTACTGCACCTCCAAGGTGGTCAGAGACTGCAGAAAAGTGCCTAACAAGCTCGCTAACAGCTGTGATGTGGGGCTCATCTGGGTACCAGGTTACAGTGATATCAAGGGAAACTCAATTGCCGATGGCCTCGCAAGGAAGGGGGCAAGGATGAGAGACCTATATACTGAACTTTCCGCCGACATTCCTCTTGGGGAATGCAAGAGACTATTAAGGGACCAAATGACATCATGGGTTAACCTTAGGTGGAAGGAAGAAGACACGTGTCACATAACAAGGCAGCTATGGCCTATGTGTGACACTATAAACAGTAAAAGATTATGTAAAGTTAATTAAAGGAAAGGCACTTGGCATTGTTTCACAATTAACAATACCAAGTGCCTTTCCTTTAATTAACTTTACATAGTGTAATATGTTTCACCAAGTGCCAGATGAGAAATTAATTCAAGAAAGTAAAAGATTAATTGCACTTAGCAGAATCGACATAAGGAAGGCAGTAGGCATCATCACGGGTCACTGTTTTCTAGGTGGACACGCACAAAATATGGGTCTCAAATACAATGACTACAGCAGAGAATGCCTTGATGAGGAGGAGGAAGAAACAGTACTCCACTATCTAGGTCAATGTCCTGCTCTTGAGGGGAAACGAATGAAGTACCTCGGTCTGCACCACGCAAGCGAACTGGCGGAGCTCTCACCTATAAAGGTGGGAGATCTGATCGGATTCATTAGGTGCTCAAATTGGGTTGTATAGGGGAAGGATCTCTCAAGGTATCACAACGGGCCCTATGGGCCTAAGTGAACAGCCTCGGCTGTTGCCATATAAACCTACCTAAGATGGGGTAATTTACATTAATAATTAGAATAGATATCAGTAGACTGTTAACACGTTTCGCATAAATTTTGAATAATTTTTATTAACATTCGCTAGCAATGCGCGAGAGACATTGGGTTTTCGGTACGTGCGGAACGGCATCGCTGTTACTTTAAAATACAGGGCGATAATACGTATTTATTAGAAGTTTCAGCTGAATAATGAACTAATATTAAGTCGGAACGTGAGAACGAGCGCGTTCCTATCCTCCGGAAATGAAACTCAATAACTTAGATTCCGGCCGGCATTTTTCATCGGGCGCCCGTTACACGGCTACGTGCGAAACGACTTCACTGCCGTTTTCGAGGCAGTTTTCTAATTTTCAATTACGCTCAATTCGATACGAGTTATTAAACAATTTTTAATTCGCGAAAATTTCTGCCCACTTTTGAAAATGACAGCAAATTAAATTAATAAGTAGTTGTTGGAATGGATATTTATTTTCTTAACTTGTCTTATTAATTAAGACACATTGTTTGCATTTTACACGAAGAATATTTTTGTAATTTTATATATTCTACATAACATAACATAATATAAATAACTGTATAAAAACATCATTGAAAACATCAATGAAAATTGCATCAATAGTCCCGATTTACAAAAAGGGTGATAAAAGTAATGTCCAAAATTATAGACCAATATCTATTTTGCCGGTATTTTCAAAAATATTAGAAAAGATCCTAATTTCACAAATAAAGCAATATTTTGAACAAAATCAGTTATTTAATAGATCCCAATTTGGGTTTCGAAGTGGAAAATCCACAAGTGATGCCATTATATCCTTGCTAAACGAGTTACTATCGGGCTATGAAAGTGGGCAGTTCACCATGGCTTCTTTCGTGGACCTAAGCAGGGAATTTGATTGCGTAAGTCATGATATACTGATAGGCAAGCTGAAACGCTACGGTTTCAACGAGGCTAGTACTAATCTGATTAGGTCCTACCTATTTAATAGGACTCAAATAGTTAACTATGGTGGTGTTAAATCGAGTGCACTACGAGTTGAATTGGGTGTACCACAAGGATCAATCCTTGGGCCTCTACTATTCATAATATACATAAACGACTTACCACCATTTGTTTCTGATACCTTTAAAGTGATTTATGCCGATGACACCACCTTAATTAATAGTGCTGGTACTCTCGATGACGTAATCATTAGAAATAAAAGGGCAAATGATAAGTGCAATGAATGGTTTAGTAGCAATAAGCTGCTATTAAATGAAAATAAAACCATTAACATGGTATTCACCTTGAAGAGACATGAATTTGCTACCCCACCTTCTGTCAAATTCCTTGGGGTTCATCTCGATCCTACTATGACATGGAGTACACATACTGACACCCTAGCAAGCAGATTATGCTCTAACATATTTCTTTTGCGAAATTTATCAAATTCAGTCTCGCCATATACTCTGAAAGCCACCTACTTTGCCACATGTCATTCCATTCTTGCCTATAGCTTACTAACTTGGGGTCATTCTGCCGGCAGGCACCGTATATTCGGACTGCAACGAAGAGCAGTGCGCGTAGTGGCAGATCTCGGTTATAGGGACGACTGCCGGTCAGTGTTTCGTGAATTGCGTATCATGACTCTGCCAGGAATCTATTTATATCAATGTCTTGTACATGTCAAAAAGAATATCACAGATATCTGAATCTCTTCATAATCACAACACGAGAAACAAAGACAGTATCTATGTCATGCATGTTAGATTGCATAAATCACAAAATGGACCAAATTACTGGGCCCCCAAATTATATAACGTGCTACCGTTGGTGGTAAAAGGTTTATCATTCAAAAAATTTAAAATGCATTTAAAAAAATACATAATCGACAATGCTTTTTACTCTTTGGACGATTTTTTTACCAGTTTTAATAAATAATTTATACACTATCTTAATATTAATTTTATCATAATGTATTATATTCTTATTTGTATTTATGTGTATCACTTTTGTTCTATCTTTTATATATGTATACATCTATTGACTTATGTAAACTGTATTAGTTCTGGCATCAATAAACTATTATTATTATAACATTATTCATATCAGGTAATCATAATCATATTTTTTAAATGATGACATTAGAAAATTATGATTATAATTATCTTATATAAATAACAAAATTAGAATATTAACTTTTATGTTAAAAGAAAAAATGTATTTAAATATTTAAGTAGAAGAAAGAATGTGAAAGGGTGGATGGCGCGAGGGAGGGTTGGGGATTTAGCCGGGTACCGACGTTAACATCTAAATTTCAACTTTCCTAAGCCATAACCCTTCTTTATCTCCTTATTTCGATATATCTCCCAAATCCCCTTTCGGAAGTTATACACAATTTATTTTCATCTCGCCTTTTCTGTTCCAGACCCTCATTTACATTTATCTCCGGTGGCCCGAAAAGGGGCCAGAGGCAGAGTCTCTGCGAAACCGATATTATTTACATAACTGCCGGGATTATTGAAACGTAAATATTGACTTATTTCGGCGTTTTCGTCTCATTATCGCCTCCTTCCGATTTTTATTCGTGCTCCTAGGGGTTCGGGGGCGGACTCAGCATGTAGAGTTAGTTACGCCGCGGGGTGATTTACGATGGCAATTTCCCTCCTGCTACGTCCTGCTGCTCCGCAGGGCTCCGTCGGTTCCTGTTACTTCTTGTTCCTTCCTTACGCTCCCGCAGTTTAGTACACTCCCCGCCAGGGCGTACACTCTGATGGGAAAGCGGTTTATTGCCTTAATATTTTAATGCCCCGGGACGAGTGGAAATTTCCCAGTTTCCACATTAAGGAAAGAATTATTTGACACGAACAAAAAAAATATATAAACGTTCATCACGCTAAATTCTAATTAAAATAGAAGGAGAATGGAAAGAAGGTAATATTACAATGAAATAGTCATTTAGGTAACTAGCAGAGCCTCGTGAAAAAGATTCTAATCACGAATCCGAATCACCTAATATGATTCGAATCAGGAATACTCGAATAAAGGATTCGTTAGAGATAAATATGATTCGAATCAAAGATTCGAATCCTGTTTTTTCGAATCACGAATACAAATCTTTTAAAAATAAATTTGATTTTATTATTTTTTTGCAACCATTAATATATACATATCGTTATCAGTTGTTTTTACAAAAATATTCAAAACCTAATTATTTATTATTAACACTGAATATCGTTAATAACAGACTAAATGACAGACTAACAGACTAAATGTCTGATTATAGATGTATTTATGTGTTTTTGAACTTCACTTCAAATCAGTGTTTTGTACGCGTGGCGCATGAAGTAAAATTTCGAGTTTAGAAAAGCCCCGTGAAAATTTGTCTCGGGTCGCTGCGCGACCCTCGACAAATTTTCTACGCGGGGCTTTTCTAAACTCGAAATTTTACTTCATGCTTAGTCTGGGATTGGACAACACTCGTTCTTAGAAGTTTCAATTTGAAGGATCACTCTAGATTACTCAGTTTTTTACCATTTTACAAAGGCTACAGCTCGAAGGACCAATCATGGTCTTCGGAGACCGAAGGACTACAGGGCTCCGAAGTTTTTTTACAAGAAAACAACGAATATCTGAAGGTTTACAGCATGGATAGGAAAGAAAACATCCAATTTTAAAAAAATATCGAAGTTGGGTTGGTTTTCAGTGCATTTTTAACTTCATTTTAAAAAAGGATGTGAATCGTCAAAAATAATTCGAATTAATTGTGAGGATTAACATGAAAAATGGGTTTTGTGTGTTTTTAAATCTCTCGTTAAATCACTGTTTTATACGCGTGGTGCATGAAGTAAAATTTCGAGTTTAGAAAAGCCCCGTGAAAATTTGTCTCCGGTCGCTGCGCGACCCTCGACAAATTTTCTACGCAGGGCTTTTCTAAACTCGAAATTTTACTTCATGCTTAGTCTGGGAGTGGATACACTCGTTCAAAACTTCTAATTGAACTCTATTATAAAATCGAAATCGACGAAGTCTCGAACGAGCGTTTCCATTCCCAGATTAAGCATGAAGTAAAATTTCGAGTTTAGAAAAGCCCCGCGTAGAAAATTTGTCGAGGGTCGCGTAGCGACCCGAGACAAATTTTCACGGGGCTTTTCTAAACTCGAAATTTTACTTCATGCGCCACGCGTATAAAACACTGATTTAAAATGAAATTAAAAATGCACTGAAAACCAACCCACCTTCCATATTTTTTTAAAATTGGATTTCTATCCTATCCATGCTGTAAACCTTCAGATATTCGTTGTTTTCTTGTAAAAAAACTTAAAATTTCTTTAGTCCTTCGGTCTCCGAAGACCATGATTGGTCCTTCGAGCTGTAGCCTTTGTAAAATGGTAATAAACTTTGTAATCTATTGATCATTCAATTTGAAACTTTTAAGAACGAGGATTGTCCACTCCCAGACTAAGCATGAAGTAAAATTTCGAGTTTAGAAAAGCCCCGGGTAGAAAATTTGTCGAGGGTCGCGCAGCGACCCGAGACAAATTTTCACGGGGCTTTTCTAAACTCGAAATTTTACTTCATGCGCCACGCGTATAAAACACTGATTTAAAATGAAGTTAAAAATACACTGAAAATCAACCGAACTTCGATATTTTTTTAAAATTGGATGTTTTCTTTCCTATCCATGCTGTTAACCTTCAGATATTCGTTGTTTTCTTGTAAAAGAAAACTTCGAATCCTTGTAGTCCTTTGGTTTCCGAAGACCATGATTGGTCCTTCGAGCTGTAGCCTTTGTAAAATGGTAATAAACTTTGTAATCTAGTGATCATTCAATTTGAAACTTTTAAGAACGAGGATTGTCCACTCCCAGACTAAGCATGAAGTAAAATTTCGAGTTTAGAAAAGCCCCGCGTAGAAAATTTGTCGAGGGTCGCGAAGCGACCCGAGACAAATTTTCACGGGGCTTTTCTAAACTCGAAATTTTACTTCATGCGCCACGCGTACAAAACACTGATTTAAAATAAAGTTAAACATGCACTGAAAACCAACCTAACTTCGATATTTTTTAAAAATTGGATGCTTTCTTTCCTATCCATGCTGTAAACCTTTAGATATTCGTTGTTTTCTTGTAAAAAAACTTCGATTCCCTGTAGTCCTTCGGTCTCCGAAGACCATGATTGGTCCTTCGAGCTGTAGCCTTTGTAAAATGGTAATAAATTTATTAATCTAGAGTGATCCTTCAATTTGAAACTTTTAAGAACGAGTGTTGTCCACTCCCAGACTAAGCATGAAGTAAAATTTCCAGTTTAGAAAAGCCTTGCGTAGAAAATTTGTCGAGGGTCGCGCAGCAACCCGAGACAAATGTTCACAGGGCTTTTCTAAACTCAAAATTTTACTTCAATACGTGAATCGAATCCTAAATGATTCGGATTCTGCCTAGCTCTGGTTAAACATCATAATTTACATATGAAGCACGATTTTAACTTTGATTATATATATCACTAGGATAACACCCCTACAGATATCTAATCTAATCTTATCTTGTTTATATAACTAAGACTATTAACTGAATAGGTAACTAGTGTGTACACTAGGGCTTTGGGGTACGATTCGCGAGTTTACAGCACGAGCCGTTAGAATAAATCACTGTATATGACTAACAGGAGCTTTTCTTCTTTTATTCAAACTGCCTCATAAAAGTAAATAACTATAATTAGTTAAACGAACCCCAACGAAAATATTTATTCGTAATAACCGCTTGGTAAGATTAGCATAAACCAACGAAAAGCGCAAACACGCTCAACCGGGGGCCTACGGAATTAATTTTTTATTCGTTATAAAGCGTAATTATATCTATTACGAGCAATAAAGTGGACTTAAACGCGCCGTATTTCCGTCTTAATGACCAACAAAGGCGCGTCGTCATCCCAGATAAGCGTAATGAAGTGTTTGCGTTATAAAATACCCATTTTTGGCTACCAGATCGTAAAGGTTGACAGCTGAAGAGGTGCGAGTCATTGAAACGTCAATGTAACGGCGTGTTTTATTTCTAGAAGAAACTCGATACTTTCAGATTTACATTCGGTAATAGGAGGAGGGTTATTTATCGCTCTCAACTTTTCCATTAAGCGCTATCTAAATGGCTGGAGAGAAATGGAGAGAGGGCAATATTAAAAAAGTCAAGCCGTTATGTAAACTGCGGGGGCGCAAAGTAATTACTTACTATTTAAAATTTCAAATTGTATTTTCTGGAGAAACGATATTTTAATAAAAACGGTCGTCGTCGGCGTGGAAGGAGGTTAGATATGATAATGGCTCTTGGAAGTGTTTTTAAAGTGGCCTTTTCGTAATTAAACTTTAGATTTAATGCGGTAAAGGCGCTCTTATATTTCGCTTTACTGCCGCGAACATTCAGTAAAAAGGGGGATTTTTCGGGATTAGCCCGCGTAAGGAAATTTAATTGGATCGAGGCCTGAGGGTAACGTTATCTGCGACGATCGCCATCGGTAATTTATTAATTAAGAATTCGTCTTGTCTTCACTTATTTTTTTTCCAACAGAAAGCCGGCTTCTTAATTAGGATTTACTGGGCTCCATTTGTGTCGAGCTTGTTTATAGAAATGGCTTGTCCGAGTGTCCGTCATGACCACTTTCGTTCCTCATTAGAGGCTTGTAAATTGTTATCTCTGGTCTTTTTGTTGGAGCTTTAACTCTTAGATTTTTCTTTAGATCGCTTGGAAATTATTATAGTGTATGTTTACTTGACAAAAATGTTTTCTCTGGTCTTTCTGTTAAAGCTTTAACTCTTTGATTTTTCTTTAGATCGCTTGGGTAAAGATGCGTATTCCAACTTTGATCGCACAAAGTCATTAAAAAGTGATTTGAAAGCTGTGACATTCTGAAGATCCAAGGAGTTTCGGTGGATAAAACCCAAAGCCTCAAATGAACTACGAACAGTTTCTTGTACATGCATATTAAAGGTAAATGAATCATCAAACCACCCAGATCCCCGAACACCTTACCCTCTTCCAGCTGATTACTGCAAATATTATAATCAAACTTGATAATGTTAATATTTCTAGTAAATCTCACAAACTTACACTTACTACCATTCAGCAATAAATTGTTTGAAGTACACCATTTTGAAACTATTTCTAGTTGATGTTGTAACTGCTCACAGTCAGTCAATGATGACACAGATGTATATAGCTTCAAATCATCGGCATATAATAGATGTTTACAGTCAAGTGCAGCCAAGAGATCATTAATCAATGAATTAAATAGTAAGGGGCCCAAAATGGATCCCTGTGGAACACCTGAGCTTGAAAAGTACAATTATGATTTATAATTATCAACAGAGACATAAGTTTCACGGTTATCCAGATAAGATCCCAAAAGCAATAGTGGACCGGTGGTGAACCCAAAACAGTCCAACTTGTTGAACAGCAATTTGTGCGCGCCTTAAACATATCTGTGTACACCACATCAACTTGACCCGATGAATCCAGAACTCTAGATATGTCATGTGTAATAATAGATAAATTTGTAACAGTAGAACGCCCAGTAATGAATCCATGTTGCTGCATAGATAATTATGGTGCAACGTGTAGGTAAATTTGATCATGAAGCACTTTTTCAAAGATTTTTCCAATATGTGAAAGATTCACTATAGGACGGTAGTTAGCAAGATTTCGGGTATCCAAGGAGGTTTCAGATATGGGACAAATTGAAGCTATCTTTAATCTATTAGGAAATGTAGAAGTTTGAAGTGATAAATTAAGAATAATTGAAAGAGCATTGCAGAAAATAGGAGCAAAATCCTTCAAAAGAAAGGCAGGTAAATTGTCGTCGCCTGAGAAGAACTAATTGGGAAGTTTCCTTAGGTGTTTAAGGACACAATCAGAATAAATAAGGGAAAAAGAAAATGAAGGCAAATTAGGAAAGGTAGTGATAAATTAAGAATAACTGAAAGAGCATTGCAGAAAATAGGAGCAAAATCTTTCAAAAGAAAGGCAGGTAAATTATCGTCGCCTGAGAAGAACTTATTGGGAAGTTTCCTTAGGTGTTTAAGGACACAATCAGAATAAATAAGGGAAAAAGAAAATGAAGGCAAATTAGGAAAGGTATCAGTGCAAGGTTTATTTGAAGGGGGGATAAAAACAGATTCAAAGTGCTTACGAACAATCCAAAGACAAGATTGCAAGATGAATTCGTGTTTTATTTTTGTCTCTAGTCTCACGCACACTTGGGCATTCCAAAAACTAAACTTCAAAATAGATTCGTGTTTGTTTTGTCTTTTGTTTTAGGCAGACTTAGACATTCCAAACACAAGACTGCTAGATGGATTTGTTTTTTTTATATCTAGCTTCACGCAGACTTGGTTGAGCATTCCAAAAACAAGATTGCAAGATGGATTCTTGTATTTTTTTCTCTAGTCTCATATTCTTCTATAGCTGAACAGTGTATATAAATCGATTGATTTCCTTTAAGAAATTGTAAAAAATCTTTCGATTTGTGTTTTTTTTGGCTCTAGTTTCATGCAAGCTTGGACATTCCAAAACAAGATTGCAAGATGAATTCGCGTTTTTTGTCTCGGCTCATATTCTTCCATAGCTGAACATTTCATATACAGTAAGTTTTTCTTTTAGGTAAACATATGCATAAGCTGTAAATTTTCCGACATTCGTTGTTTTTTTTTAAAGAGTTCAATTTGAAGCGTTAAACGAGTGTTTTCCACTCCCAGACTAAGCATGAAGTAAAATTTCGAGTTTAGAAAAGCCCCGTAAACATTTTCTAGGCTTTTATAAACTCGAAATTTTACTTCATGCGTCATGCTTATACAACACAGATTTCAAGTGAAGTTCGAATATACACAAATTTTACAATATTTTAGTATTTTATACGCGTGGCGCATGAAGTAAAATTTCGAGAGTTTTGGAAAACTCTCGTATAAAACTTTAAATTGAATTTAAAAAAAACATTCGACATTCGTTGTTTTTTTTAAGAGTTCAATTTGAAGCGTTAAACGAGTGTTTTCCACTCCCAGACTAAGCATGAAGTAAAATTTCGAGTTTAGAAAAGCCCCGTAAAAATCTTCTAGGCTTTTATAAACTCGAAATTTTACTTCCTGCGTCACGCTTATAAAACACAGATTTCAAGTGAAGTTCGAATATACACAAATTTTACAATATTTTAGTATTTTATACGCGTGGCGCATGAAGTAAAATTTCGAGAGTTATGGAAAACTCTCGTATAAAACTTTAAATTGAATAAAAAAAAACAGGGAACATCTAAAGATTTATATATAGGCTGAATTTGGAATACGAATTCTTGAAAAAAAAAACTCCGTGTATATCATTTGGTTTCCTTTAAGAAATTGTGAAAAATCATTTATCAATGTATTTCAAAATGAATTGGAATGTCTGGTCTGATTTTTGCTGTGATTTTCATCCAAAGATAAAAATGTTGTATGCTTGGATTACATCAAGCCCTTCAGTTCCAAAGTGCTAAGCAGAATAAAAAAAGGTTCATTTATCTAAATATGAACATTTCAATTTTCCGGTGAGCTTCACTCCAATTCGCGCAAACAAATTCAAATTGTTTTTGTTATTGATTGTGAAAGTTTTTTTTCTTTTGCTGAATTATTTAATTAAAATTTATTTTAAACGAGTGTTTCTAATCCTTGGTTAAGCATGAAGTAAAACTTCGAGTCTGAGAAACCCCACTCCAAAAATTGGTTAAATGTCTACTGGATTTTGGGCTTTTTAGAAATAATAAGAGGAAGCCTTTAAGTTATAGTTACGGGATTCTTTTTCTGGTTCTTTGCATTTCTGCACTGTACTTAGGCCCCCCGTCGATTACCTTCTGTCGATTACTCAGCCTCAGCTCAGACAGCCTACCTGGTTTAGGTAGTCTAGCAAAGCCGAGGTGGGTAGATCCCTTATGTAGGCCATTGTAGGCCATCTTTACCCAGTAAGGAGCCTCTAGTTGACGGGCACTCTCGTCAACTAGAGTTACCATTCTACACCATTACCATTCTACACAAATTGTAAAGATACAACTTTCAATTTATAATAGATCTACAAGAAAAATCAATTATATGCAAGTTAGGCATGATTTCAGGTACTAGGGTCTATTAGATTCCATGTGTTTCAAATATATGGTTAATTTCAAAACTGTACTGTACATCAATCATTTATTAATTAACTTTTATAATTTTTAAATTGATAGTATGTATGAAATTGAAATGAAATAAGATAAGTATGAATAAAATTGAATATTGATTGTGTTTTTAGTAATTATTCTGTGTGTGTGTTTAATAAATATTAATATTGTTGGAGTAATTTAACCCCGTTAGAAATCCATAGGGCGAGTCGCCGGAAAAACTGGAATGAAAATGTCTTAACATCACCCGAGAGGGTCGTTTTCCTAGGGAACGACAATGCGTCTTAGAAATGACTTCCCGCCGTTGTAACTCTATGAATACATTTTCTTTGTTCGCTCCCCGGTGTGAGACTAACTGATGGAAACTGCTTTACATGCATTGAATTTCCCCGTGCCTTAATATTTACGCTTTTCACGTCCGACGCCTTAATCCCAACCCTTTCTGCATATTTTTTTTTGTAATTATTTTCTTCTATCTACATTGAATATACAGTGCAATCTAAAATGACTAAAAGAATCGGAAATACTTTTATAATAGCACCAATATTTTCCACCAGATTGATAAAAAGGTGTAATAATTTGTATTCCCAAAACAGGTAATGATTCCTCACTTAATTCCAATTATCGCCTATTACACTCCTTCCTGTGATTGGAAAGCTTTTTGAATCCTTGATCAAAGAAAAAATCCTAAAATCCTGCAAAACCTCTTTCCCGGAATACCAATTTGGATTTTCCCTTCAAAAATCAGTATGGTTGATTTTTGAAGGATCCTGACGTCCAATATTCAATCTCCCACCTCGGATCCCACCTCGAAGATCAGAATAGAGTAGTACTTTGATTCGGTATGTCATCAAGGTCTGCTTTACAAATGTTTCCTTTTGATCCTACCCCATCACCTAATAATATTATTAAATAACATCCTATCATAGAGAACATCCTGAATTAAAATCCGGCAATCATATTCTTTTTGATTCCCCCTCGTACAAGGTTTGATTCCCCCTCGTACAAATGTTTCCTTTTGAACCTACCCCATCACCTAATAATATTATTAAATAACATCCTATCATAGAGAACATCCCGAATTAAAATCCGGCAATCATATTCTTTTTGATTCCCCCTCGTACAAGGTGTTCCCTAAGGTTCTCCTTTATCCCCAGTATATACTGCTGTGATATATACAACCTAGACCCTATATACTTCAACCCTTCGCGATTTATCCTCCTTTTCGCGGATGATACAGCCCTCATCTCCCATGCTGCAACCCTAAACAATGCCCAAATATCCCTTGGACTCCATACAAAAATGGTGCTCAAAGTGGCGAATCAAAATAAACCCTGCAGATCACCATATGTGTCTCTTAATAACACTTCAATTCACCCAGTGTATTCCTGTAAATACCTTGGTATCCTATTCGACTCACAATTATCCTTCAAACCGCACATACTCTCTAAAAAATCTAAAATAAAAACAAGGGTGCGGCACTTCAGAGGACTAACATACAAAAGTCAAGAAATTTCTATTAAAACTGCAGTCCATATGTATACATCAATTTGTCGCCCCTTGTTGGATTATGGGTACATCCTCTTCAACCAGATCCGTCCCTCCACTCTTTATCATATCCAAGTAGCCGAAAGGTCAGCACTCAGAATTATCAACAAACTAAGGCATCCTAACAATCCTCTTCATAACCCTTCGAACGAACTCCTCTACAAAACCACAAAACTACCCCCAATAAAACAGCGGTTCGGTTCCAAAGATATTCTGGCTGACTTGTTTTCAAATTGACACCCTGAATATACTTATGACTAAAATTCCCTGTACAGACAGTCCATAGGCTAGGGAACTTAGAAAACCAAATTATGACTAAAGAAAATCTTACGGATGGCATCTCCATTCGCAATTTCAGCAGATTAGGCAGATATAACAATTTTAAATTCAAAGTACGCTATCAATTGATGGATGGTATTATTTTATTTTAACGTAAAATCTTCTAGATTCCAAAAACTGTCTCGCAATAAATCCTTGATTCAATTTTTTGGCGTCCAAATAATTACAAAATCAGTGTTTTAGAAACCTAGTGTTTGCAGAAAATTTTTCGGGTTTAGAAAGGCCTGAAAATTAGGATTTCGTCTTATCGATGCCATGGAGATACAATTAATCCAACACAATAAAACACTATTAACTTTGTTTGTATAACACAATTTATTTTTATGTGACTGCAGTTTCGGCAAATTCAGCTTGCCATTATCGAACATGAAGTCATGTTTGATAATGGCAAGCTGAATTTGTCGAAACTGCAGTCACATAAAAATAAATTGTGTTATACAAACAAAGTTAAAAGTGTTTTATTGTGTTAAATTAACATGTATAACGAAGTAGAAGCCTCCACAATTAATCCATTAAGTTAATTTGATATATTGTATTATTTGATCTGACTTGAAAAGGTATGAAGAAAAATTTAAATATATCACTCATTTAAAAAAAAAATACAATGTCAGTGTATTTCTAACTTCATAATATTTCAGTGTTTTATCCTCCGCGCTTTGCGCTACGCGACCAAACCAAATTTTCAGGCTTTTCTAAACTCGAAATTTTACTTCATGCTTAGTCTGGGAGTGGAAACACTCGTTTTAATCTTTATATTGCACGTTTTTATATGAAATCGGCGAATACCTACAAATGTACGCGTATACATTATGTATATATATAAAAGAAACTCACAATATGTAATACAATAAGTCGTTCATAGAAACCAAAAAAAAAAGTGCAAAATTATACCTAAAATCAACTTTTAGACTTAACTCTATAACTGCTTGGTCGTTAAAGGGTTAACATATTCTGAAGCTTAAGCTAATAACCTCAATATTTGTATATTTTAATAAGTAAACGCCTAAGCTAATACACACTCTCAATATTTGCCAATTTTAATAAGTAAACGCGAAATTCAGTCGGTTTACTATAAACTCAAAAAGTTAATATTTAGAAATATTTTAATTACACCGAGACGCGGAGATTTCCTTGCCGCGGCCATTAAAACTTCCTCATCTAAAGTTGTGTAGGCGTCCTCCTCGAGCTCTTTGTTTTGTTTGGCCCCCCGGAGCGCGCGAGAGAGCAGAATTTGCATTTAGAGTAGGTACAAACTTCGGGACAACAAATACTACCGAGAATTTCTCTCCCGAACTCCTTCGCCCATTAAATTGTCGTTTACTTTATAATTACGCGGATGCCATTATGGCACATAACATTGTAAACATGCACACTAAAACTTCTCCACGGAGAAGGAGAAGTACAAAAAAACTGTTGCGGGCAAAACTACAGACGCCATAATCGCAATCGCGTTTCGGTCCAATTGAAAATCGAATCTTTATCGAGGGGGACCCTAATCGACTGGACTGACCCCGGAGTACGCGGAATGAATAAATGGCGTTTGGGATTTTTATTGATTAGGATTAATCGTTTGGGATTTTTACTGTTCTGGAATAATCGGTGTCGTTTGGGAAGAAAGGCCCCCTTTCATTGGAACTGACGAGGCGTTAATTCGTGGGATCACTAATTGATATTTCCCCTTTGGAAAAAAAGGCGGTTTAATTTTAATCCCGTCTTCTCTGGAAGCGAAGCGGCTGAAACAACACAGCGGGAGAGGGTGGGTTAGGGAAGAGATGAGGGAAATGAAAAAAAAAAGTGGAAGGAACAACAAAGCTCCGAGTACTGAATTAATATTTATCCTCGTCGTTCGAGGGAGAAATGCAAATGGCGCGATTCTACTACGTGATGATCCTTTTTATTATCCTCCCGATTTACATTTCCCGGATGAAATATTCAAGGCGTTCTTGATTCATTATTCGACAGGATGACTACAAAAGTGTTTGTTATACAATATTAAAAAAATATATATTTCAACTTTAAACAATATAATAATTATCGATGGAAAAACATAATATGTACATTTATCAGAGCTGGGCAGGATTCTAATCCTGGATTCTTTAGAGGATTCAAATGGGGCATTCGAATACTTTACTTAAACTAGATTCGTGATCCGGATTCGTTACATTTTTTTAGGAGGATTCGTATTCGAATCGAAATGCGGATGATTCGAATCCTCCTCGAAGTAATTGTGAGGATTAACATGAAAAATTTGTTTTATGTATTTTTAAATGTCTCGTGAAATCACTGTTTTATACGCGTGGCGCATGAAGTAAAATTTCGAGTTTAGAAAAGCCTGAAAATTTGGTTTGGCCGCTCCGCGCTTCGCGCTACGCGACCAAACCAAATTTTCAGGCTTTTCTAAACTCGAAATTTTACTTCATGCTTAGTCTGGGAGTGGACAACACTCGCTCTTAGGAGTTTAAAATTGAAGGATCCCTTCAGATTATTAAGTTTATTACAATTTTACATAGGCTACAGCTCGAAGGACCAATCATGGTCTTCGGAGACCGAAGGACTACAGGAAATCGAAGTTTTTTTATAAGAAAACAACAAATACCTGAAGGTTTACAGCATGAATAATAATAATAATAATACTTTATTGACCTACGGAAAAACCAATACAGGACAAGTAACCAAATTGTAATTATAACTTTTATCTAACATTAATAATAATAAACAAAAAATTTCATTCCAGATGACTAACATAAAAATATTAAATATTAATAATTCAATTTCCAGATTTCTGGTTACTTAAAAATACATCAATAAAATATTTATTCGTATTACGACACATATGTGTTAAAGGCGCTTTAACTAGAACATTAGTTTTGCATACGGGTAATACAAAGGTGTTAGTATAGCGCGAGGCAGTTCTAGGTACATGAACATTTATTTTTGAAAGTAGATACATACAATCAATGGAGTTGTCAATCACTTTTTTAATAAAATTAGCACTATATTCATTCCTACGATCAACAAGTGAAACAAAACTATGTTCAGTAAGTAAAGAATTATAGTCAGTATTTCGATTTGGATATATGATACATATCTTTTTTTAAAAGATATTTAAAAGATAAATATTTCAAAAACTTTTTCTGTACTTTTTCTACCATCAGTAAGAGATTCATATAATGCGTATACCAGACCAACATACAATACTCTAATTTTGATCTAACAAACGCAAAGTAAAGCGATACTATGGCATTTATTTTTTAGAATTGTTTAGATATCCACATTATAAAACCCAACATTTTTAGTGCGGACGATGTTATATTATTAATATGTCTAGAAAACTCAACTCAGAATCGAAAAGTACACCGAGGTCCAAAATTTCACGTTTTCTTTCAATTATTGTGCCTTGAATGTTAGAGTTACTAACAATTGTTGACGTTTTGCGACTGTATGAAACTACATAACATTTAGTAGAGTTTAGTTTAAGTTTATTAAATGTACACCAGTTATCAATTATATTAAGATTCTTTTGCAAATTGATAGAATCTAAATTAGTGTTAACATGTGAATACATTTTCAAATCATCTGTATAGGCTAAGACTGGGCATGTAATTGATGCAATTAGATCATCAATGTACAAATTAAACAACAATGGACCAAGGTTTGAACCTTGTGGAACACCTGAACTAGATGTAAATGTAAAAGAAGGGAAGCCATTGTAATAAACAGTATTTTGTCTATTATGTAGATATGAGGAAATTAACATAATACATTAATATGATAGTCCGAATAGAGACAATTTTTTCAATAATATACTGTGGTCCAACGTATCAAAAGCCCGGGAGAAATCAGTATATATGACGTCGGATTGCCCACAATTATCAAGTGATTCTAGTATGTATTAGGTAATTGATACTAAATTAGTAGTTGTTGAACGGCCAGGTGTAAATCCATTCTGATTTGGTGATAGGTAAACTTTTTTATGAGAGTTAATGATAGAAAAAATAATTTGTTCAAATATTTTAGAAAAATTCGAAAAAATTAAAATTGGTCGGTAGTTATTATTATCATGACAATCCCTTTCTTAAAAACTGGGCAAACATTTGTATGCTTCCACTTAGTAGGATATTCACACAAAAATATCGCTAAATTAAATATTTTTGTTAGCGGGCGAACAATCAAATGTTTACAATCCTTAATTAAAAAGGTAGGAATATTATCAGCACCGTATGAGGTAGAATTATTTAGTTAGGATAGAAAAGAAAACATCCATTTTGAAAAAAATATCGAAGTTGGGTGGGTTTTCAGTGCATTTTTAGCTACACTTTAAATCAGTGTTTTATACGCGTGGCGCATGAAGTAAAATTTCGAGTTTAGAAAAGCCCCGTGAAAATTTGTCTCGGGTCGCTGCGCGACCCTCGACAAATTTTCTACGCGGGGCTTTTCTAAACTCGAAATTTTACTTCATGCTTAGTCTGGGAGTGGAAACGCTTCTTCGAAACTTCAAACCTGATTGCTTTGATAAGAACAATAAATGACTGCAAATATTTGAAAGATAATAATCTAGTTATCAAAATTTTCTTTAACATTATTTAAAGTAAAACTGACATAGTAGCCACAATCTGAAATGTTAAAGTTTTCCGACATTTCCCTGATTCAAGATTTCTTTCCCTGACCTTTTAATATAACTTTCTTCTGTGGGAAACCCCGAGTTTGTTAAATTGTTTTCACTGTTTTTGTCAATATTTAAGTTTTTTTTATAAATTTTTACGTGTTTTGTAATTTTCATGATGCCTGTTGATTTTGACAAATTTATTAATATCATATGGCTTTTTTGTTAGTGTTTTGGTCAATTTGAATAAAATACCATGACTTCTCTCTGACTTTCCCGGTTTTAATGATATTCAGTGATGTTTTTATTTACGTCATTTTCAGGTATTCGTCGATTTTATAATAGAGTTCAATTTGAAGTTTTGAACGAGTGTATTCACTCCCAGACTAAGCATGAAGTAAAATTTCGAGTTTAGAAAAGCCCCGCGCAGAAAATTTGTCGAGGGTCGCGCAGCGACCCGAGACAAATTTTCACGGGGCTTTTCTAAACTCGAAATTTTACTTCATGCGCCACGCGTACAAGACACTGATTTGAAGTGAAGTTCAAAAACACACAAATACATCTTTAATCAGAGTAACACAGATATTTAGCCTGTTATCAACGATGTTTAGTAACTAAATATTTAACTCCAACACACAGTCTTGAATTTATTTAAAAGTTTTTTTTAATCTGAAAGACAAAACTTTCAGATATCCAAGACTATTTTTTTAATAGCATTGCAGCTGATTATAAAAACAATTTAACCGATTTATGTCCCTCTCATTCAAAACGAACGCTAACACATTTTAATATTTATCCCGTTAATCCCATCAAGGGCTCCCCATAAACTCCAAACAAGACGGAATCATATTCGAATTACCCATTCCCGCCGATTGTTACGGCCGGCGTGCCGCGCGCGCGTTACATTAAATTTTTTAATATCGTCCCTCGATTCTTTAAAATTCAAGACCGATGCCGGTTCCTTCATCCGCCCCTCGCAGACGATGTTCGTAATGGCCGTGGCATTGCCGTGGAATTTACGTTTTGTTTTTCCAACGACGTCGTTCGACATGTGTTGCGTCGTTCCGGCGCCCCTCTCGAACATCAACTTGATATTATTTCGATAGAAAGAAAAGGTCTTCACGCCGCCGTAAATCCGGGCGCACCGAGAGGGCTTTCCCCCTCTTGCAGATGGTGCCCTTTGAAGGATGAATCGTATTTCTTGCATCTATAGAATCGAAAAATAATTGTAAAGGCCGTGTTTTATCTTCCTCTATATCTGCGGTCTAATGGTAAAATATGATATATCCACTTTTCGCGATCTACTAAAATTGGCTCCTCCAGCAAAAAAGGGAAATATTGACCTATTAATTGCAGACAAATTATAAAATTATTTGTGAAAGTTGATTTAAGGTAAAATTTTGCACTAATTTCTATGAATTATACTTATTACACCGGATGTTCGATAAAAAAACGCCCAACGCCATAACTTCATTAACCGATTTTATTAGACTAAAAACCAAAGTCAATGGCTGTTTGTTTGAATACTAAAAAATTAAATTCATTTAGATTTTTTTCAATAATAACTTTATTGCTGAATAATAGCCAACCTACGATATTTAAATGGCTCCCTATATTTTTTAAATTTTATTACATTAGACATTATTTTTCTGAATCCAATAATGCACAATTTCTTGTCTTTGTTCAATATTTTTTCGAAAAAAAATTAAATCAGGTCTTCTATTTAAAACTATATTTTTCAAAAATTATATTTAGTGTGCCTTGTAAAAAAAGTGACAAATGTCATATATTATTATCCTGGCAAAGGATGGAAGTGCTGCAAAAGAGGTAGGTTTCCTCAGAGAATCTGACGGGATCTATACTGAAACAAAGGAGGAAACTCTCAATGCATTACTAAAAGTCCACTTTCCAGCCTCAACCATTCTGTCAGATGAGGGCATACGCGATAATCCCGGCCAAAAGTGAAAAAAGCCAGACCCAAATGATTGGAGGTTAGCCACAGAGGTCACAAGACCAAGCAGAATCAGATAAGCCATAAGATGGGCCAATTTATCCCATCCTGCTACAGAAAGGCACAGAGGAGCTGGTACCGCATCTGTCAAAGATCTTCAAAGCCTGTCTGGCATGGGGACACGTACCAAGGGCGTGGCAAAGTGTAAGGATAATCTACTTGCCTAAGGCCGGTAGAATAGCAGATCTAACACCGAAGTCTTACAGACCCATCAGCCTCTCTTCATCGCTGGCGCCGGACGCCTAAACAGGCTCATCACAAAGTCAGTGGAGGAGAAACAGATAGCTATGGTCACATTACTAGATACTCTAGGCGTTTAACAATGTCACAACCAACTCGCTTATAGAGGCACAAGCAAGAAAAGGACTCCCGCCAAGCCTCTACCAATGGATAAGGACTAGCCTGGAGGAAAAGACAATCATATAATCATATCTACTCTAGGAGGGCACACCATTGAAGCTAGAGCCGGCAGAGGCTGCCCGCAGAGAGGGGTATTATCTCTGCTATGGGCAACTCTAGTGAACGACTTACTAAGAAAACTGTCCGAAGAAAGCATCGACTACCTAGGGTATGCAGATGACTTGGCCATAGTCATCAGAGGCCGGTTCGCAGGAGTTATCTCACAACGAACACAAAGGGCCCTAAACATAGTAGACAATTGATGTCGACGGGAACGACTGACCGTCAATCCCGAAAAAACACAAACTGTCGTGTTCACAAAAAGAAGAGTGTTAGAAGGCCTAAAGTCAACGACTTTCAGAGGCACAAAAAATCCCTTCGTCAAGGAGGCGAAATACCTAAGGGTAATCTTCGACGACAAAATGACGTGGAGGACGCACATTACAAAAACCACCAAAAAAGCCTCAATAGCATTGGGAAGGTGTCGAAGAATGTGCGGGAAAAACAGGGGGCTTAACCCCAAAATGACCCGCTGGTTGTATACAATGTGATCAGGCCCACGATAACCTACGGGGCAGTAGTGTGATGGACAAGGATGGAGTAGCAGAGGGCGATAAGGCTCCTGAACAGCACACAAAGACTAGCATGTCTCAGTGTCACAGGAGCCCTAAGCACTACCCCGACAGCAGCCCTAGAAATCATTCTGAACCTACCACCACTGCACATCTTCATAGAAGGGGAGGCCAGGGCCGTAATATACAGACTAATGCAAGGACAGGCTCCCATAAACCGATCACACGGGAAAAAGTACCAAAGGCTAGAAGACGAGCTAAAGGCAAACCCTACAACAGGAATGCCAAGCGATGCCATGGTCAAGAAACATAATTTCAACAGGAAATATAAAGAGATGATCCCGCAGAGGGAAGATTGGGTGGACGGCCCACCTACAAACGCGGAATCAAACTGGTATACTCACGGCTCAAAAACAGATGAAGGAGTCGGAGCCGGAATATACAGCACAAAACCCGAGACAAAGATTTCAGTCAGTCTGGCGAGGAACACCATAGTGTACGAGGCAGAGGCGATCGCGGTTCACCTCTGCATTGGAGAAATAGCAAGGCAAGACAACAAACATTGATTCTTAGCTATTTTCTCGGACAGCCAAGCGCTGCTAAGGGTACTAAGCACCACACAGGTCGATTCCAAGCTAATGTAGGACTGTGTAAGCGCTCTTAATGATAGGCGGTCGCAAAAAAAAGACAATGATATGGGTCCCAGAACACAAGAGTCATCAAGGCAACGATAAAGCAGATGAACTGGCTAAACAAGGCTCGCCAAGCGCATTCACTGGCCCGGCACTTTCCTGTGGTATCGCAAAAACCACAGTCAGATAATCCATAAAAAAATTGACGGAGACACAAACTCAGACTTGGTGGACGAACATACCAGGGCAGAGGCAGGCGAAACAGTTTCTCAAAAAACAATCGCCGGCTTTCACGACCGATCTTCTCAACCAAGAGAGAAACACGGCTAAGGCTATAGTACGTCTATTGACAGGGCACTGTAGGCTCAACAAGCACATGTGCAAAATAGGTCTAGCAGAGGATACAATATGTAGATTCTGCCAGGAAAAGAGGAGGATCCTCTCCACATCCTGTGCCAATGTGAGGCCCTAGCAAGGGTTAGATACATAGAGCTGGGCAACACTAAACCAGGTACAGAGAGCTACACCAAAGACTCACTGTCAGGGTTAATAGGGCTAATCAAAGAGGCGACGCTCGAACACGTCGTCTAGGATAATAGGGATCCACAATAGATCTGCAAAGCTCGCGGTGGTACAGGCCAAGAGGTCACCCCTACAAATATGTAATCTAATCTAATCTTCCCCTTAACCTTTCAATTGTTTCGCAAATTTATTGCACAAGCATCAATAAATTTGCGAAACAATTGTTGGCTTGATTTTGCGCGAGGCTCAACCAATGCTACACGGATTCCTCAACGGACTTGGGTGGTTCCAGTTTTGATAACTTCGGCGATATTTCAGCGGGTTTTTCCGTTTTTGTTGTATTATAGGTAGTAAAAAGCGGTGCTAAACTTTTAATTATATTTGTTTTAAAGAGTGGGCCATCTATTAGTTTCTTTTTGAACTGTTTGTTATTTTCGCATTGGCATCACTGACGCTTAACATATTCACACAAATGTAGTGTCAAACCTTCGCTGTAAGATATGAATCGTTTTTATTTGGAACAACTTTGGGAAATATAAAAAGATTATTTCCAAAGCGAGTGTTGTGTCTCAACAGAGTGCGGTGCAGAGACATGCTGACTGTTTTTTTGTGGCCGCAACTAGACGATTTAGACCTAAGCGGGCTTTGGTTCCAGCAGGATGGAGCAACATGCCAAACCAGCCGTGAAACTATCGATATTTTGCACACTAAGTTTGGTAACCGTGTTATCAGTCGTCTTAGAGACATTAATTGGCCATCGCTAAGCTGCGATTTGTCGTCGTTGGACTATTTTTGTGGGGAAATTATAAGGACCGTTGTTACTCCAATGACTCACAAACAATTGACGCACTGAAGAAAAACATTCGTTGAACTATTCGTCAAATAGAGCCACAAACATTCGAAAATGTACAGAAAAATTGGGTGAAAGAGATGCACTCTACTGTCAAGCTAGCCGCGGCGGTCATTAACAGAAAATGTTTTTTATAAATAATCGGAAGGTGTACTTTCTTAAATAAAGCAACAATCATTAAAAAATATTCAACGGTGTAGTTTTTATGGCAATTTCAAAAAGAAACCATCAGATGGCCCACCCTTTAGTATCGACGGGCGCTGTAACTTTCTTCCTGGCTACTTTCTGTTGTTGCATAAAGAGGCTGTTCCATTGACTCAAGAAGCCGATGTTTAAGGTTATATCGGCAAGGGCGCCTTCGAGTGATGAACGCATTTTAAGCCGATTAAGTTCAAATTCGATGCTTAATCTAGCTAATTCAGCGCGGTTTTCTCTCGCTCAGACATTTGAATCTGGTTTTTCGGTGTTTCTGATTTTGTGTTCAAATTAAGCGGCTTTTCATCTGATTTCATGTGGTCGATCGGGCATTTCTGTTCAGCTCCAGTTAAATACGATAACCGCGGACTCGGTTTCAAACTAAGATTACAAAATTAGGACTCATTTGGTTTTCCCCTTTGATAAAGGGTCAAGGGGGAAAACCAGATGAGTCCTAGTTTTGAAATGTTTGTGTTTCGCAAATTTATTGATTCTTCGGGTAAAGAGAATTGAAATATTGTATAGTTGAGGCTGCTAGTTGTTGGAACTCCATAATATCACTTTAATAAAACACTTAATTTGTTTAGGTTTCAAAATTATAATTGAAACCTTAACAAATTAAGTGTTTTATTAAAGTGGGTTGAAATATTACTTAAAATTAGCAACGCACTATCAACTAGGGATTATTGATCATTTGTTTTTTAGAGTATTAGTCATTCTAAGTAATATTCCAAGTATTTCAGTAAAACTACATGAAAGCCTAATTCATCCTCTTTAACGTTGTAGTATAAAAATTAAATAAAAACAATTCAATTTATATTCTAATGGCTGTTCCTCGATATCTACACTCCGAAGACACTATTTAATAATGTGATCAATTTAAAACGAGTTTATCATTAAAAATAACGATACGCCCAGGGGAGAAGTCACGGCCGAACGGGCACCAGTCATGAACCCCCCGAGAACAGGAACATAATTATCGAACGAATGAATGACTCAATTTATATCCGACAGTTGCAAATGGAAAACGAAACAACACGCCGAGCCGCAAGGACCGTGGCAATCTCGGGACATTACAATAGCCGATTATGGCCCATTATTCGTAATCTAAATTATCTTTTAAAGTCGCTTGGAACATTGTAGAGAACGGCAATAAGCAATAACTCGTGGAGTCCAGGTAGAGCGGGTCCCCGCTTACCTTGGACATGTTTATAATGGCCGCTCGTTTGACTTATAACTTTTTTAAGGTGGAGATACCGAGAGGAGGCCCCATTAAATTATAATATCTTAGTTATAATTCCTCGAAAACAACAAAAGATAATTTAAATGTCTCTCTATTTCTTCTTGTTGTTCAGCGGGCGTGTGTGTGTATGCCATGAAATTTTATACCTCGAATCTTTTAATTTAGAGACGGTTAAGGAATGTCTCGTAGATTCTGGATTATTTACGGAGGAGCGAGTGTATTCTAAGAATTTATTTACGTGTGCATGTTAAGGGTAATCCGAAGCACGTTTTCTTCTGTGGGGCTCAGAGGATGGGCTTGTGTAATTAATTTCTCAGGTAGAGTTATGGTGGCACGCCTGTGTTCGATTCATGTTTTTTTAATACTTAAATATATTTATTAATCCTATTCTGTATAACTTTATTAACATATGGTGTTAAATTAATATGTTCAGTTTTAACCCTTTTACGTTTAGATTTTATTTGCTCCATGTGCGAAGAGCGTATATTTTCAAATTACAGGCTTTTGAAAATATACGCTTTTTGCACATGGATAGACATAAAAACTAATATTTTCTGTAAATCTTTAGATTTTTCCTGTTTTTTTAAAAGCTCAAATTGAAGCTGTAAACAAGTGTTTTCCCCTCCCGGACTAAGCATGAAATAAAATTTCGAGTTTCGAAAAGCCCCGTGAAAATTTGTCGAGGGTCGCACAGCGACCCGAGACAAATTTTCTGGGCTTTTCTAAACTCGAAATTTTACTTCATGCGCCACGCGCATAAAACACTAAAATATGAACTTTTTGTATATTCGAAATTTACTTAAAATCTGTATTTAGTACGCGTGGCGCATGAAGTAAAATTTCGAGTTTAGAAAAGCCCAGAAAATTTGTCTCGGGTCGCTGCGCGACCCGAGACAAATTTTCACGGGGCTTTTCTAAACTCGAAATTTTACTTCATGCTTAGTCTGGGAGTGGAAAACACTTGTTTAAAGCTTCAAATTAATTTTTTTAAACACAAAGAATGTCAGAAAATGTACATCTTATGTGTGCTTAGCTAAAAGAAAAATTCCCTTCATAAGCAACTTTATGGATAAGTCTTTAAAGTATACGTGTTTCAAATTCAGCATATTTTCTGTAAAACTTTAGATTTTCCCGGTTTTTTGAAAGTTCAATTTGAAGCTTTAAACAAGTGTTTTCCACTCTCAGACTAAGCATGAAGTAAATTTTCTGGGCTTTTCTAAACTCGAAATTTTACTTCATGCGCCACGCGTATAAAACACTAAAATATTGTGAAATTTATGTATTTTTGAACCTCACTTGAAATCAGTGTTTTGAAGCGTGGCGCATGAAGTAAAATTTAGGGTTTAGAAAAGCCCAGAAAATTTGTCTCGGGTCGCTTCGCGACCCGAGACAAATTTTCACTGGGCTTTTCTAAACTCGAAATTTTACTTCATGCTTAGTCTGGGAGTTGAAAACACTTGTTTATAGCTTCAAACTGAACTCTTTTAAAACACAACGAATGTTAGAAAATTTACATTTTATGAATGTTTACCTTAAAGAAAAATTTCCTGTATAAGCAACTTTATAGAACTTTAAGTCTTTAGAGTATACGTGTTAAAATTCAGCCTATTTTCTGTAAATCTTAAGATTTTACTCTGTTTTTTTTTTAAGTTCAATTTGAGTGTTGAAACACGTGTTTTCCACTCCCAGACTAAGCATGAAGTAAAATTTCGAGTTTAGAAAAGCCCCGTGAAAATTTGTCGAGGGTCGCGCAGCGACCCGAGACAAATTTTCTGGGCTTTTCTAAACTCGAAATTTTACTTCATGCGCCACGCGTCAAAACACTGATTACAAGTGAGGTTCAAAAATACATAAATTTTACAATATTTTTTTTCTGGGCTTTTCTAAACTCGAAATTTTACTTCATGCGCCACGCGTATAAAACACTAAAATATTGTGAAATTTATGTATTTTTGAACCTCACTTGAAATCAGTGTTTTGACGCGTGGCGCATGAAGTAAAATTTCGAGTTTAGAAAAGCCCAGAAAATTTGTCTCGGGTCGCTGCGCGACCCTCGACAAATTTTCACGGGGCTTTTCTAAACTCGAAATTTTACTTCATGCTTAGTCTGGGAGTGGAAAACACTTGTATAAAGCTTAAAATTGAACCCTTTTAAAACACAACGAATGTCAGAAAATTTACATTTTATGAATGTTTACCTTAAAGAAAAATTTCCTGTATAAGCAACTTTATAGAACTTTAAGTCTTTAAAGTATACGTGTTAAACTTCAGCCTATTTTCTGTAAATCTTAAGATTTTACTCTGTTTTTTTTTTAAGTTCAATTTGAATGTTGAAACAAGTGTTTTCCACTCCCAGACTAAGCATGAAGTAAAATTTCGAGTTTAGAAAAGCCCCGTGAAAATTTGTCGAGGGTCGCGAAGCGACCCGAGACAAATTTTCTGGGCTTTTCTAAACTCGAAATTTTACTTCATGCGCCACGCGTCAAAACACTGATTTCAAGTGAGGTTTAAAAAAACATAAATTTCACAATATTTTTTTTCTGGGCTTTTCTAAACTCGAAATTTTACTTCATGCGCCACGCGTATAAAACACTAAAATATTGTGAAATTTATGTATTTTTGAACCTCACTTGAAATCAGTGTTTTGACGCGTGGCGCATGAAGTAAAATTTCGAGTTTAGAAAAGCCCAGAAAATTTGTCTCGGGTCGCTGCGCGACCCTCGACAAATTTTCACGGGGCTTTTCTAAACTCGAAATTTTACTTCATGCTTAGTCTGGGAGTGGAAAACACTTGTTTAAAGCTTCAAATTGAACTCTTTTAAAACACAACGAATGTCAGAAAATTTACATCTTGTGCATGTTTACCTAAAAGACAAATTCTCTGTATAAGCAACTTTATGGACTTTATACATTTTTTAAAGTATAATTATTTTTTTCAAAGCAGTTAAGACGACAATTTTTCTACGTTTATATCATAGTTTTAAGAAGAATTGCCTATGCAAAGACTTAATTTTAATTCAGTAACTTTCTGGGATGTGTAGCATAAAAATTTCTAAACTTGCAAGATTTGTTTATCATTCCCAACAACCCTTATTTTATTACGAGCAAATCTAGGATCTTCGTTACGAGGGTGTATTCCCTTAGGTGCGCCTACGGCGTCCCAGAATAGTCTTCAGTTTTCCTACTTCTATTCGTGCGATGATAAGGGGCGTACGCTGTTGAAATTTTCAAAAGCTCGAGTTATCCAAAGCCCCGGGTAAAAAGCGTATGCGAAAATTATCGCTGGCGGAATGTGCGAGCGCAATAACCGTTAGCGCGGCCGCACATTTTATAAACCGCGCTTATATATTTAAGCGTATTATGTGTACACGCGGGGGGTTGCTAATATCTCGGAACAGGATCCTTGAGTTTAACCGAAGTTTGCCAAAACTTATATCAGTGGCGTGCAGGCGTACTGCGCCATGTTTCACCCCCCGGCCGACTCTAATTAAACAACCGTTTTAATTAACACACTAAATTATAACGCGGATGAAATTCCGTTATCGTTTATCTTAGCCCGCAGCATCCTCCCCTACCTCCAGAACTACGAGTTTCCGCATAAATTTTCTCATACACAACACACATGCGATCATTACGCTGTAAATTACTTTATCTGGGAAATTAAATTTCACGGTAATTAAAAATGAAACAATACAAACCGAAAAGACTTAATAATTCAACGCTACATTTTTACGGTCATTGTTCAAACTAACGAGTGCCTATAAACTGTCGACATTGAGATGGCTAAATTGTATTATATGTCTAATTACGACGTATGTTTCTGAAGTCAGAACCTACTGGGGTAGGTTCTGAATTCAGAAATATACGTCGTAATTAGACATATAATAAAATTTATTTGACGTTTCCGAAACTCGCCGAATCATATGACGTAATTTTAGAGTTTCGGAAACGTCAAATAAATTTTATTTTATATCTAATTACGACGTATGTTTCTGAAGTCAGAACCTACTGGGGTAGGTTCTGACTTCATAAACATCTGTCGTAATTAGATTGGGCAAACCGGCAGATCTTTCGAAATCAGAATGAAAGAACATAAAAAATCTGTTTTAGATAATAAACCAACAACTGGCTTTTCCAAACATTGCATCGCATTCAATCACTTCTTTAATCCGCATAATTTTAAGATTTTGCATTCAAGTAATAAGGGATACGCACTAAACCTCAAAGAAGGCCTGGAGATTAACAGGGCCATAAAAATGGGGAAAAATATCGTAAACGACAACGAGGAGATTTGGAATTCCCCAATTCTGACTTCTGTTATTACCTGAAACAAAAATATTGTATATATACTTAGGAAATAATTTTTTCTGTACATTCCTTTGAAAATGGTCTAACAAACCGAAACTAGTCGGAATAAAGATTTAATTGTGAAACAATACTAAGTGCCTTTCCTTTAATTAACTTTACATAGTAATTAGACATATAACAAAATTTATTTGACGTTTCCGAAACTCACCGAATCGTATGACGTAATTTTAGATATTTAATTTGTTTTTCAAAGCAACAGAGATGCCGACCGCTTATAAACACTCGTTATAAGCTTCCGTGCGATTATTTAAAACATGATTTAGAGTAGGCTTTGAATTTTAAATTAGATTAGCACTACTGACCGTTGACACACAATTTACCATAACCTCAAATTTATTCCATCATTCAACTAGCATTCTGGGCAACCGCACAAAAAAAATGCCGTCTACTCTAAATCACCATTTGAACGATCGCACGGTATTAATTAAAACACTCTGTATTGTTTAAATCAGTGAGACAATATCAAGTGTTTTAATTAATAGTTTATAGTTTAATATGTTTCACCACGTTAATTAACTAAATATATTGTTAAAATTGATGAAATTTATGGAGTCATTGTGTTGATAGAGCGGAACATAAATTATCACATATACAAACATTCCTTTTTATCATACGTTGTTCAGAAACTCATCAAGAAGCAATTAAACGCTAAAACCGCAATGATAAAATAATCCCAATTAAAATACCTTTAAGGGTAATTAAGGTAATTAACTGCGAATATAACGGTTTTAGAAAGTTTACTGTTCTTGTTGATTAGGAAGTTTTTGTACGAGTTAATACCCGTTTGCACACAAGTCGATTAACTTAATCCGTGATTTATACTTCTTGAAAATACAACAGTTTTATTTGCAAATTGTTTACACAACCGCATATTGGTGAAAGAGACGTTTATTTATTTATCATAATCAAGAAACCAATCTTTTTACACTTTCAAATATTCAATAATTACAAGTGCAAGTACACTTCACAACATTACCAACACCACAGATATCAATTAAATTTGGTTCTCATTGATTACTTGATGAGAAGGCCGTAGCCAGGGGGGGGGATATGGGGGTTAGATTTAATCAGATATTTAATCAATAATTAGTGGATGATTAAAATTACTCAATCGTGGTGCAAATGAGCCTAAGAATTTGATTCCATGTTATCCTATTTAAATACGAAGTATGTGTTTGTGAACTTCACCTTAAATCAGTGTTTTATACGCGTGGCGCACAGTGTGGCCGATTGAAGGCAGCGCGGCCTCGGGTGTGCGCGGAGGGGGGGGGTGTAATTCTCAACATTAAATGTTTAAAATAACATGAAGTAAATATTTCGAGCTTAGAAAAGCCTACAAATTCGGATTCCATTCCAAATTTTCAGGTTTTCATAAACTTGAAATATTTACTTCATGCGCCACACAGTGTGACCGATTGACGGCAGCGCGGCCACGAGTGTGCACGGGGAGGTAATTCTCAACATTAAATGTTTAAGAAACTAGGTACTGCATTATGTTCCTCATACTTCAGAACCCCGAAGTATATATTTTCAACAAAATAGTATTTATTAATAAAAAACGGTTTAACTTTGTTTGTATGACACAAAAATTGTGTTATACAAACAAAGTTAAACCGTTTTTTATTAATAAATTAACATGTATAACGAAGTAGAAGCCTCCACAATACAAAAAAATGGTATTTCTAATTAACGAGTAATTTATTCATAAACATAGTCAATTATCAGATGTGATTTTAAAACGAAAATCGCTGCGATAGTTTCGTAGCTGCTCGAAATATTTATCTACTGTTTTTTTTATGTAACAACAAATGATCTGTGCTTCAGGCACATAAAAAACTAAATTAATATCTTGATTAGTTAATGAATTATCATTTTTTCAATTTTCATAATTTTTAAATATAAATTTAAACTTTGCTAGACCCGCAAAAACTAAATTCAAATTTGTGCAACCTATAGTTACTACCAAATCATAGCCCCAAGTCTTCTCTACAACAGGAATTTTTTAATTGTTTGGTGTTGTAGGCGTTCACTTTGTGGTACATCTTAAATACACTTGTAAATAAAACACTTTTTACTTTGTTTAACCACTGGATCTAGTGGTTAAACAAAGTAAAAAGTGTTTTATTTACAAGGAATTTTTTATTTTAAAAATATCGAAACCAACTTTTTGAGAAACAAAATTATTTATGTCACGAGTCACGTCAAAACATCTTTTGCGCGCAGGCATAAGCTAGTTCGGCTAGATGATCGCGATGATCGCAAAAAAAATTATTTATCTCGCGAGTTACGTCAAACGAACGCGCGTTTGATGTAACTCACGACATAAATAATTTTTTTTCTCAAAAAGTTGATTCTATATTTTTAAAATGAAAAATTCCTATTGTAGAGGAAACTTGGGGCTATGATTTGGTAGTAATTATAGGTCGGACAAATTTGAATTGCGTTTTTGCGGGTCTCGCAAAGTTTACATTTATGTTTAAAAATTATGAAAATTGAAAAAATGATAATTCATTAACTAATTAAGATATTAATTTGGTTTTTCATATGTCTGAAGCACAGGTCATTTGTTTTTACATAAAAAAAAAAACAGTAGATAAATATTTCGAGGGATTACAAAAATATATCTACTTAACTGCGCATCGATTTTCGTTATAAATTTAGATCTGAAAATTGACACTGTTTATGAATTAATTACTCATTAATTTTAAACACTATTTTGTTGAAAGTCTATACTTTGGGGTTCTGAAGTATGAGGAACATGATGCAGTACCTAGTTTCTTAAACATTTAATGTTGAGAATTACCTCCCCACGCACACCCTTGGCCACGCTGCCGACAATCGCCCACACTGTGTGGCGCATAAAGTAAATATTTCAAGTTTAGAAAAGCCTGAAAATTTGGAATGGAATTTAAATTTTCAGGCCTTTCTAAGCTCAAAATATTTACTTCATGCTTAATCAGGAAATAGAATCACTCGTTAAAAGTAAAGTCATTAAAAGCTATTAATTTTCTATAACCCGACACCATATGGTAAAAGGGAATACTGATTATACTCATTATATATATAATTTTCTATGTATTTAATGACCTTTACCCCTTAAAACAACTATATTGTGATAAATTGATTGTGAGTTACGTGCAGATCAAATTAATTTAACGAATGAAGCACTAATAAAAAGTGTGAAGAACGGTTATTAGTGCTTCATTCGTTAAATTAACTATATTGTGATTTACCGGTAAATTATCCGTTAACCGGTTTAAGGTTTTCTTGGCAAATCATCGGTATTTTAAAAGGTCAGAAAATTTCCAATCCCTAGTAATTACGTTCTTCATTTTATTTGATTTATTTTATTTAATAGAGATTAATATGAGAACGATTTAAAAGTGAAAGTCATTAAGTACTTGTAAAACGAACAGAACTTAATGAACTGTACCTCAAGATCAATGACATTCTGTAACATACAAAGAAATATTTACTAATTAAGAGACACATACATTATTTTTCGCAATACAATTATGGCGAATGCGCCGGGTAGAGCTTTTTGAGAAACCACAAATGGCGTGTTTTGCATGTTATAAATGCTGTGAAGAATTATTATAAGAGATATTGAGCTTCATTTTTTGTGAAAACTCTAAAAAAAATCACCAATTTAGAAAATCAACTGACTTTTTAGTTGATTAATTTGTACGGAAGAAAACAGAAAAATGTTTAATATAATAACACTAATTACTTTTTTGTATTCATTTTATTATTTTTAAAGTGACTAGTTTTGACTCTTCAGCGAGCAAACATTTAAAACATTTTTAAGTTTAAATATTTTGTGGTGTGTACGGTTACTTTGTAATACATTTTAACCATTTAATTATTAGTCGAAACTAGTCACCATAAAAATAAAAAAGAGAATACAGAAAAATAATTAGTATTAACTTTTTTGTATTAACTTTTTTATCATTAAGGTGACAAGTTTCGACTCGGCAGCGAGCCATTATCAAACCAATTACTTGAAATTAACATTAAAGTTCTTCTATATACAGGGCTATTCAAAATAAAGGAACAGATTTCAAACATCTATTTCTTCCAAACGACAAAAGATAGAAACTCAATTCCAACGTTCCTTAAAGGAGAAAAGTTCAAATTTTATGAATTCATATGACCACCATGTGTTACACGACAAATATCAAAATGGTGGCTAATTTCAGTCTAGTCATTTATTAGCGGAATTCCCGGATTGGACTTTGCTTTATAAATCTCTAATGACTTCAGAAGGTTAATTTTATAACCCTTTTCAGCGAAAATGAACCTGGGGTCATTAGAGATTCATTAAGCAAAATCTCAATCCGGGAATTCCGCTAATAAACGACCAGACTAAATGCTCTGTTCGCGCTGGACAATATTTAGACTTCTATAAACTTAAAATTTTCTTCTTCATAAACATGATTAAACAATCAGGGAGTGAATACACGCGTTACAAAAATAAACACATAAAAAAATATAAACAAATCTATTACACTATAACCACCCATTCTAATCTACTAATGCCCATAGAATAAGAAAACATATAACATTCTTAATCTAACCCCACAATTCTTCCCGAGAGAAAATGTGCAGAGAGAGATAACCTCCACAGTTCCCCCAGTTATATTTCGCGAATGCTCTCCCGTATTACCGACGGCAAATGTTCCGTGACTAACGATTAAAATAAGAACGCGAAAAGCCGATCTGAGTTATCCCAGTAGCTGGCCGCCGTCGCCGAGAAAGAAAAATCGACGAAATTAAAGTACACAGAGCGTAACGATAACATACTGGAGACGAAAGCCGTTTGGCAAAGCCGGGAGACGACATTACATCTTATCTCTTCTCGCTAAATAAAAGTAAAGTTTAGATAAATACAGAGATAAGCGAACGGCGGGGGCTCCGGATCACTTCGAGTGTCTACGAATTGATTAAAACGACGCCCTCGAATGCTGGGGTTAAGACCCTTTATTGCGCAATGATCTCTCGCAAACTTTTCTTTGATTATAAGAATCGTTTCGAAATTATCTTAATCTTATTAAAATATCCATTCGGGTACAATCTTGAAGATAGATGAAGAAAACAACAAATCAAGCATAGAGGGATTTTTTTTTTCAAGTATACATATCTTGAATCATATGTACCAGTTTTTGATAAATTTCTTTAACTTTTTGTCAAGTACCAGGTCTCCAAATATGAAACCGGAATTTTTATTAGAAAATACACATTTATTGTATGAAAATGGTACAAAATATTTATTCAAAGTACTTCCCATCGCTAGCTATACATTTTTCCAATCTCTCTGCCAATTTGTGGATGCCATGCCAAAAAAAATGTTGATCGTTTAAGGCAAACTAATCATTGAGCCATCTTTGTGGATTTTTGTCCAGCAAGTGATGCTCAGCAAGTGCGTGTCCTACCGATGCAAATAAGCAGTCATCGAATAAAGCCAAGTCTGGTGAGTAAGCCGCATGCCGAAGTATTTCATCGCCAGTCAAAATTCGATAAGGAAATGATTTTCTTTTGTACCTGGTGAGCAGTATTTCATAGGTGGTTTTACGGTTTTCCTGCCGTCTTTCATGTGGAACCCATCTTTCTACCTTCTGGATCTTTCTTATGGCTTTCAAACGTATGGAGGCGACTTCTCGTGTCACATTTAACTGATACGCAAGTTGTTGGTGCGTTTGAGTATCATCCTCATCCAACAATGCTTGCAATACGGCGTCTTCAAACTTTCTCGGTGGTCTTCCACGTTCTTGGTTTCTCACGTGAAAATCGCCACTTATGAATATTTTAAATCACCCAAAGCACTGCGATTTACCAAGAGCATGCTCATCGTAAATTTCGTCAAGCACACGATGCGATTCTGCAGCAGTTTTCTTCGAATGGTAACCGAAAATTAATGCTGTCGGCGAATCATAATTTTTAGGCTCAAAAACAGTCACCTTCAACGCTATGAAAACATATGTATTTGTATCAAATTTATATTCTTGGGAGTTAAAAGTCACAAAACACAAGAATAACGGATCAATAACGCGACAGTCACTATATTGACAACTAGACCCATTTATAAGCAAATTCCGGTTTCATATTTACAGACCTGGTACATCTCCAAGGAGCAAGGTCACAATTCATATACAGGGAATTTTTCTTTGAAGTATACATATGCATACGCTGTAAACTTTCGTTCTTTTTATAAGAGTTCAATTTGAATCTTTAAACGAGTGTTTTCCACTCCCAGACTAAGCATGAAGTAAAATTTCGAGTTTAGAAAAGCCCCGTGAAAATTTGTCGAGGGTCGCGCAGCGACCCGAGACAAATTTTCTGGGCTTTTCTAAACTCGAAATTTTACTTCATGCGCCACGCGTATAAAACACTGATTTCAAGTGAGGTTCAAATACACATAAATGTCACAGTATTTTAGTGTTTTACACGCGTGGCGCATGAAGTAAAATTTCGAGTTTAGAAAAGCCCAGAAAATTTGTCTCGGGTCGCTGCGCGACCCTCGACATATTTTCACGGGGCTTTTCTAAACTCGAAATTTTACTTCATGCTTAGTCTGGGAGTGGAATTTACTCGTTTAAAGTTTCAAATTGAACTTTTTTAAAAACCAACGATTATCTAAATATTTAAAGAAAATAATCTGAATCTAGAATACGTATACATTAAATAAAAAAACTCCCTGTATATACTCATATGGAATATCAAACTAAAATCATTAATGATAAAGGCATCTGTTTCGTTATACAGTTGTCTATATGTCGATACAAATTATAATCGTGAATATTTATCCACTTGTGTCTACTGTCATTTAATACCCATTCAATCATTCGCAAGGCGCTATTTAAACAAACAAACAACGCGCTCCGCACTCATCATTTTTATTATTTGTTGTGATAAATTTCGGCAGGCACTATAAACCAATACATAGTCAAAACTACTTTTTGTAATTTTGCTATTTCTGCGCCATCTCGTAACCCAAAAACACACAACCAGCAAAAATTGGCACTCCTAATTAGTAAATGTTAATGTATACTTGTAGAATTAATTACTCCATTTTTATGTTATTTATTTTACTTTCTCGCAGCGACCCGAGACAAATTTTCTGGGCTTTTCTAAACTCGAAATTTTACTTCATGCGCCACGCGTGTAAAACACTAAAATACTGTGACATTTATGTGTATTTGAACCTCACTTGAAATCAGTGTTTTATACGCGTGGCGCATGAAGTAAAATTTCGAGTTATGATTTTTGTAAAAAAGGCATTGCCGTAAATAAATATTATTATTATTAGTAAATATTATTATTGTTATTAAATATTATTATTATTATTATTAAATATTATTATTATTATTATTAAATATTATTATGAAAATCATTCGGGTTCTAAAAACTCCAATAATCTTTCTCAATTTTCCTATGAACTCAAAACACTATTGTTAAAACAAACCCCTATTGCGCTCGGTATAATTACGCGTTATTGTACGTCCCTTTTGTTACAGCAGATAATCTTTTTTCGGGTATGCGGGGAGGGCGTGTTTGTTTTCGCTTTGGGCAGGGCCGTTAAAATGGCGAAATACGTATGATAGAGATAACATCGTCGTCGGCGGGACAAAATATTCAACGAGGCTTAAACCGGAATGAATCCCAAACGGGATCTGAATCGAAACGCTCCGTATATCCAGATAATTGGATCGCTGTAAAGCCTCGGATCAAGTCAGCTAGATAACTAACCCGCCGGCACTATGAAAACTGGTTAGAATGTGAGGGTTGTTTCAGGGGGGTTCCCTGTCGGATCACAATCTGGAGGGTCGCCCCGCGGAAATGATACCAGTATATTTCAGTCGTCGGCGGTCCGAAAACAATCCACGATCCTGGGGATAAAGAGGGCCTGGGGTTATTAGTGCAGGTGGGAGCGAGAGGGAGGGATGATGAGTTGTTCATTTGGCGAAGTGCGGGGCATATCGCAATGCGGCCAGGGTATATACCCAGGCAATTCAAACGGCCATTATCACCTGAATTATGGGCAAGCGTCGACAGAGTTGTTCCATTGGAAATCCCATCAATCTACATGGATTACCTATTGTTTGCTTTTTCTTGAAAGGGTGGGTTTCATTAGTTCTCCTTCTTGAAAAGGGTGCAACAAGTAGATGTAAAAATCTTTATATAATTACCGCAATCACGGTCGGGATAAACACTTTGTCTTTATGATCAACTCGTAACATAATCATAGAACGGCGCTTCGAGTCGGGCTGGAGGATCGGATTCGTAATATAGGGGGGAGCGTAATCGAACATAGGCGCTGGGGAAAATTGGGAAACGAACGGGGGCCTTGATTACCACCCCCGATTCACCTGCGATCCCAGCCGAAATCCGCACGCCGCCCCCGGTGTTTTCTGCGAAAAGTCCGCTCTACGCTCGTGGAGCCGAGCATAGTACTCAACGCAACGACCATTGTAAGAGCCGGAATGGGTCTTTCCCGAGACCGGAATGGGCAATGCGCTCGTGAATGGCCCCATCTCCTCGCAAGTAGCGCTCCTAGTGCCCCATTGAATATTTAGTCTCGTTATTGAAAACACGATACCCTCCCAGCACGCCCCGCAATGTTATTCATACACTCCCGCCATTTCCCCGCTTTTGACGACGTCGTAAACCACTCGCGAAGCGAACTTAACGGCCATTCAAAGAGGCTCAGATGCGATTTTAATGCTCTACCCATATTTTATAAATAAATACATAAGAATTATTCATATTTACATACATTTTACAAAATAAACATTAAATTAATTCTATATTGAATTTTATACGATAACAATTTATTTTGATACAAGAAATGTTTTTTTTAGGTATACTAGGGATGTCCGATATATACGAGGGGTGATAAAAAAAGTAAGGTTACAAATCCTGCAATGATAGATGTACATTTTGTAAACTTACTTTTTGATCGCCCCTCGTATATATCATACATCCTTAGTATACTTAAAAGAAACATTTCTAGTATCAAAATAAATTGTTATTGTATCAATATTCTTGAGGATCGATGTTTTCATGCAACAAAACCGATTTTATTTTCCGATAAATCGCCAGTATATATATCATCTGGTCGGTATCGGTTCATATTAGGCAATTCATTGTATTATTTATTTAATTGATCATTCAATGATAATGACTTAATAACTCTTGCATCGGTTATTTATAAAAAAACACATACTATGTTATAAATATTATACTTGTACAATTTTAGGATAGAAATGAAACACAGTTCATATAAAGTGGAAATCTACGTCCACATAAAACTAGTGAAGTAGTATGTACAGGTTATTTGTTAACATTATATATTAAGTAATTACGAGGGCTATTAAAACCAAATACCGATTTGTGAAATTCACAAGCAAGAAGTTGCTGATGCCGCGTTGCATGTCTGGGGATAAAAAATGATAAAGATGACAATACATCCAAGCAATCGATTAGATTGTTAAATAAGCGATAAGCAAAACAAAGCGAAGAATAAATTCTTCGTTTATATAGAGGAAGGATATCAAGATATTTGAGCAGCATATCAAAATTGTCATAATATAAATGACAACGAGAACAAATAAGATTAACCATTTTCTTTTGGACGTGCTCAATGCTATTGATATGACATTTGTAATTAGGGGACCATACGATGGAGCAATAATCAAGGATAGGTCTAACGAATGATTTGTATAATGTTATAAATGTTCCGATGGATGTGAAGTGTATTGACAGTCGTTTTATAAAGCCAATTAATTGCAATGCTTTTGCCAAAATTACATTTATATGACTTGTGAATTGGAGCTTACTGTCAAAAAATACACCTGTCTCTGATTATATCAACTCTCTCTAAGATATGACTGTTCGGAGAGTAATCAAAACGCCACAGTATACTTTTTTTCTTTGAGAAACGCATAAATTTACACTTATTTATATTTAAGTTAAGATCATTGTCATCACACCATCGCATGATCCTATTTAAGCCAGTTTGGATTATGTTGCAGTCTTCCAAACACCTAATGGTTTTAAATATTTCCATGTCGTCAGCATAAAGTAGAATATTGGAGCTAATGTTGCTGCCAATATCATTAATAAAAATAAGAAAGAGTAAGGGACCCAAATGCGAGCCTTGTGGTACCCCAGATGTTGCATTAATTATAAGATCCGACATGGTACCATTGAATCTAACAACCAACTGTCTATTGCAAATAAATGATTTTATCCACTCAAGCATGCATCCATCAACACCATAAGATCTAAGTTTATGCAAAAGTCTTGCGTGACTTACCCTATCGAATGCCTTGGAGAAATCGGTATAGACTGTATCTACCATATCGCCTTTCTCCAATGCACAAGATATATAACTAGTGTATATGAATAAATTTGTTTCTGTTGATCTAGATGGAAAGAAACCATGTTGTTGATTAGTTATTAAAGGTTTAAAAAGCAACATCATATGCTTTGAAACAATTTTATCAAACAGTTTTGGGATGCATGATTGAATGGCTATTGGGCGGTAGTTGTGAATATCAGATTTAATTCCCGATTTAAAAACAGGGGTCACGTAGCAATTTCTCCACAAGGACGGAAATTTCCCATTTTGAATGGATTTATTAAATAAGATTGCTAGTGGTAAGGAGAAGGCACTAGAACTGTTTTTAATTATAGAAGGAGGAATTCCATCGGGACCAGGAGAACTACTTGTCTTAATATCAGAGCAAGAATCCAAGATATCTGATTCATTGATAGTAAGCTTATTAAAATTTATGCCAACGTTAGGGACAAATTCCGGACCAGTGACGAAATTATTGGAATGTGACTCTTGAAAATAGGATGCAAATAGATTTGCTATTTCTTTATTTGAACTAGCAGTAATTGATTCATTATACATTTTAGATGGGAAACAAGTGGTGCTATCACGTTTGGACTTGCAATACTTCCAAAACTCATTTATATTACACAATATTTTGTTTTCTATATCACATATATAATTTATATGGTCACTGTGAATTAAAGATTTACATTGTGATCTTAATTGGGAGAAATGATTGTAGTCATTAAGTCTACCAGAAAATTTAAATTTTTTATGAGCTTTGCGTTTATCCCTAATTAACTTAATCAATTCTAGAGAAAACCATTTAGGAAACTGAGATTTCAGATTTTTCCGCACCGGTACGTGTTTATACAGAATAGAATAATGAGCACAATTTTCAACATACGAATACGCAACTAACATTTATTTTAAGCTTATTTTTTTCCTAAAAGCTTCATCTTAAAAGAAACATTATTCGTTTAGTAAATTTAATTTAAAATGTAAATTGCATTTTTTCTTAATTTAGCTGAGACGCGCTTGAAATTTCTTGCGAATATTGGTGTTTTAATGATATTTATTGAACCTCCCATTTTATACAAAATTATCCATCAACTCTAATAAAAAAAAAACTGCAAACAGAGTTGTTTTTCTTTGTGAAAAGCTATTGGAAAAGAATATCGACCTAGATATAAAAAGGGCAAACGTCCGCCAGCGAAGGGTTGCTCGAAAGTCCCTGGAAAAAGTGCGGTCGTGGGCGCGCCCCGGGTTGTTGGAGGGGCCTCTCCGAAAGAGAGCGTGACAGCCGGCCATTACTTCTTGTAACGGGCAGAATTATGGGCTTGGAGCGCGCAGCGGGGAACCATTAACAAAATTACCGAAGAAGCGACCAATGGGGGCAAACTAAGATTTAGACTCGGAGGAATTGATTACCGGGCTCAGGTGCGACCGCCGCTTCGGAAACTATACGGAGAACAAGCTGTCAGCGGGGATGGATGTGATGTATGGAGATTGGCTCGGGGCCCTTAATCGGTTTATTGTGTGCGCCCGTTAATTTATACCCCCGATGAGGGACGACGTTCACGTTTTCATTTCTCCCGTGCGGGTTTAATTAGTAAGGGTGGCGGTTATTTATGCCAAATTTATGCTATCTCTGGTTACGTTAATTAGTGCTCTCAAATGAAATATTGTCTTTTATTAAATTGTCTCTCCAGAATTAAACATCAAACAAAGAAAATAATACCCCCAAAATCGTCCCTATTGTCTACAGTGTAATACATGTTTCGTTATCCGTTTTTATTTTAAGTTCCCAAGAATGCGACTATTACGAAGTTTATAAGTTTTTTCATTGACCCCCCACTTACCGTCAAAGACTCAACCCTATAAAGGAGGACCGAAAACCTCCTTTATAGGGTTGAATCTTGGACGGTAAGTGGGGGTCAATGAAAAGACTTATCGCGTTCAAGATGTGGTGTTACGAAAGGATATTGCAAATATCCTAATCTGACCATTTTCCCAACACAGAAGTGCTTCAGAAAATGTACAAAGAATTCGAAATACCCATCAGGGTAAAACAATGTAAACTGAAATACATCTCAAGAAATGTATGCAGATTCGATTTATTGCAACTCATCCTATAAGGCATCTTGGCGACCAATATGGCTAATTTGATTTTGCTAGCTGTAGCCCTAAACAGTTTCGTGGACCTCAACGAAAACCATTGCCTCAGGTTCTGGAGCCAGAAATTTCTTCTTCTCTCAAAGTCTCTCTTTTCCCATATATTTTGTATGGGAGAAGAGACCCTGGGAGGAGAAGACATTTCTGGCTCCAGAACCCGAGGCAATGATGCTTTTCATTCAGGTCCACGAGACTTTTTAGGGCTACAGCTAGCTAAGTCAAAATAACTATATATTGGTGGCCAACATTTGATCCTGATAGACAATCCAAGAAGAAAAAGACAATAATAATCCAGAGGTGTTTATAACCGTATTTTTTTGAGTTGACGTGAAGTGATTATTACACTAATAAAGACTGTTATTCCTTACTTCCCTTTTTATTTATTTATTTTTATTTATTTATTTCAATCAACGGACGAATCCAGTTACAGATTGATTAAAAGATATGAGACAATATAAAATATAGATTGACACTAAACAGTAAAGGAAAAAACAGTATACGCAAAATACAATACAATATGAGCGCAAATTATTCGAAATACTCAACAATCAAGTCGAAGAACGCCTTAGAAGATATGCAATTAAAAATGTTAATATCCGGATGAAGTGATAACACATTATTATATAATGAACACATTGAATACACTGGTGACTTGAGCATAATATTTGTATTTGGGATTGATAACTGGAAAAGACGTTTGTTCCTTATATTAACAGGCACATTAATATTAATTCGTGCAAGTAGGTCAGAGCAATCCATACGATTGTTGAGTATTTTATACAAGGTGGTCACTGCATGCTTTTTAAAGTGAAGTAAGAAAGTGAAGTAAGGAATAACAGTCTTTATTAGTGTCAGAGGTGTTTAACCTGTCGATCACTCGACTATTTTTGGTCAATCGCCAACTAATATTAACCTCCGACTAAATTTTGTGAAAATTATTTATTTTATTATGATTAGTGAAAGTTGTTGTTTAATCTGCAATTTGACTGTTGTTATTCCTAAAAAAGCAACATTGTGCGAAAAGTTCGATCGTTGCAGATACACACAATTTCGTTGAGTTTAAAGAAAGTAAATTCTGTCTAACAAAACACGTGTACTAAATTAGTTAACAAACTAGTATCAGTAACTATTGCTTCGTTAATCCCTCGAATCACGATTTAAAATAACATTTAGCTGGGAAATTCTGTCCAACACAACACGTGTACTAAATTAGTTAACAAACCGGTATCAGTAACTATTGCTTCGCTAATCCTTTGACCCACTATTTAAAATTAAATTTAAGAAACATGCGGGCATTAACCCATTAAGCGCCATTGATGCATACACGCAACATTATTAATTTTTTAATAACATTACTAAATAATATTGATAATGAAGGTTTAAATTAAATTACACTTGGTTTGTTTCACAATTTTTTACTTTACTATTTACTCGACTAGTTTTGCGTTTTACAGCATTATCAGGATAATGCTGTAAAACGCGAAACTAGTCGACTAAATAGTAAAGTAAAAAATTGTGAAACAAACCAAGTGTAATTTAATTTAAACCTTCATTATCAATATTTAAAAATGTTTCACCAAGTGATAAGTGAGAAAATTATTCAAGAAAAATTACTAAATAAGTTAATTTTATATATTATATTATTTGACTTGACTTAAAAATGTTTGAGAAAAATTGTAAATTTTTTGTTATTTAAATATTTCGATTGTTACTCATTTAAAAAAAAAAATGTTAATGTATATTTCTAGCTTTACAATACTTCAGTGTCTTATACGCGTGGCGCATGAAGTAAAATTTCGAGTTTAGAAAAGCCTGAAAATTTGGTTTGGCCGCTCCGCTTCGCGGAGCGACCAAACCAAATTTTTAGGCTTTTCTAAACTCGAAATTTTACTTCATGCTTAATCTGGGAGTGGAAAACCCTTGTTAAAAAATTGTTAAAACATTAAATGACAACACCGAAACTTATAAAAAAATGAACAAGATAATCAACGAAACTCATAAAGATTATGAAAATAACTATAGTTTGTCCGTTTTCCATTTTCTTTAAGAAATCAGTGTTGTCATTAAAGGTTCTAATAGTTGTTGTCGAACAAGTGTTTTCCACTCCCAGGTTAAGCATGAAGTAAAATTTCGAGTTTAGAAAAGCCTGAAAATTTGGTTTGGTCGCGTAGTGCGAAGCACGGAGCGACCAAACCAAATTTTCAGGCTTTTCTAAACTCGAAATTTTACTTCATGCGCCACGCGTATAAGACGCTGATTTCAAGTAAAGTTCGCTTGTTTACAATATTTCAGTGTATTTAGTGTTAATACGCGTGGCGCATAAAGTAAAATTTCGAGTTTAGAAAAGCCTGAAAATTTGGTTTGGCCGCTCCGCGCTTCGCGCTACGCGACCAAACCAAATTTTCAGGCTTTTCTAAACTCGAAATTTTACTTCATGCTTAGTCTGGGAGTGGAAACACTCGTTCTAAACTTAATATTGCACGTTTTTACATAATATCGACGAATGCCTGAAAATTTACAGCGTATACCTTATGTATATTCAACAAAAAAATCACAATATGTAATACAATAAGTCATTCATAGAAATCATAAAAAAAAGTGCAGAATTTTACCTAAAATCAACTTCTAAAGGTAACTCTATAATTGCTCGGCAGTTAATGGGTTAAGTATACTTTTACATATTCGAAAACAAACTGCTTAAGATGTTCGCATTAATAAAAATAAATATTTGTAAAATTAATTAACATGAGATCAAACAGAACCCGAAGTATATTATAACTTCACTTTAAATCAGTGTTGTCTACGCGTGGCGCATGAAGTAACATTTCGAGTTTAAAAAAGCCTGAAGCGTAGCGCTACGCGGCCAAACCAAATTTTCAGCCTTTTCTAAACTCTAAATTTTACTTCATGCTTAATCTTCGATTGGAAACTATAAAATGCATACGCGGATTCAGGATATGTATAATTGAAAGAATAATTTTCCGTATGTTTATGTCTGCAGCCCCACTAATAAAAATGCACACGTGGCGCCACTGGTAGAAACACTTGTTACAAGTTTCAAAATGATCGAATTTATAAAAATTTTGATTGAACGAATTTATATTCGATACTTTTTTGATGGAGACAGATTTTCACAGTTAAGTTTTAACTTTGAAAATGATCGTAACGGATTGACACACGTGTCAGGCAACTAATAATAAAAAATAAAACAACGCAGTTGGGAGGGTTTCACTTTTATTGAACACTGCAACATGTTTCACCACACAGTGGTTTCATCAGGCAGATGAAATAATGACATTATTTCATCTGCCTGATGAAGCCACTGTGTGGTGAAACATGTTGCAGTGTTCAACAATAAAAGTAAAACCCTCCCAACTGCGTTGTTTTATTTCAAATAGTATTATGGAGTTTCATCAAGTATCCGCCTCATCAATTAAATATTTAAAAAAAAAATAATAATAAAAACATGGAATAATACAAGTGTCTAACTTTACCCAATGTGAACGAATTTATTTAATTTATACGTATAATTAATTATGAATGGTTATTATAATAATTTATTTGTTTGCGTTAGTTGCATGCGTGTGCATTCCGCCGATTTTAATGTGTGTTCGAAATTAATATAAATTAATAAACACAGATAGTGTAATGTCCGCGAGGCCATTTCAACAACGCATAACCCGTCATCAAAACCCCTGGTTTACGATCCCAATAGCTCATACGTAATCCGGCAGAAGCCATTACACTAAATCCGAATCCAATCCCCAGTTATAGTCTCGCCTATTAAACAGATCAATATAGCTGTTACGTCACGCGCTGCCAGACGGGTCGCCGCTGCAGCGGAATGCAAACACCCCCCGCTGAAAAAAAACCCACCCCCTTCACACACACATACATGAGCGCGCGCGCCCGGAAAAAAAAATAACGCCGAAATTCCCATCAGCAATAACTACAACTTAAATAAATACGCAATAAAGGAGTTCCTTTCTGTGCGAGCGGAATGGGGGGCGGTGGGCCGGAGGGGCGGGCGCTTCCCCCCACACCGCGCGTTTTTGAATACGGGCTCCGGCGTCGACTTTTATGGGCCGTTACGGAGAATTATGTAGATTAAAAGTTGCAACTGTAATTGCGATTTAAAGCCGGAATGGAGCGCGCCCTTCCCCCCAGAATGTTCGAAAGCGCCCCTGCCCTTTTCCCCCCCTAGCCGAAACGGCGCAGCGTTGCGCGGCAGGTACGCGTGAATTTTTTAAATTTGCATTTCGCGGTGCACGCGCTGCTTAATTAATAGCCATAGGAGGTAAATGAAAAGAAGAAAAAACTACTGTGGAATTGTTGGACAATAAAAATTAAAAAATAGAGTGAGTGAGTCAAAATGTGTTTTTACACAATTTTAGCATCAGTATGAAAAGTTCATTGAAAGGAAAAAGCTCTTGTGAGAATAGAGAATTAGCATCATGTACAGGATGCGGCCAAGCTACATTTTTGGGCTTTTCTAAACTCGGAATTTTACTTTATGCTTGATCAAGGATTGGCAAACACTCGTTTTAGTATCAAATTGCCAAACATAACCTAGCAAATCGTGAATCAATCTAACCTAGAAACAAGTATACAAGGTGGCCAGAAAAGGTGTGATAATCTTCAGGTAGTGTGATTCGTAGATTAATTTTGGATAACAAATCTAAATAAAAAAATATTGTATTCTTCCTCGTAACATCTCACGAGGTCGTTAAAATATTAAACGTATCTCTGGAAATTAGTGTTATATTTTCTATTATTTTGGAAAAAATCAATAGAACTTACAATCAATTACACATTTGTAAAATTTAAATGACATAGGTGATAAATAAATTGGAAACTTTAACAGATTAATAACTTCTTCAGAAGCTTGTAAATAAAACACTTTTTACTTTGTTTAACCACTGGATCTTACATTTATTTGTGTGACTAGTTTCGACTATCTAGTAGTCATTCTCAAACTAAAGTAAATACAAATTACAAATTACAAATTTACTTTAGTTTGAGAATGACTACTAGATAGTCGAAACTAGTCACACAATTAAATGTAAGATCCAGTGGTTAAACAAAGTAAAAAGTGTTTTATTTACAAGTGTATTTAAGATGTACCACAAAGTGAACGCCTACAACACCAAACAATTCTTCAGAAGCATTTTTTTAATAAAAATTGACCTGGCAACTATGTATTTTCATATGTAACCTTATTAAATTTCACTTGACTTTAATATATACTTGTCATAATTTATTTGTGTAAGTTTGTATAAGTTAATCATACTTTTTAAAGATGTACACATTCAACCAGTATGCAGATATGTACATGATATTTGGATTCTGCAATGGTAATGCAACTAGTGCCAAAGATGAGTACCAAAGAAGATATCCAAATCGCCAACAGCCCTGCGTAAATACGTTTAGAAAATTAGACCAAAGGCTACGTACTTTTGGGTCGTTCGTTTATAATAACATAGATGGAGGGAGACCTAGGGAACGTCGCACTGTTCACCTAGAAGAACAGATATTGAATGCAGTTCAAGAAGATCCCAATATTAGTACGAGACAAATAGCTCAACAGTTAAATGTCCCCAGTAAAACAACAGTCCATGCAGTATTGAAAGAAAATCGAATGCGTCCATTTCATGCAAGAAAAGTTCAACCACTGTATGAAAATGATAACGAGCGTAGACGTATGTTTTGTGACAGTCACAGTACAAAATAAAAAGTGAATACAAAAAAGTAATCAGTGTTAATTATTTAAATATTTACAATGTATCACAAAGTAACCGCCTCCACCACAAGATATTTTGTGACAGGATTTTAGATCAAATTCGGGAAGAACCAAATTTTTTATTTAAAATTCTTTGGAGTGATGACATTCACTAGAGATGGGGTATTTAATTGTCATAATTATCACTTTTGGGCAGAAGAAAATCCTCGGGCGGTTAGAGAAATGGGACATCAAAGGAAATTTTCAGTTAACGTCTGGCTTGATATTCTATATTTACGTGTAATTGGGCCTTTTTTATTCATGAAAGATTAAATGCCTTAAATTATGTAAATATTTTAGAAGAAGTTTTGGAGAATGTTCCACTAAATTTAGTAAACAACATGCTGTACATGCATGATGGTGCACCACCTCATACAGCAAGAATTTCAAGAGAATGGTTGGACGAACATTTACCAAATAGATGGATTGGGCGCAATGGACCCATACTATGGCCAGTAAGGTCGCCGGATATGAATCCACTTAATTTTTTCGTTTGGGGATTTTTAAAAGAAAAGGTGTATGCAACACCTCCAGTGGACAATGTAGACGTCATGAATAGAATTCGTGTTGCAGTGGAATTAATTACTGAAGAGATGTTGCTCCGAGTAATTAATTCTATCCCACGACGGCTCCAGATCTGCTTAGAAACGGATGGTTATCAATTTGAACATTTACTTTAATCTTTCATTTTTGATGTATACTTCAAATATTAATTTTTGTAGATTTGTTAAATTTATGATTATTATTAAATTAAACACTTGTTTGATCTATTGTTGCCAAATTTACGTTTCTTTAAATTGGCTCGTGAGGAGTTATAAGCCACAATACAATATTTTTTTACTTAAATTTTCTGCTTGAAATTAATCAATGAATCTCTACCTGAAGATTATCACACCTTTTCTGGCCACCTTGTATATGTAAGATGTAAGATAATTTTACAAATCTGGATAGTGTAAGGTTATATGACAGACTAACCTAATCCTAGCTGGGCTATTGATCTAAGAAATTGGTGACTTAACGTAATCTGAAAATAGTTTGATTTTAGTTTAGATAAAACACTTATTTCTTTCAAACACTTTAAGACGAAGAATGATTATTCCTCGCCTGAAGAAGGCACAGTGTGGCGAAACAATTGTCGCGAGTACAATAAAGTGTTCTATTAAAAGTAAAATTAAAGTGAAAATGAACTTTCAACTATTCACTACCTCAACAATTAAGTTACTGAAAAAAGTTATTATACAAAACTATTTTCTAAAAAAAAAAAATTTATAAATGTAAGCAAAAAATCGTAATGAATATAATATAATTTAAGATAGTAAAAAGATAATAAAAAAAAACGTTTTAAATAAATTAAACGTTTAAAACACGTTTTAAACAAATTTAAGATTTAAAACGTGTTTAAAACAAAACCGTTTAAAACGCGACGGCTGTTTTTAAACATGTTTAAAGCACTGTTTTTAAACAAAGTGTTTTAAACATAACAACCCTGTATCTTCAGCAAGTTTCTCATCTTTCACGTGGTGAAACATATTTAACTATAATATATAAAATTACGAAAAAACTATTCGTGAAAATGCAAACAGTGTCTTAATTAATAAGACAATTTAAGACGATAAATATCCATTGAAACAACTACTTCCCGTGCAAATACACCTCCGGATATTGAATTATACAATGAAATATTTAAAATCTTATTTAATTTGATTTGTTACAACGCTCTATTAAAGTATATGTAACGTTTAGGTCAAATTCTCTTCAAACCAACTAACAATACAATTTAAAATGAAAGGAGAGATAGCAACAAATTAGAAGTGAAAGGACTTGGATTAAAACTAATGTCTTAGGCCATCTATAGACGCGTTTCGAGATTTATCTCTCTTCAGTATAGCTTTGCTTATGCTTCTAATTTGTTGCTATCTCTCCTTTCATTTTAAATTGTATTGTTAGTTGGTTTGAAGAGAATTTGACCTAAACGTTACATATAATAATAATAATAATAATAATAATAATAATAATAATAATAATAATAATAATAGCCTTTATTGTCCAACAGGATTTCCTACTTACAGGACAATATAATAGAAGGTATATATACTTTAATAGAGCGTTGTAACAAATCAAATTAAATAAGATTTTAAATATTTCATTGTATAATTCAATATCCGGAGGTGTATTTTGCATGGGAAGTAGTTGTTTCAATGAATATTTATCGTCTTAAATTGTCTTATTAATTAAGACACTGTTTGCATTTTCACGAATAGTTTTTTCGTAATTTTATATATTATGTTTAAAGTATGCAAACTATAAGAAGCGTAAGCTTATTTTCTCGAATTCAAATAGTTTTGAATTTGAATTTATCTTGTTTGATATTTAACTATGATTTAAAAAGGAAAACACTTGATTAAATTTCACTAATATTAGTGAAATTTAACCAAGTGTTTTCCTTTTTAAATCGTAACAACCCTGGTTATTAGACCCTGTCTGTTGATTGAATAAAATAGAAATAAAAAAGTCTTTAAAACTACGTTGATTAATTAAAAGCAAAGTATGAACCCTTACGCGCTTGAATTCATGTATTTACGAGGGTGTCGTGTCCATAAAGTGCATTTTATCGGGCCATAATTGATAAGTGAGGATATTTTATAGCACCACTAATTGCGCGATTTTAATTTTTTTAAGAGCGCATTCGGGATTTCCGGCGTTCTCCGTATCATGATCTTAAAACATAAAATAGCGCATGAGCACATCATTGTATTTGTTTTACGGTACGGCGCCGACGGCAGCGGCGTCGCCTTCCGTCCTTGTCCCACTCGGGGGCGGCGAGGGCGCCGAAGGGTGCAGGACGGTGGCACGTTTAGGAAAAAAAACCCAAGATGGAAAACGCTTTTATTGATTTCAGTAGCGCTTAACCGAAGTGGCGGATAGAATGTGAGGGAGTTGTCGCGGAGCGGAAATTGTAAGGTTACAGTCGTGGGTATGGGTGGTGGAATGGCCGCGTTGTATGGGAGGTGGGAGCTGATGGTGTGGGAGTGTGGGTGGTGCTTCTGAAGCCGCTTCTTCGGGACCGGTTAAGAACTAAGAGCTAAGTCGAGGTTTATGTGTCGTACATGTTGAAAAACTATTTACATAAAATACTAGTATAATTTAAAATAGTTCTTATCACTAATTTAAACATAGGGATTTTTTTCTTTAAAGTATATATATCCCAATGTATTTGTGCTCTATGAATGTTTAAGCATCATTCACATACAGGACATTTTTCTTTTAAATATACTATATATATATATATATATATATATATATATATATATATATATATACATATATATATATATATATATATATATATATATATATATATATATATATATATAATATATACATATATACAGTAGAACCTCGCTATACCGGGCCTCGAGATACCGTGATTCGGATATATCGGGGTCATTTTTCAGGTTTCTTTTTTTTTTAAAGATGTTAATTTTAACAATTGACTGCGTACCGCCCTGATTAGGTAAAACGTTCCGGCGTCATTATTGTATTACATAGTATGTCTTCTTATGTAGGTGGCTACTGCACATACCTGCATTAAGCCTATTTTGTTAAGGGGATTAGTAAATACTGGGTCCCTTGAATATATATACATATATATATATATATATATATATATATATATATATGTATATATACATATATATATATATGCGCGTGTGTGTATGTGACTATTATACAAATTACATATATTCGGATATACCGTGTTTTCCTTATATCGTGTTAGGTATAGCCAAAAGCCATCCCGGTATAACGAGGTTCTACTGTATATATATATATATATACATATATTACAAACCAATATAAATATATATATATATATATATATATATATATATATATATATATTGGTTTGTAAATTAAATTCACTTGCACTATGTGTGCATAAATGTGATTTTTAAATACAGCGAATTTTTCTTTCAGGTATACACATGCATACACTGTAAATTTTACGACAATCGTTGTTTCTTCAAAAGATTTTAATTGAATCTTTAAACGAGGGTTTTCCACTCCCAGACTAAGCATGAAGTAAAATTTCGAGTTTAGAAAAGCCTAAAAATTTGGATTGGCCGCGTAGCGAAGCGGAGCGGCCAATCCAAATTAGGCTTTTCTAAACTCGAAATTTTACTTCATGCGCCACACGTATAAAACACTGAAATATCGTAAAGTTTACAATATACGGTTTTAACAATCTAATATGTAGATGTGAATAAAACGTGAGTTAAATTCTGCGCTGAACAAATTGTTTAAAACAGTGATTATAGGCAACCTAATTACTCTAACGTATATTAGGTTGCCTATAATTGTTGTTGTATGTGTGTGTTTTTTAAACTTCAGTGTAAATCAGTGTTTTAAGCGTGGCGCATGAAGTAAAATTTCGAGTTTAGAAAAGCCTAATTTGTATTGGCCGCTCCGCTTCGCTGCGCGGCCAATCCAAATTCTTAGGCTTTTCTAAACTCGAAATTTTACTTCATGCTTAATCTGGGAGTGGAGAACACTCGTTAAAAGCCTCAAATAACCGCGTTGAAACAATGAATTCCCGCAAATTTGAAAAACGCTGTAATTCTCGGGATATGCATACGCAAAAGAAAAATGCCCTCTATGTGCTGTTTTAAATACGTTTTCAACGTGTTTTAAATATGTTTTTAATTGTTAATGTTTTAAACGCCATTTCAATTGAAAAAACACGTTTTGTAAAAAAGAAAACTGTTTGTTATAATTAAAATTAAAAAAAAAAACGTTTTTTTAACAACCCTGATCGCAATACATAGGCTGTACATTTTCAGGCATTTGTTGTTTTTACATTAGCGTTCAATAAACAGAGAGAGAACATTACATTCAATACAGTAACAAATAAAAACTAAACTACAATTCCTTATAATTTCAATTTTTAAACAAAAGCAAAATACGAGGGTTGCATTTTATATTTCGGGATTGGGCAACCCTAGTGCTGCAATCTGGCAACTGAGAGCTCTATCGTAAAGTTTGACATTTTTGAGGTTATACGTACTCAGAACGTTTTGACATATGAGCGTTATTTGTGTCGTTTACACTAACTTAAAAGATTTAACTCGGCCAAAGAATGGAATTAAATCGTGAACATTTTCGTGCGATTATTTTTTACAACTTTCGACGTGCATTAACTCAACAACAGTGCATGGATGAACTTAATTCAATTTTTGGCGATGAAGCTCCATGAAGGACCAGTGTCTATCGATGGTATGGTGAATTCAACCGAGGTCGTAGTTCACTCCAAAACGAATTTCGTGGAGGTCGTCCAAAATCAGTTGTTGTTCCGGAAACCATTGATGCTGTGCGCAAACAAATATTGCAAGATCGTCATGTGACCTATCGTGAGATTGAGACAACCTTAGGCATTAGTGGGACCAGCATACATTCAATATTTCATGAACATTTGACTGTCAAAAAAATTTGTTTGCGTTGGATCCCACACAATTTGTCAATCGCTCAAAAAAAGGCTTGTGTCGATTGGTGCAAAGAAATGCTCAAAGAATACGATTGCGGTGCTTCGAAATACGTCTATGATATCGTGACAGGTAATGAATCATGGATTTACGCGTATGAGCCCGAAAGTAAACAGCAGTCGACCGTATGGGTGTTTCAAGATGAGCCAAATCCAACAAAAGTTGTTCGCGCACGAAGCACTTCCAAGCAAATGGTCGCCTGTTTTTTCGGAAAAACTGGACATGTCGCAACCGTACCACTAGAACAACGCAGAACAGTCAATTCTGAGTGGTACACAACCATTTGTTTGCCAGTTGTCATCCAAGAAATCAGGATAACCAACCGCCGAAAACGGATCACTCTCCACCACGACAATGCGAGCTCTCACACATCGGCTCAAACAACTGCATTTTTGAGCACGCAAAACATCGATTTGATGAGTCATCCGCCATATAGTCCTGACTTGGCATCGAATTACTTCTTTTTATTCCCATCCGTATAAAATAAAATGAGAGGTCACCTTTTTTCGACACCTGAAGAAGCGGTTGATGCGTTCAGAATGCATGTTTTGGAGATACCTCAATCAGAGTGGCAAAAGTGCTTCGACAATTGGTTCAAACGCATGCAAAAGTGTATAGATCTTAATGGGGAATATTTTGAAAAACAATAAAGCGATTTTCAATGATAAATAATTATTTTTGTTCTCTAATCCCGAAATATAAAAGGCAACCCTCGTAGTAGTTGTGATGTTTTAAAATTTCTCGTTTCGCAACCTCAACCATTTTACATATCTATTTTTTTGTGACGACCATGGTCTAAACGCATTCAAGCTTCGCTGTCGCTGTTAGTTAGCTACAACCTGTCGCACTTTCCTTCTTCGGAGGCGGGGAACAGAGGTGCTTCCCCCAGAAGCCGCGGAGTAGTTATTGATCCATCAGAATCCAGATTCGCGGATTGTAAAAGATTGGACTGCAGGGGTTCTTCGGAATCATCGTCGAATAACTGACTGAAGTCGATTCCTGACATGTAGGTTGCTAACTCGGAGCCAGATACGAGTGGATAATTTTTTGATGTGCTCTCCTGGTTGCAGTTAATGCCATATTTTGGTGATTCACCATTTAAAAGCTTTTTTACGTATGGAATAAAATCAACTTTCCCAAGCAATGTGTTTGCATCAAGTGTTGAGTATCCATTGAGCAAGTCTTTCAGCTGATCTAGCTCATTTTGTGTGCTTTCAATGTGATTTACCATGTCATCGACAGAATTTAGCCTTGACAAAGACCTCTTGACATCTCTCGTGGCGAAAGCCATATCATCGGAAGTGCTCACAGTGTTATCGCTCTCTTTGCGTCCACCAGTGTCCATCGCGTCTCTCAAGGTCTTCGAGTTGAAACTGCCATTCATGAGGTTGCTGAGGAGTCCTGTGTACTGGGGTTTAGGAACAGCTTTTTGTTATCGGAATTAGACGTGGAATCATCATTCAAATCAGTATCGGCCAAGAAGCGAAAACGAAAACCATTTTTGATCACCCTGAACTGATCGACTTACTGTCGATCAGTTCAGGGTGATCAAAAATGGTTTTCGTTGGTTCTTCAGGAATGGTATTTATATTTGAATTTACCTCTTCTTCAATAATATTATTAGTATCGGCTAACAATTCCTCCTGAAGAATATCAGCACTATCCAACTCATGAATAATCGGTCCTTCCGAAGTAGTTGAAGACGGAGTATTCGGCTTCATCATCTTCTTCGGTCTCTCGTTAATCATCAACGGGAAATGTCTCTTAACCCCTAAACCGCTCATCCTAGAGGACGGCTGCACTATCACTAATTGAATCAGCTTATTTACAATTTGTTGTTGTTTGAGGTGTTTCTGCCGCAGTAGTGCCAGTTCTCGCAACAAGATTGCGTTCTCCTGTTTCATTCCCATTAATTGCGAGTCGACGTTCTTTTGTTTTCTTTTGAGATTACGGACGTCCGTAAGGACTTTGACGAAGTCGTCCTGGGATATCATGCTCTGGGGGCCTTCGGTGGCTCCTGTGTGGGTTTTCAGGATGACCTTACGTTTGATATGTTTTAGTAATTTAGGCTTGTTCTTTTGAAAACATGCGGGGAAAAATTTCGTCTTTGTGGGATTCGGTACCGTTCTCAACAATAGACATTTTATAAAATTCATACATATTAAGCTGCCTCACAAACGAGCTCATGTCGTTGTGTTTATAATAAACGGGCAATAGGTCATACCAAAACTGTGCTTGATTCAATATCATAAGACTAGTACCGTTCTGATCCCAACATATGAGTCTGTCCGTAGATGGATCGTTGACCATCTTCCATAGCTTGCTCAGGAAGGCTGGCACATTGATTATGTTCTGGGGCTGCATTTTGCACTCTTTTCACGGCTACTCTGCACAATTGTCCGGGTTTTTCAATTATTTAAGACATATCTGGGTTCGAAACAAAACATTGCAACCTTCAACCATCGCAGTAAAATGGCAGATCTACTATATTATTATCATTTCTTTTTTAATTAATTACAAATCATAAAATATCTGTGGTTTCTTCTTTCTTTCAATAATTAATGTTACAATTCATAGTGTATACTTATTTTAAATTTAATTCAGTTCCATAACATTTTCTAAAAAAATCAACAACATGTTAAATTGTCGCTATGCTCGACAAATCCAAATGTTTAAGCCTTTTTTCAACTCGAAATGTTTCCTTGTGCTTCCAGGCACAATAAATAGTGCGATTGCGTAAATCAGTGGTGGGGAAACTTTTTTTAAGACGGGCCATTTGTAATAACCAGACAATCGTAGCGGGCCAAAGAATAATGCTTAATCGTAAGTAGGTAGTTTTTATGCGGGTCATCACATTACGAAGTAAGAACGCGTTCAAACATTCTCACGACGGCACTCTTAAACGGGCCGGATTAAACCTTTCCGCGGGCCGGACTTGGCCCGCGGGCCGTAGCTTCCCCATCACTGGCGTAAATAAAGACTGAAGGAAAGTGCAGTAATTGTAAATAATTGTAATTGAGTGAAAGTAATTGTATTTTAGTGGTATCCTAGCGACTGCGCCAAATTTTTATTTGATTATTAAATTATATTAGTATTATCGCGTCTTTTTTATGTAATTTTAAACTGTAATTAGCTATAATAAAAAATAATACACATATGCTCGTAATAAAATTACATAACACTTATGAATAATAACGAATTCAATTGTTATCGCGGCAGTAACAAGAGCGAAATGTATAATTAAGGAGTCGAAGCCGGGAGAGGGCCGCGGAACCGGAGGCGTAGCAGCTACTGCATCCACCGTAATTTACATTTCATTCAATTACATCGTTACAGCCTCATTTAGCGAATTAAATGAGCCACAAACGAAACGGTACCATAACAAAGAAATTACGCTGCGATGTCATATTAATCTTTACGATCGCATAAAACACATCGCGAGTCGTTTTACTGCCCCCCGTTTTATTGATGGCGTGATGATGGAGTGCGAAGACGACTTTATGAATCGAGTACGTGCAATTGAATTTATTTTCGTTGCGAGTATGTTACGGTTTTACGATCTGGAATAATCGTGTTTATTTACTGATGTTTAGAAATATTGTTTAAAGATCGTTAATGTGGCTAACTATATTGATTTATTAAAATGTTGAAAAATCTAACGATTAATTAAACGAGTGTCGTCCACTCCCAGACTGAGCATGAAGTAAAATTTTGAGTTTAGAAAAGCCCCGCGTAGAAAATTTGTCGAGGGTCGCGCAGCGACCCGAGACAAATTTTCACCGGGGCTTTTCTAAACTCGAAATTTTACTTCATGCGCCACGCGTATAAAACATTGACTTATTATATATATTTTTTTGTAAAAGGTGATTTTTTGTAATTTTATAACCGTCATTTAACTATTCCTTCCAGTATTATTTATCTTAGGTAAAATTCTTTCCAAAATATTAATCAGAACTCTAAATAGGAAATAACAGCGAAATAGGTCATGTTGACAAAATTATTTTATCAAGTCAGTGTGCAAGGAGTACAGTAGACGACGACGATCGTTTCGCTCTTTTTATGAGCTCCTCAGGCCGCCACATCCATCATCCCATACACTCTGTTAAATTACAACTAGTCATTAATTCATAAAATTTTAATATTTGATGTTTGATTAAGATTAAAACAGAGTCTGCTATATTTTACAGTTTCGAGTTTAGTATGATTATAATTTTAATTATTATTATAATTACAGCCCTAAACATTCAGTCATTTATTTGTGATTAACCTCAGACAATTCAATTCAAGACTTCAAGAAATTCTAGCATGTGTTTTACAATCCCAGATTAAGCATGAAGTAAAATTTCGAGTTTAGAAAAGCCTGAAAATTTGGTTTGGTCGCATAGCCGGTAGCGCTACGCGACTAAACCAAATTTTCAGGCTTTTTTAAACTCGAAATTTTACTTCATGCGCCACGCGTATAAAACACTGATTTATAGTAACGTTGAAAAATATACTACTTATAATTGTTCTAAATCTGGATACAAATATTGATAATATGATAAAAATTTTATAAATTGACGGAATTAATGAAAAGATTACAAATTAATGAAATTCTCGATACGTTGAAATTCTAACGAAAATTAAACGAGTGTCGTCCACTCCCAGACTAAGCATGAAGTAAAATTTCGAGTTTAGAAAAGCCCCGCGTAGAAAATTTGTCGAGGGACAAATTTTCACGGGGCTTTTCTAAACTCAAAATTTTACTTCATGCGCCACGCGTATAAAACATTGACTTATTATATATATTTTTTTGTAAAAGGTGAATTTTGTTAATTTTGTAACCGTTATTAAACTATTCCTGTCAGAATTATTTATCTTAGGTAAAATTCTTTCCAAAATATTAACCAGAACTCTAAATAAGAAATAACAGCGTATTAGGTCCTGTTGAAAAAAATATTTTATCAAGTGAGTGTGTAAGGAGAAGACGACGACGATCATTTCGCACTTTTTATGAGCTCCTCAGGCCGCCACATCCATCATCCCATGCACTCTGTTAAATTACAACTAGTCATAATTTATAAAATTTTAATATTTGATGTTTTATTAGGATTAAAACAGAGTCTGCCATATTTTACTCTAAATATAACTGTGGCTGCACTTTATGAAAGTGGAAAGATTATAATTTGATAATAAATCGAAAACAAGGTAACCAACACGCTTCCATTTATAAGATTCTTTATTCGCCTCGATTAATACAGCAATGAAAAACGCATTAAGGCCGGCAATAACGGTTAATATCCCACTAACATTTTCAGGAATACACGTGTGTATATCGGCTCCGTGTTTCTGTCATTAAAATCATAGTTTTTTGAAATTTAACAAGTAGTGCAATATACCAATATGTGCAAAACAATTAGAGCTATCGAATGGCGTAAGTGAATTTATTATTTACTCTATCACAGAATAGGTAATAGCTCACAATTTGTTCTATTCGCATACAATCCGAAACGCTCGTCTCATTCCTCTTTTTTGTTTGTGTTTTTTTTCTGTATCGAATTATTATTTTTATTTACGGTTTGAATTTTAACAATCAATGAATCGATTGAATGAGTCATAATTACTAATCTTCCCCGTGTACTCTTGCCCTCCTCCTTACCGTTGCCCAGTCAACCTGTGTTATCGTTTTTATTTCAAAGTCGCCGCTAAGGGCACAGCTGGCGTGAAGTGAGTGTCCTTGTCTTAACATTGTCATTGTAATTACCTCAGGATGGACAGAACAAATTGTAACAAATGTAAAAAACCTGTTGTAAAATCCAAAGTTGAATGTTTACAATGCAATAAAGTTTATCATTTAAGTTGTTCGCTAAAAGTTAAAAAACCGGTATTTTTGAATAATGACGATTTTTACTGTTGCACGGACAATTTGCAACCGCCATCACCGAATCCATCAGTCGAACCGAATTCAATTAGTTCCCACTTCGCATTAAGCGAAATAAAGAACTCACTAGCGAGCCTACTCATACAATTTGAAAATCAGCGCTCTGATATCATTGATATAAAAACTGCTGTTGAATCTATTGAAAGTCTTAAATTAGAAAATCAGCAGCTGAAATCCACTGTCACCTCTCTTGAACACAGGATTGATATGTTAGAGCAAAATGCTACGTCAAACAGTAATTCGCTAATAAATGAATTAACTGACCGTCGCGCCCGTGAGACAAATTTAATTATACACGCTCTCCCTGAGCATGAACTGTCCAATGAAGAAACCACCGGACCAACAGACATAAATGCTATCAATTCTGTACTAGAAAGAATAATTCCAGATATTAGGGTTGTCTCTGCTATACGTTTAGGACGCATAAGCGAATCGCCGCGACCATTGAAGGTGATACTTCAAAATTCGTCACAGGTGATAGAAGTTATGAAGAATACTAAAATGCTGCCATCGCATCTAAAAATTAACCCGGATAGAACACCTCTGCAAAGAAAAGAGTTAAACGAAGTTCTGAACCAACTTAAACAAAGACAACAAAATGGAGAACAGGACTTATCTCTTAAATATATAAACCATCAACCCAAAATTGTTAAAAAACAACAGACAAAAAATGTTTAAACTCCCAACAGAACCGTACAAGCAATAACAAGAGCTTAAATTGCTACTATCAGAACACAAATAGTATACGTAATAAATTACAGGATTTGCATGATAATATTTGTTGTAACTCTTACGATGTTATATTTCTCACGGAGACTTGGCTGGATAACTCTTTTACTGACACAGAAATTCTTCCCCGCAACTATAATGTATATCGTCATGATAGATCGGATCGTATAGGGGGTGGGGTACTTATTGCTGCTAACGCCAAGTTTATTTCAAGAAAAATTTCACTATCTTTCTCTGATGATATTCCCATTCAATGTGTAGCGGTTGAGCTCCTAGGTGATATCTCTACCTCTACCTCTCTATTAATAAGAAAAGCCAAAACCCACTATATCAGAACAGCGGAAGATAGAGTCAACACAGATCCGTCTAAATTCTGGAGCTACATTAATTCCCTAAAAGGGAACTCTAGAATTCCAGGTTCCGTAACGTATAAAGATAAACTGTATACTGAAGCTAGTGACATCGTAAACTGCTTTGCGGATCATTTCAACTCCGTGCACATTGCCAAAGATAATAAGAATTACAAGCAGATAGAGAAATATGCACACTTGGGAGATTTCAGAATTTCCGAAGAGTTAGTTATTACTCATTTAAAGAAATTAAGTTCAAAACTAACAATGGGATTGGACCAGGTGCCGTCGTTGGTGTTGAAAGACTGTGCTCATGTATTAGCCCCCGCTGTCTCCCATATCTTCAATCTTATATTGAAACGTGGCAGTTTTCCGGATGTTTGGAAAAATGTACGAGTGTGTCCCGTCTTTAAATCGGGGGATAAAAGCAGCGCAGAAAATTATCGACCAATTGCCATCGTTAGCAATTTCTCAAAAACCCTGGAATCTATCTTATGCGAGCATATAACTTCTCTAGTAAACAGTGATATATCTAGTGAGCAGCATGGTTTTCTGAGGCGGAAATCTACAACATCCAATCTATTACAGTTTACGCAATTTGTATCTTCAGCATTAGATAATAAACGCCAGACTGACGTGATTTACACAGACTTTAGTAAAGCGTTTGATACTGTATCTCATGGCATTCTTATAGAAAAATTAAATACTTTTAATATTAATTCAAATGTGGTCAGTGTGATTCAGTCATATTTATATAATCGGTTACACTTTGTTTATTATCAAGGATCAATCTCAAAATGTTATACTCCAACCAGCGGGATTCCACAGGGATCTAGTCTTGGCCCTTTGCTCTTTTTATTATTTATTAACGACCTACTTGGTTCTTTTAAATCGCAATGTCTACTTTATGCAGATGACCTAAAAATATTTAGTGCAATAAACGATGTCACTGATTGTATTAAGGTACAGGAGGATCTCGATGTATTAATTAGGTGGTGCGTCGACAATAGATTGTACCTGAACAAAAGTAAATGCTCCTTTATGACGTATTCTCGCAAGAAAAATAAAGTTGAGTTTGCTTATATGTTGGATGATCATGTGTTGAAGGAAATAACTGAAATAAAAGACCTCGGTGTAATCTTTGATTGCGGACTCACATTTAATTCACATATTTGTCAGTTGGTAAGGAACTGCTATCGAATTTTGGGTTTTATAATACGAAACAGCAAGAACTTTAGCAACCAAACTACTATTATTAGACTATACGTGTCATTCGTCATGAGTAAATTGAACTACTGTGCTCCGGTTTGGTCTCCCCACTATGACACATATGTCAATTATCTTGAGTCCGTACAGAAGAAATTCTTAAAATACTTGTTTTTTTCCTCACATGGGGTATACCCTGAAAGAGGTAGTTACGACGACTTAGTAAATTACTTCGGATGTGTAACAATTCATACAAATCATAAAATTGTCGCAGTTTTATATCTGTTTAAAATACTAAATAACTACATAGATGACTCTCTGACCTTGAATGATATTCAGATTAATGTCCCAAAGTCATCTATGAGAAATTGTCATACGTTCAGGTACTCTATTCCCAGTACAAATCACCACTCAAACTCCCCTGTAATTAAAATGTGCAAAATTTATAATGATATTCAAACCAGCTGTGATATTTTCGGTCAATCATTACATGATTTTAAACAAAGTGTGCTGCAACATTTTAATTAAGATTTATTCTCGTAATGATATTATTTGTTATCTTTTAAATATTTTTAATTGTCATATATATGTGTATAAATATCATACATTTATATTTGTGTGTTTAGTGTTTTATATTTTTATATTTAGTTCAATCTGTAATTTACACTTTTGTATTATTATTGAAATTGCTCTGTAATTGGGCTGTAGTCTGTTGGGCAATAAACTATTATTATTATTATTATTATTATTATTATTATTATTAACATTGATTTAATTACGAATGTTATAAACTCCAATTGTGCAATTAATCCGTGTCGGGTCGTAAGTCGTAGATTAACGGTGCCGAGGAAATCTATTATGGAGAGGCAGCTCTAGGAGGCGAGCGATTTATGTCAGATTAAATTGGAATTTTCGCTCTGACGTGAAATCCGGTTTTTCCCTCATTACACGAGTTTATTGGCGCTAAAAGAATTTCATCATCGGCTTCAATTAATTCTTGCGAGAATTATTGGAATATACAGGTTTTAACTTGTGTGACTGCTTAACTTATTCACATACATTTCACAATATTTCAGTGGTTGATACGCGTGGCGCATGAAGTAAAATTTCGAGTTTAGAAAAGCCTGAAAATTTGATTTTGGCTTTTCTAAACTCGAAATTTTACTTCATGCTTAGTCTGGGAGTGGAAAGACTCGTTAGTATAATAATTTCAAATTAAACTCATTAAAGAAAGAAACGAATGTCTCAAAAAGCATAGGCTTAATCGGGACATGTATACTGGAAAGAAAAATTCCCTGTATACCAGCATAACTTATTTAGAGAAAGAAATAAAGACATTAAAAATGATCCTTTCCTCGAAAAAAAAAAAGAAAAGAATACATCACTAACCCCGCCCTTGCGATATAAATCAGCACCACCCCAATCGCCCAAATAAATACCCGATCGGCCATTAAAGATTCCCCAGCTCGTTTCCTCATACCTGCTCCCTGAATTTAATTACCGACCCTTCCCCGGCATACGAAAACCTCTCACTTTCTTCCACCCTCCTTTTCCCCGGACATTAATCACCCCGCCATTTCTCCTCCTCGGTGCGGGCATCTCAATCTCTTTCAAGGGGTAATTATAGATTCAGGAAGGGTGCGCCCCCATGAAAACTTAATTGGATGCCGGGGATGATTTAATAATCCCCACGCTGGGAAAACTTTCTTAATAATTTAATTAAATCGAGCCTTGTCGTTATTGTGTCTGTGTCTATGTGTGTGTTGTATGCGAGCTACACCAGGGTTTTGGTTATTAAAGAAGTTTGTCGTGGGTGGGCCCTGATTTAAAGTTTTATTACAGGATGAGATGGTTTATTCAATTTTATCATATTATTAAAAAAATATAATTATAATAAAAGTATTTACACACTGTGAGTCATTCTACAAAGTTATTCAAGAGAAAGTTACATTTTGAAATCGATGTAATATTTTAACAATTATTTGAAACTTTAAAAGTGCCGAGATTCTTTTCTCAATCTACAACAAGTTAGTCTTACAAAGACTATATCAAACGTTCATTGAAACAACTACTTCCTGAGCTAATATCCCAACGGACATTGAATTATACAACAAGTGTTTGTTTTTAAATACAGTAACCTACTGCAAATGTAACAGTAGGTTACTGTATGTAACAGCAAACACTTGCGGTATAATTCAATGTCCGTCGGGGTACTAGCTCGGGAAGTAGTTGTTTCAATGAGTGTTTGATATAGTCTTTGTAAGACTAACTTATAATATAATATATATATTATACATTAATATATATTTTTATTAACGGAAACCTATTTTAAAAATTAAATAACAAAAATTAACAAACATTTGGAATAAAATAAATTTACGCAAAAATTGTTAGTAAAAAAACAATTATTTATTATTAGTATAAAAAAATAAAATGAAAGAAGTGAAGCAAAATAGTTGGTAAACAAATGCGATAACATAAATCAATGTCATTTAACAAAATAACTGAAGACTAATTTACTAATTACATAATATTTTCACTTACGACGTTAACTTTTAAGTGTCGCCACAATTCGCTTCATGACATCGAGAACACATCAAAGCTAGGATTAAGTGAAAAATGGTTAGCAAGACGTAAAAACCTACTACTAAAGCAGCGATTTATGATATAATTAGTTCTCTGAAATGGTATTCGGACTTGTTATAGATTGCGAAAAGAATCGCACTTTTATTGTTTGAAGTATTCTGCAACCAAGAATTTGCAATTTCATTTATAATTATTTAAAAATTAACTAACTAATCATACGATTACCAATGAAAATAGAATATGCAATTTCGCAACAAATTGAAATTATTTTTCCGAATCTATTAGAAAATTATCTAAATATCAAAAAACACTGCTAATATCTGCAATAATTTTTAAATATATATAATATCTTGATGCCCATCTCTTGGCTACGCTTATGCCCTAAAAGGATTACATCTGAATAATATAGAAAAAGCAATTTTAAATTGCATTTTGGGAGAATGACATTATCTGGTTTTATATGAGTGACCAACCATGAAAGGAATCCCTATTTATGTATCTCAGTAAACCCGTTCACGGTCTCACATTAAACACATCAAGATAATCTCCTGTGGCGGTGATTTATCCATCTTCAACGCCACCATAAAATTAATTCATCAAAGTGACGACGAGACGGCTGGCTGGCTGCAACCTCATCAAACTCCCACAATATCCCCCCCATTGAAAAAACGCCGATAATACAAAATTAGAAACCCCTATCCGATAAATAACCCCGGAATGTCCACGTTGACTATTTTATAACCTAGAACTATGTAGGTGGTCCGAAACGGTTCACTTCATTATTGCTCCGTAATTCAGTTTGGAAATGTGTGTGGAAGGGCGAGATGGGATGGTTTTACTCCACATGTCGCGTAAATATTAAAATATGTATTCGCCCTTTTCTATAGGGAAGCGTCGCGCCGTCGGAAGGCGCGCTCCGTCGGAAAAGGGACGCGATTGCATTTGCATTTTTATTAAGTTGTCTCCGGCGTTTTCATCGTCAAAACATACTTATAATCGTAAATAATTCAGTTATGACTGCGCGAAGGATGGAGTTTGCGAGATCTTATGTTTCGGGTTTTAAATTACATTCAAAATCGAATAACATTCACTTAGGGGAGGGTATATTTGACGACAAGTAATGCATTTTGATTTTGTTCAATAAACAAAATCAACATGCATTACTAGTAGATTATTTTTATAAATACGGATGGTATAAGTTTGTTTCAATTCAATCCTGTAGATTCATCTTATAGGTTATGATTCCACAATTGAATGCACTTTGCTTGCTTATCTGAAATTTACGTTTTGAGCAGTTTTTTTCGCAAGAAATAATTCACTGCAGAAATCAGGTTAGAGCTCCAGTTTTGTTCTAGACTAATTCAATCTAGAACCTAAAAGGGCAATGTTTGCTTAATATCTAGAAAAAATTGCTGACGATTTTTAAAGTTATGAATGTCTGAAAGTGGAATTTCTTTAAAACTTGTATAAAATCAGCTTCGAATGAAGTTTATTCGAAAATAGCTTAAAAACTATAGATGAGGTATTTTGATATTTTATTATATTCTGAAAAGACAATGTTTTCTTAATATCCACACAAAATTTCATGACGATATCCTGCAAATGTATAAAGTTGTCTGAAAGCGGATTTTTTTTAAACCTAGATAAAATCACCTTCGAATAAAGTTTAATAGAAAATAACTCAAAAACTATTGATGGGGTATTTTCATATATTCTGAAAGGACAATGTTTTTTTAATATCCACACAAAATTTCATAGCGATATTTTAAAAATGTCTAAAGTTATGAATGTCTGAAAGTGGAATTTTAATAAAACTTGGATAAAATCACCTTCGAATGACGTTTAATCGAAAATAACTCAAAAACTATTGACGGGGTATTTTTATATTTTAATATATTATGAAAGGACAACGTTTCCTTAATATCCACACAAAATTTGATGACAATATTCTAAAAATGTCTAAAGTTAAGAATGTCTGAAAGTGAAATTTCATTAAAAATTGAATAAAATCACCTTCGAATGAAGTTTAATCAAAAATAACTCAGAAAATGTTGACGGGGTATTTTAATATTTTAACATATTCTGAAAGGAAAATGTTTGTTTATTATTCATACAAAATTTCATGACAATATTTTGAAAATGTCCAAATTTATGAATTTCTAAAAGTGGAATTTCATAGAAACTTGGATAAAATCACCTTCAAATGAAATTTAATCGAAAATAACTTAAAAACTATTAGCAGGCTATATTTATATTTTAATATATTCTGAAAGGACAATGTTTGCTTAATATCTACTCAAAGTTTCATGACGATATCCTGAAAACGTCCAAAGTTATGAATGTCTGAAAGTGGAATTTCATTCAAACTTGGATAAAATCACATTCGAGTGAAGTTTAATCGAAAATAACCAAAAAAATATTGATGGGGTATTTTTATATTTTCATATATTCTGAAAGGGCAATTTTTTTTTAATATCCACACAAAATTTCATAACGATATTCCAAAAATGTCTAAAGTTATGAATGTCTGAAAGTGGAATTTCATTCAAACTTGGATAAAATCACCTTCGAATGAAGTTTAATTGAAAATAATTCAAAAACCATTGATGGAGTATTTTGATATTTCAATTTATTCTGAAAAGACAATGTTTGTTTAATATCCAGAAAAAAAATAATGGCGATATCTAAAGTTATAATTGTTTGAAAGCGGAATTTCTTTAAAACTTAGATAAAATAAGTTTCAAATGAAGTTTAGTCGAAAATAACTCAAAAACTATTGATGGGGTATTTTGACATTTTAATATATTCTGAAACGACAATGTTTGCTTAATATTCACACTAAATTTGATGACGATATCCTGAAAATGTCTAAAGTTATGAGTGTCTGAAGGTAGAATTTTATTAAAACTTTAATAAAATCATCTTCGAATTAAATGTAAATATAATTGAAAATAACTCAAAAACTGTGTTTTGATATTTTGATAAATTCTGAAAAGGCAATGCTTACTTGATATTCACACATACTTTTATTAAGATATCCTAATTATTTTCAAAGTTATGAATGAAAGAGGTAACAATTGCTAAAAAATACTTTACTTTACTTTACTTTACTATTAACAAGATATTATAAAAATATCCATTTATCTATTTTACATAAAATATTTTGTCATTCTAATAAATGTCAAAATCTAAGAGCAAAGCATATTTGGAACTTTTGTATTTTCTTGTTTTTTAGTAAATTTTCCATTTTTAATAGTCAATTTATATTTTTAAAAAATACAATCATTTGTAACACACATTATAGCTGTTTTCAAGAAAATCATATAGAGTATCTTTTATTCTTTTATTTTATTTTTATTGTACAGGGATTTCTTTTAAGTATACATAGCTCAATATAGATATTGTAATTGTTTTTAAGCTTTCGATGTTTTGAAAAAGCGTTCAATTTCAAACTTCTAACGAGTATTTCCACTCCCAGATTAAGCATGAAGTAAAATTTTAGAGTTTAGAAAAGCCTGAACATTTGGTTTGGACCAAACCAAATTTTCAGGCTTTTCTAAAGTCGAAATTTTACTTCATGCGCCACGCGTATTGAACACTGAAACATCGTGAAGTTCAAAATATACTACTTAAGCAATAATTGAAAGCAGTATGTTTTAAACTTAACTTGAAATCAGTGTTGAAGGAAATATTCGAGTTTTGAAAAGCCTGAACATTTTGTTTGGCGACCAAACCAAATTTTCAGGCTTTTCTAAACTCGAAACTTTACTTCATGCACCACGCGTATTAACCGCTGAAAACACTGAGATATTGTGAACAAGTGAACTTCACTTGAAATTAGTGTCTTGTACGCGTGGCGCATCAAGTAAAGATTCGAGTTTAGAAAAGCCTGAACATTTGGATTTGCAGGGGCGCGACTCGCTTCGCTCTCGCGCCCCTGCAAATCCAAATTTTCAAGCTTTTCTAAACTTGAAATTTTACTTCATGTTTAATCTGGGAGTGGAAATACTCGTTAGAAGTTTCAAATTGAACGGTTTTTAAAAACAACGAATGTTTAAAAAAATATAATTTATATATTGTACTATTTACACTTAAAAAAATACAAATCAGGAAATGTATATATAAAAGTAAGTACTAAAACACTAAAATATTAAAATGTAGTCTTTACCCGGCCCTGAAGTTATATATTTATACGACTACGTATATTTGGGTGATGTAATGTAAAATATTTAATTAATTCATACACAAATCTAACAAAAATAAAAAAAGGTTTAATTATTTTAAAAACTTACAAATTTAAATATCTATAAATACACTTACACGTTACAAAATTTCAATCAATCCCGTTTTCAACTCTCACATTGCAACTCATTTTTAGCAAATTATTTACACTCGTTTATAACAAGGGCACGAAAAAGCAGCCGAATTCTATTGACGGCTTGATGCGAGTGCGGTGATTTATCGATCTAGGTGTATGCGTGTAGATTGATAAGTGTGACCTGCGCGGGGCGGAGAGATGAGTGTGCACATTCTTTTACGTTCAGTCAAGTGCAATTATTGCGAGTTAAATCAGTTTGTGAAAAATTTAACAAGATGGGTTTTCATATTTTGGGAGAAGTAAGAAAATTAAGTGCTCATTCTTTTACGCTCAGTCAAGTGCAATTATTACAAGTTGAATCAGTTTGTGATCAATCGAACAAGATGGGTTTTAGTATTTTGGGAGAAGTAAGAAAATTAAGTGATTGTAGTGGTGTTTTGGAGTGCGACACGATCGAAAAAGGATCACTCTCGAAAGGGCTAATAAAGTAGAAGATGATGCTGAAATGGATCACTCAATCGTGTTTGATGTTTGGATGGTTAGTGATTAATATTTTTTAAATACCTGATATATAAATACTCTCGCCTAGTAACCTGTGAATCAGACATACGTTTAGTGTTATGCTTAGACATAACCAAAAATTAAATACAAAATAAGGCTTTGTTTCTAGATAAACAAATTTTTCTTACATAAATCTAGAAATCTAAGGCCAGGCAGAAGAAGAGGGTATTATTACACTTGTAAATAGAACACATTTTATCTGTGTTTGACGATTTTATTTACATTTAAGTTCTGTTTGAGAATGTCTATATTTGAAACTATAATCACAAGTTAACTGTAAATACAAAAAAAGATAAAAAGTGTTTTATCAACAAGTGAAATTGAAATTGAACCAGATATTGAAAATCTTTAAATAATTATTAACTATGGACATATTATAATTTATCTTTTAGTTAGTTAGTTAGTTAGTTAGTTAGTTAGTTCAATTTCAAGTTTAGAAAAGCTTTTAGTATCATAATTTAGTTTGTAATAAATAAAGATATTCAAATAAAGAGTGTATTATTTGAACATCTTTAATTATTACAAACTAAATTATGATATATCCATAATTATTAATTGTTTAAAGATTTTCAATATCTGGTTACATTGTGTTATAACTTTGTGCTACATCTTAATTTCACTTTTAATCCATTCGAATCATTTAGTGGTAGAAAATTGTATGTTAGAAAAATTCCGATTTCATTTCCCAGCCTTACGTTAGTCACGTGAAACTGTCTATTAGTTGGGCCGTATTAGGAGTCTACTATTCGCTCCTAATAAGGCCTAATAGACAGTTTTGAGAGATTAAGTTTCGAGAACTCAATTAAACGCCAAGAAATTGGACATTAAAAAATTTAAATAAATCGTGTTTTGACTTTAAAAATAGATTTAAGGACTATTAATAACAACTTTTATTTTGAACATTAAACCAACAATGGAACACTTTATATAAAATTTGTGTTTTTGCGTAAAATAATTAAATTTAAAAGAAAATAAAGAGGAGGAGACATTTATAACACAAAATAAGAATGGATAGCTATTTTATTTAATTAACTTGGTTTGTCTTACTAATAAATTGTTTTATTTTCAACTAGTTAGAGCTTAATGCCATTTTCAAGATTGATGATTTAAAATAAAATAATTTATAAGTAACACAAACCAAGTGAATTTATTAAAAAATCCATATATTAGTAGAAATGTTTTGCCAAGTAAACAACAAGAAACGAACTTAAATGAAAACACTAACACTTTCTTCACAATAAGTTTTTATTTTGCTAGATGTACATTTCGAATACTAAGTACTCATTATCAATACCTTACTTTTTATGAAGAAAATGTTAGTGTTTTCATTCAAGTTTAATTTATATCTTCACGTGACTCAAAAAATCATATTCCTATAATAAGAAACAAGTTAATGGTATAATAAGAAAAGAATATATTAAAAAATATTCACAACTAAGTATTGGAAATATTATTCATACTTTAAGAATGGTATGCAGGGAATTTTTATTTTAAGTATACATACAGGGAATTTTCTATTAACATACGCTTTTTTTTAGAGAGTGCAATTTGAAGCTTAAAACAAGTGTTTTCCACTCCCAGACTAAGCATGAAGTTAAATTTCGAGTTTAGAATATTTAAAGTTTACACGAGTGTTTTCCACTCCCAGGTTAAGCATGAAGTAAAATTTCGAGTTTAGAATAGCCTAAAAATTTGGTTTGGTCGCGTAGCGCGAAGCGCGGAGCGGCCAAACCAAATTTTCAGGATTTTCTAAACTCGAAATTTTACTTCATGCTGCCCGCGTAATAAACACTGAAAGCACTGAAATATTGTGAACGAGGAAACTAAAGCTTGAAATCAGTGTCTTATACGCGTGGCGCATGAAGTAAAATTTCGAGTTTAGTAAAGCCTGAAAATTTGGTTTGGTCGCTCCGCGCTTCGCGCTACGCGACCAAACCAAATTTTCAGGCTTTTCTAAACTCGAAATTTTACTTCATGCTTAACCTGGGAGTGGAAAACACTCGTTTAAACTTGAAATTGACCTCTTTTAAAGAAAACAACGAATATTTAAAAATCGAATACAGGGAATTTTCTATTAGGTATACATATGCATACGCTTTTTTTTTCAAGTTTACTTTGAAGCTTAAAACGAGTGTTTTTCACTCCCAGGCTAAACTCGAAATTTTACTTCATGCGCCACGCGTATTGAACACTGAAAACACTGAAATATCGTGAACGAGTAAACTTCGCTTGAAATCAGTGTTTTATACGCGTTGCGCATGAAGTAAAATTTCGAGTTCAGAAAAGCCTGAAAATTTGGTTTGGTCGCTCTGCGCTTCGCGCTACGCGACTAAACCAAATTTTCAGGCTTTTCTAAACTCGAAATTTTACTTCATGCTTAGTCTGGAAGTGAAAAACACTCGGTTAAACCTCAAATTGACCTCTTTTAAGAAAACAACGAATACTTAAAAATCTACAGCACATAATTGAGATATGTATACTCAAAGGAAAAACTTCCTGTATGTTGGTTTGTATTGATATTACAAGCCAAATTACTGTTATTATGTTATTCTATTATTTCTATATTTACTTTAGACCTTAGAAAGAATTAATTTATTATTACTTACTATCATAGAAGTTATAATCTTCATTAGCAATTTCTTTCCCAAAATGTTCTGAAATTCTTGATCTGGAACTTTCCTAGAAAGAAGAAAAAAAAATATATTTAATTTTTATTGCTTTAAATAAAAAAAAACATCATAGTGAATACCAGTTGATATTATGTATTTCATAAATATTTAATTAACTGTCTAACATTCCTTCGTAATAATGGGGACAAAATTAATTACTAGCCAATTAAACATCGTGTTTGTTTCGAGGAATGTCATACGTGAGGATGACATAATTTTTCAAGGAGTTTTTTAATGGCAGTGTTTTCGTGCAATTTCAAATACTTTTGAATGAACTAGATATTTTGGAAATGCTTAGCTTTAACTTCACAGGGAAATTGAAATGTTAATGATAAGAGTTTATATTGAAAGAGTAAAAGGCTCACGCATATTTTAAGCCTAGTATCTGAAGGCAATAAAAAATATATTTTGAGCAAATAAAAATTGTAAACATGGGCGAAAATCTTGTCTTTTCACGCATTAATGACCGAGCAATTATAGAGTTAATTCTAAAAGTTGATTTTAGGTAAATGTTTGCAGTTCTTTTATGATTTCTTTGAATGAATTATTGTATTACGTACAGAAAATTTGTCTTTCAAACGTACATAATCTACACGCTGTAAATGTAAAATTTATTTTATGCATTCGTCGATTTTGTAGAAAGAAAGTGAATTTGAAGTTTCGAACGAGTATTTCCACTCCCAGACTAAGCATAGAGTAAAATTTCGTGTTTAGAAAAGTCCCGCGTAGAAAATTTGTCGAGGGACAAGTTTTCAATTTTAAGTATACGTATTCAAAATTCAGCCTATTATCTGTGAATCTTTAGAAATTCCTGGTTTTTTTAAGTTTAATTTGAAGCTTTAAACAAGTGTTTTCCACTCCCAGACTAAGCATGAAGTAAAATTTCGAGTTTAGAAAAGCCCCGTGAAAATTTGTCGAGGGTCGCGCAGCGACCCGAGACAAATTTCGAGTTTAGAAAAGCCCCGTGAAAATTTGTCGAGGGTCGCGCAGCGACCCGAGACAAATTTTCTGGGCTTTTCTAAACTCGAAATTTTACTTCATGCGCCCCGCGTATAAAACACTATAATATTGTCAATTTTATGTATATTCGAACTTCATTTAAAATCTGTGTTTTATACGCGTGGCGCATGAAGTAAAATTTCGAGTTTAGAAAAGCCCAGAAAATTTGTCTCGGGTCGCTGCGCGACCCTCGACAAATTTTCACGGGGCTTTTCTAAACTCGAAATTTTACTTCATGCTTAGTCTGGGAGTGGAAAACACTGTTCCAAATTCAACTAATTTTCGTTAAATCTTTAGATTGTCCCTGTTTTTTTTTAAGTTTAATTTGAAGCTTTAAACGAGTGTTTTCCATTCCCAGACTAAGCATGAAGTAAAATTTCGAGTTTAGAAAAGCCCCGTGAAAATTTGTCGAGGGTCGCGCAGCGACCTGAGACAAATTTTCTGGGCTTTTCTAAACTCGAAATTTTACTTCATGCGCCACGCGTATAAAACACTGTAATATTATGAAGTTAGAAATACGCTTAATAATACTTTTATCAAAAGTCATAATCAAAATATTTAAATAACAAAATATTTACATTTTTCTCTACACATTCTCAAGCCAGGTCAACTCACATTGTATTAAGTCGCCTCCTAGATCTATTTCATACAAATGGATCTAGGGGTTTTTGGAAATAGGCTACTCATGTATCAAATTAACTTATTTAGTAATGTAATAATAAGCAAAATATTAATAAAGTTGCCTTATTGAATTAATGGCACTTACGGCCGGTTTCATAATGAAGTTAAAACTACTTTAAATATTTAAAGTCGACTTTAAGGTTAAATTCCATTTCATAATGCAAATTTAAAGTGAATGTCGGCTTTTTGACACTTTAAACAGATAAAGCCGGCTTTAAAACTAATCTAAAAATGTTTTTAAATGTTAAAAGGAATAAATCGCAAAGTCGAAAGAGCTGCAAAGTAAGGGCCATTAATTTTAAAGAGAAATCGAAAGCATTATGGAAAGATAATTATCAAGCAATGAAGAAGATATTGTGATTTAAAGCCTGGGTCTCCAAACTATCTTCTTCGCGGGCCACAAATACAATTCTACATAATAAAGTCGGCTAAGATCCGATTAATTTTATAAAATTGAGAAAAATTTAAGGAACAATTGTTACAATATTTAAAAATATGACATTTACAAAAAAAATTACAAACAATCGCGGGCCGGATTCATGCAAGTCGCGGGCCGGATTTGGCCCGCGGGCAGTAGTTTGGAGACCACTGATTTAAAGGAACGAAGCGTATAGAATGAGAGCAAATTGTTTAGATATATTTAACGACACAGATTTTTCCGATTATCAAAAGCAACGGTAATAATATTGTTGTACCAAATAAAAGATATGATATCACTTGATTCGAACAAATTAATTCTCATTTATTGAAAAAATTGATTGATAAGGCTGACAAATGTTGAAAGTTCATCTTCACTTTTATATAAATAAAAGAATTTAAACACTTTCAAATATATATTGTGCATTCGCTACAATTGCGTTGCCGCACTGTGGCTTCTTCAGGCGAAGAAATTATTTATTAATTATATTCAGCCAATTTAGTAAATACTTGATTGCACATTAATGACCTGTTGGTAGGATTTTTACCTTTTGCATATGTACCATTTATTTGTTTATTATTATAAACAGTTAAGTTCTTTCCACTTTTAACAAGGTAAATGCAAAGTAATTCCTCTTTATTTCTAGAATTAATTCCTCTATTCTTGTTACTTATTGTTAGGTAAGACGTTTGCAATGACACAATTAAATCAATATAATCAAAATATAATATAAATCAATATATATATATATATATATATATATATATATATATATATATGTATCAGTGTTTCTTCGGGTTTGGTCCCGCGTATTTTCTTGGCTCTGGTCCATTTTATTTTTAATTCGACGTTTCGATGACGTCGCAATCATCATCGTCAGGAATAACTATCAAAATTCCATTGCTCTAGCAACCACTTGTTTGACTTTTACGTACTACTTGATGCGTGAATTTCTTGTTTGGCTTCGTGTTACTCTTCTGTTTTGTTCTTCTAATGATGTAGTAGTGACAATTTCAATATTATTTTCGGAAGGGGTTGGATTTTAATAGTTATTCCTGACGATGATGACTGCGACGTCATCGAAACGTCGAATTAAAAATAAAATGGACCAGAGCCAAGAAAATACGCGGGACCAAACCCGAAGAAACAGTGATACATGTTACGCCCGCGAAAATCTACGTTTTAACATATATATATATATATATATATATATATATATATATATATATATATATATATATATATATATATATATATATATATATAAATATATATATTTAATATATATAATCAAAATTATGTTTATGCAACATTAAATAATTAAACTAACTATAAAACGGCGTCACCAACCCATATTTGTTACCTTAAAGTCGACTTTTACTAAAAATCAGATCGGGGATTGATTATTAATATTTAAAGCCGACTTTAACTTAAAGTCAACTTTTGTTAAAGTCACTTTAACCCAATTATTATGAAACCGGCCGTTAATGGGTTAATAAAAATCTTAATATATTAGAATAGTTAGGTGTAAAACTTTGATTTATTGACCTAAGGCTGACCGAAACAGCTAATAAATTAGAAGAAGATTTTTACCCCACAACTAACAAGCAAAAAATTAATAATGTTGCGTTATTGAACCAATGGCACTTAATGGGTTAATATAAATGTCAACAGATTAGAATAGTTACTTATAAAACTGGGATTTATTAACCTCACCGAATAAGCTAATAAATTAAAAGAAGAAGATTTTTAACTCACAATTCCGATTGGTAGACGTATTTTAACGTCTACTATTTTAAAGTTTTCCAAAAATTATATACACACTGCACTAACCACCAAATATTCCAATTTAGGGTATTGATAATTTCTTGAATTAAGAGGAAGTCGAACGCTCTCTAAACGTATAAAACTAAGCATAATGCCGTCTTAATTACATCATTGTTTAGGGTTGAAATATTTTGAAAAAATAGGTATACTTCAAGAAAAGTACAATCTTTAAGCCCGTCTCAATAAGATGTTATATACTTATATTATAATATATAATATATTATACTTTTACCGTTATTTCATAAAATAATATCAAACATTGGTAAACTAGCGAAATCGCGTTCCTAATTTTATTTTTGTCTGCAGTAACTATAAAAAATATTGAAAAACTAAATCAGTCACATTGTAGATAATTCCTTTGCAAAGATATGTGATTTTTTTCATTTATTTATTTGGTTAAATATAGTCACTGGGATGTCGCGCGTAAAACAGTTTTTCAAATTTTCTGAAACTTCAATATCGCGCGACATCCCAGTGAATTTATTGTACGATAGAAATAATTGGAAAAATTTAAATTCTTCGAAAAGAATTCTTCTACAATGTGACTGATTTTGTTTCCCGATATTTTTGATAATTGTTGCAGAACAAAATTATATCGAAGATGCGATTACGCTAGTTTAACAATGTTTGATATTCAAATAAGACAATTAACTTTGTTTGTATAACTGAGGATTTTATTGTGACTATAGTTTCGACAACTTTAACTTGTCATTATCGAACATAAAACTTTATGTTTGATAATGACAAGTTAAAGTTGTCGAAACTATAGTCACAATAAAATCCTCAGTTATACAAACAAAGTTAATTGTCTTATTTGTGTAAATAATGATGTATAACGAAGTAGAAGCCTCCAGAGTGAACAGAATGTTTGATATTTTTTTTATAAAAGAACGGTTAAAGTGGGAAATATTTTATTAAGACAGGCATTAAGATTCCACTTTCCTTAAAGTATGCCTATTTTTTCAAAATATTTCATCCCTAAACCAGGATGTACTTAAGACGGCAGTATGCTTAGTTTTATACGTTTAGAGAGCGGTCGACTTCCTCTTAATTTCTCATCTGGCACTTGGTGAAACATATTAGAATATGTAAAGTTATTTCAATTAAAAAACACCTAGTATTGTTTCACAAATTAAAACTTTATTCCGACTAGTTTCGTTTTTGTATTGATAATTTGTCAACTGAAAATTTTCCTTAAGAAGTTGCACACTCAACACGAAATCAAATATTCTACCTGACAGATGAACACTAACTGATTCTACAAACGCACTTTTTTCGCCACAACATTCCCGTCCTTCTAGGAGATCGTTAAAAAAACACCAAGGTTTCCTGTAAAGAATAAGGAAATAAACCCCTTTTGTTGTGCTAAAAAAAAAGCAAACCACCCGCCGCCTTGACCGTGTTTCTTCCCTCAATAAGGGTTGTAAAAAAAACGGTCACCAACGGTCAGCAACTTCTTTTACAGTTATAAAAGCGCTTTTTACTGCCTCGGTCCGCATAAAAATCAGAAACGGTCGCAATTTTTATCGGGGCGCGGGGAATTAACGCCAGGCCGGGGGCTGTAAAATCAATCAAGTCGGCCGATGCAGTTTATCTGCAGCGCCCCGGCTACCAGGACATTATGTTTTATTGAGACATAAAACACGGGTAATGTTTATTCCGCGATTAGTGATATCGCTGGATGGAGTAACGATGGCTGTAAAGTGTGTGGTTGTTGCGAAACGGCTTCGCTGAGATGAAGATGTAAATGTAAATATTCCCGCGCCTACTGGTTTGTGTGTGTGTGTGAAGAAAAAATTAAAATGAACGCCCTTCAAGGGCAGCTGTGGGGAGTGACGACCTTTAAAAAGTTACCTGGGTAAATATTTTTACCTACTTTTATTACACCTATAATTGTTGTTGTAAATATTTTCGTAAAAAGCAATTTTTTATGGGTGTTGAGATTCTTTTTGGAGATATTCTAATAATTTAGACTGGTGTTCGCAATAATACTACAATAAAACTCTCTACTAAATTGAGTACAGTAAAATTGGCAGATTTTTTTTTTACAAATAATGTCCAAAAGATAAAAAAATGTCCAAACCTTGCTAAATTCTTTCAGTTTCTAGTGCAATATAATTGGGTACATTAAATTGGCTGAAAAACATTTTTTTTACAAATAATGTTCAAAAGATAAAAAAAAATTACACTAATAATGTACATTTCTTAAGATTTAATAAACCAAGTTAAAAATCTTCGGTTGAAAAAAAATGTTTTGCACAAATTATGCCTAAAAGATAGAAAATTCGTCAACCCAGGATTTTTACCTTAGTTTATTAAATCTTAAGAAATGTACATAATTAGTGTAATATTTTATTTTTAACCTAGGTGTCCACTCCCAGGCTAAGCATGAAGTAAAATTTCGAGTTTAGAAAAGCCTGAAAATTTGGTTTGGTCACGTAGCGCGAAGCGCGGAGCGGCCAAACCAAATTTTCAGGCTTTTCTAAACTCGAAATTTTACTTCATGCGCCACGCGTATTAAACGCTAAAAACGCTGAAATATTGTAAACAAGTGAAGTTTATTTAATATCAGTGTCTCGTACGCGTGGCGCATGAAGTAAAATTTCGAGTTTAGAAAAGCCTGAAAATTTGGTTTGGTCGCTCCGCGCTTCGCGCTACGCGACCAAACCAAATTTTCAGGCTTTTCTAAACTCGAAATTTTACTTCATGCTTAGCCTGGGAGTGGACACCTAGGTTAAAAATAAAATATTACACTAATTATGTACATTTCTTAAGATTTAATAAACTAAGGTAAAAATCCTGGGTTGACGAATTTTTTTTCTTTTTTTAGAAATTATTTGTACAAAACATTTTTTTTCAACACAGGAATTTTACCTTAGTTTATTAAATCAGTGTGACACCATTTATGGTTATTTTTAATTGATCTTTTACATATTGTAAAGACTTACGTGGGCCAAATAACATTACAGTCGACTTATTCGGATTTATATTAAGTGAGTGTTTATGCGACTGTTCTAGAATATTTGAGAGATCTGAGTGGATTTTAACATTCGCCAAGATGACATCATTCGGTTTAAATGAAAATAATAACTGTGTGTCGTCAGCATATAGAGTTGCAGAACAGTTTGTTAGGACCTTTGTAAGATAAGATGTATAAATGGAGAACAATTAAGGTCCTAATATTGAGCCTTGAGGAACCCCAGATTTTACCATAATGAAGTTAGATGAAAAACTTTGCATAGGAACTCGTTGATATCTATTCGTTAGATAGGCATCTATTAAATTAGACGCTGAAATGGAAAAGCCAAAATGATGTAATATAGAAACCATTAAGCTGTGACTGATCGTATCAAAGGCTTTACTATAGTCTAGTAAAATTAAGCACGTAACATAACCTTTGTCAGTCGCAGTTATAATATCATCTAAAACATTAGATAAAGCAGTAGTACATCTGTATGTGGCTCTAAACCCAGATTGAGTAGGGGGAAGTAAGCAATTAATTTCAACATATTCTAAAATTTGATTATATAATACCCTCTCTAATATTTTAGATACAATAGGTAAAATACTTATGGGTCTAAGATCATTAAAGTTTACTGGAGAGTTGTTTTTTGCGATAGGCACAATATCTGCAAGTGTCCATGCATTTGGAAAATAAGATTGTTCAATACAACAATTTATGATGTGCGTTAAATAAGAAATTAAAAAAGAACCACAAAATCTAATCATAGAAATACTGATGTTATCGGTTCCTACGGCTTTAGTTTTAATATTATTAACAATACAAGAGGTTTGTTCGGTCGTAGCTAGTTTAAATTCAAATGAGTTTTCATTAACATTTTTATGAATATTATTTAAGTAAAAATCATTAAGAACAGTGTCTGTTAAGCTGTTAAAGGAATTGGAAAAGTATTTATTAATAGCATTGATATCCTTAATGCAATTAGGTAACATTGTTTTAGGATTACTAGCTATGATTCCATTATTTTTTAAGCATTTTCAAGTAGAAAATAGATTATTTTTAATAGAGAACTCAATAAATGCTTTCTTTTCCTTGGTTACAGCAGAATTCACAATGTTGCGCCATTGTTTATATATACAAAATTGCTCTGGATTCTTAGTCTGCTTAAATTTATTGTATGCAACATCTCGGGAATGCATCATCATTTTTAAAGTATCCGTAAGCCATGGAGCCGATTGCTTTGTAATTCTTTGTCTTAACAAAGGAGCGTATTTATCAAAAATAGTCAGTATGCAGTGATTAAATATGAGCACTTTTTGTTCACAATCATTCACATAAATAATATCTTTTAAACTAGATCTTTCTAGGTCTCCAAAGAATTCATCTCTGCATATATACGAGTATACGAGTATATATATATATAAATATATTTTTAGATTAGTCTTTATATATAATTTAGTTTAATTTTTCATATGTTAGAATAGTTATATTTTAAAATTTTCCCTGTAATTGGATTATTTCTGTTGGGAATAAATAAATAAATATGATTTATTTTACGATATGTAATGAATTTTGTTTCTTTTTTATGTGTAATTGAATTGTAAAATATCCCAATCCATAACTCATCATTAATTCAAGTCAATGTTTAATTTTCCGAATTAACGGCTTTTAAGGGGGGTCCATCTCTGGTGGCAATTAAGTTAATTCTCAGCTGGGCTTCGGGGAGGAAGGGCAATTTATTCATGTTTGTGTCTCGGTGAGTTCGAGCACCGCCATTCGTTAGAGATATCCCTGTTTGTAATGACCGAAAGGAAGGGGTGGCGACATGGGGGCGGCGAATGGCGAATTTATGTGGGCGATTACAATGGCTGTACGCTTGGATAATTAAATCTCTTGTTATGAGACTTGTAAATCATCTTAAGTGGCTGAGAACGTTCCGAGGGTCGGAGGTTTTCACATTTTGCAATCAATGTGAATTTCTCATTTACTCATAATTTGCATCTCAAACAATTTCAGTGATTACAAAAAACCAAGCATACACTTTAATTTGTGAAACAATACCAAGTGTTATTAATTTAAATAACTTTACATATTCTAATATGTTTTATTAACGGTCATAGGTTGAGTAGCATCTGTTACATGTTGCGAGTTCTCACTAAAAATATAGATGCAAAATTGGTAAAAATATCAACGGAGGGTTTTAAGGCTTTGGACTTTTGAGTCGAAGACCCCGATTTAGAACAAACTTTACTGGCCAAGTGATCTAAATCGGTTCCCGCGATTACCAGGCTAGCTTTATGGTTCTCACAGTCACAACCAAAAAAATAAAATAAAGAAATAAAAGAAAACTTACGAAAAAGAGGAATGTTTCGGCTTAGCCTTTAGTACGTAGCCGCAAGTTACGTCGCTTGAGAACAAGCGCCGGTAACAAAAACAGTGTATTTTGCCAATTTAGAATCAATTATAAGGTTTGCTATTATTATTTACTGGGGTGGCTCGTTAGAATTATATAGAGTCTTTGTTATTCAAAAACGTGCCATGCGAATTATTCTTCAATTGAAACCTAGGGAATTATGCAGAACTAAATTTTCTACTCCAAATATCTTGACAGCAACAGGGATTTATACCTATGAATGTCTTCTGTTTCTGCCAAAATATAAAGATAGATTTGGATCCAATAAAATGCTACACAATTTTAATACCCGCAATAAACAAAATATGCGATACCCGATTTTAAATCGCTCATTTACCCAAAAAGGTGTCCAATATGCTTGTTTGCGTTTTATAATCACCTACCTAAATATCATCAGCAAGAACAGGATTATGTAACATATAAATATTTAATTTATGATCTAATTTGTAAAATAGAACCTTACACTATTGAGGAATTCTTTAAATTTAAATTATAGAGAACACTGTTTCATGTGACACTATTTTTACATTATACCCAAATGTATTATTTTGTGTATTTGTACAAAATAAAGATTATTATTATTATTATTAACGGCATTAGCAATCTGATATGTAGATGTGAATAAAACGTCAGTCAAATAATAAAAAAAATGTTTAAAACAGTGATTATAGGCAACCCAATTACTCTAACGTATTATAGGTTGCCTATAATTGTTGTTGCATGTGTGTGTTTTTTAAACTTCACTGTAAATCGGTGTTTTTAAGCGTGGCGCATGAAGTAAAATTTCGAGTTTAGAAAAGCCTAATTTGGATTGGCCGCTCCGCTTCGCTACGCGGCCAATCCAAATTTTCAGGCTTTTCTAAACTCGAAATTTTACTTCATGCTTAGTCTGGGAGTGGAAAACACTCGTTAAAAGCCCTAAATTAACCGCTTTGAAACAACGAATTTCCGCAAATTTAAAAAAAAACGCTGTAATTATCGGGATATGTATACTGAAAAGAAAAATGTCCTGTATGTTCTGTTGTAAACACGTTTTAAATGTGTTTTAAACATAATAAAGTAATTCAACCAAAAAAAAAAAAACACTTTGATTTCATTATTTTGTATTCGGTGTTTTTATTGAAGATTTTAGTTATTTTCCATCAAGTGTTTTCACTCCTAGGTTAACACGTTGACTGCCATGTGCATCTCTCAGTATAATACGCACTCGAATTTAAATGGAATAGTGAGCAAAATTCGTAGCAGTCAAAGTAAATGAAGTAAATATTTTGAGAGTAGAATTAGAGTCCATTTTATAACAAGTGGATATTTAAAAAAAATCGTATGTAGGATTTGTACTTCTCGTTATTTATTTTTAATATTGTTTATACTAGCTTAGGCTGCTGAAACTAGTTGATGAATTAATACGCTTTGATTAAAACACTTGGAAACAAACCAAGTGTTTTAATCAAAGCGTATGCTGAAACTAGTATAAAAAAAATACATAACAAGAAGTACAAATACTACATACGATTTTCTTTTTTAAATATTTTGAGTTTAGTAAAATATTTTCGGTTTAGAAAAGCCTGAAAGTCAAATGCTCTTCTTGATCTTAGAAATAGCTTCAGCAACTTTTTTTTCTTGTGAAAAAATTGCTTCACTCAAATTTCAGCTGTATAAAATAATAACTGTATGTTTTTTTGCGTTTTTTACGTGAAGTGATTATTACACTAAAAAATACTGTTATTCCTTCCTTCACTTTTTATTTGTATCGTTAGATGTACATTTCGAGACACAAGGTGCTCATCATCAATAACAAACTCAGTTTGTTAATGATAATGAGCACCTTGTGTCTCGAAATGTACATCTAACGATACAGATAAAACGTGAAGTAAGAAATAACAGTCTTTTTTAGTATATAAAATCATTTTAAAACTGTTAAAACCACGAAATTTCAACTTCTAGCATCGACTGTGAATACAATTGTTGTGATGTAAATAAGTAATTAACATCAATTTAGAGCCTATTAAATTCTAAATGCTTTACCTGTAAACAATTTTTATTTTTTCATAAAATTTGACTTTCTATTGACGTTTTGTTAGAAAAAGTGAATTTAACGACTTTTTCTCTTAGCGTGTTAAAAGTGCTCTACAGATATCATTAAATATTGACTGATTTAATTTATTCTAAAAATAATCGGTTGAGGATTAAGAGAGCTTTAATATGAGTTATGAATATTCTTGTTCTTAGAAATAGCTTCAGCAACTTTTTTTTCTTGTGAAAAAATTGCTTCACTCAAATTTCAGCTGTATAATATAATACTGGATGATTTAAATTAAATTTAAATTATAACACTTGGTTTGTTTCACTTATATAAATAAGTGAAACAAACCAAGTGGTATAATTTAAATTTAATTTAAATCATCCTTATATAAATAAGTAAAACAAACCAAGTGTTATAATTTAAATTTAATTTAAATCATCCAGTATTAGATTCAAAAATGTTTCACCACGGGTTAAGTGAAAAATTAATTAAAGGTATGTATAATATAATTTTAAAACTGTAAAACCACGAAATTCCAACTTCGAGCATCTACTGTGAATAGACTTGTTGTGATAAAAATAAGTAATTAGCATCAATTTGAAGCTCATTAAATTATTAATGCTTTATCTATAAACAATTTTTAATTTTCAATAAAATTCGACTTTCTATTAACGTTTTGTTAGAAAAAGCGAAATTAACGACTTTTTCTCTTAGCGCGTTAAAAGGGCTCTATATCATAAAATACTCAATTGATTTAATTTATTCTTAAAACAATCGATTGACGATTAAAAGAGCTTTAATTTGAGTTATGGATATTTTTTTTAACTTACAAATTGTGCTTTGCACAAACGCTTAAAGATACATTTTGGTGGTTTAATTACCTTCCTGTTATTTTTAAAAGTGCGTAAAATTTGAGGAATATTTTTTTTCTTGAGAAAATATACAGCTCAAATTGTTTTTAGAATTAATTAGAGTATGTGTAAATTTTTGGGATTAAAAGAAACAAAAAAAATTAAAATAAAATCACCAATTTTTTCATACCTATAAACATGAAATTTCAACTTCTAGCATCCACTGTGAATACACTTGTTGTGATAGAAATTAGTAATTAACATCAATTTAAAGCTTATTAAATTCTAAATATTGGATAGATGAGGCTGTTACTTGGTGAAATTCCATAATATGTAGGAAATAAAACACGATCGTTTGAGAATTTTCACAGTTTTTAATGTCGGACACTGCGACAATTGTTTCGCCACACAGTGGCTTCATCAGGCAGATGAGTACTTTACTCATCTGCCTGATGAAGCCACTGTGTGGCGAAACAATTGTCGCAGTGTCCGACATTAAAAACTGTGAAAATTCTCAAACGATCGTGTTTTATTTCCTACATAAATTCTAAATGCTTTATCTAGAAACAATTTTAATTTTTTCATAAATTTCGACTTTCTATGGATGTTTTGTGAGAAAAAGCGAATTTAACGACTTTTTCTCTTAGCACGTTAAAAGTGCTCTCTTTCATAAAATCCTCAACTGATTTAATTTATTCTTAAAACATTCTATTTAAGATTAAAAGAGCTTTAATTTGAGTTATAAATATGTTTTAAAACTTAAAAATTGTGCTTTGCACAAGCGCCTAAAGATACATTTTGGTGGCTTAATTATCTTCCTGTTATTTTTAAAAGTGCGAAAAATTCGGGGAATAATTTTATTCTTGAAAAAATAAACAGCTCAAATTGTTTCTAGAATTAATAAGAGTATCTGTAAGATTTTTGGGATTAAGAAAAAAAAAAAAAATTTAAGTTAAAATCACGTTTTTTCCCATACCTACCCCTTACAAAAATTATGAAACATCGATGAAATTTTATATTTTTTATAAATTCTGAAAAAAATCACGAAGTACTTTCTTGAGGTTAAAAATAACTTGAGCTACTTTTTCCTCTCGTAAACAAATTATCTCACTAAAATTTCGGCTGTATAAAATCATTTGAAAACTGCCCAAAAATGAAGTTATAACTTCTAGCATCGACCATGAGCACATTTTTTGTGTTAGAAAAAGAAAATAAACATCAATTCAAAGCTTATTTCATTCTGAATACATTCCGTATAAATACAATGTGTTTACTCTTTAAATATATCATTGTATAACCGTTTTGTAAGATCAGGCAAATTTTACAATTTTTCTCTTAGTGCTTTAAAAGTGATACATTGTATAAAATATTTATCTGGTTTAATATCTTTTTAGAGCAATTGATTTAGGATTAAAAAATCTTTCATTTGAGGTACAAACAGTTTTTAAAACTTAAAAATTGTACTTTCTACAAGCGCCTAAAGATACATTTTGGTAGCTTAATTACCTTCCTGTTCGTTTTAAAAGTGCTAAAAATTATTGGAATCATTTTTCTTTAGAAAATAAACAGCTCACATTGTTTCTAGAAGTAATAGCAGTATCTGTGAATTTTTTAGGATTAAAAAAAAATTTAAAAAAATTAAGGTAAAATCACGAATTTTTCCTTACGAAAATTATGAAATATCGATAAAAATTTGTAATTTTAAAAAATTCTGAAAAAAATCTCGAAGTTCTTTCTTGAATTTAGAAATGACTTGAGCTACTTTTTTCTTTCGTAAATAATTATTTCACTAAAATTTCGGCTATATAAAATCATTTGAAAACTGCCCAAAAATAAAATTCCAAATTCTAGCCTCCACCATAAGCACAATTTTTGTGTTGGACATATAAAATTAACATCAATTAAAAACCTATTCAATCCTAAATACATTTCTTATAAACACAATGTACTTACTTTTAAAAATTGATGTACTATTAATGTTTTGTTAGAACAGGCAAATTTTACAATTTGTTCTCTTGGTGAGTTAAAATTGCTCTATTTCCTAAAATACATAACTGTTTTAATTTATTATTAAAGCCATCGATTAAGGATTAAAAAAGCTTTAATTTGAGGTATAAATCTTTGACCACACTTGAAAGTTGTGATTTGTACAAGCGCTTAAAGATACATTTTGGTGGCTTAATTACCTTCCTGTTATTTTTAAAAGTGTAAAAAATTGGAGGAATCTTTTTTTTTGAGAAAATAAACTGCTCACATTGTTTCTAGGATTGATAAAAGTGTCTGTGAATTTTTTTAAATTAAATAAAAAATAAAAAAAAAAAATTTTTTTCCAAGCCTACCCCTTTACAAAAATTATGAAACATCGATGAAAATTTATATTTTTAAAAAAATCTGAAAAAAACTACGAAGTACTTTCTTGGGGTTAGAAATAACTTGAGCTACTTTTTTCTCTTGTAAAAAAATATTTCACTAAAATTTTGGCTGTATAAAATCATTTGAAAACTGCCAAAAAATGAAGTTCTGACTTCTAGCATAAACCATGAGCACAATTTTTGTGTTGGAAATAGAAAAATAACTTCAATTAAAAACTTATTTAATTCTAAATACATTTATTATAAATACAAGGTTTTTACTTATAAAATTTAATATTTTATTAATGTTTTGTTAGAACAGGTAAATTTTAAATTTTTTTCTCTTAGCGCGTTAAAAGTGCTCTATTTTATAAAACACTTAACTAATTTAAATTATTCTTAAAGAAATCGATTTAGGATTAAAACAGCTTTCTTTCGAGGTACAAACAATTTTTAAGACTTATAAATTCTGCTTAGTATAAGAGCACAAAGATGCATTTCAGTAGCTTAATTGCGTTTTTGTTGTTTTTAAAAGTGGAAAGAATTAGCGACAACATTTGTTTCTTCAGCAAATAAACGACTTACATTGTTTATAGCATAAGTAGGAGTGTGTGTGTGTGTGTGTGTGGGTGTGTGTGGTTTTTTTGATTTTTTTCAAACTTTTTTTTTGTGACAATCCCGATTTTTTCAATACCTACCCCTTAAAAAAAATACGAATTATTTATTAAAAATTTTATTTTAAAAAAAATCTTAAAGATACTTCTTGACATTAGAAATAACTTAAGCTACTCTTTCTCCTCGAAAAAAAAAAATATTTTACTAAAATTTCGGCACTATATCATTGTCATTTGAAAACTGCCCAAAAATGAAATTCTAACTTCTAGCATCTACCATGAGCACAATTTTTGTGTTGGAAATAAGGCATTAACATCAATTTAAAACTAATTTAATTATAAATACGTGTCTTACAAACACAATGTATTTACTTTTAAAATTTAACATTGTTAAAACGTTTTGTTAGAACAGGCATATTTTACAATGTTTTCTTTTGGTGCATTAATAGTGCTCTATTTCATAAGATACTTAACTGATTTAATTTATTTTTAAAGCAATCGATTTAGGATTAAAATTGCATTCATTTGAGTTACAAACAATTTTTAAGACTTAAAAATTGTACTTATTACAAGCGCACAAAGCTACATTTTAATGGCTTAATTACATTCTTGTTATTTTTAAAAGTGCAACATATTGGCGAAAACATTTTTTTCTTGAGAAAACAAACAACTTTAGTAAGATTAGTCTAGGATTAGTAAGAATATCTGTGATTTTTCTGGGGATTTAAAAAAAATAATTCAAAAACACTTTGTCTTACAAAATATAAAAAGAAATTAAAATCAATATCGACTTTCTGCAAAACATTAGTCACATTGAGACAAGTCTCCAAATAGTCATTAAAACTACTTCTCGAGCTAATACCCCTTCATCTTAGATTATAATAAAACCACATTAAATGTTTTGAAAACAAACTTTTTACTTGCACAAACATCAACAAATACATCCAACTTAACGGATTTAACTAAAACAAATAGCGATGCGAGTTAATTTCAACAGCAAAACTAAAACCCCCCATCTCGCATGCAAAGCGCGTTTACGTGTAAACGTAATGAGAGTAACGAGAAAACATGGTTCATCCGAAGCTCTCCCTCCAACCCCCGCCCGCCCCCCATCCGGCAGGCAGCGTTGGCATTAGGGGTGAACATATCAGGATTAGTATTACGTGTTAGTTAACCCGGTCGCATACGTTACTGTCCCCGATAAGCCCCCGGCATTCGGATGGGCGCGCCCGCTGTTTGCACAAGTTTATTCGAAATTTTAATCTCGCCAGATAGAGGCATCAATTTGCATATGGGGGCATAAATCGGGCCCTACGGCCGCCCGCCGCCTTTTAATCCCTGATTAAACCGGCCTAGCTGAAAATTTCAGCGCGATGAAAGCGCGGTTTTCCTGAAATATTAATGATAAAAGTTATCAAGATTACCGCAGGCGCTTGTTTTTGGATTATGGCGCTGTGGAGTTTCATTAAAATTTTCCCTGAATTACCATGGTCCAATAGAGAAATTGTACAGGGTGGTCTAATTTCGATGTTGCTTATGGGCATCTCGGTAAATATAAGAGTTACAAAAAATCCTATGGCGCAGTCGCGATCTCTTTTTGTTTGAGACTAGGATAATGCCGAAATCAAAAATGCACAATCTTGTTTCTTTCAGAAGTTATAGGACAAAATCGGGTTTTCATGATTTCTAACTCTAATTAATATCTTGCGTAATTTGTAAGATAGACAAAAACTATAAATACCTTCTTATGACGTTTTTTTAAGCAGAATCCAGTGGAGTAGGTATTTTTTTATTTTATGCTGTTGCATTTTTGTTTTCGGTATTATTCTAGTCTCAAATAAAGAGATCGCGACTGCGCCATCGGTTTTTTTTCTAACTCTTATATTTTTCTAACTTATATATACCATAAGCAACATCGAAATTAGATCACCCTGTACATAGGTACGTACATACAAATAACTAGTGCCGTTGCAAACTAGTTTGGCTCCTGGTGCCAAAATTCTAAATAGCGCCTTTATGTTTTTTTTACTTTCGCCATATGCAATACAAAAAAGATTATTTGTTTATGGAAATTAGCAAATAGATCACATCAACTAATGTAATGATTGTCAACTGGCGTCAATGTCGGCTGCCACCAAATGTCTCCATAAACGTCAAAAGTGGCAAGTCAAATGTCGAAATACGAGAATTGCAAGATTGTGTGATTATTTTATGCAAAAAAGTTTTACAAATGCTACAAAACTCTCCAAAAAGGAACCTATTTCAGTTCTGTTAATAGTACTACTCGCCATGAATTGGATACGGATCTAAATACTCCTTATAGACCACCCTTCATTGGGAATTTTTATACAGATGATGAAACTGTTATTTAACACACTAAAAGATTAAAGGCAAAATTAACATCAGGAATTGATCTTATACCATAATTTCTCTTGAAGGATTGTGCTGTAGTACTTGTTAAACCACTTGCTTTTATTTTTAATCTATTACTCTCTTTGGGAGAATTTCCTACATCGTGAAAAAGTTAGAATTTGTCCGGTTTTCAAATCCGGTAACAAAATGAATGTTGAAGACTATCGACCAATTTCAATACTCAGTAATTTTTCAAAAGTCTGAAAGTATCTTAAGCGAACACATTGTGTGGAATGTTCAAAATAGTTTGTCACCATGTCAGTATGGATTCTTATCTCGGAGGTCAACTGCTTGCAATCTGTTTAATATTACGCAGATTGTATCCACCAACTTAGATGACGGTTAACAAACTGATGTGATATATACTGATATGTCGAAAGCATTTCACCGTATGAATCATCACGTTTTGATAAATAAGTTAAAAACATTCAATATCAACGACAAAATAACAAGAGTTATTGAAACGTACTTGTCTGGTCGGGTGCAAGTGGTAGAATTTGAAGGTGTACAATCTTTCAGCTTTGTTGCCACGTCTGGGGTTCCACAGGGCTCAAATCTTGGACCGTTGCTATTTTCACTTTTTATAAACGACATCTGCGACACAATCAGATCTTCATACCTTTTTTTAGGTTGATGATTTGAAGATTTTCAGGAAAATAGAAAACGAAATTGACTGTAGTATCCTTCAGGATGATTTAAATAATATTTGTGACTGGTGTGATATCAATGCTTTATCATTAAATACTAATAAGTGTAGTGTTATGACATTTTCAAGGAAAGTGAATACGATCTTTAACAATTATTTAATACGTGTTGAACCTTTACAAAGAATTAATCGATTTAAGGATCTGGGTATACTCTACGATAATATACTTACGTTCAATGATCATATTGACAAAAATTTTAAGGAATTTTATCGTACCCTAGGTTTTATTATTAGAAATAACAAGTTATTTTCTTTAGTGGATACGTTAAAATCGCTATTTAACCTTTACATCTGCAGTAAATTGGAGAATTGCTCTGTTTATGTTTATGTTTCTTTATTAAACGGAATCTCCTTTTACAAAAAATAAACAAATTTAACTTATAATAGTAAATATTTAAATAAATAATATTGCTGCAAATACAAAAAATAAAAATATTAAAATTAAAAAGAATATACTAAAAATAAATACACATATGTATATATATACATACATATATATACACACATACATACATATATACATACATATATACATACATACATACATACACACATGCATACATACACACACCTACACACACCAATATCCCCATTAATTAAATCACGCAAAATACATAACCGAATAATTATACTAATATATATTTTTTTTTTATCAAATCATATACAAATGGTTACATCAAGATGATTCAACCGTCTCCTAAATTGATCAATCGGTTCATTAAAAATATTCAAATTATAATTCGCAGAAATTACATTTAGATCTCTCATGATTCTTGTTATTGGGTTATTTAAACCATAATTCGTATTATGAAATGGTAGTCTGAACAAATCTTTAAATCTCGTATTTCTTGATACATTAAATTGAAATGAATATAACAGATAGTTACAATCAACAAGCCCATTAATAAGTCTGAAACCAAAATTTACGTCAATTACTATTCGCCTAGTTTTTAATGGTTTTAAATTCAGAAGAGTTAACATATTCGAATGGCTAAAGTCAATTCTACGGTAACCCAATTTAAAATTAACAATTCTCAAAAATTTACTCTGTACCATTTCAATTTTGTACGACCATTTTTCATATGTAGGATTCCAAATAATAGAGCCGTATTCAAGTTTAGATCTAACTAAAGAGAGAGAGAGAGTTATATGAGCACCGCAGTTTGATAAATACATTGGGTTGTTAGAGAGCGTTCAGCGCACATTTTTTAAATATCTATATTTTATCAAACATAAATCACACCCAGGCAGAACGATTAGCTACTCCAGTTTACTTCTAGAATTCAACACAATTTCCATAAATAATAGACATAGGCGTATCTCATGCCTGTATCTGTACAAACTGGTTAACAACATCATTGATGATACCACTGCCATTAATTTACTTAACTTTCATGTGCCTAGGTTGGCAAGCAGATCTTGCAGTACCTTTTCTTACAATACTCCTAATTCACTTCATCATAATAATTCTCCGCTATATAAGCTGTACAAATCATACCATGGTGTGCAATATAATGCTGATATATTTGGTGATTCTTTCAAATCAAATCAAATCAAATTGTTTATTGGTCCTTCATTGTTTAATTTTACAATATTAGACACGTCAAAGAAAGAAATATATGATATAAATAAATAGAAATAAAATATCGCAATATAAACTACAGAGTATAAGGACATTTCATTACAGTGATACATTAATATGTTGATATGCATGTAGTAAATAAAAAATAAAAAATAAAATTTGGTCAGTTGGATAATTTTAAGTTATTTCCGAATGATTAAAATGTTCAAAATCTTCTATACTGTAGAATGCATTTATTTGGAGACAAGCTTTTAATTTGGACTTGAATTTACTTAGTGTCAATCCTGTCAGCGACTCTGGAAGTTTGATATACAGGTTAATACCGGCTTGCTGAGGAGCTTTACCAAAGAATGAATGTGTGTGTTGGTATGATACTAATTTCTCTTTATTTCTAGTTTGGTAGCTATGAATGTCACAATGTCTTATGAAAGTAGATTTATTTGAGTGAATATAACATAACATTTTTAAAATGTAAATGCAAGGTAGTGTTAAAATCTTTTCTTGAATAAAAACCATTTTGCAAGAGTTCCTTAGTCACATTAACCAATGCCTTAATTTGTAATTGCGTTAAAGTGCTAATTTATTGTACTTTTTTTTATTTTTAAATATTTTATATTTTATGTTTACCTTATATGTTTATATTGTTATTTGTATACTTAAGTTATGATGTTATTATTTGTATACTTAAGTTATGATGTTACCCTGTCACTGGATTCTGTATCTGTTGGGTAATAAAGTATTATTATTTGTTTAAAGTGTGCAAACTATAAGAAGCGTAAGCTTATTTTCTCGAATTCAAAAAGTTTTGAATTCGAATTTATATTATTATTATTATTATTAAAGTGAAAATTGACTAAATGAATAAACAAAAAATATGTGAAAATGATAATTTTAACACTAATAACGACAAGAATCATCAAATAAACAAAAGATATGATAAAGTGGGGCAGGTGGTGGCCGAGCGGTAACGTCGCCGGGTTGTATCGCTCGGCGAGCCACAAGTTAGGGGTTCGATTCCCGTGCACGGGGAGACTTTATTTGAAAAATAATGTCTCGTCGTGACCCTGGGTGTGGTATGAATGTGTGTGATTGTCCGAAATAATACAAATTGTAATAAATTAATTGGATCAAAAATAAACATTGAAGATGGCTAATGGGCAAGTTCCCAAGGCCAGGCAAAAGCCAAAACCAAAAAAAAATATATATATGATAAGGTAGTCAATAATTGACAAAAAACGGTTCTAGGTGCTTTAGGCCCGGGCCCAATAAAAAATCCGCCCCTGGTATCTCTTAAGGGACCGTACTGAGTCGATTTAGACCTTTTTGGAAAAATCTGACAATCCGATACAGTAAAAACTTATGATAGACAATAATTTTTGAAGTCTGAAGTATTTTTAAGCATGATTAATTCATTAAAAAAAGAAAGCAAAAGTACATTGTAACACAATAAAACACTTTTAACTTTGTTTGTATAACACAATTTATTTTTATGTGACTGCAGTTTCGGCAAATTCAGCTTGCTATTATCAAACATGAAGTGTCTAAAACTGGAAACAATACGGGTATATATACAAAAAGTGATTACATGAAAACGGATCTTCTGTAAGTCGGATGAGCTTCTTCCTCTGGATTTGATATTTTTGTCTGCGATTCGGCTAACTTTTCCACGTACGTAATCATCGAACAGATCGAATTCCACGGGATGAAGACATTTCAGAAGTTCACAATGGATCACTTTTAAATATGTGAAATATTGGTCCCGTTTTTTGAACCAATGTTTTAGTTCCTCTTTTACCCAAGTGATTAAAATCGATTTTAAGTACATTGTGATCTACAAAGCGAGAACTTGTCGAGCCCCATGTACTTTGTTTTTGATGCAATAATAATAATTTATTGTAATAATTATCATTAATTAAAGAAATTGGCTTCGAAGAGTAAAATATTTATATGTGGCTATAAATTGTCTGTTTCCATATAAAGTCATTGTAATTATAATACATTTTATGTGTAATTAAATGATGTTATTAAAACATAAAGCATGATCATAATGTTTGTAGTAATTTCTCTTGGGTTTTTATTTTTAATCTCGAAAGAACTTTAATTGAGCCACTGAAGGTTTCATAGCGGGAAGAGATATGCGGGGGCGGCGGTGATAACCATCACGTGTAGTACCTCATAACGGTCTTATTGCCGCTTCAGCTACAGACGGATCCATTTCGCGTGCGTGCCGTCTCCACCCGCCCCCGGAGAAACCCACCCCAACTCGAGCCACACTCTCGACAATCGTTGCCTTTGTTTCGCAGATGAAAATTATTGCAGAGACACGAGTTTTACACACAATTCCAATAACGCACATAAGTAAATTGTTGAATATTTCAGTGAGCTTGTGTTTTTGGATATTTCTTAAGAATTTTTATTTAATGATAACGCTTTGAGTTTCTGCAAATATTTTAAATCAAATTTTAAGATACAATCAATAAAAATTAATTTTAAGAAGCTAGAGTGGAATTGCAGACACTCAAAATGTAATGTAGGGGAAATTATTGACTGTTTTTGTACATACAGGGACTTTTTCTTTTGAGTATACATATTCCAAATTCAGCCTATTTTTTGTAAATCTTAAGATATTTCTTGCTTTTTTTTTAAAGTTCAATTTGAAGCCTTAAACGAGTGTTTTCCACTCCCAGACTAAGCATGAAGTAAAATTTTGAGTTTAGAAAAGCCCCGTGAAAATTTGTCGAGGGTCGCGCAGCGACCCGAGACATATTTTCTGGGCTTTTCTAAACTCGAAATTTTACTTCATGCGCCACGCGTATAAAACAAACTAAAATATTGTGAAATTTATGTACATTCGAACTTTACTTGAAATCTGTGTTTTATACGCGTGGCGCATGAAGTAAAATTTCGAGTTTAGAAAAGCCCAGAAAATTTGTCTCGGGTCGCTTCGCGACCCTCGACAAATTTTCACGGGGCTTTTCTAAACTCGAAATTTTACTTCATGCTTAGTCTGGGAGTGGAAAACACTCGTTTAGAGCTTCAAATTGAACTCTTTTAATAAACAACGAATGTTGTCAGCCTATTTTCTGTAAATCGTTAGATATTCCTTGTTTTTTTTTATTAAGTTCAATTTTAAGCTTTATACGAGTGTTTTCCACTTCCAGACTAAGCATGAAGTAAAATTTCGAGTTTAGAAAAGCCCCGTGAAAATTTGTTTCGAGTTTAGAGAAGCCCAGAAAATTTGTCTCGGGTCGCTGCGCGACCCGAGACAAATTTTCTGGGCTTTTCTAAACTCGAAATTTTACTTTATGCGCCACGCGTATAAAACACTAAAATATTGTGAAACTTATGTATATTCGAACTATAATCGAAATCTGTGTTTTATACGCGTAGCGCATGAAGTAAAATTTCGAGTTTAGAAAAGCCCAGAAAATTTGTCTCGGGTCGCTTCGCGACCCGAGACAAATTTTCACGGGGCTTTTCTAAACTCGAAATTTTACTTCATGCTTAGTCTGGGAGTGGAAAACACTCGTTTAGAGCTTCAAATTGAACTCTTTTAATAAACAACGAATGTTGTCAGCCTATTTTCTGTAAATCGTTAGATATTCCTTGTTTTTTTTTATTAAGTTCAATTTTAAGCTTTATACGAGTGTTTTCCACTTCCAGACTAAGCATGAAGTAAAATTTCGAGTTTAGAAAAGCCCCGTGAAAATTTGTTTCGAGTTTAGAGAAGCCCAGAAAATTTGTCTCGGGTCGCTGCGCGACCCGAGACAAATTTTCTGGGCTTTTCTAAACTCGAAATTTTACTTTATGCGCCACGCGTATAAAACACTAAAATATTGTGAAACTTATGTATATTCGAACTTTAATCGAAATCTCCGTTTTATACGCGTGGCGCATGAAGTAAAATTTCGAGTTTAGAAAAGCCCAGAAAATTTGTCTCGGGTCGCTTCGCGACCCTCGACAAATTTTCACGGGGCTTTTCTAAACTCGAAATTTTACTTCATGCTTAGTCTGGGAGTGGAAAACACTCGTTTAGAGCTTTAAATTGAACTCTTTTAAAAAACAACGAATGTTCTTAACCTATTTTCTGAAAATATTTAGATATTCCTTGTCTTTTTTTAAGTTCAATATGAAGCTCTAAACGAGGGTCTTCTACTCCCAGACTAAGCATGAAGTAAAATTTCGAGTTTAGAAAAGCCCCGTGAAAATTTGTCTCGGGTCGCGCAGCGACCCGAGACAAATTTTCTGGGCTTTTCTAAACTCGAAATTTTACTTCATGCGCCACGCGTATAAAACACAGATTTTGATGAAAGTTCGAATATACATAAATTTGACAATATTTTAGTGTTTTATACGCGTGGCGCATGAAGCAAAATTTCGAGTTTAAAACAAAAAAAAAAATTGGGCTTTTCTAAACTCGAAATTTTACTTCATGCGCCACGCGTATAAAACACTAAAATATTGTGAAATTTATGTATATTCGAACTTTACTAGAAATCTGCGTTTTATACACGTGGCGTATGAAGTAAAATTTCGAGTTTAAAAAAGCCCAGAAAATTTGTCTCGGGTCGCTGCGCGACCCTCGACAAATTTTCACGGGGCTTTTCTAAACTCGAAATTTTACTTCATGCTTAGTCTGGGAGTGGAAAACACTCGTTTAAAGCTTCAAATTGAATTCTTTTAAACAACAACAATTGATGGAAAATTTACAGCTTATGCATATATTTACCTAAAAGGAAAATTCACTGTATATAGGTCGATAGACATCAAAGTTTTTGACGGTTTTAAAGAATGCTGATTTAATCATAGCTATACTATACGTCTTATACATTGTTACTGAGCTTGATTTTAAAAAATACTGCTTAATTTAAAGCTATATTATACGTTTTATATGCTGTTACTGAGCTTGATTTTAAAATTATTCTCACGCTACATGTCTATATTTTTTTTTATGAAAGCTATTTACACTTATTTAAGTGATTATAAAAATTAATGAATTAACGAAACGAATTAATTTACCAGCAATAATATAACACATAAAACAGTAATTATATTCCAACTTAATGCACGGATAAAGCGATAAAAATTAAAGGAATGAAGAAATAACCTGCACAAACCTGTTTCCCATGTGAAACAAAAAAACGTAAAACAAAACCCCTTCCCCAAGAAGTTCATCCACGAGCCCACAGATGGCCGAGGACACGTTAAAACAAAGCACTCGCGTCTACCTGTTCGAAAGCTCTTGTTTCAGGCGCGCGCCGCTAGAGTGAACCTCCGTCCGGCCAATGAGCATTTCCCTGCTTAATCCCATTTTCAGATCCAGGAATCGATCGGCGACACCCAATTTAGGGGTGGGATTTCCAACCTCCCCCCGCTTCGTGTAAATCTCCCCAGGCCGTTAAGTTATTAGGAGATGGATAGATAATGGACATTGGGGGTGGACATCCCTCTTACTTCACACCCCTAGCGCTGATTACGTAGAGGGCACTAACGCGATTATGATATTACGTAACGCGCTTCTACCCTTAATGGGGGGGATAACTTCTAATTCCGGCTTTGATGATAAATAATTCATGCGGGTACGGTCCAGTTTATTTTTTTTGACCGACGGTTCCGCGAATTGAGTCGCTTGTTTATGTTTTATTTAAAGGTAGGAAGAGATGTGAAAAAATTATGGGCGCGATTTCGCAGTCGGTATGCGCGGACATTTCCCAGGGTTACCTGCAATTATTATTAATATTCATGATTCAGCAAGGACGTGTTGCTAAGTCAGCGCGTTTTTTTGAGTGTTTTGGGTAATATGTTACGTAATTTGAAATGTTCAAATCATCACCCGTGGAATTAGCATATTTACAAAATTTGCATGACTTATGGAGCAAATACGCTTGTACATTTTTGCTGTTGCGTAATTTTTGTTTTCAAACAAAAAAATGTCATTCTACAGATCGATTTGAGTGACCTTAAATTAACATTTTGTTGTTGTTAAATGCGCAACAAAAAGTTGCAGTTAAAAATGTACCCACAATTATGATCTGTTGTATTTAAAAATTCATATTTATGATAATTAGTGTTCTTTTTTTAATATTATTATTGAAGAATAGAATAGATTAATTCTTTATTGTCATAGAGTCAATCCTAGTTTTTTTAAAACGTCATAAGCAAAGCTAAACTGAAGAGAGATAAATCTCGAAACGCGCCTATAGATGACCCAAGACATTAGTTTTAATTCAAGTCCTTTCACTTAAATTTTTTTTTTGTTATTTCTCCCTTCATTTTAAATGTGTATTTGTTAGTTAGTTTAAAGAGAATTTGACCTAAACGTTACATATACTTTAATAGAGCGTTGTAACAAATCAAATTAAATAAGATTTTAAATATTTCATTGTATAATTTAATATACGGAGGTGTATTTGCACGGGAAGTAGTTGTTTCAATGGATATTTATTAAATTGTCTTATTAATTAAGACATTGTTTGAATTTTCACGAATAACATATTCGTATTTTTATATATTATGTTTAAAGTGTGCAAACTATAAGAAGCGTAAGCTTATTTTCTCGAATTCAAATAGTTTTGAATTTGAATTTATCTTGTTTAAACTGTACCGTAAGGTAAATAATAAGGTCTCACATTCTTCATACCTGCTAATGTCATAGAGTCAAGTTTTATTAGGGGGACCGGAAAGTAATGTCGTTTTTTTACATTAAATTTAAACAACAAAATTTTTATTGATATATATTAATTTAATCAATAACATAATCACCCTCATTTTCTACGACCTTTTACCATCTAGTGTGCAAGTTTTCAATCCCGGATCGATAAAAATCATCAGGTTTCTTGTAAAAATATAGGAGATGGCATTTTCAACTTCTTCAGAATTTTTAATTTTTCTCCACATAAAAAATGCTGTAGCGATCAAAACAAGTGGAAATCAGATGGCGCAATATCAGGTGAGTATGGTGGGTGCGGCAATACTTCCCATCCTAGTTTTTTCTAAGGTTTGTCTTGCGCAGTGCGCTCTTGCATTGTCGTGTTGCAAAATTACACCTTTTCTGTTAATAAGAGCTGGGTACTTTTCAATTAAAAATTGATGTACTCTATCCAATTGTTCACAATAAAGGTTTGCATTAAAAGTTTGACCAGGTTTTAGCACTTCAAAATTTACAACCCCACGAGTATTCCACCAAATACAAAAAGCGCCTTTTTGAGGTGTAAACCTGGTTTTGCTATAGCTCGTGGCGCGTCATTTGGAGAGAGCCACTGCGATTTGCGTTTTGGGTTATTGTAAAGGACCCATTTTTCATCCCCGGTAATCAGTTTATCAAAAAACGCTTCTGTGTTATACCGCTGAAGCAATACGTTGCAGGTATTGGAACGATTAGATTTGTTTTCCTTTGATAAATTGTGCGGGACCCAAACACATGTTCTGCTTCAAATGTTCCTGAATAGTTGACCAAGATGCGTTAAGATTGTTCAAAAGTTCTGCAATGGTCTGGCATGGATTTGCTCCACTTCCGCCCTTAAAATGTCATTATTCAGAGTTGTTGGTCTTTCTGATCGACGAGAGTCAGAAAGACTGAAATCACCAGATTTGAACATGGAAAACCACATTTGGCATTTACGAACATCTAAAGCATTCGGATAAATATCGCAAATGCTTTTGGTAGCAATCGTTGAATTTCTACCCTTCTGAAATTCAAAAAGCATACAATGCCGGATATATATTCCTTCTGCTTTTTGACTGACCATTTCACCAAACATTGTAAACAAGATTACAAATTTTATAACTTATAAGAAAACAAGTCACTTTTACCTTGAGATGTCTTTGAAACATGTAATCCTACGAGTTGCAACAACCAGGAGCAATTAATCTTGTGATGCATGAGGTTATACAAAAAAGCAATACACGCTTTTCGCTTTTCAGCGATTCAACGTTAAATTTCTGCAGCAACAATTTTCGATAAAATCCTCTGCACGGATAGAACCCCTGGGATTTTATATAGAGAAATTTAAGAAATTTACATTGGACATCCTCAATTAAAGATGTTTGCTGCTGACTCAGGGGGAACTATACCAGTGATGCATATTACAACTTCGAATGTAGATAAGCGTTAAATAATGCCTTCAAAGCTGAGGTTAGACGAATTTTGATGAATGAAACCAAGTGACTTGTACGCGGGCTTAATTAGTGACTATATTTGGGGATTAAAAGTAAAATGGGCGTCAAAAATGACTCCTAAGTCCTTAAAGACATTAACCTTTTCAAGAGTTGTATTGGTAACCTTATACGAGAACTCTATAGCTTTAGACTTTTTGGTGAATGATATGAACTTACACTTATCACTATTTAAGTGGAGCCTATTATTAATACACCATTTCTATATATTATTAAGTGAATTTTGCAAATAAACACAATCCCCAACATTATTAATTTTTGCATAAATCTTTGTCATCGGCGTATGATAAGTTTTTACACGGTAATAAGTTAGATAAGTCATTGCTGAATTAATTGAATAGTAGAGGCCCCAAGATGGAGCCTTGTGGTACACCTAAAGATGGATAATATGAGGTAGATTTATAACCATTCAATGATACACATGATTCCCGGTCTTTAAGATAGTAACCTATAAGTGCAGACGCATTCTTACCAAATCCAAAGTACTCAAGTTTAGTTCGTAATAATTCATGATCGAAAGCCTTAGTCATGTCCGTATAAATTACATCAATTTTTCTCGAAGAATCTAGACATTCAGAAATGTTGTGAGTTATAATAGTTAAGTTTGTGGCCGAAGATCTATTCGGAACGAAACCATGCTGCTGAGGGGATATACGAAGGGGGTCCGATATTAAAGGTACAGGCCAAAATTATTATATATATTTATTAGATATTTTGAATTTGACGAATATAGCACTAATAAACTTCCTTCACACTTTTATTTGAATTACCGAATGTACATTTCGGACATAAAGTGTGAAGAAAGGTTATTAGTGCTTTATTCGTCAAATTAATTTGATCTTCACGTAACTCAAAATCAATTTATTTATATATTTTGAAAGAAAATATTTAATACATTCTACAAAATACTATATACTGTTGTTTATTTCTCCACATGTTCTCCATAAAGATTGAGATATTTATCCTGGCGTAACAGTAGCTTGAACATCCCTTCATGGTAGTGTTGCTTGTCAAGTCGATTAAAGTAGTCGATAACTGTGTCTTGCAATTCCTGTGGTGTCGACCACTTCTTGGTTTGATTTGACTTGTGCGGTTTTGCGCTATCGAGCAAAAGTTTACCTCCAACGTGCAAAAGTTTAACTCCTTTAATATTTCGTTTGCTGTGTTTGTTTCACAGGCTCCTGTCCCTTTAATATCGGACCCCGTCGTATATGGCGAGACATGTCTAATAATTTGATTATATAAAGTTCTTTCAAGTACTTTTGCTAAGTGTGATAATATTGCAATTGGGCGATAATTTGTCATATTGTTCTGATTGATTGATGTTTTGGGTATGGAACAGATTGATGCAATTTTTAGTTGACTTGAAAGTTATAAGTTGTAATACATAAATTAAAAATAATAGTTAGTGGCTGGGATGGAATTGAAGCACAATCTTTAAAAGAAAACAAGTAACCCATCACTCACTAACGTGAATTTATTTGGTTGTTTTCCTAATAAGTTGTAGATATTTTTTTCAGTTGTAGTATAAAAAGAAAAAATGGGATATCGCTAAAATGCACAAATGTGTTGACTTTGAGGGATGTATAAAAACAGATTCAAAAAAATAACAAAAGCATTTAATATTTTTCTTATAAGTGTTCTTCTTTGCTTGGAAGCTTGAAACGTACAAATTTGAGTAGTATAAATTAAATTTCCCCTTAAATCAGTATTTAATACGCGTGGCGCATGAAGTAAAATTTCGAGTTTAGAAAAGCCTGAAAATTTGGATTTGCAGGGGCGCGACTCGCTTCGCTCGCGCGCCCTTGCAAATCCAAATTTTCAGGCTTTTCTAAACTCGAAATTTTACTTCATGCTTAATCAGGGAGTGGAAACACTTGCTTGTAGTCAATTGAACGCGTTTATAAAAGCGAGTACAGTACTCTCAATGGAGTCACCTTAATATTATAATCGTCCAAACTTAAATTGTGATGGATTTATTAATTTTTATTGTTCTTTAAAATAGCAAAAGTTAATAAAATATCTTTGTTCTTAGGAAAATTAATAGCTGACGTTGTTTCTAACGCAGGAAGGAATGGGCCCGTTCATCAAAATGTTCAACATTCAACATGTTTGAATTTGTTTGTGATGTATGTTGATACCTAATGAATGGTACTCCGGTCGTTCAATTTTGTACGATTGCAAAAATTCCAAACACGTTTACGGTTAACAATCCTGTCATCAGAGAATTCCCCAACAGTTGGCAGTAACCTCCAAACTGTTGTCTCTGCTGAACGGGCCCAATGTCTGTAATTTTTTTTAGGATTTTTCTGAAACTAAAAATTTGTATATGATAATCTCAATTGTTTCTATACCTATAAGCGCTACACGAACCAAATTTTCAGGCTTTTCTAAACTGTACATTTTACTTTATTCGCCGCGCGTTTAAAACACTGATTTCAAATTAAGTCCAAAATATACTAATTACCTGATTAATAAATATTCAAGCTATTCTAAACTCGAAATTTTACTTAATACCTATAAAAACTGTAGAATTTTTAAAAAATGAATGTAGACTTTCTATTATATACAAATTGCACAAAGAACCAGACACGTTGTTTAATTTACCTAACCTAAGATGCAAGTTTTGCAAGTCCTAATTTTACTCCAAAAGAAAAAGTTACGCAAAATAATCACATTTATTTGTTATCATATTACAAACCGCTGCACTTTCAAAACATTTTGATGTTTATTAAAACGGCGCCAGGTTACGAACACCAGATGTAAATCTCCCTCTCACCTACTCTTACAACACGCTATTTAACAAGTAACTTCATTACGGGTACCTTTATCAAGTGACCGTTTTGTTGTGTTTTTCAGTGCGCTCAATGTTTATGCTAATGCGCCGCACACCGAGCTTTCCGCGATATTTTCGACGTGAGTGCGATCCGACGGATTTCTACCGGTTCGCGGTTCTTTCTCCATTTCTGTATCCGCGCACTGGAATACATTTTTCATCCGTACGTGACCGCTCGGTGATCGAGATAAGGTGGGTTGAACATGGATGTATGGCCGAACGGGCCGGGTCGCCCTGTATCTTATAAACTGTATAAAGTGCGTGCTTGATTTAATGTATCGCGACCGAAACGGTAAGAATTTATGGGAGCACGGTTAGAAATTGAATTCATTGATTGCAAATTCTATAGGATACTAACTGGTTATATTTATTTCAAAAAAATATATAAAATCAACAGATTCTTGGTTAGTAAACAGGAAAATTCTTCTGTACGGCTAAAATGCAGTAATACTATACATCATTTAAATTAATCAGAGAGTATTTCAATCATAAATAAATAACCTTCAAATTGATGAACCAAATTTTTAGGCTTTTCTAAACTCGAAATTTGCTTCATGCTTAACCTGGGAGTGGAAACACTCGTTTAAAACTTCAAATTGAACTATTTAACACTTTTAGTAAATAACACACTTGGTTAAGATTTCACTGTTTATTGATTGACACTGCAACAATTGTTTCGCCACACAGTGGCTTCATCAATCAGATGAATAAATGAACTATTTAAAAAAGCGTATGCGTATGTACACTTAAAAGAAAATTCCCTGTATAAATATTCTAATGTTGGGCCTCTCATTTTACAAAAAAACAATTTTATAACAAATCAAATTAAATAAGATTTTAAATATTTTATTGTATAATTCAATATCCGGAGGTGTATTTGCACAGGAAGTAGTTGTTTCAATGGATATATATATATAAACAATCTTTATTTACAGAAAAAGCATATACATATATAAATGTAAACAGAAACAATATATATATAAAAAAGATAACAATTCCGTAAAATGGCTATCGACCTGAGGTCTTTCAGACTGGATTTTTTAAAAATTCCTTATTAGTTTTTTCTTTTGTAAAATGGGAAGTGTTTAACAGTCGATGTCGGTGAATTTAATGGTCCTTCAATGGATATTTATCGTCTTAAGTTGTCTTATTAATTAAGACATTGTTTGCATTTTCACGAATAACATTTTCGTAATTTTATATATTATGTTTAAAGTGTGCAAAGTATAAGAAGCGCGTAAGCTTATTTTATCGAATTCAAATATTTTTGAATTTGAATTTATCTTGTTTTAGTAAAATTCCGTGTATGTTTCTAGAATGTTCGCGAATGATGTGAAGCACGCCGGATGTATAAGCGTGCTGTCCCGACATAAGATGTTTACGTCGGCGCGCTGCAAACAACAATCGCTCCTCACCAGTGAATCCAAAATATCAATTAATGAAGTTAAAAACGCTCCACAAAACTCGTATTTTTCACAAGTGATTAACGACATCTCGTCTAATTGAAACAACGCCTCGCACACGCTCGTAAATCCGCAAAACGGCCATTGTTGCAGCGAAACAAGCGAAAACAATCGCCCCGACCAAACAGCGTGTGTACACGGCGTAAATCAAGCACGGATTATTTGTTTGGCAATAACGCGGTGATTTACGCCGGCCCAACAAGGAAAATCAATCACGCCGGAATGCAAAACACTCTCTTGAAGATGTCAATCTGGGCGCTCGTAAATAACGCCGATGTAAACACCGAGTTATGCTCTCGGTCTTTTAAGTGGAGAAGTAATTTGTTGCCCGGCGACTGGCGTGTGCAATTTTCCACGCAGGAAAATAAAAAAAAAAACTCGTGAACGGATAAAATTTAATTATGTACATTGGAAACGCTGTTAAATCGAAAAATGATGGGCTGCGCTGGGGTGTAATTTTTGTGTACGTGATGATTGGCTTGTGGTGTGGCGTTATGGAAAAATTTAATTTTCATCTAAAAATTAATGGGAATTATTCATTTAAACACGGTATTGGGAGAGTCAATATTAAAAATGTATGAATAACTGATAATTATAGACAAAATCCATTACGAGAAAAACATATATATAATTGAATAATAAAATAAAAATATTTTTTTATTATTTTGCTGATCATAAAAGTAAACTGTATATCCGCGAAGCGGTGTGACCAAACCAAATTTTCAGGCTTTTCTAAACTTGAAATTTTACTTCATGCGCCACGCGTATTAAACTCTGCAATATTGTGAACAAGCGAACTTCACTTGAAATCAGCGTCTTGTACGCGTGGCGCATGAAGTAAAATTTCGAGTTTAGAAAAGCCTGAAAATTTGGTTTGGTTGCTCCGCGCTTCGCGCTACGCAACCAAACCAAATTTTCAGGCTTTTCTAAACTCGAAATTTTACTTCATGCTTAGTCTGGGAGTGGAAAACACTCGTTCAAGCTTCAAATTCACAGTCTGAATTTTTCTTTTAAGTATAAATATCTCAATGCATACGCTGTAAAATATCAAGAATTCTTTTTTGTAAACTAAGAGGCACAACATTACAATATTTATACAGGGAATTTTTCTTTAAAGTATACATATGCATACGCATTTTTTAAATAGTTCAAATTGATGCTTTAAACAACTGTTTTCCACTCCCAGACTAAGCATGAAGTAAAATTTCGAGTTTAGAAAAGCCTGAAAATTTGGATTGGCTGCGTAGCAAAGCGGAGCGGCCAATCCAAATTAAGCTTTTCTAAACTTGAAATTTTACTTCATGCGCCACGCGTATTAAACACTGAAAACTCTGCAATATTGTAAACAAGCAAACTTTACTTGAAATCAGCGTCTTGTACGCGTGGCGCATGAAGTAAAATTTCGAGTTTAGAAAAGCCTGAAAATTTGGTTTGGTCGCTCCGCGCTTCGCGCTACGCAACCAAACCAAATTTTCAGACTTTTTTAAACTCGAAATTTTACTTCATGCTTAGTCTGGGAGTGGAAAACGCTCGTTCAAGCTTCAAAATAAATCTCTAAATTTTTCTTTTAAGTATAAATATCTCGATACATACGCTGTAAAATGTCAAGCATTCTTTTTTGTAAAATAAGAGGCACAACATTACAATATTTATACAGGGAATTTGTCTTTTGAGTATAAATATCTCGATACATACGCTGTAAAATTTCAAGCATTCTTTTTTGTAAAATAAGAGGCACAACATTACAATATTTATACAGGGAATTTGTCTTTTAAGTATACATATGCATACGCTCTTTTTTAAATAGTTCAATTTGAATTTTTAAACGAGTGTTTTCCACTCCTAGACTAAGCATGAAGTAAAATTTCGAGTTTAGAAAAGCCTGAAAATTTGGTTTGGTCGCGTAGCGCGAAGCGCGGAGCGACCAAACCAAATTATCAGGCTTTTCTAAACTCGAAATTTTACTTCATGCGCCACGCGTATAAGACGCTGGTTTCAAGTGAAGTTCGCTTGTTCACAATATTGCAGAGTTTTTATTGTTTAATACGCGTGGCGCATGAAGTAAAATTTCGAGTTTAGAAAAGCCTGAAAATTTGGTTTGGTCGCTCCGCGCTTCGCGCTACGCGACCAAACCAAATTTTCAGGCTTTTCTACACTCGAAATTTTACTTCATGCTTAGTCTGGGAGTGGAAAACGCTCGTTCAAGCTTCAAATTAATTGTCTGATTTGTTTTAAGTATAAATATCTCGATGCATACCCTGTAAAATTCCAAGCATTCTTTCTTGTTAAATAAGAGGCGCGCAACATTACAATATTTATACAGGAAATTTTTCTTTCAAGTATACATACGCATACGCTTTTTTTAAATAGTTCAATTTGATGTTTTAAACGAGTGTTTTCCACTCTCAGAGTAAGCATGAAGTAAAATTTCGAGTTTAGAAAAGCCTGAAAATTTGGTTTGGTTGCGTAGCGCGAAGCGCGGAGCAACCAAACCAAATTTTCAGGCTTTTCTAAACTCGAAATTTTACTTCATGCGCCACGCGTATAAGACGCTGGTTTCAAGTGAAGTTCGCTTGTTTACAATATTGCAGAGTTTTCAGTGTTTAATACGCGTGGCGCATGAAGTAAAATTTCGAGTTTAGAAAAGCCTGAAAATTTGGTTTGGTCGCTCCGCGCTTCGCGCTACGCGACCAAACCAAATTTTCAGGCTTTTCTACACTCGAAATTTTACTTCATGCTTAGTCTGGGAGTGGAAAACGCTCGTTCGAGCTTCAAATTGAATGTCTGAATTTTTCTTTTAAGTATAAATATCTTGATACGTACGCTGTAAAATTCCAAGCATTCTTTCTTGTTAAATAAGGGGCGCGCAACATTACAATATTTATACAGGATTTTTTTTTTCAAGTATACATACGCATACGCTTTTTTTAAATAGTTCAATTTGATGTTTTAAACAACTGTTTTCCACTCCCAGACTAAGCATGAAGTAAAATTTCGAGTTTAGAAAAGCCTGAAAATTTGGTTTGGTCGCGTAGCGCGAAGCGCGGAGCGACCAAACCAAATTTTTAGGATTTTCTAAACTCGAAATTTTACTTCATGCGCCACGCGTACAAAACACTGATTTAAAGAGAATTTCAAAATACACCCACCTCTTATGTTTGATCCTCACGTCAGTACATTCTTCAAATGTTTACAATTTACTGAAATCGTTATACATTGTTCGTTGCAACTCTTTGATTTTAAGATATTATCGTTTCCATCTTTAGGCCCAGTTGCACCAAAAACGTTGAACTCGAGTTCCAACTAAACTTGAGTTCAAGATGACAGTTCTTATTATTCTAACATCGTTTTGAACTCGAGTTCCAACTGAATTCGAGTTCAAGATGACAGTTCTAATTATTCTAGATTAGATTAGATATTCGTAGGGGTGCCCTCATTGGTGTGTACCACCGCGACCTTTGCAGATCTATTGTGGATCCCTATTATCCTAGACGACGTGCTCGAGCTTCGCCTCTTTAATTAGCCCTATTAACCCCGACAGTGAGCCTTGGGTGTAGCTCTCTGCGCTTGGTTTACTGTTGCCCAGCTTTAGGTATCTAACCCGCGCTAGGGCCTCACATTGGCACAGGATGTGGAGAGGATCCTCCTCTTCTTCCTGGCAGAATCTACATATTGTATCCTCTATTTTGTTCATGTGTTTGTTGAGCCTAATTATTCTAACATCATTTTGAACTTGAGTTTAGAGTTGAACCAGTTCAACGCGTTTGATGCAACTGGTTTTTAATCATCATTTTATTAACACAAGCAAGTAAAAAGTATCACATATAAGACTTTCTAAGGATAGTTATTTTGTTAATACCCCTAATTAACAAAATAACTAGTAACTCCAGTTGATTACAATTTCAGTAAACCAAAGAAGTCGTGTATAGCAATCAAGTTTAGTAAAGCTCTCTGCAAACATGAAGTTATAAGTCATATCATGTGCCGCCCACAAATGAATCAAGGGAGTAAATAACGCCGCATGAATTCTAATTACTAAACGCCACGCGAAAAAAGACGACTGCAACGAGTGAACAAGACCGTAAACATGCCGGCGTATAGACGTCCGGGAAGACTGGTATACGAGCTTTTGTTAATAATTCGATTTTATTTATAACCTCTTTCACGAGCAACATTGAAATGTGTGGTTATTGTGCGAGCTGTGATTTTTTGCGCCGCGCCTAAGATTCCCGATTTCTTTTCCGTTTTCGCCTGCTAATGGCATTTTCGGAGGACTACTGGATCTTTATTTATGGCAGGCCGGTAATTGAAGGATAAATTATTCGGCCGCTGGGTTTTTGATTAATGGTCACGGAACGGGCAGGAAATGTGAAATGATAGCTTTGATTGCTACTATACATGAGCACTGCGTGATTTTAATTGAGGGTTCCAGTAATTTCGTATCCAATTATTTCAATATTACCTAATACCAAGCGAACCCAATGCTTATGGGAGAACTGGAAATCGAGTAAAAAAATGGTGATGTGTCCATCATAGTACTTTCCAACGTAAATTGCGTATTAAATCACTTTTTAAAGTTTGTAAAGAGACTAATGAATCACCCTGTAGAAAATTGTGTTTGAAAGTTCCCGAAAAACGTTCTTCTTTTTATAACATATTACGAAGTGGTCCTCAATAACTAGATAAAACACACAACTTTTGAAATATCTCAAAAACTAAGAGTGCTATGACAAAAAGTAAGTGAACAATACATCTTCATTTTGTTATTATCTACAACTTTTATTTGAAAGAATTTCTTGTTTGATGAACATTTATTGAAAAAATCTGAAAAAACTGAAAAACGCTAAGAGTAAAGTACCACTTCCGGTTTTCCGATTTTCACCAAAAGCTTTTCAGTTCTTCCGATTGTAACAAAAAGCTTAAGTTTCAAGTTTCATCTCGATATCTTTAGCGGTTTTTGCGGTACAGCGCACACAGACTCACACACAAACACACAGACAGACAGACATTTTTCAAAAATGGTCTTATTCGACTCAGGGGACCTCAAAACGGATATTTCCGCTAAAATTTTTGATTCGAAAATTTTCACGAAAACAATACTTTCCCTTTGTATTACATACGGGGGAAAGTAAAAAGGAGATAGTATGGTCAGGAAGTGGAGTAAGAGTAAGATACACTAATCACTAGTTTATATTCTGAGACCTCCCCCATTTTTTTCCGGAGTACTATTTTTAACTTTGGTGTTAGCACAGTTCATATAGTCCTATATCCAGTTAAGCCTCTAAAAAAATTAAAAACTGTGTTTAGATGCTCTTACTGGATACGCATCCAGCAACAGCATCCAAACACGGTTTTAAATTTTTTTACAACTTTGGTACTAGCACAGTTCATACCGTTAGCCAGTCTCTGTAAAAAAATGAAAACTGTGCTTGGATGCTCTTGCTGGATGCGCATCCAGCAACAGCATCTAAACACGGTTTTCAATTTTTTTACATAGGCTGACTTACTAGATATACGAGTAACGGGCGGGCCATCTAGTGGTTTCTTTTTAAAAACGCAATAAAATATACAAAATATTTTTTTTTTCATTTATTATGGCTTTATTAGTAAGAGCAAACATTCCCATTAATTATGGAACACAACTTCGTTCAACTGGCTGCCTCAGCTGGCTTCGCAGTAGCGCATTCTGTCACTCCAATTTTCCAAGACCTTGTTGCTGGTTTCGAGCTGTAGCTCACGGATTGCTTGGATGATATTGGCCTGAAGTGCTTGAATCGTTTCTGGATTGTTAGCATAACATCGGTCCTTCACGGTTCCCCACAAACAAAATCCAAAGGGGTTAAATCGCAGCTCCGAGGCGGTCAATTGACATCGCCAAGACAGCTGATAACACGATTTGCAAATTTGGTGCGCAAAAGATCGATTGTGGTATGGGCTGTGTGGCATGGCGCGCCATCCTGCACGAACCCGAGGTCGTCCAAATCCATGTTTTCAATTTCATTAAAAAAAAGTCGGATAACATGGCTCTGTAATGCTCACCGTTGACTGAAACGTTGTTTCTAGCCTCATTTTCGAAGAAAAATGGTCCAATGATGCCACCACTCCACAATCTGCACCAAACTGTCACTCTCCGGGGATGCATTGACTTCTCGACAATAACGTGCGGGTTTTCCGAGCCCTAGATGTGGCAATTTTGTTTGTTAACGTAGCCGCCAAGATGAAAATGAGCCTCGTCAGAAAAGATGATTTTTCGCCCAAAATCGTTGTCCAATTCAAGCTGCTCTAAGGCCCAAACTGCGAAGCGATAACGAAGCGGATGGTCATGCGCCTTCAATTGCTGAGTCAATTGAACCTTGTAAGCAAATAGTCCGAGATCTTTGTGCAGAATTCTCCTCAGGCTAGTGCGTGCAATGTTGAGCTGTTGAGATCGACGGCGGGTTGATGTTCGTGGATTGTCACACTCTCGGTTACAGCAGCCACATTCTCGTCTGTGCGCACCGTACGAGAACGAGGACCATGAGTGTTGTCCACTAGCATGCCAGTCTCACGAACTTTTTGCACAAACTTGCGTACAGCAGGCGCGGTGGGTGATTCATTTCGGTCAAAACTTCTTTTCAACAAACGCACTCTTTTGGCTACACAGCACTCACTTTGGAAATAAGTTTGCAATATTTCCCAACGTTTTTCAAGCGTAAAGCGACTCATTTCGTACCGCGGAGGAATAATACCGACTTTCTGTCAAGATTTCGAGCGGGAAAAAGATGTCAGTGTCAAAATAACCTATGATTTAAAAATAAACCACTAGATGGCCCACCCTGTATATGAACTGTGCTAATACCAATGTTCCGAAATAATAAATGATCATGTGAAACTTAGAACCCCTCACTTAATACAAAATTACACTTGTTTTAATTTTGAAATACACTAGAGGCCTCTTTCATCGATTAATTAAATTCTTCTGTAGGGGACGAAAACAAGTTGAAAAATAGTACTAGGAAAAAAAAGGGGGAGGTCGCAGAATATAAAAGCGCAGAAAAGAAAATTGGATCGCAGGGTCGAGATTTATAGCAGATTAGTATGGAAATTAGTTTTGCACAGAGCGGAACTGCGCGAATTCCAATTGCTTCGGCTCCTCGCGCCGGGAAAAGTAATTGAATATCCTTACAATTCCTTCAAACCGGGACATTCTTTCGATTATATCCCCCCGAATAACACTTTGGGAGTTCGCAATAATAATCATGATGGCTTCCAGCGGAACAAAGGACGATCGCAGTTCGCGGCTAATACGATTGGCCGATCCGGTAAACACGACCGATTCCTCTGGTTTGTTTATTCAGAACTACCCTAATCATTAACCGCTCGGACTTATCTATTCCCGTGGAAAGGGATTTAGAATCCATCATTTCCGTTAGGGGCGGGCGAGGAACGCTGAAAGATATTATTGGAGCGTTAGTGGATATCTATACACGGACGATGGGGTTTGAATTGCCGCGATAAAATGTCGCAAATGTCCATAACGCCGGCCGTTACAGGTGGAAACGGCCCGGAAGATAATACAAAAGAGAGATGCACGAAAAGTAGTTGAATAAAAAGGGATCAACTCGGGAAATACGTCAGGGCGTAATCATATGTAACGCTGGTAACGTGCATGGCACGCATCATTTTTCACGTTGGGGAAATTAAATAAAGATAATCGAGGGTAACGGTCTGGAATTTCGTTAGTGTTCATTCAACCCTTCACTGATATAAACTTTGTTAACCCGGTGGTTTCTTCTTGAATAGGAATTACATCGGCTTACGCAAATATTTAACTGGCGGAGCGACCAAACCAAATTTTTAGGCTTCTCTATATAGCGGGAGTTTTTATTTTAAATATACATACCTCAATTGTGTTAATTTTCAGACATTCGTTGCTTTTTTCAAGAATTAAATTTGGGCTTTCGAATAAAACGTTGATACTAAGTAAAATTTTAGAATTTATTAAGGGAATGTATTAACGACTAAATAAGCTTTAAATTGATCTTCATTGCTTGATTCTGATATAAAAACTGTGTTCATGCTGGATGCTGTAAGTTGTACTTTATCTTGTTTAGCAATTTTTAAGAAATTTTATATAACCGAAATTACAGTGTAATAAAGCTATTGCTAGTAGTAAGTAGAACGTATGATTTATTTTTAAAAAAATTTTAAAAATATAATTTAACATGAAAATTTACAATTTTTGTAAGGGTATGGAAAAATCCTGATTTTAGAGAGATAAAAAATAATTTTTAAAAATTAAAAAAAGAAATCTCAAACACCCTTACTAACAATTAAAACAATCTGAGCTATTTATTTTCTCGCAAAAAAAATCTTCAGTCAACTCTTTTCGGTTTTGAATTTTACAGAAAATCATCAAACCCACCAAAATGTATATTTGAGCGCTTGTACCAAGCACATTTTCAAAGTCTCAGAATATGTATATACATGAAAATAAAGCGTATTTAATTGTAAAGCGCATGCTTTTTGAATAAAATAAATCGGTTAAATATTTTAGAAATTACACCATTTTAAATACGTTAAGTGAAAACGTGGAGAAATTTGCGTTTTAGAATAAAACGTTAAAACAAAGTTAAATTTTATATCTAATAAAATGTGTTAAAAGGGAATGTATTAAAGGCTAAATAAGCTTTAAATTAATGTTCATTGCTTGATTCTGACATAAAAATTGTATTCATGGTGGATGCTGTAAGTTGTACTTTTTCTTGTTTGGCAATTTTTAAGTAATTTTATTTATTCGAAATTTAAGTGGATAATTTTTTTTAACAATAAAAAAGTAGCTCAAGCTAATTCTAATATTAGAAAAAATGTCTCTAATTTTTTTCAGATTTTTAAAAAAATACAATTTATTATGAAAAATTTACAATTTTTGTAAGGGAAAAATCCTGATTTAGGAGAAAAATAATTTTTTTTTGGAAAATTGTCAAAAAAATCACAGACACTCTTACCAACACTAAAAACAATCTGAGCTATTTATTTCCTCACAAAAAAATGTGAGTCAACTTTTTCCGATTTTGAAATTTACAGAAAATCAACAAACCCACCAAAATGTATTTTTGAGCGCTCGTACCAAGCACATTTTTAAAGTCTCAGAATATGTATATAAACAAAAATAAAGCTCGTTTAATCACGAATCACACACTTTTTGAATAAATTAAATCGGTTGGATATTTTAGAAATGATAGCACTTTAAATACAATATGTGAAATCGTGGAGAAAGTTGCATTTTCGAATATAACGTTGATACAATGTTACATTTTAAAATCTAATAAAATGTGTTTTAAGTTAATATATTAAAGACTAAATATGCTTTAAATTGATGACCATTGCTCTATTCTGATATACAAATTGTGTTCAGGGTGGATGCTGTAAGTTGTACTTTATCTTGTTTAGCAATTTTTAAGTAATTTTATATAATCGAAATTTAAGTGGAATATTTTTTTTAACAAGAAAAAAGTAACTCAAGCTAATACTAATAGTAAGAAGAATTTCTGTAATTTTTTTCAGATTTTTTAAAAAATACAATTTATTATAAAAAATTTACAGATTTTGTAAAGGGTCTAGGCAAGGAAAAACCTGATTTTGGAAAAAAATATATTTATTTATTTTTTTTAAAAACACACATACTCTTACTAACATTAAAAACAGTCTGAGCTATTTTTTTCCTCATAGAAAAAATTATGAGTCAATTCTTTCCGGTTTTGAAATTTACAGAAAATCAACAAACCCACCAAAATATATTTTTGAGCGCTCGTAATAAGCACATTTTAAAAGTCTCAGAATATGTATGTATAAATGAAATCACAGCTCATTTAATCGCAAATCGCATAGTTTTTGAATAAATTAAATCGATTAGATAATTTAGAAATTATAGCACTTTAAATGCAACAAATGAAAACGTGAAGAATTTGCCTTTTCTGCCTTTGTGTCAGTTAACACGATAACTCAAAAACGAACCAAGTGAAGCTTGTATTGGACGACACTATGGGCTTGTTCATCAAAATATTCAACATTCAACATGTTTGGATTTTGTTTGTGATGTATGTTGGTATCTGATGACGGATAATCCGGCCATTTTGAATTTGTGTTGTTCGTTTCCGTTTTAGCTGTCTAGTAAATACATTTATCGATGGATAATGCCCAATTACACTTTATTTTATTTAATGGCAGAGAAAATTTAGTTCCATTGCTGAATATATTTAGTTAAATACTTATTTACACAAACCATACTCTATTTACACAAAAAACACTATTATTTTCTGACGTTACAGTAATTCACGAATCTCCTTGCGCTTAGTAATTTCATAATAGATATTATTAAATAAATAATTTCGCACATCCATAATCTCGACTAGCTTAAAAGTTTAACCCGCCAATACCAATCGGCAACATCAATCGGTCTAAATAGCACAATTGCAAAAATGGCGACCGCTGCCCTAACATGTTCACGATTAACAGTCCGCTAATCAGAGAATTCCCCAACAGTTGGCAATAAAGTCTTAACTGTTGTCTCTGATGAAAGAGCCCTATTTTCTTTTACAAGAAAATAGTATACTATTTTCGATCGTGGTGTAATACACAAATATGACCAAATACGAATCTTGTACAGTTTTGTATAATGGAAATAGGATATGTTCTATTTGTTACACTATGATACAAAATAGTATAGTGTTTTCTTGTGAGACAAAATAGTCTTGTCTAACACAAGCTTTAAACTCGTTCTGTATTCAAAATATTTGTCAAAACTATACATACTTAATTACAGTTTATTAATACTGGATTATTAATGCATACACTAATTATTTTAAATAAAAAGGATTTGGGATAGCGTACACGTTGCGTTGCATCCTCCTAAACAACACTTAACCCCCGCGTTGACATCACTTACTGTTAAATATTAACCCCCTGTACAAGCCAATATGTGCGGGCTTCAATTAACAGCGGTTGTTTAGTTTAATTGGGGCCGTATTTCAATTGGCTTGCCGGACATTAAAGCCGCGCCAAAACGCGCTCAGCTCGAAAACCAGCTCGCATTTTTCCACGTCGCATCCCACAAAAAATCACCCATCCGAGTCGATTCGATTGGTCGACGGGTTAAGTCGCGCAATTACCTAACCACCGTGCTCTATAATCTTTATGTTAAATTAGGTTCAATTATATTGGATTATAGATATATTTATAAACATGTTCGGAATGAAGAAGAGCCTGAAGCAATTTTCGTTGATTTTATGTAATTTAAACTTTAATTTTATGTAAAAAAAAATTAACTGCATACAAAAATAATCAAAATATAGTATAGTGCATTTATATTAAGTACATGCAAGAATTTTATCATGCGATTAAGTTTATATAGTTTAAAGTTTAATTTTATGCAAAAAAAATTACCTGCATACAAAAACATCAAAATATGTTGTTGCATTTATACTAAAGTACATGCAAGGATTTTGTCATAAAGGGAATTTTTCTTTTTAGTATACATATATCAATTACAGAGTATATGGTATAAATCTTTAGATATTTATGTTTTTTTTTGTTAAAGAATTCAATTTGAAGCTATAAGCGAGTGTTTTCCACTCCCAGATTAAGCATGAAGTAAAATTTCGAGTTTAGAAAAGCCTGAAATTTGGTTTGGTCGCGTAGCGCGAAGCGCGGAGTGACCAAACCAAATTTTCAGGCTTTTCTAAACTCGAAATTTTACTTCATGCGCCACGCGCATTAAACACTGATTTCAAGTGAAGTTGAAACTCCATAAATTTTGCAATATTTTAGTGTTTTATACGCGTGGCGCATGAAGTAAAATTTCGAGTTTAGAAAAGCCTGAAAATTTGGTTTGATCGCTCCGCTTCGCGGAGCGATCAAACCAAATTTTAAGACTTTTCTAAACTCGAAATTTTACTTCATGCTTAGTCTGGGAGTGGAAAACACTCGTTTAACGCTTCAAATTGAACTCTTCAAAAAAACGACGAATATCTAAAAATGTATGTATACTTAAAAGAAAAACTCCCTGTATGATTGTACCAAAAGCTTTGAACTTGAGTTCAAGCTGAACTTGAGTTCAAGATGGCAGTTCCTATTGTTCTAATGTCCCTTTAAAGTCGAGTTCAGAGTTGAACCAGTTTAACGTGTTTGGTGCAAGTGGCCCTTAATGTAATTTATAGTTTAAATTTATATAAAAGAACTAACTGCATACGAGGAAAATCAAAATCTGGTGTTGCATTTATACCAGGTAGATGCAAGGATTTTGTCAAGTACACTAGTCACTGTCAGTGTCGTCTTACAATGACATGAGTACCTTTGTGTTAGTATAACACATACTGACTACAAATCCAGTGATTGTTAGTATTTTTCTATCAGTGTTATTTTTTTTTTCTTTTTTGGTGTGGGTGGGAAAATCCATTTATGGACGGAGTGTCGGACTCCTTTCAGTCAAAAGACTGAGAGACTACCGACTAAAAATCCTTCCCACTTTACCGGCGACAACTAAGGTCATTGGCTGGTGTACTCATCATTTCTGTGTGTGTACTATGAATACAATAAATAAATGTATAACTATTTTAAGCCTAATCTATGGCAAAATTATCACAGGTTATATCACAGACGACATCGGAATTGTAAAAGGATTCCGATGCCCGACAGAAGCAGATAGAAACAGAAACCTAATATCACAAGAAACAATAAATAAGACTTAAACTAATATCACAGACCTAAACACAACATATAAAAGTAAATAACTAAACCTTAATCCTAATATCACAGATAGAACGACACCGTGGTTATAAAAGAACAATACAAACTAAAAAGTGACACTGAAGTTGTAAAAGAACTCCAGTGTCAGTTGACATGAACAAGACAGAAAATTTATAAATAATGATAAATTAACATTAAAACGGCACAGTTACCCTATATCTTTTTTATTAGTTTAGTATCACGCAGGAACTGGACGCAGTTCTCTGCGGAGCCCTTAGTATTCGATAAAACCGACGCCAGGTCACCACCAAGCCTCAGCCTATTTATCTGTAAGTCATAGACTGGGTATTCCATAATTACGTGCTCCCCCGTTAACCGATCATGACAGATCTCACATTCTGGCTCTTCGTCACCGGCAAGGAGATACAAAGAGGTTAGGTTGGTATGCCCTATGTGCAGATGGCACAGGGTGAACTCTTCTCTCCTATTGAGATCTACCGGTGATTGCCATCAAGTCACGGAGAGCTTGATTGATTTTAGTTTGCTCTCGGAGCCGTTCCACTTTTAGTGCCAATCCTCTATGATTTTATGGTTAATGTAGCCTTCAATATCATCGGGACTCACGGGTATATCGTCTGTGTTATCCGTTTCTGTTGCCAGACGGGCAGCTTCATCGGCCAGCTCGTTGCCTTCGATACCTACGTGACCCGGTATCCAGACAAAAACTATCGTCTTTCGCAACCGGGACATTTCGAATATGAAGGCTTGAATGAGCTGGATCAGCGAATCAGCCGAGTATAACGATGATATGCTTTGGATGGCACTTAAGGAGTCTGAACAGATAAGGAATGAGCATCGGTGGGACATAATGCAGTAGCGAAGATCTTGGTTTAATACGAATCTATTCGTTACATAAACTGGACACCAGCAATTGTAAATATGAAGTTTCACTAACTTGAACTGTGACGTCACAAAGTTTAACTTAGTGCAGCACAAACTAACCAACCCACTGATTCTAACTTCTTTGCGTAATTATTATTACACAGACTGCAATCTAGTCCAGTGATTGTAAGTACTTTCTCCGCCACTGATACCTTCTTTGGTACTACTAATGACACCCACTAATTGCACGAGCAGTGATTGTCAGTTCTTTTCTGTTAATGTTAATATCATACAAGCTGTAATCTAGTCTAGTGATTGTAACTGGTATTACTTTATCCAGTTACAATCTCTAGTCTAGTGATTGTAACTGGAACTGCTTGAACTGCTTATCAAGTCCAGTGATTGTAGTACTTTATTTATCAGTGTTACACACATCGACTTTAAATGTCGCTGATTTGCTTTGATAGTGGCACAACTAAAAAAAGTGATTGTTTTTCAATAAAGTTATTTAATGAATACAGCTTTAAGAGGCACAAATTAAAATACTTTGATAAAATTCGATAAATCAAGTGAACACAGAGACTTTGATATTTGAGTAAAAGTGTCTTGTAAACTTTTGCAGGCTCCTCCTAAAGAATAAACAAATTTCACTTGTGCTATTATCGAAGCAAAGCAACGCTGTATACAAGTCAAGTGATTGTAGTACTTTCTTTGTCAGTGTTACACACATCGACTATAAATTTATACAAGTCCAGTGATTTTAATACTTTTTTTGTCAGCGTTACACACATTGACTAAAAATGTTGTGATATCAATTTATGCCATTAGTGAGAAAATACTATAAATTGATACTACAAAATTGTTGGTCGATGTGTGTAACATTGACTAAAAAAGTATAAAAATCACTGGACTTGTAATCATTTATATACAGGGCTATTCAAAATTAAGAAACAGATTTTAAACGGTTATTTCTTTCAAACTACAAAAGTTAGAACTATAATTCCAACGTTTCTGGACAGACAAAAGTTTAAAATTTGAACAGTCCAGGCAGAAGTTCCAACCACGGCCGCATTGGCGCTGTTATTTGTCATGTTGATTGTAGTAAAATGCGACACAACAAGAAAAATCATTTTTTCTGCTGCAATTAGCAAAACTAGAGCCCATTTTTGAAGTTCAACGTGCTTTTCGTCAGTTTAACAAAGAACCGCCTCGTCCTGACCAGATTTACCACCAGTGGCATCGAAAATTGGTAGACGAGGGTTGCACGGGATGTCCACGTACATCGAATGAAAATGTCAAGCGTATTCGTACAGTTTACAAAAAGGAGCCCAAAAACCTTTCTTGAAAATATGCGACATCGAACTGTTGAAGTTGTAAATTCGATAACTAGAGACCAGCTGATTCGTGTGTGGCAAGAAATGAGCCACTGTTTTGATATATGTCGTACACATGATGCTCATATAAATTCTTAAAATATAAACTTTTCTCTTTTAAGGAACGTTGTAATTGTGTTTCTATCTTTTGTCATTTGGAAGAAATAGATGTTTGAAATCTGTTCCTTTATTTCGAATAGCCCTGTATATAAATCAGTGCAACACTTTTTGCACTGAATCTGTTCGTTACATGAACTGGACACCAGCAATTGTCAATGTGAAGTTGCACTAACTTGAACTGTGACGTCAGAAATTTCAACTTAGTGCAGTACAAACGAACAAACCTACTGATTCTAGCTCCTCTGCGTAAATCCCAAAGAAGTAGCTTACAAAAAATAGAGCGTAAAGTTGATCTAGATTACATTTCGAGATGCGATCCTTTCTCTTTCATTTTAAAACGTACCGTCCGTTAACCTACAATAAATAATTCCGTTCTTGCACGTGCAACAATTTAAACGAAAGCGTCAGCAGCTGTAATTACACGTAGAGATTTCCTTCGTACAAATATATTATTAGATATCGTCGGCAGCGGCGCAGGATCAACTCGAAATGATCATTTGAATCATTTGAATAATCCCCGGCAGCAGCTAATGATCGATAAATCAGCGTTCATTTCGAGCCGTGGCAGAAGCTCGTTACCGAGTTTATCAGCTCGTTGGTCTTTTGAAGAATTGTTTATGTGTCCATGCAATAATGAAAGTAAAATAAAAAAATTAATAGGAGAAGCGAGAGGAATATGTCATGTGTTGAGATTGAGATTCATGTCTATATTTGTAAACATTATAAGAAAAAAAAATATTGTGAATTAAGTGTTAGTGTTTTGATTCCAAGTTAGTTAAAGTCTTCATGTAACCGAAAAAAACTATATTTCTATAATTTTTTTCACTGATTATAGAGGCTTCTACTTCGTTATACATTGTTGAACATAAATAAAACACTGTTTATCACTTTGTTTGTATAACAATTGGTTTATTTGGTGACTATAGTTTCGATACTACACGTATCATTATCAAACCGTTTATTTATTATTTTTTGTTTGGTATTTTTTATTATATTGATCAAAAGCCTGAATATAAAATATTTAAGAAAATATAAAAATATCACTAGAAAGAGTGAATTTGGGACTCTTTCTGGTGATATTTTTATATTTTCTTCAATATTTTATATTTAATAGTTGAGGCTGTTACTTGGTGAGATTCCATATCAACACTTTTAGTAAATAACAGACTTGGTTAATATTTCACTGTTTCACTAATAAAGACTGTTATTCCTTACTTCACTTTTTATTTTTATCTCTAGATGTACATTTTGAGACACAAAGTGCTCATTATCAATAACAAACATAACAGTTTGTTATCGATAATGAGCACTTTGTGTCTCGAAATGTACATCTAACGATAAAAATAAAAAGTGAAGTAAGGAATAACAGTCTTTATTAGTGTAATAATCACTTCACGTAAACTCAAAAACACACAGTTATTTCACTGTTTATTGATTGACACTATAATAATTGTTTCGCCACACAATGGCTTCATCTAGCGGATGAATATTAATCATTATTGTACATTCCTTGAAAATGGCTGATAGCCGAAACTAGTCGGAATAACGACGTGAAATTAGTGAAACATACCAAGTGATTTTATTTTAAATTTAATTTTTTTTAAATATTTAATCATGTTTCATCAATTGATCAATGAGAAACAAGTTGAAAATGATTCGTCCGTCTGATGAAGCCACTGTGTGGCGAAACAATTGTTGCAGTGTCAATCAATAAACAGTGAAATCTTAACCAAGTATGTTATTTACTAAAAATATTTTATATTTTATTAAAAGTGCACACACTAACCAAATATTTATTTAGATCAAAAATCCTAAAAATATGTGTTCCCAAAAGCGCACTGCGAAGCGATACGTCTTAATATGAGATCCAACTTTAAATCAAACTTAATCAGTGTATTTTGAACTTCACTTTAAATCAGTGTCTTATACGCGTGGCGCATGAAGTAAAATTTCGAGTTTAGAAAAACCTGAAAATTTGGTTTGGTCTCGTAGCGCTACGCGCTACTCGACCAAACCAAATTTTCAGGTTTTTCTAAACTCGAAATTTTACTTCATGCTTCATCTGGGAGTGGAAAACACTTGTTAGACGGTTATTAAAACCTTTATTGGCAACCTGATTAGAGAAAATGAAAAAAAAAAAATACACAAGCGGTAGTTATTTTTATAATCTTTATGAATTTCGTTAATTATCTTGTTGTTATTATTTTTTAAATCTGGTTTCGTCATCAACCCATTAATGGCTGACCAAATTATAGAGTTAACTCAAAAAGTTAATTTTAGGTAAATTTTATGGTTTCAATGAAGGACTTATTATATTACATGCTGGGATGTTTTCTTTTAAATATATATAATGTATAAGCTATTAATTTGTCGGTTACGTTACATATTAGATCGGTCCAAACTCCTATTTATTCCATCCATATCGGTTTGAAACAGCGCTAAGTGTTTTACCGAGCGTGCTCGAAATTGTGGTAGTTTGCCTTTCTAAAGATCGTTAGGCGCCGTTAATGGCGGACCTTCGTTTATTTGCACAATCGCGCCGAATAAACTATCCGATCAAAGTCTTTACATAACCTGCTCACGAGAATCTAATTGCCTCCTAATCCGAAAGACACACATAACCTCGATTACCGTTAAAACAGGACCGCCGGCTTTAATGATAAGGGACGGGAAGTTAATTCGTCCCCGAGAATGAGAGAAAGATCTTGTTGCCCAATATCAATACATTATTATCAGTTAAGTTAAGAGTATGTTATGACTTGGGTCTACAAATTTACACAGAGAATTCTCGAATACTAGTATTATTTTCACTAAAATAAGAACTAGATCTTACGTATTCTATCAATGTTTTCTTCTGATTTTTTTTTAAATCTACACATGAAACTCTCTTAATCCAAAAAATGTAAATTTTGACTCCTAACTTTCTTGAAATTTACACAGAAAACTCTCAATCCACAAAATGTTAATTTTAACTCCTGACTTTCTTGAAATCTACACAAAAAACTCTCTCAATCCACAAAATGTTAATTTTGACTCCTGATTTTCTTGAAGTCTACACAGAAAACTCTCTCAATCCACAAAATGTTCATTTTGACTCGTGACTTTCTTGAAATCTACACAGGAAACTCTCAATCCACAAAATGTAAATTTTGACTCCTGATTTTCTTGAAATCTACACAAAAAACTCTCTCAATCCACAAAATGTAAATTTTGACTTTTGACTTTCTTGAAATCTATACAGAAAACTCTGTCAATCCACAAAATGTATATTTTGACTCCTGAATTTCTTGAGATCTACATAGAAAACTCTCTCAATCCACAAAATATAAATTTTGACTTCTGACTTTCTTGAAACCTACACAAAAAACTCTGTCAATCCACAAAATGTAAATTTTGACTCCTGACTTTCTTGAAATCCACACAAAAACTCTCTCAGTCCACAAAATGTTAATTTTGACTCCTGACTTTCTTGAAATCTACACAGAAAACTCTCTTAATCCACAAAATGTAAATTTTGACTTCTGACTTTCTTGAAATCTATACAGAAAACTCTGTCAATCCACAAAATGTAAATTTTGACTCCTGAATTTCTTGAGATCTACATAGAAAACTCTCTCAATCCACAAAATATAAACTTTGACTTCTGACTTTCTTGAAACCTACACAAAAAACTCTGTCAATCCACAAAATGTAAATTTTGACTCCTGACTTTCTTGAAATCCACACAAAAACTCTCTCAGTCCACAAAATGTTAATTTTGACTCCTGACTTTCTTGAAATCTACACAGAAAACTCTCTTAATCCACAAAATGTAAATTTTGACTTCTGACTTTCTTGAAATCCACAAAATGTAAATTTTAATTCCTGACTTTCTTGAAATCCACACAAAAACTCTCTCAGTCCACAAAATATAAATTTTGACTACTGACTTTCTTGAAATCTACACAGAAAACTCTCTCAATCCACAAAATGTTAATTTTGACTTCTGACTTTCTTGAAATCTACACAGAAAACTCTGTCAATCCACAAAATGTAAATTTTGACTCCTGACTTTCTTGAGATCTACACAGAAAACTCTCTCAATCCACAAAATATACATTTTGACTTCTGACTTTCTTGAAATCTACACAGAAAACTCTCTCAATCCACAAAATGTTAATTTTGACTCCTGACTTTCTTGAAATCTACACAGAAAACTCTATCAATCCACAAATTGTAAATTTTGACTCCTGACTTTCTTGAAATCCACACAAAAACTCTCTCAGTCCACAAAATGTTAATTTTGACTTCTGACTTTCTTGAAATCCACACAGAAACTCTCTCAGTCCACAAAATGTTAATTTTGACTTTTGACTTTCTTGAAATCTACACAGAAAACTCTCTCAATCCACAAAATGTAAATTTTGGCCCCTTCCAATTGGTTATAATGTCAGATATTATACACGTATATACGAGTAGACATATTGATAGGAAATGTGTGAAAAATGTGTGTGCAATACAAATAAATTCATCACAATAAACCTCATGTGTGAAATTACAAATTCTCAGTACATTAAGCGTATAAAAATGAATTTACGAGTAGCAATATCCTCCCCCCGCGCGGCAATATCTGTAATAAAAATGAATACATCACGTCTAATGCCCTACTCGAAGTAATTCTCCATATCGCGTTACCGAAAGGGATGTTATAAACCTTCTAATGGAAAACTGAAAGAAATAACAATTTATTCAGCGGGGATGATTTACGTCGCCCCTTTCAGCCGTTTCGTTTTCTCCCCTTTTCCCCATTTCATCCACTCCCCTATTAATATGGTAATTTCCGGATGACCCCCACAGTTCGGATCCGTATTTACTTCCCCCGACAATGGACCCGGATCGAGGGATGGGGGGGAACTGTTCGGTGACAATACAGACATAACCACTCGTTATCATTCATCTGATCGCAGACAAAAGGGATGGACGAGGGTTGTGTGTGTGTGTGGATTGAGTTGAGGGTAAGGCTACCCCATCGCCGAACAAACAGCGCCGCCGGAACCGGAAAGAGACTCCGGAGCCAATGGAGGACGGGGCCGGATGTCAAAGAGGTCATTCCGCTGGAAGATATTTATATGTTTTTGTTGGTTCCGGCTGCGGGAAGGGTGATTTTTTCCCAGTTAGCGGGAGGGCGAAATGGTGGATTATTTATTCATATGCGGGGGGCACCCGGTTTTATTATTTCACTTGGATTTAGTGGCGCGGAAACACGGCATCATCATCTTCTTTCACCCTCTATTTTCTCACGAATTTAGTTATAGTAAAATACATATACCCGTATAGCACAAAAAAAGTAATCTTAAAAATGAAGCTACTCTTAACGCGAAATGCCTACTCTCCATCTAGTATTTTCCTTACATATTTGTATCGATGTATTCAAGAGGATAAATTAAAAACATTTGTGTGTCCTTTCTTCACACTTTATTTTCTAATGGTTAGTGTGAAGAAAGGATACAACAGTGTTAATTATTTATGATTATACTCTTCACGAAACTCAAAAACAAATATCGATAAAAACACTTGGTTTGTAAACAAAACCTGTCTATATTTGGACAGGTTTTCTTTACAAACCAAGTGTTTTTAATTTATCCTTTAATATTATTTCAAAATGTTTCACCAAGTGATAAATGAGAAAGTTATTAATGAAAAAAAAATAGGTTTTCTTTATTTCCTCTTCTTGACCAGAGCAATGAAACCACTCTAAAAGGGAAATGTCTACCCTCCCTCTAGTATTCTTCTTACATATTAGTATCGATTTATGCTACAAACAAATATAGACAGGTTTTCTTTATTTCTTCTCTTTGACCAGAGCAATGAAACTACTCTAAACGAAAAATGCCTACTCTCCATCTAGTATTCTTCTTACATATTGGAATCGATGAATGCAACATACAAATATAAATAGGTTTTCTTTATTTCAATCTACGCCAAGGGTTCCCAAGCTTTTTTTGATAAGGGAATTGTGCTCGTGCAGTGGACCAGAATCAATTTTTATAGTTAATAGTTTGAGAATGACTAGCTTGCAGTCGAAACTATAGTTCCGAAAAAAAAGTTAAAACAAAGTTAAGTGTTTTAATTAAATTGTTATGAAGATATACCACAAAGCAGAGCTGGGACGAATCCTCGTAAAAAGGATTCGAATCACGAATCCGAATCACCTAATATGATTCGAATCACGAATACTCGAATAAAGGATTCGTAAGAGATTAATATGATTCGAATCAAAGATTCGAATCCTGTTTTTTCGAATCAGGAATACAAATCCTTTAAGAATAAATTTATTTTTTTTTCAACCATTAATATATAAATATCGTTATCAGTTGTTTTAACAAAAATATTTAAAACCTAATTATTTATTATTAACACTGAAGATCGTTGATAACAGACTAAACATCTGATTCCCTGTTACTCTGATTAAAGATGTATTTGTATGTTTCTGAACTTCACTTCAAATCAGTGTTTTGTACGCGTGGCGCATGAAGTAAAATTTCGAGTTTAGAAAAGCCCGAAAATTTGTCTCGGGTCGCTGCGCGACCCTCGACAAATTTTCACGGGGCTTTTCTAAACTCGAAATTTTACTTCATGCTTAGTCTGGGAGTGGAAAACACTCGTTTAATGCTTCAAATTGAACTCTATTATAAAATCGACGAATGCCTGAAAATTACGCAGATAAAAAAATCACTAAATATCATTAAAACCGGAAAAGTCAGAGAAAAGTCATGAAATTATATTCAAATTGACCAAAACACTAGCTAAAAAGCCATTACTAAATTTGTCAAAATCAGCAGGCAAATTACAAAACACATAAAAATTTATAAAATTAACTTAAATATTAACGAAAACAATGAAAACATTTTAACAAAATGGAGGTTTCCCACCGAAGACGAAGTTATATTAAAAGGCCAGGGAAAAAATCTTGAATCAGGGAAATGTCGGAAAAATTTAACATTTCAGATTGTGGCTACCATGTCAGTTTAACTTCAAATAATATTAAACGAAATTTTGAAAACTAGATTATTATCTTTAAAAACGTCATTTAATGTTCTTATCAAAGCATTCACTTTGAAGTTTCGAACGAGCGTTTCCACTCCCTGTGGGGGTTTTTAAAATTTCACATTTACCACGACAAACCACAAACCTTGCAAGTCTTGAAAGCCAACATTGAAGAAGAAATCACCAATTTGAGGCCAGATGTTTTACGAACAACAATTCAAAATGCTGTAAAACGAGCACAATCTACATTAACTTAAAAGATGGTCATTTGACCGATATCATTTTTTTAACTTTATATTATCAATTTTACACCTTTAAATTAAGTTTCAGTCAAAACATTGCCAATTTTTTTTCATTTCTAATAAAATGGCAGCCAATTCATAATATGTTATTACTTTTGCCCCACCTTATATATTACACGAGACAAAACGTTTATATCTTAAGAAATGTTCATTTTTGTTGGTTTAGTTGCGTAGCGAAACGGATAAAACACTGAAATATTGTGAAATTGAAAATATACTGGCTTTTACTTATCTCGCAGTAATAACCTATTTTTTCAACCACATGCCAATACGCTAGCTCATTTTAATTCACCCGTTTTAAAAATGATTAGAAGGTTTAATAGTTTAAATAATAAAGTAGATATTTTTGTAGATACGAGAAAATCCCTCATCGAAATGATGTCAGATTTATCGGTACCAGTGATATTGTTATAAATCTTTAGGCTTTAAGTTTGTTTTTTTTCTTTTCTCTTCTTTCTCTGCGCACTGTATGTATGATTTAAAATTATGTTACATAGCATTATATTAGATTAAGTTCCCTGTAATTGGATATATGTATATCTGTTGGGAAAAATAAAGAATAATAATAATAATAATAATTATGTTTGAATTTCATAGCAAATTGAGTTTGATTATATTAGAAATATCTATGTGCCGAGAAATACAGGGAGTTTTCTGACGTAACGCATGAAATTCCTCGCGTGACGTGAAAAATCAATGTAATTAAACTAACAAGGTCGACTCGGTTTTAAATTAAGACAATCTTATACACTAACTACCTTGATTGCTGACGTCACGCGTGGTAGCTCTCACGTGACGCCAACAATCAAGGTAATTAAACAATATGAGGTCGGCTCAGTTTAAATCAAGACCAACTTACTTACACACCTTGGTTGATGCCGTCACGCGTGGAAATCCGTACGTGACGTCAAAACCAAGATCATTACTGTGCAAGGTTGTCTCGATTTAAACTGAGCCGACCTTATCACGCGCGGAAATCGTCACATGGCGTCAAAATGGGGAGAGGCTCCTTTAGGGAAAATCAAATACTAACTTGTCCCGCAGTATACATTCTGGAAGCGATGAAATTTATGTGGAAGCATAAACATTTATTTATTGAATTTAAACTGGAAAGTACTCATAACACGAGACACGGGATTGACTTTAAATATCTGTATCATAGATTAACTTTCTTTGAAAAGAATCCACTATATGTTTGTATAAAAATATACAATAGTCTGCCCACAAACACACAAAAATCGGATAGGTTTTCGAGCTGGAAACAATCTATTAAAGAGTTCTTACTTGATTTAGAACCATATAATATGCATGAATATTTCTCTAGAGAAACATAATATGTATTAATCTTGATTTGACCCTATTCCGTGTAGATGTATATGTGCAAAATTTGTATGTGATATTAACATTGGAATAAAGAACTGTTATTATTATTATTATTATTAAATCAAAGTCATTACTGTATAAGGTCGACTCGGTTTAAACTGAGACAGTCTTTTATAAGGTTGTCTTCATTTAAACGAGTGTTTTCCACTCCCAGACTAAGCATGAAGTAAAATTTCGAGTTTAGAAAAGCCCTGTGAAAATTTGTCGAGGGTCGCGCAGCGACCCGAGACAAATTTTCTGGGCTTTTCTAAACTCGAAATTTTACTTCATGCGCCACGCGTATAAAGCAGTGATTTAACGAGAAATTTAAAAACACACAAAAGACATTTTTCATGTTAATCCTTTCAATTAATTCGAATTATTTTTGACGACTCAAATCCTTTTGTAAGTATTCGAATCCTTTTATAAATATTCGAATCCTTTTATAAGGATTCGAATCCTTTTATATGGATTCGAATCACCCACAATTGGATTCGAATCACCTACATTTGGATTCGAATACGAATCCTCTTAAAAAAAAATGCAACGAATCCGGATCACGAATCCAGTTGAACTAAAGTATTCGAATCCCTCTTTTGAATCCTGAATGATTCGAATCCTGCCCAGCTCTGCCACAAAGTGAACGCCAACCAAATTAAAAACATTTTATAGTTTTGCACGTGTATTTTTTTCGCATTTTTAAACTAATTACATTTTTTTTAAATATGAAACTACCACTACAAAAAGTAAATTTGGATTCAGGCTTCTGATGAATATTATCAAACAATTCGCGTGTAAACATTATTTCTTGTCCTGTAATTAAAGTTTTTACAATTCTAATAAAAAAAATTTCCTCCTTGAATGATATTTCTTGTCACATCCGCGTGTTGTATTAACGACACGAATTCTAATTAGAAAGAACACCAACGCTCCTCTCATTATTAACCTCCACTTGCATTTCTCGGATGAGTCAACAAGCATTCCTTTTTTGCCTCCGCGTTAGACGCCATGTTCTGGTGCCGTCTCCCAGTTTCTTCTTGGACGCCCTCACGTGACCGGAATGCCCGATGCCGCTCTTCCACATTAAAAATAACACAATGTAATCCGACGGGTCGCCGGTATAAATAAAACATGCACACACGGGCGAAAGAACGCCAAGAACAGAAGGGTTCCATCTGAGAGGGAGAGACCGGGCTCTCGCCTTTTGTGGAGCGCTACCGCCGTTTAGAGAAATTGTAAATGAGTTCGAAACGTTTGCATACAATTTGGATTATGTGATGAATCCAGTATAACTTCAATAATCGATGCCTTAGCTCACAGATGTGTTAAGTGCTTCAGAATCTGTATGCATTCAACACATCTGTGAGCTAAGGCATCGATATATACAAATATTTATGAGTGAAAATAATTACAGTAGAACCCGTTTGCATCCAAGCCGATTAAGTTAATCAGTTATTAGTACTCCTTAAAAACACAGCAATTTTATGTACAAATTATTTACAAAATAGCATAATGATAAAAGAGACATGTTTAGGATATCTTACAAATTTTAAGCATTCTTATATTCTAGAATTATTACTTAATTAGAGTATAAATAAAAAACGTTTTAACTTTGTATATCACAATCTTCTTAAAGCATTAGAAACAGTGACGGCTCGTCAGGGACGGCAGGGTCGGCCGGGCCGTACCGTTAAATTTGATTGAACATATATTATAAATTTTTATTTTCTCAGAAATAAATATTGTCCATTTTTTACAATTAATATATAACAGGCTAATAATCTCAGAAATAAATATTGTCCATTTTTTACAATTAATATATAACAGGCTAATAGATAATAATATTAATAAGCAATATTTTCATTTAATATATGTTTCGGCCAACCGTAAATTTTCTGAATATGAAGATTAACGCAAGCACTGCGTCACGAGTGTCGCTGCAGTTTCTGTTGTTACCAGTGCTGCCGATTTTGGGGATTTTACTCCAAATTGGGATATTTAAAGATTTAAATATATTTAAAGATGTGATTTTTAAAGGGGGGTTTTATATATTTTGGGGTGATATGGGATATTTTACCCCCAAAATTCATCAGTTTATTATTTTATCGCTATTGTTCTTAATTTTTTATTAAATTTACAGATACGTCATCTATTTTATAATTTTATTATTATGAAATAAGACAAAAATTATACTAAAATCACAATTGCTTCTTCAAATCAAAATCAAATATTGAAATATTGAAAATTAAGTTTGTTGAAATTTGCTTTCTTAGACTTATTTGTACATGCATATTGATGATTCTAATCAATATTCTTTAATGCTGATTACTTTCGTCAGTTTCAGTTAAATTTACAAATTTGAATTTTTCTTTATTCTTTATTTAATCTAAATCACAGAAAAACATGGACAAAATAAATGTTTATGTTATCTTGTGATGTATTATTATTACAGATGAAGTATGTTTTTACACTTCATTTTAAATCAGTGTTTTATATGCGTGGCGCATGAAGTAAAATTTCGAGTTTAGAAAAGCCTGAAAATTTGGTAGTAAAGAAAAGTATAATTGTTTCAGGGCGTGAAACAAAAATTGTAACCCAAATATAAAAAGGGGTGGTGATGTGTCTTTCCCAGTCATTTAAACAGTTCATAATTAACATACTAAATTTATTTTACTCTTACCAATTGGTTTAAGATTTCACTTTAGGTCAGTCTTTAGTACGCGTGGCGCATGAAGTAAAATTTCGAGTTTAGAAAAGCCTGAAAATTTGGATTTGCCGGGGCGCGACTCGCTTCGCTCGTGCGCCCCGGCAAATCCAAATTTTCAGGCTTTTCTAAACTCGAAATTTTACTTCATGCTTTACCTGGGAGTGGAAACCCTCGTTAGACGATTAATCAGAAACTTATTTAGCAATTTCCTTTATTGTTAAATTTAACACACAAAAAAATTAATTCTTTAAATTTATAACAAACACAAATTTGTGTGCATTAAAAAATCAAGTTTTATACAATCAACATACAATTCACAGAACTTGCTTAGAATTGATTACACCTGCATTTCCTTAACTGAAAATAAAATTATGTCAACGTTATTTCAAAATATTAAGCCAAAGTTGAAATTAGGCAATAAATTGACCGACTTGAGATGAATGTTTATTTTGAGAGACTTGTAAAAAATCGACGGATTATTCAATCAACCTAAAATTTAAAGAATCTACACAGAAATTAATAAACTTTGATTGGTTATAATAGAAATTTAAATATCTCTACTGAATTTAATGAAATTTTAAATGAAAGTTCAAATATCGTGAAAAAAAAATTAGAATAATTAAAAATTAAAGTTTTATGCAATCAACATGAAACTCATAGAATTTATTTGGAATGTACTTAACTCACATCTTATAGAAAGAAAATTAAATCGTTTTGACGTATTTTCATAAAATATTTAAACAAAGTTGGATTTATACAAAACTTAATCCCCTAGTTAGATGTTAGATCAGGCATTTATAAATTGAACTGCGAAAATTGTAAAGGTGTGTACATTGGGCAATCTGGTCGTAGAATCGAAATAAGATTGAAAGAACACGAGCGAGCCTTTAGATTAAAACATAATAGTTCTACCTATGCTAACCATCTTTTAGAAGAGAATCACACTTTTGGCGAGGATGTACTTTCAGTAATCCATTTTGCCGAGAAAGGTCGTAAAATGGATTTACTGGAAGCACTAGAAATACACAAGGCCCGAATTAATCCCGGAATTTCCCTTCTTAATGACCAGGTTGACCTAATGTACACCCCTCTCTTCGAAGCCGTATAAATAGTTTTTAACGTGTAATTTGTATTTACTTTAGTTTGAGAATGACTACTAGATGGTCGAAACTAGTCACACAATTAAATGTAAGATTCAGTGGTTAAACAAAGTAAAAAGTGTTTTATTTACAAGTGTATTCAAGATGTACCACAAAGTGAACGCCTACAACACCAAACAGTTATGCAATAGAATTTACAATTTTGTTAAAAATTTAAAATTCTATACTATCAACATGAAATTTACAGAATTTACTAAGAATTAATTGCACTGACATCTTGTAAAAATAAAATAAAATTATATCATCACATTTTCTTAAAATATTAAGCCAAAGTTGTAATTTTGCAATAAAATCAACAATTTTTGAGTGTTTTCTTTTAAACAATTGTAAAAATTTAACAGATTATCAAAACAACCTAAAATTCTAAGAATCTGCACAACAATTAATAAACTTTGATTGGGTATAATTAAAAATATCTTTATTAGATATTCCAAAATATCAAATTAAAGTTAAAATTTGAATTAATTTATATTTATTTTATAAAATTAAATTCCATTCATTTTGAATAAATTCTGATTATTTTGAACTTTTGCAATTTTGTTTCTGATTAATCGTCTAACGAGGGTTTCCACTCCCAGGTTAAGCATGAAGTAAAATTTCGAGTTTAGAAAAGCCTGAAAATTTGGATTTGCCGGGGCGCGCGAGCGAAGCGAGTCGCGCTCCGGCAAATCCAAATTTTCAGGCTTTTCTAAACTCGAAATTTTACTTCATGCGCCACGCGTACTAAAGACTGACCTAAAGTGGAATCTTAAACCAATTGGTAAGAGTAAAATAAATTTAGTATGTTAATTATCAACTGTTTAAATGACTGGGAAAGACACATCACCACCCCTTTTTATATTTGGGTTACAATTTTTGTTTCACGCCCTAAAACAATTACACTTTTCTTTACTACTTGTGTAACAGAAAAACCAACAGTGTTAAATATTTATGTTTGGATGAAATAGCCTCCACAGTTCATAATTTATGTTTGGGTTTTATTTCTATAAAAATTCAATATCTAAATTTACCAGAATTATCATTTTACACCCTAACATATAAATGACGTTTATCTTTATTATACAAATTACTTAGAAAGAAATGACAAACATTGCGCATTTTCTTCCATTAAAAATTACTGAATGAAATTGAATACACTGCGTTTTTTCCTTTCATTTAAAATAAAATAAAAGGAAACTTTCTATATTCCTCTGTTAATTTTTTCACAATCTTTTTTTTTTCATTCTTTAGACGGCATAATTTGTTAATTACATAAACATACATAAAAAGCCAATTTTTATATTATCTAGAACTTTTATTAAAATGATGTTTAGGGACCCTCGTGGGTCAGTGAGTAGAGCTCCTGCTAATGGTCTTAGTGAACTCAGGGGTACTAAAAATCCACTTACATTTTTGATTTAAAATTTTTCGCTAAAGCAGTACTTTCCCTTTGTTTTACTTTACATATGGGGGAAAGTAAGCTGACTGTCAGTAAGCTATTGATAATGAGTACTTAGTATTCTAAATGTACATCCAGCAAAATAAAAACTTATTGTAAAGACAGTATTACGATTTCGTACATTGTGTAAAATGTGATTTTAAGGAGTTTTGCCATTTTTTGCATTTATTTCTATTGTAAATCATGAACTAAAATGTCTGCCTGAAAATTTGGATTTGCCGGCGCGATCTAAGCGAGGAACGTCAGCAAATCTAAATTTTCAGGCTTTTTCGAATCACTGATTTAGTGTAGTCAAGTTCAAAAAAACAAACTTTATCTTCAGAAGTTGAATGCCATATATGGCGAAGATTATTAGTAACATTAAACTACACAATACAATTACTACTACACTACTACTACTACACTACTACTACTACAATTTTTGAACCTTCTGTTAGGAATTGATCACTTTTTAGATAAATATTCGATTATTCATAGTGGATTTCGTCTGTTTACAAGTGAAATCCACTAAGTAATTTTTTGGGCCCTTGTTAGCTAGGTCCACCAAGCTCTTGTTCTCATGGTTTTTTACATGCTAGTGCAATCCACTAAGTCTGATGTAACTAAGGACTGAATAGATTGCACCAGCATGTAGAAAACCATGATTTAAAAAAGGAAACACTTCATTAAATTTTACTAATATTTTGGTTTTTTATTCCAACTAGTCTCGAGTTTGACTCCTTGAGAATGACTGAAAGTCGAAACTAGTTTTAATAAAAAACCAAAATATTAGTGAAATTTAACCAAGTGTTTCCTTTTTTTAAATCATAGTTAAATATGTTTCACCACGTAAAAGATGAGAAACTTGTTCAAGATGTAAAAAACCATGACTACAAGAGCTTTGTGGACTTAATCAACAACAGCCAAAAATTGACTTAGTGTAGTTTACTTCTAAGCCGACGATATGTTAATTTTTTAAAATGTAAGAAAGCCCATTGCTTTATTTCATGAGAAACTCATTCAAGAAAGACAATTTAATCAGTGAACCTTCTATGCGTGGCCGCCAAACAAACATTTCCATTGCCCACGTTTCCACGGCCGCATTAAACGGTGGCCATAATGGCCCGATAAATAAAAATCGAAATAGAGACATTAAGACAAAGGTCCGGCAATAAGCATAATGCGGCCTTTCTTCCAGAATGGCCGCCGTGTCGACCGGAGTCCGATCCCCCTCTCGCTCCGCTTCTTCTTCTTCATCTTGATCTTCTACCTGGTCCGGCCACCTGAGCGAGTGAGAAGAGATGCTGCTCGTACCGGCTTAGCCGAGAGGCGAGCATGATTTAAAGTAGGACTTATTTATGTTCCTCCTTTACATAAAACATAGACAACGTACACACATGCACGCGGTCGGCCTCGAGTGCAGCGCCCTCTGCATTCCAGTGGCGTTCGTTTCGATATTCTATATATAAATCATGCTCAAGTGATTTGAACTAAGTAAGTTATATGATTATAAAAAGAAAACACTTACTTAATTACTCTAATATTAATGATTTCCTTTTTAAATCATAGTGAAACACTTCTTGGATTTTGGAGGCGTTTAAGTACTTAGTTTGAGAATGATTACCGTGTAATTGAAACTAGTCACTGAAGTAAAATAAAAGTGGTATGAAAAAGTTAAGAGTTTTCTTTATATCATAGTGAAACATGTTTCACCACGTAAATGATGAGAAACTTATTAAAGAAAGTAATTTAAGTACATCCAAATACACTAATAATAATAAAAAATATTGTGTTGTACAAACAAAGTTAAAGTGTTTTTTGTATTGTGGAGGCTTCTACTTCGTTATACATGTTAATTTATTAATAAAAAACGGTTTAACTTTGTTTGTATAACACAATTTATTTTTTATAATTTTTACATGAAAATAAATTGTGTTATACAAACAAAGTTAAACCGCTTTTTATTAATTAAAGTGTTTTATTTTATTGAATTAAAATGTATAACGAAGTATAAGCCTCCACCGTTCATAATTTACACTAATAATCATCTACCTATGCCAAAATGGCATCTTTCAATTCCGTAAACCAATAAAACATCCTTTTTATTTATTAAAAACAATCCTGATTGTTGCAAGGTTATCCATATAACATTCTAACGAGTTTTTCCACTCCCAGACTAAGCATGAAGTAAAATTTCGAGTTTAGAAAAGCCCCGCGTAGAAAATTTGTCGAGGGTCGCGCAGCGACCCGAGACAAATTTTCGCGGGGCTTTTCTAAACTCGAAATTTTACTTCATGCGCCAAGCGTATTAAACAGTAAAATATTGTGACATTTTTATATATTCGAACTTCACTTAAAATCCGTGTTTTATACGCGTGGCGAATAAAGAAAAATTTCTAGTTTAGAAAAGCCCAGAAAATTTGTCTCGAGTCGCTGCGCGACCCTCGACAAATTTTCACGGGGCTTTTCTAAACTCGAAATTTTCCTTCATGCTTAGTCTGGGAGTGGAAAACACTCGTTTAGAGCTACAAATTGAACTCTTATAAAACAACAAATGTTGTCAGCCTATTTTCTGTAAATCTTTAGATATTCCTTGTTTTTTTTTTAAGTTCAATATGAAGCTTTAAATGAGTATTTTCCACTCCCAGACTAAGCAAGAAGTAAAATTTCGAGTTTAGAAAAGCCCCTCGTAGAAAATTTGTCGAGGGTCGCGTAGCGACCCGAGACAAATTTTCGCGGGGCTTTTCTAAACTCGAAATTTTACTTTATGCGCCACCCGTATAAAACACTAAAATATTGTGAAATTTATGTATATATTTGAAAATCGCTTAAAATCTGTGTTTATACGCGTGGCGCATGAAGAAAAATTTCGAGCTTAGAAAGCCCAGAAAATTTGTCTCGGGTCGCTGCGCGACCCTCGACAAATTTTCACGGGGCTTTTCTAAACTCGAAATTTTTCTTCTTGCTTAGTCTGGGAGTGGAAAACACTCGTTTAGAGCTTCAAATTGACCTCTTAAAAGAAACGAATGTTGTTAGCCTATTTTCTGTAAATCTTTAGATATTCCTTGTTTTTTATGTTTAATTTGAAGCTTTAAACGAGTATTTTCCACTCCCAGACTAAGCATGAAGTAAAATTTCGAGTTTAGAAAAGCCCTGTGAAAATTTGTCGAGGGTCGCGCAGCGACCCGAGACAAATTTTCTGGGCTTTTCTAAACTCGAACTATTACTTCATGCGCCACGCGTATAAAACACTAAAATATTGTGAAATTTATATATATTCGAACTGCGCTTAAAATCTGTGTTTTATACGCGTGGCGCATGAAAAAAAATTTCGAGTTTAGAAAAGCCCAGAAAATTTGTCTCGGGTCGCTGCGCGACCCTCGACAAATTTTCACGGGGCTTTTCTAAACTCGAAATTTTTCTTCATGCTTAGTCTGGGAGTGGAAAATACTCGTGTAGAGCTTAGAATGATTGGTTAGACCTTATAGACGAGCCGCTACTGCCTTAATTTTCTCCTCTTATATTAAAAACCACATAAATGTTCCATTCTTGTAACTGAAAGAAAGGAAAGTGCTTGATATACATTTCAAACCACATTTTAATATGCGTAAAATTGTCATAAAAATAATATAATTGCCTGAAGGTGGGACCATTCGTAATAAAATTAATCTCGAATGTTACAATTGCGGCGGTTTTACAGTCAAAATATCAAATTAGGCGGCCCTCAAGGGGCAATAAATGAGATATAGGTTGCAGTTTTATTAGCTATTAAGCCGTAGGGCACCGATTTTGTTATTGTCCTTTTACGGCCTTTTAATTTTACGACCTGGTAGCTATGGCGGTTATGCCAAATAGTTTCGGGGATCTCCTCACTAATTTTATGCATATTTACGACCCACTTATTGTATGATAGTAAAAAAAAACGACAAAAAAATTTCATGTACTAAAAAAACAGGGAAGTAGTAAAATATATATATTTTTTTTATTGGGGTTTACAATATAACTTATGGAAATTTCTTTAAATCAGGTATAATAGCATGAGAATCCTTCTCTCACTATACATCAATTCATTTGTTTCGTTCATCGAGACAGTTCATAAGCCTAGCACTCAAGTACATGTTTTCAAATTACTTAAATTCAAGGCAGGGCAGAAAGACCTCTGGTCGATAGTCCAGACAGACTAATCCTATATTGTATATAAATAAATAAATATATATGTATTTTATTATTGTATTGTAATTGTCTGAATAAAGATATTCTATATATAGCATAAAAATAAGTCAAATTGTGAATACTCTAGGTAAGGTTCAGTTGCATAGAAATTTAAACTGCAATTCATCTCTGAACTGAAAATCAATATAAAAAACAGTTGGTGGCGAAATTATTACTTACACTATACTTTTTATTATAATTTAAGTTTCATTCATACTTAATGCACATATAATTTTTTTTCTTGGGTCACATGTTTCGATATCATCCTAGCAATACTGATTAACATATTTAACCGATAAAATAAGTATACATATGCATACGATTTTTTTATAATAGTTCAATTTAAAATTTTAAACGAATGTTTTCCACTCCCATATACAATTTCGAACTTAGAAAAGCCTAAAAATTTGAGCGAAGCGAACAAACCAAATTTTCAGGCTTTTCTTAGCTCGAAATTTTACTTTATGCTTCACGCATAATAAACACTTAAAACACTAAAGTATTGTGAACAAGTGCCCAGACAATTCGCTAGATGGTACTCACCCCATTGAGAATTCCTGGGAGCTTCTGACAAAAAATCTCCACAGAAAACACCCCAAACAAACAAAATCTTATAGTCATTGATAAAAGTTTGCCATCACGATGAAGAATTGAAAAAAAAGTGTTACAAAATGCATTTAGGGTATGCCAAAAAAGTATAAGCTGTAATTGGCGCCAAGGGAAGTTAAGTAGATCTTCCCTTGGCGCCAATTACAGCTTATACTTTTTTGGCATACTCTAAATGTACTTTTTAACATTTTTTTTCTTTCAATTCTTCATCGTTATATTAAGAGATTTTTAATTGTATAAGAAATACCTAATTTACATGAAGAAACAAACAAATGATCGATTTAATAAAATCAGCGAATGTATACAATCATATAACTAAATCTTTATTATTTGAGAAGTATGTACAATAAATATAGTGTTAACAAAATAAAAATATTCTTAAATTGCGTTCCCAAATAAGGGCTATCGACTTTAAGTCTTTCTGCTTTTGTTTTAACGTGGTATGGTTTTTGAAAATTATGTAGGAGTGGTAGGAGGGTGTAGTGAGGATATATATTCGAATAGGGTGATGGCCGGGTTTTTAAATTTAGGAGGAATGTCAGGATTTCTGGGGATGCACATTTGTTTGAGTAGATCATAATTATTATCGTTGCATACAAATCGCTCGGTTAGGAATCGAAGTCTATCTTTAATTGGTAGTACTTCTGTTGTTTGGTATAGAAGGATATTTGAGGGATTATAAAGAGGATTTTGGGGGTGCCGGAGTTTTGTAAGAATACCAAGGGACGATCTCTCCGCAACCTCGAGATTGTTGAGGGTGGATTTGGAGGGATTTAAGTACAGGATGGAGGAATACTCTAAGATTAGATATTCGTAGGGGTGGCCTTATTGGCCTGTACCACCGCGACCTTTTCGGATCTATTGTGGATCCCTATTATCCTAGACCAGTGGTGGTGAAACTTTTTTTAAGACGGGCCATTTGTAATTACCAGACAATCGTAGCGGGCCAAAGAATAATGCTTAATCGTAGGTAGGTAGTTTTTATGCGGGTCGTCACATTACGAAGTAAGAACGCGTTCAAACATTCTCACCACGGCACTCTTAAACGGGCCGGATTGAACCTTTCCGCGGGCCGGACTTGGCCCGCGGGCCGTAGTTTCCCCATCACTATCCTAGACTCTAAGATAGGGCGACATATCATTTTGTATATAATTGCACACGTATTTGTATTTATTCCTCGATTTTTTGTAAGCGAGGCAGCGGAAATATTTTACTCTCTTAATTGTCTTTGTTTTAGTTAATAATGTGTTTCTTAAATGATAATTTGTTATTGAAATGGATACCACGGTATCTACATGTAGGAGAAGGATGGATTATGGTGTTGTTTATGGATATCGATGGGGAATTAGGTGTTAACCGGCGGTAGGGTAGGAACAGTTGGAATTTATTAGGATTTATTTTGAGTCTCCATTTGCAAAACCATTCTTAGCTTTTTTTGATTAAGTATTAAAGGAAATCTATGGTTGAATTTAGGGTAGTTGAGTGGAAAATTAGAGCGGTATCATCGGCAAATTGTAAAAGATATTTGGTAAAGTCGATAAAATTAGGGTTAGGATTATAGAGGTTGTAACAGAATACATTATATATTAGTGGGGATAGAGGGGAACCTTGGGGAACACCTTGTTCTAGGTGAAAAATAGATGAAAGGGTTTTTTGAATACGGATTTGTAGTGAGCGGTTTAAAAGGAATTTTTCGATGAGCTTTATGAGGTGCAGGGGAATATTAAGGATACTGTACTTATAGAAAAGACCCCTATGCCATACACTATCGAATACCTTAGCTATGTCCAGAAATAGCCCTGCAGTCTTTTTTCCTTCTAGATGGCTAGTTTGGCAATTGGAAGTAAGGATAGTTAAAGCTCCACTTCACTGGAGCGTTTTGGAAGAAAACCGAATTGGTAGTTAGGAATATGATTCTTCATTTGAGAGATAATTGTTTGTTTTAATAAGGATTCAAACAGCTTTCTAAGGACGGGCAGGAGGGTGTATACAAATAATTTATTCAATTTCAAATAAATTGTTGTTCAAATGGGTGTTCTACAGTATGAGTCTGTGCAGTGTAGTTTTTTTTTAAATAAGTTAAATTAATCTTAACCGCTTAAATTGAGCCCCTTTTAATCGGAGGTCGTTTATTGAAAAATGTGTTAATTTGACTTATACTCTTAGTACTTATCACGTAAGAATGATCGGAGAGTCTTTAATCCCGTTATAAAAATTAAAATACAATTCTTTTGATAAAAAATCTACTAAAAAAATTAGTATGCGCATATTTTCAACATCAAACGTTTGAAAATATGAAATTTTTAAGCATCTATATTAAATTCCGCCTGGGTGTATTTACGAGCGAGTCGATTCGATATTTTCTCGCCACCACCATCAGGAATTCTCTCTTTAAATAAATCCGTCGGCGACGCCATCACACCACAAACCTGTCGCCGATGGAAAACACAAACACGCTCGAAACGCGGACGTGGATTTTCATTTACGGACCGGAAGCCCGCCGTGGGACCAATAATTTCGTTCTGACATTCATTAAAAAATGATTTAATAACAGCCACTGATAAATACTCCAGAATTTTTAAAAATGAAAGAATGTCAACAAAAGAAAAAAAATTTAGGCCGCCCATTTGCACCACGACTGATTAATCATCAACCACATTTAGGCCCATTTACACCACGACTGATTAACCATCAACTAAATTCAGGCCCATTTGCACCACAACTGTTTAACAATCAACCACTAATCCCTGATCAGCCACTGTTTAAAATTCGAAAATATACCCAGCAAACACACATATATTATATATATAAGATAAATACATCTTATATATATTACATAAGTAATATGTATATATTATCTGATTTGGTTTGCTGGGTAAACATATTATAAATTTGTGAGATATTACAAACATGTTTTTATTATCATAAAAATTAAAAACATAAGGCGTGTTTCTTGATTAATCCTTTATCTGCTTACTTTGAAAATATGAAACAAATTGCTATGTAACTAACGAAATTACAGCTAACCTTCCGAAACATGTTTTATATAGATTTTCGATATATTACATTCTGTACTAGGGCGCCTTAATCAATATATACTTGTGTAAACAATTTGCGATTTAAATCACTGCGTTTTAAAGACGTATCTCTGATTGAAGTTAATTAGCTATGGTGTAAGTTGGGCATTAGTATTTGCATTTTTTATATAGTTACTATTCAACTTTTAAACATTAAAAGTACGATTCTTTACGCAATCTACAACAAATTAATTTATTGTCGATTGCGTAAAGCCTGGGTCTCCAAACTATCTTCTTCGCGGGCCACAAATACAATTCTACATAATAAAGTCGGCCAAGATCCGATTAATTGTATAAAATTATGAAAAATTTAAGGAACAATTGTTACAATTTTTCAAAATATGACATTTACAAAAAATATTACAAACAATCGCGGGCCGGATTCATGCAAGTCGCGGGCCGGATTTGGCCCGCGGGCCATAGTTTGGAGACCACTGGCGTAAAGAATAGGACTTATAATGTTTGAAGTATTCTGCAACCAAGAGTTGGCAATTTCATTTATATTTAACTTTTACTTTATGATTATTTATTTTCGAATAAATTAGAAAATAAAACACATAATCTACATCTCCATTTTAAGTTACACCCAATAACGTTCCTCATAAATCTAATTATTGTAGATTCCGCCATCTGCATCTGGTACACTGAGTCAGACGTTCCTTACAAAGATATGATTTAATACCTAGGTATATTCATTGTCACCATCTGGTGTCTTCCTTGTATGACTTTCACAGAACCCAGACGAGTGGTTTTAATTCGAATTTTAATTGCGGCCTCAAATTATCTATACCACAATGTCAAGAACTCATTTAATTTCCTAGTGATTACGTCTTTTTTTGAATTGATTGAATTGATTGATTAAGTTACGAGTGTTTACATGTGTTTTCTTAATAGAAATTAGAAATATCATAAATCATAGTTGCATTTGCAATACATCATTGATCATTTCTTGATAGGACGGGCTTTTAATCAAGTTTGTGGCGAATTTGGTGATCCTGAATAATGACTTTAATTATTTCAAATTCCTGTTTGTTCATTTAGTTCGGTGAGAGAATAATTGGACCTGATGTTACATTTTGCATATAAATTATGCATAGAACAGTAAATCTGTCGTGTAACTCAAATATTCATTGTTTAATTCAATATCTGTCGGGGTATTAGGTCGTAAAGTAGTTGTTTCAATAAACATTTAGAAAAGTCGCAACGAAACAATATTTACATTTTTGCAGAGAGTCTATATTAGTTTTAATTCTCTCGTTGATTATTGATGCACTTATTTTTTGAAAATCCATTATCATTTTAATATAATAATAAAAGTAAACTATTTATGATTTTCAACTTTTTTTACTAAATTCACTACAATTGTTTTGCTACACTGTAGCTTCTTCCGGTGAAGAATAATAATACAAAAATTGTTCAAACTTATTTACATTGTATACAGATTTCAGAAGTCTGGGTGGGAGGTTTTCTTCAGCTAAAGTAGGGAGGAGTTAGAGAGCTCAAGTTGGTCGTTCAGCAAATTTCCTGAATGAAGGTTTTTATTTATTTCTAAAATTTTCAGCAAATTTCCGTCCTTTATTGGAGATGTGGAGGATTTGAAAGTTGTTGTCAAAGTGGTGGTTTTCCTCAATCAGGCAGTTTGCGTAGATTGTAGTGTCTTTTTGATGAACGAACACTTTTTGGTGTTCATATATTCTTTCAATGAATGCTCTCCCAGTTTGGCCTATATACATATTCGGGCAATTAGCACAATTAAGCAAATAAACCCCACAGTGTTGATCCTTTATTGTTTTCGTTTTTATATTTTGTATTATTCTGCAAATAATTATAGACTCAATTTTTCCATTTTTTTTATGTTAGACTTTACTTATCTTTGGTTTCAACAGGACGGTGCCAGGACAGTCCATTTCACAATTCATTCATTGTTTACGAAATCTAGTCGCCATTTGGTTTTCTTTATTGTCTAAAAATTTTGATCCAAATCCGTATCAGTCTGATATTTTTGTTTTATCGCCACGTGGTTTTCTTTATTGTCCAAAAGTTTTCATTCAAATCCGTTTTCAGTCTGATATTATTGTTTTATTATGTATATATATATATATATAGAACGGAGTGTATGTTTTTAAACTTTACTACATCTGAAATGATTCTGTAGTATTTCATTTTAACAAATGAAACGATTACAGAGTTAAAGCACTCCGTAAAAGCGTTATTAATCAGCATCGAATCCAAACAACATTTTCCATTTGCTTGCGCCAAGCGAGACCACGGCGCGTGTAATGATTTTCTTCTTCTGTGCAGAATCACGATTCTGATTTACAAACAGTGTCGGTAAACCAACCGCGACGAGCCGATAAATAATTCTAAGCACGTACAAAACCACAAGTAAACTGCTCTACGGTGCCTATCGCAATAAATATCTATTATAAAGCTATAAATACCACTTTTATGACGCTTACATGAAACTCAATTCCGATTTACGGCTCGTCTAGTCCGATTGCCGCACAATTAAACATTAATAATCCTGAAAGACGAAAAAAAAAAAAACGTCTAATCCTCTAAAGAAATCTAGCGATGAGCAAACTTGATAGTGCTCATCACTAGATTTCTTGAGAGGATTGATTTAACGCACAAGAGTTTGATAAGTGAGTGTAAGTTTGTTGCCAGTAATAAAAATAAATAAATATATATATTATTTCTTTTTATAAATTTATAGTTGTTAATGAAGTTATAAGTTTGCTTAAGATTAATAGACAATTTCATAAAAATCCATAAAACAATACGGTTTTTATTTTAACATTGTCGTTATGTCTACGAAATCAAGCTAAAATAAACTAGTTCTGCTTTTAAGTGAAAATAACTCGAAAACCGTTGATAGGGTATTTTTTTTATTTTTAAATATCCTAAAAGAGCTATGATTTATGATCACGCACAATTTTAAAAAAATGTCTCATTCAGTTTACAACTTATGATTTTTTAATTAATGGAATTTGGAATTAATCTAACTCTGCTTTCAAGTGAAAATAACTCGAAAACAGTTGATGGGGTATTTTTGGGTTCTTACATATTCTGAAAGAGCTATATTTACTTTATAATCACGCAAAATTGCAAAAAGATATCTTATTTAGTTTACAACTTATGATTTTTTATGTATTAACATGATTCTTTAACATTCTCGATATGCCTAGAATTCAATTGAAAATGACTCAAAAACCATTGATGGGGTATTTTTGGGTTTTTGCATTTTCTGAAAGAGCAATATTTACCTTATACTCACGCAAAATTTCAAAAAGATATTTCATTTAATTTACAAGTTATGATTTTTTACGAAAAGCTGGCTGGAATTAATCCAACTCTGCGGTCAAGTAAATATAACTCGAAAACTGTTGATGGGGTATTTTTGGGTTTTAGCATATTCTGATAGAGCAATATTTACTTTATATTCACGCAAAATTTCAAAAAGATATCTCATTTAGTTTATAATTTATGATTTTTTATGTAATAACATGATTTTTTAACTTTGTCGACAGGCCTTCTAAAATCAGACTAGAATTAACCTTACTCTGCCTTCAATTGAAAATAACTCGAAAACCATTGATAGGGTATTTTTAGATTTTTGCATTTTCTGAAAGAGCAATATTTACCTTATACTCACGCAAAATTTCAAAAAGATATTTCATTTAATTTACAAGTTATGATTTTTTACGAAAAGATGGCTGGAATTAATCCAACTCTGCGGTCAAGTAAATATAACTCGAAAACTGTTGATGGGGTGTTTTTGGGTTTTAGCATATTCTGAAAGAGCAATATTTACTTTATATTCACGCAAAATTTCAAAAAGATATCTCATTTAGTTTATAACTTATGATTTTTTATGTAATAACATGATTTTTTAACATTGTCAACAGGCCTACGAAAATCAGACTAGAATTAACCTTACTCTGCCTTCAATTGAAAATAACTCGAAAACCGTTGATAGGGTATTTTTAGATTTTTGCATTTTCTGAAAGAGCAATATTTACCTTATACTCACGCAAAATTTCAAAAAGATATTTCACTTAATTTACAAGTTATGATTTTTTACGAAAAGCTGGCTGGAATTAATCCAACTCTGCGGTCAAGTAAATATAACTCGAAAACTGTTGATGGGGTATTTTTGGGTTTTAGCATATTCTGAAAGAGCAATATTTACTTTATATTCACGCAAAATTTCAAAAAGATATCTCATTTAGTTTATAACTTATGATTTTTTATGTAATAACATGATTTTTTAACATTGTCGACAGGCCTACGAAAATCAGACTAGAATTAACCTTACTCTGCCTTCAATTGAAAATAACTCGAAAACCATTGATAGGGTATTTTTAGATTTTTGCATTTTCTGAAAGAGCAATATTTACCTTATACTCACGCAAAATTTCAAAAAGATATTTCACTTAATTTACAAGTTATGATTTTTTACGAAAAGCTGGCTGGAAATAATCCAACTCTGCGGTCAAGTAAATATAACTCGAAAACTGTTGATGGGGTATTTTTGGGTTTTAGCATATTCTGAAAGAGCAATATTTACTTTATATTCACGCAAAATTTCAAAAAGATATCTCATCTAGTTTATAACTTATGATTTTTTATGTAATAACATGATTTTTAACATTGTCGACAGGCCTACGAAAATCAGACTAGAATTAACCTTACTCTGCCTTCAATTGAAAATAACTCGAAAACCATTGATAGGGTATTTTAAGATTTTTGCATTTTCTGAAAGAGCAATATTTACCTTATACTCACGCAAAATTTCAAAAAGATATTTCATTTAATTTACAATTTATGATTTTTTGCGAAAAGCTGGCTGGAATTAATCCAACTCTGCGGTCAAGTAAATATAACTCGAAAACTGTTGATGGGGTATTTTTGGGTTTTTGCATATTCTGAAAGAGCAATATTTACTTTATATTTACGCAAAATTTCAAAAAGATATCTCATTTAGTTTATAACTTATGATTTTTTATGTAATAACATGATTTTTTAACATTGTCGACAGGCCTACGAAAATCAGACTAGAATTAACCTTACTCTGCCTTCAATTGAAAATAACTCGAAAACCATTGATAGGGTATTTTTAGATTTTTGCATTTTCTGAAAGAGCAATATTTACCTTATACTCACGCAAAATTTCAAAAAGATATTTCATTTAATTTACAAGTTATGATTTTTTACGAAAAGATGGCTGGAATTAATCCAACTCTGCGGTCAAGTAAATATAACTCGAAAACTGTTGATGGGGTGTTTTTGGGTTTTAGCATATTCTGAAAGAGCAATATTTACTTTATATTCACGCAAAATTTCAAAAAGATATCTCATTTAGTTTATAACTTATGATTTTTTATGTAATAACATGATTTTTTAACATTGTCAACAGGCCTACGAAAATCAGACTAGAATTAACCTTACTCTGCCTTCAATTGAAAATGACTCAAAAACCATTGATGGGGTATTTTTAGATTTTTGCATTTTCTGAAAGAGTAATATTTACCTTATACTCACGCAAAATTTCAAAAAGATATTTCATTTAATTTACAAGTTATGATTTTTTACGAAAAGCTGGCTGGAATTAATCCAACTCTGCGGTCAAGTAAATATAACTCGAAAACTGTTGATGGGGTATTTTTGGGTTTTTGCATATTCTGAAAGAGCAATATTTACTTTATATTTACGCAAAATTTCAAAAAGATATCTCATTTAGTTTATAACTTATGATTTTTTATGTAATAACATGATTTTTTAACATTGTCGACAGGCCTACGAAAATCAGACTAGAATTAACCTTACTCTGCCTTCAATTGAAAATAACTCGAAAACCATTGATAGGGTATTTTTAGATTTTTGCATTTTCTGAAAGAGCAATATTTACCTTATACTCACGCAAAATTTCAAAAAGATATTTCATTTAATTTACAAGTTATGATTTTTTACGAAAAGATGGCTGGAATTAATCCAACTCTGCGGTCAAGTAAATATAACTCGAAAACTGTTGATGGGGTGTTTTTGGGTTTTAGCATATTCTGAAAGAGCAATATTTACTTTATATTCACGCAAAATTTCAAAAAGATATCTCATTTAGTTTATAACTTATGATTTTTTATGTAATAACATGATTTTTTAACATTGTCAACAGGCCTACGAAAATCAGACTAGAATTAACCTTACTCTGCCTTCAATTGAAAATGACTCAAAAACCATTGATGGGGTATTTTTAGATTTTTGCATTTTCTGAAAGAGTAATATTTACCTTATACTCACGCAAAATTTCAAAAAGATATTTCATTTAATTTACAAGTTATGATTTTTTACGAAAAGCTGGCTGGAATTAATCCAACTCTGCGGTCAAGTAAATATAACTCGAAAACTGTTGATGGGGTATTTTTGGGTTTTTGCATATTCTGAAAGAGCAATATTTACTTTATATTTACGCAAAATTTCAAAAAGATATCTCATTTAGTTTATAACTTATGATTTTTTATGTAATAACATGATTTTTTAACATTGTCGACAGGCCTACGAAAATCAGACTAGAATTAACCTTACTCTGCCTTCAATTGAAAATAACTCGAAAACCATTGATAGGGTATTTTTAGATTTTTGCATTTTCTGAAAGAGCAATATTTACCTTATACTCACGCAAAATTTCAAAAAGATATTTCATTTAATTTACAAGTTATGATTTTTTGCGAAAAGCTGGCTGGAATTAATCTAACTCTGCGGTCAAGTAAATATAACTCGAAAACTGTTGATGGGGTATTTTTGGGTTTTAGCATATTCTGAAAGAGCAATATTTACTTTATATTCACGCAAAATTTCAAAAAGATATCTCATCTAGTTTATAACTTATGATTTTTTATGTAATAACATGATTTTTAACATTGTCGACAGGCCTACGAAAATCAGACTAGAATTAACCTTACTCTGCCTTCAATTGAAAATAACTCGGAAACCATTGATAAGGTATTTTAAGATTTTTGCATTTTCTGAAAGAGAAATATTTACCTTATACTCACGCAAAATTTCAAAAAGATATTTCATTTAGTTTACAACTTATGATTTTTTATGTAACAACATGATTTTTAAACAGTGCCGACATACCCACGAAAATCAGGCTAGAATTAACCTTACTCTGCCTTCAATTGAAAATAACTTGAAAACTATTAATGGGGTGTTTTTTCTGGAAGAGCAATATTTACTTTCTACTCACGCAAAAGTTTAAAAAGATATCTCACTTAGTTTACAAGTTATGATTTTTTACAAAAAGCTGGCTGGAATTAACCCAACTCTGCTGTCAAGTGAAAATAACTCGAAAACCGTTGATACTTATTTTTTGGTTTATACATATTCAAAAGAGCTATATTTATTTTATACTCACGCAAAATTTCAAAAAGATATGTCATTTAGTTGATTTTATTAACATTGTCTACATGTTCAAGAAAATCAGGCTAGAATTAACCTTACTCTGCCTTCAATTAAAAATAACTCGAAAACCATTGAAGGGGTATTTTTGGGTTTTTGCATATTCTGAAAGAGCAATATTTACTTTACCCTAACGCAAAATTTTAGAAATATATCTCATTTAGGTTACAAGTTATGATTTTTTACACAAAAGCTGGCTGCTATTAACCCAACTCTGTCGTCAAGTGAAAATAACTCGAAAAACGTTGATGGGGTATTTTTGGGTTTTTATATATTCTAAAAGAGCAGTATTAACTTTATACTCACGCAAAATTTTAAAAAGATATCTTATTTAGTTTACAACTTATGATTATTTATGTATTAACATTCCTAAATATTTGTCAAAATACTCTACTTTGACTTTCAATTGAAAATAACTCAAAAACTATCGATGTAGTGTTTTTTAGATTGACTTATTCTTAAAAAGCAATGTTTTCTTAACATCTTCACAAAATCTAATTAAGATCTATTAAAATAAAATATATGAAATACATTAAAGAAAACCTCATGCATAGTATAATATATAAGAAAAAGTAATTAATTTTTTCGTTTCACATGGCCTGATTTGTAAGTGTTTAGACATTCGATGTTATTGAAAAACGTTAAATTTGAAGCTTTCAACGAGTGTTTCCACTCCCAGGCTAAGCATGAAGTAAAATTTCGAGTTTAGAAAAGCCTGAAAATTTGGTTTGGTCGCGTAGCGCGAAGCGCGGAGCGACCAAACCAAATTTTCAGGCTTTTCTAAACTCGAAATTTTACTTCATGCGCCACGCGTATAAAACACTGATTTCCAGTTAAGTTCATAGTATACTGCTTTAGAATATTGCTTAAATTGTCTATTTTGAAACAATAAAATTTGTCTTGCAAAGAATAAATCAAAAACTCATTAAGCCTTTTGTTTAACAAATTTGTTGTAGATTGCGTAAAGAATCACACTTTTGATGTTTTGAAGTATTCTACAACCAAGTATTGACAATTTTATTTATACTTAAGTATATTTTGAACTTCATTTTAAATCAGTGTTTTATACGCGTGGCGCATGAAGTAAAATTTTGAGTTTAGAAAAGCCTGAACAGTTGGTTTGGTCGCTCCGCTTCGCGGAGCGACCAAACCAAATGTTCAGGCTTTTCTAAACTCAAAATTTTACTTCATGCTTAATCTGGGATTGGAAACACTTCCGCTTCGCGGAGCAACCAAACCAAATGTTCAGGCTTTTCTAAACTCAAAATTTTACTTCATGCTTAATCTGGGATTGGAAACACTTCCGCTTCGCGGAGCAACCAAACCAAATGTTCAGGCTTTTCTAAACTCAAAATTTTACTTCATGCTTAATCTGGGATTGGAAACACTCGTTAGAAGCTTCAAATAGAACAGCTTTTAAAAGCAACCAATGTCTGAAGATGTACAATGTATTTTCCGAGGTATGTATACTTGAAAGAAAAAATTCTTGTACATGTATGAAATTGCTAATATTTTAAGTATTGTACAACTACAAATATTAGCAATTTCATATACAAGGATTTGTTCTTTTAAGTATACAACAATATAAAGAATGCGAACCGTCTTACAAAGATGAATAAAATAATCCAAATCTGTCGAGGTCTTAGCCCGGAAAGTAGTTATTTATTTATTAATGAGCACTTTGTGAGACAAATTAGTAGCAGAAAATAATAATTATCTTTATTTTAAAATTGTCATTTACATGTTACACAATGAAAAATAGCGTCAGAATAGTCATACAATAAACTAATTAAATTATTTACATGTGTCACTTTACTAAATAATAATCTATTTACATATATTTAATTTCTAATTGTTTATACTATAATCTAAAAAATCTTCCAGAGAATACGGTTCACATTTAATTATTTAGTCTGATAAGTGTGATTTCAAATGTTTATAGTTATTTTTAAAGATTTTTATATTATTTGGAAGGGCGTTGAATAGCAGATTGCGAAAAATATCGCACTTTTTAATATTGAATAAAAAAATCATGAAATTGTTGAAACTAGTATTCATACCAAAAGGTGATACAAATGTTTAATTAATTTGTCCCCTGGTGAAACATTTTTAAAATAATTCTGGATATTTAAAACACTTGGTTTGTTTCACTTGCGAAAAATATCGCACTTTTTAATATTGAATAAAAAAATCATGAAATTGTTGAAACTAGTATTCATACCAAAAGGTGATACAAATGTTTAATTAATTTCTTCCCTGGTGAAACATTTTTAAAATGATTCTGGATATTTAAAACACTTGGTTTGTTTCACTAGTTTGAAGTGAACTAGTGAAACAAACCAAGTGTTTTAAATATCCAGAATTAGTGATACAAACTTACAATTTGTTTAATGTGTTTACTTTCTGATCGTAAATATTAAACTTTTAGATTGAGATAAAGCAACTGAAACTGAAACGGGAATTACAAAGTATAATGGCTGTTATGACATGGCGTGAGTCAGCTGGCCATTCATCTCTTGAGCAATATTCAACGGATTCCAATATCGGCGGATAAATAATGCATACCGGTCGCAATTGGAATTTTATTTATTTATGCAGGGAAACTTCCGAGCGTTCCACCTGAACGATTCAGTGGAAATGGCTTGTAATATGTGCCTACAAAGAATGTTCCACTTGTATCGCGCATTTATATTCATACATTTGTATCAGTTCACGATCAGTTAAAGTCCGCACAAGCAAAAATCAATACATCCTAGCGCTGCCATAAAAGAATATTCATTTCGTGAAAAAAATACTTATTTGTAAATAAAACGCTGTGGAGTTTATCAGTTAAATTGTGGTGATTGCCCTAAGCTATATATATTGGACAAACAGGAAGAGCATTTGAAGAACGAATTAATGAACACCATAAAGCATTCCTAAATGATAAGGACACCTCAACATATGCTAATCATTTAAAAGAAGAAAACCACCATTTCAACAAAGAATTCCTCTTGCTGAACGAACAGATCGAACTCTCCAACTCCCCACTGCTCAGGCTGAGAAAAGATCTTCGCTCCACCCCCATGTCATAAAACTGTGTATATATAATATACATTTGTCTGTAAATAACATCATTAACATTCTTTGCCTGAAGAAGCTCTAGCGTAGCGAAACAATTGTAGTGAAAATAAATACAAAAAGTTGAAAATCAGAAATAATTTAACTATATAACAAGCGAAACAGTTCATAACTATGGAACAAGACAAACATCCAACTTAAGAACTGAACAGATGCGACTGTCTAAATCATTTAATGGGACAAGATACTGGGCACCTACATTTTATAACGTTCTGCCGACAACTATAAAAAAACTGCCACGAAATGAGTTCCAAAAAAGAATTAAAAAATACTTGACGGTAAATGCGTTCTTTACCTGGGAGGAATACCTTTTGAAGACAGAATCCAAAACAGACCTAGAGTAGCATCCTTCTCCAACTATCACTATTAAGCTATAAACTACTAGTCAATAATTTATATCAATTCATACAATACTCTAATATGCCACTTTATTATTATTATATTTTAATTTTAATATTTATTCTTATTTTAATTTTTCTTATCTCACCTGACGTTATGTTTAAAATTTTAATATTTATGTATACGTTTACTGTTGTCACTATTTTAATATGTTCTATGTTTAATCATTGTATGGCTTTGCTATCACAGAATCTCTACCTGACGTATGTAAAACAATATTGTTATTAGCATGAATAAATTATTATTATTATTATTAATATTAATAATTTATTAACCCATTAGGCGCCACTGATGCACGTACGCAACATTATTAATTTTATGTTAGTTAAATTACTAATTAAGTTAATTTGATATATTATATTATTTGACTTGACTTGAAAATGTATGAAGAATAATGTAAATATTTTGTTATTTAAATATCTCGATTATTACTCATTTAAAAAAATGTTTTCAGTGTATTTCTAACATCACAATATTTCAGTGTTTTATACGCGTCGCGCATGAAGTAAAATTTCGAGCTTAGAAAAGCCCCGTGAAAATTTGTCTCGGGTCGCTGCGCGACCCTCGACAAATTTTCTACGCGGGGCTTTTCTAAACTCGAAATTTTACTTCATGCTTAGTCTGGGAGTGGAAATACTCATTCTAAACTTCATATTGCACGTTTTTATGCAAAATCGACGAATGCCTTACATTTACAGCGTATACATTATGTATATTTAATAGAAAAATTCACAGTATGTAATACAATAAGTCATTCGTAGAAATCATAAAAAGAAGTGTAGAATTTTACCTAAAATCAACTTTTAGAGTTAACTCTACAATTGCTCGGCCGTTAATGGGTTAAAGTAAATAAAACACGTTTTTACTTTATGTAACCACTGAATATTGCACTTAATTCTGTGACTATTTAGATTGATTGAGTTATTTGAAGATAATTATAACTTTGATTAAAACACTTAGAACCAACCTTTCTTCAACATTAAAGTGTTAAAGAAAGGTTCTAAATATTTTAATCAAATATAATGGTTTGTAAATTAAATTCACTTGGTTTTGTTTTACTTATATGTATTTTATTTTCTACTAGTTTCGACTTAATGCCATTATCAAGAATGATGTACAAATGGATTTGTTTGGGAATATATACAGTTTCGAGTTTTAGGTTTTATTGGGTAATAAGGGCATTTAATATCGGGGAATTCCAAAGGTCTTCGTTGTCGTTGACCACATTTTTACTTGCTTTTATGGCTTTTGAAATTTCTAAACCCTCCCGGTAGTTAAGCGTTAATCCCTTATTACCTGTATGCAGAATTTTTAAATCGTTTGAAGAAAAATGGTGATTAGATGTGATACAGTGCTTAGAAAAACCGGTGGTTTGTTTTTTATTCTCTATGTGTTTTTTATCCTCTTTTAACCTGATATCAAAAGACCTGCCGATTTGTCCTATATACACTGCATCACAATCATCACATTTTAATTCATAAATACCACTTTTCTTCAATTTACAATTTTCAGTTTTGATTTTATTGTTAACTATTAATTTTCCTAAATTATTTGTGTTTGTCAAAATTATGTTATTATTCTTTCTTTTTAAATTATTTTTGATTTGTAAAGACAGTGGCTTAATATATTCCAATCTATTCTATGTTATTGTGTCTGAATTTGTCCCACTATAAAAGTAATTTCGTAATTGTTTGTGTTGTTTCTTTTTTAACATTTTATTAATGAAATCTTCAGTGTAGCCATTGTTAACTGCTATTGTTTTTATTGTGTCTAGTTCATTTTCAAAGTCTATTTTATTTAGAGGGATATTGATAAGTCTGTGTAAAAGGGCGTGAAATGTATTTAATCTGACTATGTGTATTTGAACATTCTGGTATGATGACATCTGTGCAAGTTTCCTTTCTATATATTTTGTATGACAATTTATTGTTTACTGTTTTCGTGAATGTAATGTCAAGAAAATTGAGGCTGTTATTTATTTCTTTTTCAACTGTAAATTGAATGTTTTTGTTAATTTTATTAATGAAATTTGTGAATGTTTCCAGTTGTCTATTTGTACCTGTCCATATACAAAATACATCGTCTACATATCTTGCCCAGAAATAAATGTGTTTGCTTTCTGTTTTCGTTAATAAATTATTTTCAAAGTGATCCATATATATGTCAGATAATAAAGGAGACAAAGGTGATCCCATAGGTAGTCCGTCTGATTGTGTATAAAATTTATTATTAAATTCGAATTAACATTGGTCTATGCAAATTTCTATTAATGATTTAAGTTCAGATTTTTTTTTGAATTAGATTCATTCGACATATTCATTTCATTTTCTAATATAATTTTTAATTTATTTATCGGATCAAAATCAAAGTCTGTGACTATAGTTTCGACTATCTAGTAGTCATACTCAAACAAAAAAAAAATATTAAGCCCTAGTTAATGCACTTACAGAATTTTGTGTGGAAAAAATATTTATCGCCGGTTAACGTATTTACAGCATTGTTTTGTTTAGTAGGTGGGATTTCTCGTGTAATGCTATCAGTTCGTGGAAAGAATTGATGGTTTTCCGTGACAGAGTTACGGGCTTAATCTCGCTTGGAGGAAGTGCTCTCGGTTCTGGATAAACGTCCTCTATAAAGAATCGATCATGGAGGACATGACAGGGCCGGAGTGTTTTATGCCGGCGATAAAAACCGACACCTTCAGTGTTTTGTTCGGATTGAAGAATTTCAGTATCACTCGCTTGAAAATTACATTTGAATAAATCTAACAAACTTCTACATATTATTTACACCTTAGTATTATCTTGATATAAAAAAGTCTTCAAAAAAATTCAAGTTAATGCAAGAAATGTCCATGAAGATTGTGAAAATATAAACCGCTAGGCGCATGAAATAAATATTTAGAGTTTAGAAAAACTTACAATATTTACATCATGCTTAACCAAAGAGTGCAAACACTAATCTTAACTACTGCCGAGAATAAAAGTAGGGTCAAGCTGTAATTTTAATTTTTTTTGAAATCATTAGTTTTTACGTGTTTTTTCGGTTGTAACAGTTTACTAACTGATTGCTTGAATAAACAAAACAAGTTTTTGTTGTTCAAAGTTTATTGAAAGTAATGAAAATGAACAATTTCATATGCTTTTCTTGAAACAAACAAGCATAGTTTTTACACAATGAAACACTTTTAACTTTGTTTGTATAACACGTTTTATTTAATGTGACTGCAGTTTCGACAAATTTAGCTTGTCATTATCAAACATGGAGTAACTTAAACTAGAGGTTATATACACAATTACAAAACAGCGGTAAAAATGGGGGGGTACATTAGGTCAACTTGGTCGTTAATTAAGGGAATTCCCGGATTAGCGCGGGCTTTCTGTATCTCCAGTGCTTCTAGCAAATTCATTTTACGACCCTTTTCGGCATGATGGATTATGGTAAGTACATCTTTTTCAAAAGTGTGATTTTCATGTAAAAGGTGTTTTGCTAGAAGCACTAGAGATACACAAAGCCCGCGCTAATCCGGGAATTCCCTTAATTAACGACCAGGTTGACCTAATGTACACCCCCATTTTTACCGCTGTTTTGTAATTGTGTATATACACCTGTAAAACCTCTAGTTTAAGTTACTCCATGTTTGATAATAACAAGCTAAATTTGTCGAAACTGCAGTCACATTAAATAAAACGTGTTATACAAACAAAGTTAAAAGTGTTTCATTGTGTAATTAACATGTATAACGAAGTAGAAGCCTCCACAATACAGAATTAAGCAGAGTTTTTGTTTCTGTGATGACATCTATCTGTTGCAAATTGTTTGTGTATTGTTGTCATTGTTAGTGTTTTGCAGTGAGCATAAATCCTGTTGTTGCGGCACTAATTGTGGCGGCACTAATTGTGGCGGCTTTAGAAGACGGCTGTGGTCTGCGCGAAACTGCGAGAAAGGTTGATGTAAGTCTCTCGAGGGTGCAACGAGTATGGCGACGGTACGATGAGACTGGTCTGCTCACTCGAAGACCTGGTTCAGGGCGAGGCAAGACTACAACAGCTAGAGATGCCCGCTTTCTCGTTTCTAGTGCTCTGAGAAACCGAACGGTCACGGCAGTTTCCCTTCAAAATCATCTGCAAGGAGTGAGAAATGTAAACACTAGTGAGTGGACAGTTAGGAGGCGACTTCATGCTGCTGGATTATCTTCTCGAACTAGAGCTACTGGACCTCCGCTTTCCTGTGAACACCGGATAATGAGGTTGAATTTTGCACGGGAATACTTGGCTTGGACAATAGTGGATTGGAGTCGCGTATTGTTTTTCGATAAATCGCGATTCTGTCTTACGGGCTCAGATAGACGTGTAAGAGTGTGGCCACAAGGCGAGAGATATGCTCAAGCATGTATTGCCGACCAACTTCCATTTGGTGGAGGATCAGTTATGGCATGAGAAGGCATATCTTTTGACACTCATACGGAGTTAGTCTTTATCGAGAATGGCACGTTGAATGCGCATAGGTACCTGACAGAGGTTCTAGAAAACCATGTTTTACCGTTCATGGTTATTCTTAGTGACGCCGCAACATTTATGCATGATAACGCAAGGCCCCACACTGCTCGGATACTTACTGAGTATCTTGACGAGTGTCAAATCGCGCGATTTGTTTGGCCTGCTCGCAGTCCAGATTTAAATCCAATTGAGCATGTCTGGGATAAGATGGGAAAACGTTTACGTAGACATGTGCAGGCCCCTAGAAATTCTAGAGAGCTTCGCGACATACTAGTGTAGGAATGGGATAATCTTCCGCAGAATATGATCCAAAATCTGTTCTACAGCATGCCTCGTCGTTTGCAAGCTGTTATCACTGCCAGAGGAGGGAATACTCGCTACTGAAGTCCTTAAACTTTCTTTTGTTTCAACAAAAGCATATATAAAGTAAACTTGTTCATTTTCATTACTAAGCATATCAAATTGAAATTGTTCATTTTCATTGCTTTCAATAAACTTTGAACAACAAAAACTTTTTTGTTTATTCAAGCAATCAGTTAGTGAAGTGTTACAACCGAAAAAATACGTAAAATAACTAAACATTTCTAAAACAAAAACCCAAAAAATTCAAATTACGGAGTTTTATGCTCAGCAGTGTATATTGAACATTTGAAGCTTTTGTAAACTCTAAATATTTATTGCATGCGCCAGGCGATTTATATTTTCACAATCTTCATTGAAATTTCTTGCATTAACTTGTATTTTTTTGAAGACCTTTTTATTAAATATGAATATGAATATATGAATATTACACGATAATACTGAAGTGTAAATAATATGTAGAAATTTGTATAAACAACATGTTATTCAAATTTGTTTATCTTTAGAAGTGATTATTTCGTAGATTTATCACTTTTTTGACATAATGCGTCATTTTTAATGGGTATCTACATGCTATTTATACTATGATACGAGTAGTTTTGACACGAGTTGGTTTCAGCCGACATTTAGTCCTTCATGTCAACTTGACACAAGTTTGAAACTGTAATGATAGTCATATTATTGTTTTTTTTTTTACTGTTGTGACACTCATTTTGAGAGTTATGATCTATTTTAAATTAACGAGTGTCTTCCACTCCCAGACTAAGCATGAAGTAAAATTTCGAGTTTAGAAAAGCCTGAAAATTTGGCCCGGGCGCGTAGCGAAGCGGAGCGACCGGGCCAAATTAGGCTTTTCTAAACTCGAAATTTTACTTCTTGCGCCACGCGTACACTGCGCTGATTTAATGTGAATTTCAAAACATACTGCTAAAGTTTAATCTTACGTTGTTTGCACCCTCCCTTAGACGAAATCCTGGCTACTTTTGATACAAGTCGCTTCAGTCGACATTTAGTTCTTCGTGTCAACTTGACACAAGTTTCAATTAAACTATAATGATGGTCATGTTATTGTTTTTCTATTGTTATGACAGTAATGACACATATTTTGGAAACACTATTAGTCGGTTTCAGACGACATTTAGTCCTTCATGTCAACTTGACACAAGTTTGAAACTATAATGATAGTCAGTTTATTGTTGTTTTTTAACAGTTATCACACACATTTTGAAAGTTGTGTTCCATTTTAAATTAACGAGTGTCTTCCACTCCCAGACTAAGCATGAAGTAAAATTTCGAGTTTAGAAAAGCCTGAAAATTTGGCTCGGGCGCGTAGCGAAGCGGAGCGACCGAGCCAAATTAGGCTTTTCTAAACTCGAAATTTTACTTCATGCGCTACGCGTACATTGTGCTGATTTAGTATGAAGTTCAAAACATACTGCTAAAATTTAATCTTACGTTGTTTGCACCCTCCCTTAGCCGAAATCCTGGCTACTTTTTATACAAGTCGCTTCAGTCGACATTTAGTCCTTCGTTTTAACTTGGCACAAGTTTGAATTAAACTATAATGATGGTCATGTTATTGTTTTTTATTTCTTAAAGCAGTTATGACACATATATTGGAAACACTATTAGTCGGTTTCAGGCGACATTTAGTCCATCATGTCAACTTGACACAAGTTTAAAACTATAATGATAAGTCAGATTATTGTTTTTTTTTTGTTTGACAGTTATGACACACATTTTGTGAGTTGTGTTCTAATTTAAATTAACGAGTGTCTTCCACTCCCAGACTAAGCATGAAGTAAAATTTCTAGTTTAGAAAAGCCCCGTGAAAATTTGTCTCGGGTCGCGCAGCGACCCGAGACAAATTTTCTGGGCTTTTCTAAACTCGAAATTTTACTTCATGCGCCACGCGTACAATGCACTGATTTAAAATAAAGTTCAAAACATACTGCTTAAGTTTTATCTTACGTTGTTTGCGCTCAACTAAGACGAAATCCTGGCTGCGCCACTGCTCTGATCGAGTATTACAGTTGGATTTGAAGTGAACTAGTTGTGAAAAGGCAAGTAAACTTTTTTCTTGCTTCACTGGAAAAATAAACTCAAGCGAAAGATGGTCTCTGTCCGCGACAGTCTGCAGTAAATTCATAAGTTCCGCGTAATTTGATTTCAATCAAAAACCTCACCGAATTCCCCCGTAATGGAACTGTCGCTGCCACTCTACAATTAACAATAAATTATAATCCACGCTGAAACAGATTCCGTTTTCCGTTAATTACCCGTGAAGGCCGGATGGCTTTCCATAAATTCGCAAACAAATACTCCCCGCCCGCAAGGCGAGCTATATATGTGTTTTTTTCTTCTTTTCTTTTGGGTGAGATGCATCACCGGTTTCTGCGCCATTAGATTTTTGCTTGTTTTATCTGGTGGGGACGCCGGCGTAGCGACGTCAGCGTCGTTCGGCCCCCTTTCGCCGTCGGCAATCCGGCGTGACGCTCAATGGCCTCTCGGCCGGGACTTTCAGGGCACTTCCGGCTCGAATAAAATCCTCCCCGGAGGAAAACCCTTGTCCTTCAAACGACTTACTTCACAGATCCCGCATGGACGCACACACATTCAGAAGAATTGCAGCGTCAGCCCTCGACATCCATCAGTGAAAACAGAAATAGTTACGAAAACTTTTATATACTTATTTTTTATAAGGCACGAGAGGGTTTAAGAGATTTGTGTGTTCATTGGTAGAAAAAATACAATTCCATAAAATATATCTTGCATTACTATAATTGGGTGTAAAGAAATTGCATTAAAATATCAAAATGTATCCCTCATCCAAAATTACAATACTTGTAAGGTGTTACACTAAAAAAGACTGTTATTCCTTACTTCACTTTTTATTTTTATAGTTAGATGTACATTTCGAGACACAAAGTGCTCATTATCAATAATAAACTGAATTTATTTATTTATTTATTTAACGAAAAATCCATTTTACAAATTAATATTTAACTAAATATAATTACTACAATAACAACAAAAATTTAATACAAATAATACAATAATAAAATATAAATATAATATAATATAATATAATATAAATTTGACTTATTAAACTAAGAAAAAATACAAATATTTATTCGCTTAAGTCTTGCCATGAATTGTGAGGGTGAGAAAGAGTTGAAACTATTTGCGCGGTATATATATCTAAAGGGATTTAGGAAAAACCAATAAGTAATTAGCTAGGTGTTACGGGGGCTAAGGGTTCGGCACGGTTTTCGGTGGGATTACATTCTCTGTGGGGTACTTTTTTGGTAATAAATCTAATAATGGATTATCTAAGGGCCTAAGATCAAAATTTAACAAAACATTTGTATTTTTGTTCATTTTAATTGATTTAAGCATATTTAATCTACGATGACCTGACTGCTTTAAAAGTTTAATATTGTTAACCGAAAATGTGTGTCCTGTTTCTATTGAATAGGTGTTTGTTGTAATAGACGTTAACTGTGTGGTACATCTTAGCCCAATTGCACCAAAAACGTTGAACTAGAGTTCAAGCTGAAATTCAGTTCAAGATGGACAGCTCCTAATGTCACATTGAACTCGAGTTCAGAGTTGAACCAGTTCAACGGGCTTGATGCAACTGGCCTTTAACAGTACACCCAGTAACCATTTTGTTAAAAGCAATGGATGCCTAAAATGGATCTGCAGTCCTTATGGACGAACCCTTACCGAAGTTGACTGTTTTTTAAAATATGTTGTAAGTTCGGGACAAATTTTTCAAAATCGGGACAAAAAAGAAGTTACAAAAAAATCGGGACGGGAATGGCTTGACAATCCATCATTGGTCTCCCTTAGTCACTGTCTTCACTCGAAGCGGTCTTTCGAAATTGCTCTCTAATTTCTGGTTCCACGCAGGCTCAGGCTATCCTCTTGTACATTGTCTTTCCAACGGGTTCGTACCCTAGCCCTCTTTCGCCTTTCTGCAAACTCTCCGTTCATCACCCTCTTGGAGATCTTATTCTCTTCCATTCGCTAATATTGTCTGGCCCACCTAAGTCATTGAATTTTGATGTACTCAATTATATCTGGTGAATGGGGAAAAATGAATAAGATGTTAAAAAGAGTGGAAAAATACATGGATAAGCGAGGATTATGTATGAATGTAGAAAAAACGAAGTGGATGAGGTTTAACAAGAGGGGAAGACATGGGGAAAAATGAATAAGATGTTAAAAAGAATGGAAAAATACATGGATAAGCGAGGATTATGTATGAATGTAGAAAAAACGAAGTGGATGAGGTTTAACAAGAGAGGAAGAGAGGGAAGTAGGAAGGAATTTATGTGGAAGGATGAATATATTGAGAGAGTGAAAGAGTTTAAATATCCGGGGTTTGTATTTAGTTGGAATGGGCGGTACAGGGAGCACGTCAAATGGGTTCAACTGAAAGCGAGGAAAGCGTGGCATATCCTAATAGAAAAATGGGGAAAATGGCTTGAGGGGAATTTTCAAATGGCGTGTAAACTGTGATGCCTGTGTGAAGTCAATTTTATTGTATGGGGTGGAGGTGTGGGGCGTAGGATTGTATGAATGTATAGAGAAAGAGCAAGGGTTTTTCCTGAAACAGATACTGGGTGTGGAAAGATCCACACCTAAATATATTCTGCTTCGAAAAACGAATCGAACAAGTGTGCATGCAGAAGCAATGGAGAGAGTGGTGAGGTATGAGAAAAGAGTAAGTGAACTTGGTGATGAAAGGCTAGTGAAAAAGGTGTGGCGGACGTGCATGAGAGAAGGAGCAAGTGGGTGGGGGATGGAGAGGAGAAGAATGTATGGGAAGGCAGGGGTGTCGGAAATTGTGGTGATTGAGTGGTTTGAAAAAGGAGTGGAAGAGGCGGCGTGGATGAAGCATAAATGGAAGGAAGTAGAGAGGCAGGAACAGCAGGAGAGTATAGACCGGAGTGGATACAATCCATGGTACAAACGGTGGCAGGTACATGGAAATGTGCCAAGGTATCTGAGCAATCTAGATATACCCAGGAAGGAGAAGGTACGGCTGGCTAGGGCGAGATGTGGATCGGATGAGAGAGGAAAGAAGATTTGGATGGGTAAACAGTATGGAAGGTGTGTGTTATGCGGATGCGGACGGAATACGTGGGAACACTTGGGGAAGGAATGCAAGTCGGTGTGTAAATAATGGATAGAAGGGAATAATAGGGTTAGGAATGGATGAGAGAGGACGAGACAGGCGTACATATTTTGGAAAGATTGGAATGGGAAAGAGAGAAAGGAAGGGAAAAATAGGGCTGTAAGAGGGAAAAGGGTTATAAAATTGTACGTAAAAGTGTAAAAGAGAATATTAATGCCAATAAAGGTCTTTTTTTTACATCTGGTTCTTTGTGCAGTTCATTTAGTTCATGGTTGTACCTGATTCTCCGGGTATTATTTTCGTTTACAGGGCCAAATATGCGGTGTAGGACCTTTCTTTCAAAGACTGCTAACATTTCCTCCGGTTTTTTTGCTAGTATCAAGGTTTCACTTGCATTGGTTACAATAGGTCTAATTATCGATTTAAATATTACCAGGTTAGTGTTTCTGTGGATTAGTTTAGATCTGAATACTGTACGTAATGCATATATATTGCCCTATTTCCCTTTACTATTCTGCTTCTAATTTCATATGGAATCTCGTTTTCGTTTGTAACCTTACTTCCTAGGTAGGTGAACTCCTTTACCATCTCAATGTCATCCTCACCTATTCTAATGGTTTGTTGGGGTCCTCCTCCTATCCTCATTGTCATTGTCTTGGTTTTTGTTTGTTTGCTTGTTATTTTTTTTTTGTCTATAGATGCTACTTTTTACTTCAGTCAGGGTAGGTTCTTTTAATTATTATGAACATCGGGGCATACAAAACTAACTTAAAATTGAGACATGGTATAAAATAAAAAAAATTCGAACGCCTGGAGCAATTTTCTCCAACTGTTTCAGGCTAGGATGCCACTGTGTTCAGAGTACAACATCAAAATTAATATAATTTAAAAAAATAATTTAATAGTTGAGGCTGTTGAGGCTGTTACTTAGTGTATATTTGATTTTATATCATTATTTCAACTGTGACTTTACGATGCATTTATCTTTACTATACCACACATTATTTTTTAAATACTTTTAGTAAATAACACACTCGGTTAAGACTTCACTGTTTATTGCATGACACTGCAACAATTGTTTCGCCATACAGTGGTTTCATCAGGCAGATTAATAATGAATTATTCATCTGCCTGATGAAGCCACAGTGTGGCAAAACAATTGTTGCAGTGTCAATCAATAAACAGTGAAATCTTAACCAAGTGTGTTATTTACTAAAAGTATTAAAAAAAAATAATGTGTGGTATAGTAAAGATAAATGCATCGTAGTCACAGTTGAAATAATGATATGAAATCAAATATAAAATGTAGGTACGTTAGTAAAGTGAATTGCGAGTGCTATCAATTAATTTAGTTAGATTTTAATCACGTAATGATATGATGGGCAGAGTGTATTTATCTATTTAACAACTCTGGTACTAAAACAGCAATCTAGAACCATTTTGGGAGCAGTTTCCGTTGCCCACGTGGAATCTAAAGTAATTACGCGTTGCGTTTAATAAATCGGTGGCCGTTTCCGTGGAACGAAATCGATACGTAGCGGCGGATTAAATGAATTAATTAATTAATTAATGGGTTGTCTCGCGTCGCTTCATATTATTTTTAATGATCCCCCTTGCGCGACGCGCAATTCCAATTACTAGTGTGATTAAACGCCAGCGATGCATCTAGCTGATTTTAAATATTTATTGCGCGCACCGGGCGATATTTATGCGCATTATGAATGATTCCATACATAATCCGGACGTGAATTACTGCCGCCTAGGCACTAGTTACACACAAACCGCACATATACAACACTGGACGTGTACCTGTGTACTTATTTGCATACAGCGGTGTAAAAATCCATCTCGTGACCGCGCTGGTCGGGCCTTAACACCGCGGGTTGTCTCCGTGTACACGGGGAAGGCTTTCACGGCGAGTTTTGTACCCCAAGAGAGAGAGAGAGAGGAGCAGGGGACAGGAGGTTGTCTGATTTAAAATGGTCGTGTCGCAACACAGCTGTGCGCACTAAATCTCTTTTAATTACGTGCGCTTAGATATCAGGTGATAAAGCGTGGGCAACGCAATGCCTAGACTCTCTGCGGAGAGTTTCAAGAAAAAAGAATCGACGCTTTTGCGTTGTAATTGAGTAAACATCGTTAATTACCTGTTAAGTAGGTGTGGATCGAGTTGGGCAATCAAATTATGAATTAATAAGTTTGTGCTAATTAATATGAAAAAATCATTCCAGCAAAAAAGTATCTATACACCTAGTAAACTAATTCCATATCATTATACTGAAATGATGAGTATTACTCAGCATTAGGCCGGGACCACCTGACGAGGACCTTGATGAGGAATCAGAAATATCATCCGGATCATCATTGAATGCAAGATTGGGGGAAGAAGAGGAATTGAAAGGAAGTTTTCGTAGCTGAGAAATATAAGGCAATTATAAGACTAAACTATCGGAAGTTTGGTTCATATCATAGCTAGAAACCGCGAAGGAATTGACCGTATTGCCGCAAACATCCATTAATGGAGGTTTCGGTATGAGTTAGGTGAAGATGAATTTAATATGAACTTTTGAAGTGAAGTGTCTAGTACGCGTGGCGCATGAAGTAAAATTTCGACTTTAGAAAAGCCCCGTGAAAATTTGTCGAGGGTCGCTGCGCGACCCTCGACAAATTTTCTACGCCGGGCTTTTCTAAACTCGAAATTTTACTTCATGCTTAGTCTGGGAGTGGAAACACTCGTTCAAAACTTCAAATTAAAAACTATTATAAAATCGACGAATGCCTGAAAATTAAGTAAATAAAAAATTCACTGAATATCATTAAAACCGGGAAAGTCAGAGAAAAGTCATGGTATTTTATTCAAATTGACCAAAACACTAACAAAAAAGCCATATGATATTATTAAATTTGACAAAATCAACAGGCATCATAAAAATTACAAAACACGTAAAAATTTATAAAACCAACTTAAATATTGACAAAAACAATGAAAACAATCTAACAAACTACGGGTTTCCCTCAGAAGAAAGTTATATTAAAAGGTCAGGGAAAAAAATCTTAAATCAGGGAAACGTCGGAAAACTTTAGGATTTCAGATTGTGGCTATTGTGCCAGTTTTACTTCAAATAATGTTAAACAAAATTTTGAAAACTACATTATTGTCTTTAAAAACATTTTCAGTTATTTAATGTTCCTATCAAAGTATTCAGTTTGAAGTTTCGAACGAGTGTTTCTACTCCTAAACTGAGTATGAAGTAAAATTTCGAGTTTAGAAAAGCCCCGCGTAGAAAATTTGTCGAGGGTCGCGCAGCGACCCGAGACAAATTTTCACGGGGCTTTTCTAAACTCGAAATTTTACTTCATGCGCCACGCGTACAGAACACTGATTTCAAGTAAAGCTAAAAATGCACTGAAAATAACCCAACTTCGATATTTTTTAGAAATTGGATGTTTTATTTCCTATCCATGCTGTTAACCTTCAGATATTCGTTGTTTTTTTGTAAAAAACTTCAATTCCCTGTAGTCCTTCGGGCCCCGAAGACCATGATTGGTCCTTCCAGCTGTAGCCTTTGTAAAATGGTCCTTTGAGTATAAACTAAAGTGATCCTTCAATTTGAAACTTCTGAGAACGAGTGTTGTCCACTCCCAGACTAAGCATGAATTAAAATTTCGAGTTTAGAAAAGCCCCGCGTATAAAATTTGTCGAGGGTCGCGCAGCGACCCTCGACAAATTTTCACGGGGCTTTTCTAAACTCGAAATTTTACTTCATGCGCCACGCGTACAAAACAGTTATTTAATGAGAAATTTAAAATCACACAAAACACAGTCATGTTAATCCTCACAATTATTCAAATCGATTCAAATCCTTTTGTATTCGAATCATTTTGTAAGTATTCGAATTCTTTTGTAAATGCTCGAATCCTTTTATAAATATTCGAATCCTTTTATAAATATTCGAATCCTTTTATGAGGATTCGAATTACCCGCATTTGGATTCGAATACGAATCCTCTTAAAAAAATGTAACGAATCCGGATCACAAATCCAGTTTAACTAAAGTATTAGAATGCCTCTTATGAATCTAAAAGAATTCGAATCCAGGATTGGAATTCTGAATGATTCGAATCCTGCCCAGCTCTGCTAGATACAAACAAACAACTTGAAAATACAACTTTAAAAAAATAACACGTATACAGCTAACAGATACTAAGGTTGCTGGTCGTACCAAAACTCCGCCCCCAAGATGCGCGACAAATGCGTTTCTTTAATTTAGTACGCATCTCATAGGTGAAACTTTCTACCAATATCTAATGTTTTTTAAACTGTAAAATAATAATAAATAAATTATTTCACAATAAAATATCGCAACGTTGAATTTTGCATACACAGAAAATATTTCATCCGTAAACTAATTGTATCAGACTAGATGTCGTGAGTGTATTAAAGTTATTAAATTTAACAACCGCGGTCCATCATACATATTCCCGCAATAAAGCAACCCGAGTAGGTCGGTCCCCGCGATACTGGTTTAAGTACTTGTTAGCGAATTTAAGAATTATTCCCCGTGAGGTGTAACTTATTACATCCTTCCATGAATAATCAATTAAAATCCACGTTGTTTATCGGCCACCCGGTAAATCGAATATTAGGCTTGTAAAATAAAATACGAGTGCGCGGCCGTGTAAGTAATTAAAATCACCGAGTTGTCCAATAAAGTATGTAAAATCGATTATAAAGTGCGGCGGCAGAAGATAGATTGTTAATTATTTGGGTGTGGTTAACAATATTTTTCTACAAAAATGTAAAGAGATAAACTTTAAAGAAATTTTGAAAAGTAAATCCTCCTTGGAGTGATTTCTTGTATGATTACCATAGCGCGGATTTTTGCAGGGATCGCTCGTGAACCGTTGTTACCCAGTCGAGTTAAGCATATAACGCACGCGACTTGACGCCAAATACACATACACTTATACATTCGACGCAAAATCGCGCGTGTGATATGACTAACTCGACTGAGCGGCCTCAGTTCACGAGCAATCCCTGCCAAAATCCGCGCTATGATGATTACACAGGCCAACAAATTTTGACTTTTTGAAAGTTAATTTTGATCTGACATCTGATTTTTTTAATAATTTTGATCTGCTGAATTCAAATCTGAGTGTCATTTTGCCCTATCACGTAAGGTTTTTTTTATCAATGTTGAAAATAAATTAATAAAAAATTTCTTCAAAATATACGCTACTTTTATTGTTACAGAGACAAAAGCAAATTATAAATAGTAAACTAAAATGAAAAAAGTCTTAATCAATCTTTAATTTCTTTTCTTTCCAGAAGGTCTTTCCCCCTTGGATGAAAAACTTCGTTTAGTGGATTTTCTTCTGTATTCGAGGGCCGGATTGTCCCTTTTTATTGACCAGCAGTAATCAGCCATCATGGAAACATTCCACCGATCTTGATACCTGCGTTCCATTTCTTTCATGGCTTGGTGGAACCTCTCACCTTGCTCCTCACTCACATCACCAAGATTTTCGGGTAAGAAATCATGATGCGAGTGTAAAAAGTGAACTTTTATGTTAATATTACATCCTAATTCCATACATTTCTGTAGCATGTTTTTCACAATTTCCTTGTAGTTAGGATCCTTGTTGTTTTTCGAAAAACCTTCAATAACATTAGCAAATTTTCTCTCCAGAAGATCTTTCCCTCTTGGATAAAAAACTTCGTTTAATGGATTTTTTCTGTATTCCAGGGCCGGATTGTCCCTTTTTATTGACCAGCAGTAATCAGCCATCATTGAAACATTCCACCGACCTTGATACCTGCGTTCTATTTCTTCCATGCCTTGGTGGAACCTCTCACCTTGCTCCTCACTCACATCACCAAGATTTTCGAGGAAGTAATCAAGATGCGAGTGTAAAAAGTGAACTTTTATGCTCATATTACATCCCAATTCCATAAATTTATGTAGCATGTTTTTTAAAATGTTCTTGTAGTTAGGATCCTTGTTGTTTCCCAAAAAACCTTCAACGACATTAGCAAATGAAATAGATGCATCTTGTCCTAAACAGTCTTTAATGTATTTTCTTTCCAGAAGATCTTTCCCTCTTTGATTAAAAACTTCGTTAAGTGGATTTTTTTCTGTATTCCAGGACCGGATTGTCCCTTTTTATTGACCAGCAGTAATCAGCCATCATTGAAACATTCCACCGACCTTGATACCTGCGTTCCATTGCTTTCATGGCTTGGTGGAAACTCTCACCTTGCTCCTCACTCACATCATCAAGATTTTCGGGTAAGTAATCAAGATGCGAGTGTAAAAAGTGAACTTTTAGCTCATATTGCCGAATGATATTGACTTGTTTAATTCATCAATCTCATTGTTTCGTAAAAAATGTTTAGACCACTTAAACTCTATTAATGAATAATATGTGTCTTTATAGTTTATAGTTCGTAGGTATTTTGTTACACATACAAGTATAATTTAACTTTTAGTTTATTTGAATAATCTTGTAGTATCTAAGCCAGCATAAGCGCCCATTTTTGTATTTTTGTTATCGATATGTTTAATTTTTGTATTATTGTAAAAGTCGAAACGTAAATAAATAAATAAAATTTAAAAAAATATTACATCCCAATTCCATAAATTTCTGTAGCATGTTTTTCACAATTTTCTTGTAGTTAGGATCCTTGTTGTTTCCCAAAAATACCTTCAATAACATTAGCAAATGAAATCCATGCATCTTGTCTTAGACAATCTTTAATTTATTTAAGATCTTCTCTTTCCCTCTTGAATGAAAAACTTCGTTTAGTGGATTTTCTTCTGTATTCTAGGGCCAGATTGCCCCTTTTTATTGACCAGCAGTAATCAGCCATCATTGAAACATTCCACCGACCTTGATACCTACGTTCCATTTCTTTCATGTCTTGGTGGAACCTCTCATCTTGCTCCTCACTCACATCACCAAGATTTTCGGGGAAGTTAGCAAGATGCGAGTGTAAAAAGTAAACTTTTATGCTCATATTACATCCCAATTCCATAAATTTCTGTAGCATGTTTTTCACAATTTCCTTGTAGCTAGGATCCTTGTTGTTTCCCAAAAAAACCTTCAATAACATTAGCAAATGAAATCGATGCATCTTTCTTAGTTTTGGTCATAGTATTAACAAATTCTTGATCTTTCGTTAATCTCCTTATTTAGAATAGAATAGAATAGAATAGAATATTTTTATTTCCAGTAACAAATGCGTACATTCATGGAAGTGTCAAATAGAGTGGTGTACAAAACTAACTAGGACTAGATTATACATAAAAAACGTAATTTTTAAACATATTAAAAATACTTAATTTCTTAACCTATTAAAACACATTAATTTCTAAACATATTAAAACATATTTAAACACATTAAATTGAGACATTTTAAAATAATGTATAACATATTTAAATAAACAGATTTGTACGAAATATAAATGTTGAATAATTAAATAATCAGATTTGTACAAAATATAAATGCTGAGGATTTATATTTTCTATATATGCATCACACATTGATAAGAGTAATACATCACATTGCCGTTTTCATATTATCTGATATATTTGTTGGTGGAGTAGGACACATTTTCCAACAGTAGTTCTTTTACATTTTGGGTGAACCGCTTGGTCGTCAGGTCCTTAAGATTGTCTGAAAGGGAATTGTACAGTTTAGTACTTTATACTAAGCATGAGTTGTGGTAGTAGCTGTGGTGGTGCTTTGGTAGTTTAAGGTATCTCATCCTGATGTTGTAGTGATGTTGGCTTAAGTTTACGTTGAATAGGTGTAGGTTTTGCTTTACAAATTTTAATGCTTCGTATATATATATATATAGGCTAGACGAAGCATTAAAATTTGAAAAACAAAACCTACACCTATTGAACGTAAACTTAAGCCAACATCACTACAAAATCAGGACGAGATACCTAAAACTACCAAAGCACCACCACAGCTACTACCACAACTCATGCTTAGTATAAAGTACTAAACTGTACAATTCCCTTTCAGACACTCTTAAGAACCTGACGACCAAGCGGTTCACCCAAAATGTGAAAGAACTACTGTTGGAAAATGTGTTCTACTCCACCAACAAATATATCAGACAATATGAAAACGGCAATGTGGCATGATCTTAAGCGTTTTAAACAATTGACGGCAGCTAGTATTGGGCCTCGCATTACAGATTGCTCGTAGTTGTTTTCTGTGGGGCACGCCTAGAAGATGATGCCATATGTCATCTGTGGTTAGCAGTATGACATGTAGACTACACGTGCCGCTTCTTCGTGAATGTCTTTGTCTTGTCGCATATATTAGATATGACTAGTTTGCTATTTTAGAGCAGATGTGTTGAATGTGCCTATCCTACTTGGTGTCTTTTTAGATGATTACTCCCAGAAACTTTACGTGGTTGGTTTCTTGGATCGTCTATAGCTTATAATGTGTGTTTTTGTTACGTTGGCTAGAAGGTTATTCAAGGTCAGCCAGTTGTCTAGGTCCTTAAGTATTTCATTTGTTGTTTCATTGAGTTTATCTTTCATACTTATTGCTGTGTCATCTGCGAACATTGTTATATATCCGTTGATTGCATGTAGCATGTCGTTGATGAACAGCAGAAACAATAAAGGACTAAAAATGGTGCCTTGAGGTACACCAACAGTTTGTTGTGTTATGTTTGATCTGAAGTGTTCACTTTTTAGGTAGACCGTTTGATTTGTCTTCTGTCTGTTAGATATGACGAGATGAGGTGGTAACAATTTCCTCTTAATCCGTACGAACATAATTTTTTTAGAAGAAACTTGTGTGGCACACAGTCGACAGCTTTTGTTAAGTCGATGAATACTGAGAATACATGTATGTTTTTATCTAAATTTGTAAGAATATAATTAAGGAAGTTAAATGTGGCGTGTGTCGTCATTCCTTTTCGAAGGAATTTGAGGACCGACATAAATTCCTTCATTTAATTTTGCATCTGAGATAGCGGAAAATTTTCTAAAATTTTTGATCCGTGAGTTAAATTATCTCTTCTTATCCAGTCCTTTTTCTTCCAATATTGATGTCTACTCCGTCTGCCCCACTCACCAAAAAAAACATAGGTACTTTGTATACCCTGACTGCTGTCCTAGTAGAAGTCCCACAATTTTCAAATCCCCACAAATGTTCCAACTATGATCATTGTATTTGCAAATCAGGGAATCCCAGCAATTAAATTATACTTTCGGAAATTCCCCTATACTATTCTATTGATTTGTACACAATTTAATCTCAGTGGCTTGGCAATTTTCAGAATGTCATTTAATTTTTATTCGTAGGTAATAAAAAAACCGTAAATGTGATACCTAGTAAATTTATTAAAAAATTGTGCGTGTGCGGAAACAAAAAAAGTTGATTCTTTAGTAAATTAAATCACAAATTTTTTGTTGGCCTGTGTTCTTAAAAACTAAAATTAAAATTGTTTATTTAAAGCTTTAAATGAGTGTTTTCTACACCCAGGCTAAGCATGAAGTAAAATTTCGAGTTTAGAAAAGCCCCGTGAAAATTTGTCGAGGGTCGCGCAGCGACCCGAGACAAATTTTCGGGGCTTTTCTAAACTCGAAATTTTACTTCATGCGCCACGCGTATAAAACACTAAAATATTGCGAAATTTATGTATATTTAAATTTTACTAGAAATCAGTGTTGTATACGCGTGGCCATGAAGTAAAATTTCGGGATTAGAACCCTCGACAAATATTCACGGGGCTTTTCTAAACTCGAAATTTTACTTCATGCTTAGTCTGCGAGTGGAAAACACTCGTTTAAAGCTTAAAATTGAACTTAAAAAAAATCAAGGAATATCTAAAGATTTACAGAAAATAGGCTGAATTTGGAATACGTATACTTAAAAAACTTAAAAAGACACTAGGGTGCTTACTAAAATTTGCTCAGTTTACATTTTTTGACATTCGTTATTTTTTTAAAGAGTTACATTTGAAGCACTAAACCAGTGTTTTCCACTCCCAGACTAAGCATGAAGTAAAATTTCGAGTTTAGAAAAGCCCCGTGAAAATTTGTCGAGGGTCGCGCAGCGACCCGAGACAAATTTTCGGGGCTTTTCTAAACTCGAAATTTTTCTTCATGCGCCACGCGTATAAAACACTAAATTACTGTGAAATTTATGTATATTTGAACCTCACTTGAAATCAGTGTTTTATACTCGTGGCGCATGAAGTAAAATTTCGAGTTTAGAAAAGCCCAGAAAATTTGTCTTGGGTCGCTGCGCGACCCTCGACAAATTTTCATGGGGCTTTCCTAAACTCGAAATTTTACTTCATGCTTAGTCTGGGAGTGGAAAACACTCGTCTAGAGCTTCAAATTTAACTCTTTTAAAAAATAACGAATGTCGGAAAATTTAAACTGAGCAAATTTCAGTAAACAGACTAATGGCCCTCCCTGCCCCCCATTGGCTACGTCCATGGCTGTTTTTGTACATACAGGGAGTTTTTCTTTTAAGTATACGCATTACAATTTCAGTCTATCTTCTGTAAATCTTTAAATATTCCTTGTTTTTTTTTTAAAGTTCAATTTCAAGCTTTACACGAGTGTTTTTCATTCCCAGACTAAGCATGAAGTAAAATTTCGAGTTTAGAAAAGCCCCGTGAAAATTTGTCGAGGGTCGCGCAGCGACCCGAGACAAATTTTCTGGGCTTTTCTAAACTCGAAATTTTACTTCATGCGCCACGCGTATACAACATTGAGTTCAAGTGAAATTGAAATAAACATAAATTTTGCAATATTTTAGTGGTTTGTACGCGTGGCGCATGCAGTAAAATTTCGAGTTTAAAAAAGCCCAGAAAATTTGTCTCGGGTCGCTGCGCGACCCGAGACAAAATTTCACGGGGTTTTTCTAAACTCGAAATTTTACTTCATGCTTAGTCTGGGAATGGAAAACACCCGAGACAAATTTTCACGGGGTTTTTCTAAACTCGAAATTTTACTTCATGCTTAGTCTGGGAATGGAAAACACTCGTTTAAAACTTGAAAATGAACTTAAAAAAAAAAACAAGGAATATCTAAAGATTTACAGAAAATAGGCTCAATTTGGAATACGTATACTTAAAAGAAAAACACCCTGTAAATTTTAACAGGGCTTTTTTTAAACTCGAAATTTTACACTCGTTTTACACTCGTTTAAAACTTCAAATTGAACTCTTTAAAAAACACAACGAATGTCAAAAAATTTACAGCTTATAATATTAAGCGTTAAACAAGTGTTTTCGACTCCCAGACTAAACATGAAGTAAAATTTCGAGTTTAGAAAAGCCCCGTGAAAATTTGTCGAGGGTCGCGCAGCGACCCGAGACAAATTTTCTGGGCTTTTCTAAACTGGAAATTTTACTTCATGCGCCACGCGTATAAAACACTGATTTCGAGTGAAGCTTAAATATACATAAATTTCACAATATGTTAGTGTTTTATACGCGTGGCGCATGAAGTAAAATTTCGAGTTTAGAAAAGCCCAGAAAATTTGTCTCGGGTCGCTGCGCGACCCTCGACAAATTTTAATTGGGCTTTTCTAAACTCGAAATTTTACTTCATGCTTAGCCTGGGAGTGGAAAACACTCACTTAAAGCTTCAAATTGAACTTTTTTTAATAAACTACGGATATCACAATATGAACCATCAAAAATAATGTATTAAAATAAAATCGGAACGGGGTCGTAAATATCAGCGGTGTATAATAATTTTTTCGCAATAATTTGTGGCGGTCGCGTGATTTTATGGTCGCGATTGCGCGCATTGCGGCGCGTCCGATTTATGGTTTAATTGGGCCGCGAACGATTGGATCGGATTTTAAAGCGGAAAACGGAAAAGCGGCACTAACGGCCGGTGAAACCGCGGGAAATTTACGCGCCCGCCCGTAATTTGTAGGCAAAGGGCGACCGCAACGAAATTGCACCGCTCCGGCCAATTTACGGCCGTGTGCAGCGCGTTTTAATATGCTGAAATGTAAAGTGCGCAGCGTACATAAACAAGCGGTTTTCCAGTAATTAAAACTAGGATGCTTCTGTACAATACACTCCACTCGACGTTATATGGCTACAATAGATGTAAGCAATAATTTTTACTTAAAAAAAAGAGACAACTTGCTATTATATATTCTTAACAGAGAGTTTTTCTTTTAAGTATACAAATCTCAATATAGTAGGTAATTTCAAATTAAAACACTTGTTTAGTTTTATGTTGAAACTAAACAAGTGTTTTAATTTGAAAGTACGTAATATTATAATTTCGTTTCATCAAGAGTGCAGTGAAGAAGTACCCCGTATATTGCGATATACGGTAAATTTCTCAATATACTGGGTGTGTACAAATTGGCGGATAATCTACACGTGACGATATTCTACATAATATTCTGAATATTGCGATATACGGTAAATTTCTCAATATACTGGGTGTGTACAAATTGGCGGATAATCTACACGTGACGATATTCTACATAATATTCTGAATAGAAAATGTCGACGCAAAAATATTGTATCGTGCTTCATATACCATCAGGAGGCATTTAAAAGAAAGAAAGACATGGCAACCTGTAAATGCGACGTTGCCAAATGCCCACAACATCGCATTTAAGGGCTGCCATGTTTTTTTTTTCCATTAATCTCATGATTAGTTATGTGGGTTGCTTCGGAAGAGTAATAATGGTAGAATGTGGCTTAGTGAATATGTCGAAAAGAGTGACTTTTGGAAGTAGTCTACAAGGTATTAGCGAAGCGTCTGGATTCTCGTACTTAAGTGATTTATGTTAACTGTAGTACTGCGGCGTTTCTTCTTCTTCTAATGGTACAGCATAATTAATTTATTTTGTTCGAAATGAAACCTATCTGCTTCTAAGCACAGTTGCAATCTCTTTTGTATTCATTACTCGCTCCACTATTTCTGGTGGTGTAATTTCCAGTACCGCCGCACAGTAGGCCGAAGCATGAAAATATCTGGCCAAAATGATAAGTAAAAGAGTTTACCGCTCAGGTCTGCTGCTGCAGCAGCGTATTTTTTGTGTAACAGCATTTATCCGAACCGAGTCCATAATTGAGGTTCAGCGTTAATTCGCGCGGCACTATAACGTTCCACGGCAGGGTAGGATTCCTTCAAGGAATACCATATTGCAATGGCACCAACGTTTTATGGATACTGGAAATGTCAACAACGTTTACCGCGTGGGCCCGAGATCGGTACGTACCCCAGAGAACATCGAAAGAGTGCGAGTAGCGGTACAGCGAAGGCCACAACGTTCGGCAGTTCGCCAAGCAAGAGGATTGAACACTTCGAACAGTAGCGTCAGGCGAATTTTACACGAGGACTTAGGATTCGATCCCTATAAAATTAAATTGGTGCACGAGGTTAAACCGCACGGTGGGCAACACGCAGCCTGTTTTGCGCAGACTTTCTGGCTCTTCTTCGCGATGATACGACTGTTTTGCATAATTTAATTCTATCCAATGAAGCGCATTTTCATTTATCAAGATTTGTTAACAAACAAAATATGCCCTACTGGTCGTCTGAACAAAGTTGTGCAGTTCACGAGCAACCCTTACATTCGGCGAAAGTCCCAGTGTGGTGTGGCGTCTCTGCCTTCGGAATATTGGGGCCTAATTTCTTCGAAGAATAGGGTGGGACAGTTACTTGTTGTTTAACACTGTGTTTCTTTTAATCTTATTTTATTCTTAGTTGTTTTAATGTTTTTTTTTTTATTTTTTAAAATAAATCATTTAATATATGATGAATTAATTTCTCACTTAACCCGTGGTGAAACATATTTAATTAATACGCTTTGATTAAAACACTTGGTTTGTTTCACTGATTTTAAAATCAGTGAAACAAACCAAGTGTTTTAATCAAAGCGTATTAAATCATTTAAAACAGCATATGTGTTTCAAAAGTTAGTTGATCATCTCTCATAACCTCAACCAACCTGTGCTAGTTGGTAATCAGCGTGGGGTACCTTCCCTCCCGTTGACACCTGCGGAACTTGCGAGGTTGGGCAGGGACATGAATGAATTGTGGTTCCAGCAAGATGGAGCAACAAGTCACACTGCACGAGTGTGTATGCAGCGGTTGAGACAGATGTTTCCAGGAAAATTGATTTCACGAAACGGTGATGTTTATTGGCCGACAAGATCTCCGGATTTGACTCTTTGCGATTTCTTTTTATAGGGATATTTGAAGTCGAGAGCGTACTTCGACAGGCCCCATACATTAGAAGAGTTTTTTGTTTGTTTGTTTGTTTGGCATAGGTTTTTACCATTCAGCCACTAACGTTGATTTATATTACCATCAGGGCTGTGGAGTCGGTGGATACAGTATCCGACTCCGACTCCGACTCCTCAATTTAAGATAAAACGACTCCAGCTTCAACGTCCGACTCTGACTCCGGTGATTATTAGGAAATCATAAGGATTAAAGGATACTATTAAAAACCACATGTATGTACAAGAAGTTCAAATGCAAAATTAACATGTATTTTTTTTTAAGGATTAATGTGATCATAATTGATAATTTTAAAATTCTACGATATTAATTATGATTCGTTAAGCCACTATCACTCATCGACCGGCTCTTTATACAAACAGAAGACACTCTATAAAAAAAATGTAACAGTCGAAGAAAATTATCAAAATTAATTATTTAAAAATGCACTAATAATCGTGTTAATTCAATAAGCCCAGTAACACTATATTATTTTTAAACGTTACAAATTAGACATAATTTATTATTATATGTAAAACCAATAATTTTATACAAAATATATTTAAAATACTTATTTTTAATCATATATTTAGAATTTAAATGCCTATCGAGACTTAATAAGAAGCTATAGGTACAGCATTTTTAAATTACGATTAACGAATAGCGTTACCTGAAGTGTTACGCTCAATTTTCGTCCATCTTGTACTTTTTATTTCGATTTGTCCGGAGTCGGAGTCGTAACTAATTTTCGACTCCGCTACTCCGACCAAAATACCTAAACTCCGACTCCACGACTCCGACTCCGACTCCACAGCCCTGATTACCATATAGTTCGACTAATTTGGACGTCACAACACATTCACACACATCCATGGACCGGACACGAGTATTTTTCGTTAGAAAAATTACTCGCCTTCGCTGGGAATCGAACCCAGATCACCTCCGTGACCGATTTGGCGAAACCGGCGGCTCAACCGCTCGGCCACGGCGGGCCCTATTAGAAGAGTTAAAAAAAATATTAGACGGGAGATAAGAGCCATTAATGCGGATATGTTGCGCCGTGTCATGCAATCAGTTCCCAATCGGCTTCAAGAATGTCAAAGATATGGATCGCATTTGCTAAACGTAATCTTTAAAAATTGAATATCAATAAAAACTGCATTGTGTATTGAATAAATATATGTCATGCTCATTTCTTTGTTTCAATTAATAAAGTTACAATCTTACCTTAAAAATCGTCAATACCCGTTGGCGGACGATGTAGAAAGTTTTTTGTAGAACGGTCTTGTTACTGGGAATATCCTGCCATAGATATTCCCAGTAAGAAGACCGTTCATTTGGTCCTACAAATTGTCGGGTACTTACGGTAGGATCTTCTCCTATTGCACCTTTCTCTTCAAGTAGTAGCTTCTAAAGTAGCCGACCACAGTTCGTATTTTGGGGGACAAGCATACCCGTTTTAACTAGTCATTGATCTAGCTTTCGAAATACATTTGCAGAAGGATACCTCCGATTTTGAAAACGTGCTCGATATCCTAGTTTTGCCATTTGTGCATTTCTATTACAGAAACCGTACACCATGTATGTACACGTCGGCGTACTCAATAAACGTAAAAATGAACAAACCAATAACACGAAAAGAACACAGAAACACAAAAACGTTGAAAGGCGGGAACTAATACAAACTGATAATAACGAGAAAAACAGAATTGTCACAATATTCGAACTAGCAAGTTTAAATGAATTCGTAACAAGAAATGTCAAAATTTGTCACTGACGTAAGTGAGAGTCGATGTTGACGGCTGTACTTTTTATGAAAATAAGCTAATAAAGAAGTGTTGAAAACGGACGTTTGAGATAGAAATATTGCACACACTGGCAAATAATCTTCAAACTAGCCGTTCTACCGAAATTGCAGGGTTTTCTCTAAATTAATATCGAATAATAACCCAAATAAAACGATTTAATGTTCAAACTTTAAGGACCTCGCGAAGGCTCAGGAAGCATGGTACAACATTTAAGAATCAAGATATTTTGCTTAAAATTTTACGAAGAATATCAGCACGTGTAGATTATCCGCCAATTTATACATACCCGATATACGCTGTAAATCTTTACAAATTCGTTGTTTTTAGAAATATTTAAAATTGAACTTTCAAACGAGTGTTTTCCACTCCCAGATTAAGCATGAAGTAAAATTTCGAGTTTAGAAAAGCCTGAAAATTTGGTTTGGTCGCGTAGCGCGAAGCGCGGAGCGGCCAAACCAAATTTTCAGGCTTTTCTAAACTCGAAATTTTACTTCATGCGCCACGCGTACTAAACACTGATGTGATGTGATGTTCAGAATACACGTTTGTAGCATCCTGCTTTAGTAGAATATTTTAAACTTCACTTAAAATCAGTGTTTTATACGCGTGGCGCATGAAGTAAAATTTCGAGTTTAGAAAAGCCTGAAAATTTGGTTTGGCCGCTCCGCGCTTCGCGCTACGCGACCAAACCAAATTTTCAGGCTTTTCTAAACTCGAAATTTTACTTCATGCTTAATCTGGGAGTGGAAGACACTCGTTTAAGGCTTCAAATTATCGATTATCGGAAAAGTTACCGCTCATGCAAACATGTATGTATATTTAAAAGAAAAATTCCCAGTTTTTATTTGGTCATTAATAGTTCACAAAATGTTCGTTATCTTTCCTTGCTCAAGACTTTTTTTTATTTACAGAATCTCTACAAACAATTGAAGCAATTTATTGATTGCTTCACAATTGTAAAATAGAATTCATGCTGTTTAAGTTAGATCATCTCCAGAAGTACTACCCTCTGACAAGTAGAAACAGATCATTTCTTTAAAGGTAAGTCAAACTTTTGTTAAAAACAGTTAAAAAATCATCAACATTTATGAACAATTTATTAAAAAAAAATACTTTTTATCTAGATCTAACTAAAGATTAATGTACGTATATCTTCAGTTAGACCTAGATGAAAGTATTTTTTTTTTGTTAGAACCAATAAAAGATCGTTCGAAATGATTGAGATAATTAAATTAATCTTTTTCCAATTTTCTAAATTTATGATACTCAATTTATCCCTTATGCCATAATATGGTAAATTAAATTCTTCCTGCAAGAATCTCGTTTTGTTACATGATTTGCGATCTTGCAGCGCCAACTTCGAGTACAGTATTTATTTAAGCAACAGGACGTAAACATGTAAAAAATCTTTCGAAATGATTAAGATAATTAATCCTTTCCAATTTTCGAAAGTTATGATACTCAATTTACCCCTTATACCATAATATGGTAAATTAAATTCTTCCTGCAAGAATCTCGTTTTGTTACATGATTTGCGATCTTGCAGAGCCAACTTCGAGTACAGTATTTATTTAAGCAACAGGACGTTGTTGTATGCGCGATTTTTTTTCCGTTATCCCACTTGAATGATGCCGTGTCGAAGTGTCAGGAGGTAATAATAGGTGGTTGTTGGTCTTAAAGCGTCCCAAGTAACGAGCCATATAACATCGACGTTGTGGGATAGTACCTATGGCATCGATTAGCAACGTGTACAAGTTACGAACATTAATAATAATACATTTCGCGGGGGTCTGACAAGAAAAGTAGGTGTTTTACGAACAGCTACATTGTTAACGTGTCTGATATTAAATGTTTTTCGTCGTGGAATATAAGCCCTGTCCTCGTGTGAGTGTGTGTGTGTGTATGCGCGATACCGACCGTACCTAGTACCAGGCTTGACAACCTGAATTATTACCGTAGATAAACCGCGCCGAGATGTAATGTAAAGATGCATGGTATCTAACCCACGTTCTTCTCCATCAACTCCTCTTGTTGTACCTTGGCTCTTGGCTCTTGACTCTTGCATCTTTCTGTCCAATCGGGCTTTTTCTCCACATGGAGTTTCCTTTCTTTTTTTTTGTAAATTAGGTCCGGGCGGCTTGCTCGCAAATGAAGCCATTTTCAATTTTATTTATGGAGTGACCAAATTTGGTGTCGTCGTTTGTAAAATATCCCGTGGGCCGGTGCTTGGACAATGGCTCGTATTTCAGCCGGACGGATCCGATAAATCTTGCGCGGCCGTTTTGGTACAGTCGCTTTGCTCTCACTAAGCTTTCTCTAAGTACGGTAGGCAAAGGTCGGTGTAATTGGCTTTTGGGATACGCCCAGAAATGGGTTCCTGTGTTTCTACACTATCATCATAAATTGGGCCGCCTAATACCCAAAATTACTCATCATCTGAAGTAGTTACCAAACGATTATCATCTCAAGTGGTTGATTAAAATACTCAGTGTCACATAAAATATACTTTCACAACACTAAACAAATAGTTGCTCAAATATTTCATTCATGGTGGATGCTACAAGTTAAAATTTCATTTTTGGACAGTTTTCAAACGATTTTATACAGCCAAAATTTGAGTAAAATAATTTTTTTCGAGAGGAAAGAGTAGCTCAATTTATTTCTAACATCAAGACGTATCTTTTTGATTTTAAATAGGTTTTTTTCGAGAGAAAAGAGTAGTTTGTTATTGATAATGAGCACCTTGTGTCTCGAAATGTACATCTAACATAAAAATAAAAAGTGAAGTAAGGAATAACAGTATTTCTATTTGTGATTAATCACTTCACGTAAACTCGAAACAATACAGTTAGGAAAGAGTAGCTCAATTTATTTCTAACATCAAGACGTATCTTTTTGATTTTAAATAAGTTTTTTTAGAGAGGGAAGAGTAGCTCAAGTTATTTTTAATGTCAAGAAGTATCTTTTTGAGTTTTTTCAGATATTATTAAAAATAAACATTTTCATCGAAAAATCGTAATTTTCAGAAGGGGTGTGTATTGAAAAAATCGTGATTTTCACTCAAATTTTTAATTTTATATAAATTTAAAAAAAAAATCAAAAACACTCCTACGAATAATAGAAACAATGTGCGTTGTTTATTTTCTCAAGAAAAACATGTTTTTGCCCAATTTTTTCATTTTAAAAATAACAAAAACGCAATTAGGCTACTAAAATGTATCTTTGTGCGCTTATACTAAGCACAATTTTACAGTTTCAAAAATATGTTCATACTTCAAATTAAAACTATGCTAATCCTTAATCAATTGCTTTAAGAATAAATAAAATCTGTTAAGTATTTTGTGAAATAGAGCACTTTTAACGCTCCACGAGAAAACATATAAAATTTGCCTGCTCTAACAAACCGTGCATACGATGTTAAATTTTAAAAATAGATACAATGAGTTTATAAGGACAGTATTTAGAATTAAATACGTTTAAAATTTATGTTAATTTTATATTTCCAGCACAAAAATTATAAGCATTGTGGATGCTAGAAGTTAGAATTTCATTTTTGGGCAGTTTTCAAATGATTTTAGACAGCCGAAATTTTTGTGAAATATTTTTTTTACAAGAGAAAAAAGTAGCTCAAGTTATTTCTAACTTCAAGAAAGTACTTCGTGATTTTTTTCAGAATTTAAAAAAAATATGATGTTCATCAAAGTTTCATAATTTTTGTAAGAGGTAGTGGAAAAAATCGAGATTTTAGCTTAATTTTTTTTATTTTTTTTTAATTCTAAAAAAATGTACAGACACTCTTATTTATCCTAGAAACAATAAGAGCTATTTATTTTCTCAAGAAAAAAATGATTCCGCTAACTTTTAACACTTTTAAAAATAACAGGAAAGTAATTAAGCCACCAAAATGTATCTTTAGGCGCTAGTACAAAACACAGTTTTAAAGCTTTTTTACTCCTAAATCGATTGCTTCAAGAATCAATTAAATCAGTGAAGTATTTTATGAAATAGAGCTTTTTTAACGCTCCCAAAAAAAAAATTGAAAAATGTGCCTGTTCTAACAAAACGGTTATACAATGTTGATTTTAAAGAGTAAATACATTGTATTTATAAGGAGCGTATTTAGAATTAAATAAGCTGTAAATTGATGTTAATTCCTTATTTCCAGCACAAAAAGTATACGCATGGTGGATGCTAGAACTTAGAATTTCATTTCTGGGCAGCTTTCAAATGATTTTATACAGCCAAAATGTTAGTGAAATAATTTTTTTACGAAAGAAAAAAGCAACTTAAGTTATTTCTAACTTCAAGAAAGTACTTCGTGATTTTTTTCAGAATTTTTAAAAAATATTTTTTTTATCGATGTTTCATAATTATTCCAAGGGGAAGGTATAGAAAAAATCGTAATTTTACCTTAAATTTTTTAATTTTTTTTTTAATCTCAAAAAACTCACAGACACTCTTATTAGTTCTTGAAACAATGTGAGCTGTTTATTTTTTCAAGAAAAAAATGTTTTCATCAATTTTTTCCACTTATAAAAATATCAAGAACGCAATTAAGCCACTAAAATGGATCTTTGTGCGCCTGTATTAAGTACAATTTTAAAGCCTTAAAAATTGTTTGTACCTCAAATGAAACCCATTTTAATCCTAAATCGATTGCTTTAAAAATAAATTAAATCAGTTTAGTATTTTATGAAATTTAGAACTTTTAACGCTTCAAGTGAAAATTTGTAAAATGTTCCTGTTCTAACTAAATGGTTATACAACATTAATTTTAAAAGTAAATACATTGTGTTTATAAGGAGCGTATTGAGAATTAAATAAGTTTTGAACTAATGTTACATTTTTATTTCTAACACAAAAATTATGCGCATGGTAGATGCTAGAAGTTATAATTTTATTTTTGGGTAGTTTTCAAATGATTTTATACAGCTGAAATTTTAGTGAAATATATTTTTTACAGGAGGAGAAAGTAGCTCAAGTTCTTTCTAACTTGAAGAAAGTACTTCGTGATTTTTTTCAGAATTTTTAAAAAATATAAATTTTCATCGATGTTTCATAATGTTTGGAAGGGGTTGAAAAAATGTTGATTTTACCTTAAATTTTTTTATTTTATTTTTATCCCAAAAATTCACAGACCCTCTAATTAATCCTAGAAACAATGTGAGCTGTTTATTTTTTCAAGAAAAAAATGATTTCGCCAATTGTTCGCACTTTTAAAAATAACAGCATGGTAATTAAGCCACCAAAACGTATCATTAAGCGCTTGTACAAAGCACAATTTTAAAGTTCTAAACAATATTTATACCTCAAATTAAAGTTCTTCTAATCCTAAATCGATTGCTTTAAAAATAAATTAAATCACTTGAATATTTTATAAAATAAATCACTTTTAATGCGTTGAGAGAATAAACTATTAAATTCGCCTTTTCTAACAAAACGTGAAGAAAGTCGAGTTTTATGAGCAAATAAAAATTGTTTACAGAAAAGCATTTAGAATTTATTAAGCTTTCAATTGATAATTGGGTAACGTAAAACGCTTGGATTGTTCCATATTTTAATTTTCAGCAGGTGTTTCGATTCGTATTTAAAATTAAATACAAATATCAAAAATATGAATTTATGTACAGTACTCATTTATTCAGCGTATAACTATATGACGATGCTACTTAAGCAAATAGGCATTAAATGGTGTTTACGCTGTCGAACATATGTAAAAATAATGACCTTGCGGAGCGACCATCCTAAAATTTCAGGCTTTTCTAAACTCGAAATTTTACTTCATGCGCCACGCGTATAAAACACTGATTTCAAGTGAGGTTCAAATATACATAAATTTCATAATATTTTAGTGTTGTATACGCGTGGCGCATGAAGTAAAATTTCGAGTTTAGAAAAGCCCAGAAAATTTGTCTCGGGTCGCTGCGCGACCCTCGACAAATTTTCACAGGGCTTTTCTAAACTCGAAATTTTACTTCATGCTTAGTCTGGGAGTGGAAAACACTCGTTTTAAGCTTCAAATTGAACTTAAAAAAGCAACGAATGTCTGAAAACTTACAGTATATAACTAAGTATGTATACTTATAAGAAAAACTCCCTCTATTGTTTTCTAATACAACGATTGAAGGGGTCTGCCGAATAACGTTGTAAGCGCAAATTTTTGCAAAGTGAATGATGTTATACTAATATTGAAATATCGTATTGAAGTTTCCTTTCATTTCTAGGTTTTAAATGTCGAAAACTGTTTAGTTAACGTTAATAAAGCTATATCTTTAATTACTTTCTCACTTAACCCGTGGTGAAACATTTTTGAATCTAATACTGGATTTCTTGAATTAATTTCTCATCTGGCACTTGGTGAAACATATTACACTATGTAAAGTTAATTAAAGGAAAGGCACTTGGTATTGTTTCACAATTAAATCTTTATTCCGACTAGTTTCGGTTTGTTAGACCATTTTCAAAGGAAAATTCGTTTGAAAATGGTCTAACAAACCGAAACTAGTCGGAATAAAGATTTAATTGTGAAACAATACCAAGTGCCTTTCCTTTAATTAACTTTACATACTAATACTGGATGATTTAAATAAAATTTAAATTAAAACACTTGTTAATAAAGCTGTACACAATTCATTTTATGTAAAAAAAAATTCAATTTCTGTACAATTTTGATTTAGTCACTTACAACGTTATAGGCAGTAAAACGTTGTAAGTGACTAAATCAAAATTTTACAGAAATTGGAAAAAATAGTATTTTCGATACATAAAACGAATTGTTTACAGCTTTTAAAACGTTAACTAAAACGTATTTGACATTTAAAACCAATAAATGAATGAAAAATTCGATTCAATATGAGCCCTTCAATTATCATTTTCGTGATTCTTGATATAAGAAGCAAGCTAGCCTTTTTCTACACCTACCATATTATATGATTTATTTCAGAGGTTAACGATGAAAACAAGTTTTTATATCGAAGGAATCTCGGCCACGAACTCCTCTCTTCTCGTTGTTAGTTTTATTTTTGTGTGGCGGAATGCCTTGAAATATTCCCCCCAAACGGAGATTGCGAGTTCTCCACGTTCGCGAACCGTTCTTAACGTTGCTCTCGTACTCAACGTGTAAGCAAATGGCCGAATTATACATTTTTCCGGTAATTCCTTTTGACCCTGTGACGACAACGAGGACAGTTTTTTTTATATTGAAATACCAACGCATTACATGTACAAAAATGTTCATGTACATAAGGACATCCATTCGAACACATTTTCAAATAACACAATAATTATTTGTATATTGCTAACGAAAAGTGATTGATTAGGTTCGTTCATCAAAATATTCAACATTCAACATATTTGGATTTTGTTTGTGATGTATGTTGGTACCTAATGACCGATAATCCGGCCATTTTGATTTTGTGTGTTGTTTGTTTCGTTTTAGCTGTATATTAAATACATGTATCGATGGATAATGCCCAATTACACTTTATTTTATTTGATAGTAGAGAAAATTTAGTTTCATTGCTGAATATAATTAGTCAAATACTCATTTACACAAACAGTACTCTATTTACACAAACATTATGATTTTCTGACCTTACAGTAATTCACGAATCTTCTTACGTTTAGTAATTTCATAATGGATATTATTAAATACATAATTTAGCATATCCATATCGTCGACTAGCTTAAAAGTCTAACTCGCCAATACTAATCGCCTGCATCAATCGGTCTAAATAGCACGATTGCAAAAATAGCGACCGCTGCCCTGACATGTTCAGGATTAACAGTCCGGTCATCAGATAATTCCCCAACAGTTGGCAGTAGACTCCCAACTGTTGTTTTTGATGAACGAGCCCAATGGCGATCGCAAGAGAAAGTTGGCCAATCTCGCCAATCACACTTTGCTCTCAAATTACACACAGTATTTTTCCTACAATTGCCCCAGCAATGTATAACAAACATTCATTTGAAAAGTTTCAAACATATTATCCGAACGATATCTAGTCTATTTGATTAATCACAAGATTGTTTTCTACAATTGCGCCAAAAAAACATTTTTTTAAAGCCAACCAAAGTAGAAGTACCACCTTTAGATTTCCAAAATGTATTTTTTTTATGTTGAGAACATATTATCTGAAGAAATGAACAGACAAAAGAGTTTTTAGTCGGTTTTTTATTTTTAGACAACTGAATGAGTAGAAAATGTTTACCATACCTTGTACTTATTTATAGTTCTTCATCATTTATTAACCATTTTTCACGTTGAATTTGGCTGAATTCTGAAGTATTTTTGATTATTGACCACCATATTATTAAGTTGGGTTATTTAAATAATTGTTGACAGTTCCTCAAAAAACGTCTAATTTAGAGATCGCCAAATGTTTTTGCCGCTTTAAAGCGGTAAAGTGACAACAAGTGACGTCTCCTCGGGAAATGCCTCCGTTCCGATCACAATTACAAACATTCCTTTATTAACGACAATAAACCTTTTTACATCAGAATATAAACATTATAAATAACAATTAACAAATTATACTGCTATAAAAGCAACAGAGACTAATCCTAAATATTGGCGTAAGATAAAATGCAAGTAAAAGTAATAAAAATCAGAAATGTACTTGCTTTAGTTTTGACATAAATTGAAAATGGGATTGTGAGAACAAATCAAAATTGGAATCAAGAGACAGCGAGTTCAAAATACGCATGCTTCTGGAGAGTGGATTGTTGTAGGCGTAGTTTGACCTATGCATGGGACTGCGAAATAGAGGTCTATGACGAGTAGTACGATCTGATATATTAACGTAAAAACAACGTGCGTCAATAAATACCGACATTGCATTTGGCTACTCAGCAGTTTATAAAACATTGATAAGTCTAAAAGAATCCTGCGTCGCTTAAGCGTATCAATGCTAAATGCCGACATAACTTGGTCATCGTTTAAATGTGACTTAAAAGCAAGGACCTTCAGAAATTTGTTCTGAATTCTCTCAAGAATATTACTGTGAGTAATGGTATTGGGAGACCAGACACATGAAACGTATTCCATATTAGAGCGTACATAAGCAAAATAGAAAAGTTTGAATGATTGAGCTGACAAATCTTTGGCCATTATTTTTATGTAACCCAACATTTTTGATGCTTTGTTGCAAATTGAGTTAATGTGGCTATCAAACGTTAATTTTGTATCCAGTAACACTCCCAGATCTTTAATTCCACACAATTGCTCAAGATGTATATTATTGATACTGTAATTGAATTTAATAACATTTTATTTTCTGGAAAAAGAAATTGTTTTACACTTTTGAATATTGAAGAATAAATAGTTATCGCAACACCATTTATAAACAGAGGAGAGGTCACTTTGCAGCAGGTCACAATCCTTAACATTTGATATTTTTCTATATATCTTAAGATCGTCGGCAAAGAGTGAAAATGAAGAATATATTATGACTTGTGTGATGTCATTAATAAATAACAAGAATAACAAGGGACCATAGTGTGATCCTTGAGGTACACTAGATGGGACAGAAATTACTTTAGAGAAGAAATTCTTTACTTTTATACATTGCGTTCGATTGGTTAAGAAACTATTAAACCACTTCACGATATTCGCATGAAATCCATAGGCAAATAGTTTGACAATTAAAACATCATGATTTACACGATCGAATGCTTTGGCAAAATCTGTGAAAATAGCATCCACAGATTGATTACATTCAAAGATATTCATTATATAAGTGGTAAACGATAAAATATTTGTAGTGGTTGATTTGCCCTATTGGAAACCATGCTGCTCTTCGAGAAGTACATTTTTGCAAACCCACTCTAATTTAATGGAAACAAGTCCATCCAATAGCTTTGGTATACATGATTGTATTGAAATGCTGCGATAATTCGTTATGTTATCCTTCTTGCCGGACTTAAAAAGCGGCGTAATATAATTTCTTTCTTTCCAGAACGTCGGAAATATACTGTGAGGCATAGACGCATCGAATAATAAGTAAAGTGGTATAGTAATAGAATAAATACAGTTTCTTAGGAAGCTTGATGGTATACCATCAGGGATTGTGATATTGGAACTTTTGAATTTACTAACTGCGTCAAATATTTCACCTTGAGTAAATGTAAATGGTAAATGAGCTACATTTGAGTTATACTTATAGAAAGGAATATGCGAAGGTTTATCGGCACAATAAACTGTCGAAAAGTAATCCGCAAATAGATTAACACACTCCAAACCATTGCTACTATGATCCTTGTTATAATGCATGATATTTGGAAACATTGAGTGTGGCTCTTTGGCATTAACGAAATTTCAAAATTGTTTAGGATTACTAGAAATATTATTGTTGACTGATTGTATGTATTTTACGTATAAAATATTTCTTACATTTTGAACGCAAATCGTGAAATTTGCTATAATTTATGGAAATTTGACATTATTTATAATTTTTATGAGCGATACGTTTATATTTTATTAAATTAATAAGTTCAGCATTAAACCAAACAGGATAGTTAGATTCGTTAGATTAGGTTATATTAATTGTTGGCATTCTACAACTCATTTGTGTTACCTACTCGGCAAAAAATTGTTTCAATGATATGATGGTCTTTGTGAGACAAATTAGTTGTAGAATGCGAAAATTGTCGCACTTTTAATGTTCTATATTATCATGTTAAAAACCTTTAGATATATTTTATGAGATTGTTTTTTTTTTAAGAAAATTAAATAATTCTTTTGTAGATTCTTCTTTATTCACGAGGAGCTTAGTTTAGCATGTCTAACACCACTGCAGTCTGCATTAGCACTTTTCCAACAATCCTCTAAACTTTTGCAGGGAACGTGACTGCGAGACGAACTCGGGGTTCACTTGCCCCCGGACTTTGAAAGTCTTGCTGGGGGCGGAGCACGAAAAAAAAAAAATAATATCGAGGAAATTACCCAGCTCCCGAACGACGCAATAACAATTAAGATATTAATCTCGCCGATTACGGGGTGGCGCATAAAAATTTAACGAGGGCACGTACCACCCCCCGTGGAAATCGCGAATCTATAATGGCACCTTCCAACTTCGATTATCTCCGCAATAAAGCATTATAAAAAAGGCACGTTCGGGAATTTTCCACCCGTTTAGCTGGCTTTAACGGAGATCCATTTTTGAATTGATATTGAAAACGTTTTTTTTTTTTTTAAGGGTGGAATGGAAGTGTGCAAAGTTTTTTTTATGTAATGAGGAAACGGGAAATGCTAATGTTAAAAAGGATATTTAGGATTAGAGATTGTTATAGATAAGTTTTACGAACGAGTGTCTTCCACTCCCAGACTAAGCATGAAGTAAAATTTCGAGTTTAGAAAAGCCTGAAAATTTGGTTTGGTCGCGTAGCGCGAAGCGCGGAGCGGCCAAACCAAATTTTCAGGCTTTTCTAAACTCGAAATTTTACTTCATGCGCCACGCGTATAAAACACTGAAATATTGTAAAATGAAAACTATACTGCTGAATCAATATTAAAAATAAACCGCTAAAGCAGGATTTAAAATGACTCCTAAACAAGAATATATTCAATTTCACAATATTTCAGTGTTTTATACGCTTGGCGCATGAAGTAAAATTTTGAGTTTAGAAAAGCCTAATCAATATTAAAAATAAACCACTAAAGCAGGATTTAAAATATACTGTTAGACAGGAATATATTCAATTTAACAATATTTCAGTGTTTTATACGCGTGGCGCATGAAGTAAAATTTCGAGTTTAGAAAAGCCTGAAAATTTGGTTTGGGCGCTCCGCGCTTCGCGCTACGCGAATTTTTCTGTTAAGTATCCTATCCTATGTATTTTGAGATATTCGTTGTTTTTTTGAATGAGTTTAATTTGAAGCTATAAACGAGTGTTTTCCACTCCCAGACTAAGCATGAAGTAAAATTTCGAGTTTAGAAAAGCCTGAAAATTTGGTTTGGGCGCTCCGCACTTCGCGCTACGCGACCAATCCAAATTTTCAGGCTTTTCTAAACTCGAAATTTTACTTCATGCGCCACGCGTATAAAACACTGAAATATTGTGAAATTGAATATATTCCTGTCTAGCAGTATATTTTAAATCCTGCTTTAGCGGTTTATTTTTAATATTGATTAGGCTTTTCTAAACTCGAAATTTTATTTCATGCGCCACACGTATAAAACACTGAAATATCGTAAAGTTTAAAATATACAGCTTCAGCAAACTAATATGTAGATGTGAATAAAACGTGAGTCAAATTCTGCGCTGAACAAATTGTTTAAAACAGTGATTATAGGCAACCCAATAACTCTAACGTATATTAGGTTGCCTATAATCGTTGTTGTATGTGTGTGTCTTTCAAACTTTACTGTAAATCAGTGTTTTTAAGCGTGGCGCATGAAGTAAAATTTCGAGTTTAGAAAAGCCTAATTTGGATTGGCCGCTCCGCTTCGCTACGCGGCCAATCCAAATTCTTAGGCTTTTCTAAACTCGAAATTTTACTTCATGCTTAGTCTGGGAGTGGAAAACACTCGTTCGAACTTTAAATTTAACTCATTTATAAAATCGACGTATGTAATATAATAAATCATTCGTTTCAATCTGTGATGGGGAAACTACGGCCCGCGGGCCAAGTCCGGCCCGCGGAAAGGTTTAATCCGGCCCGTTTAAGAGTGCCGTCGTGAGAATGTTTGAACGCGTTCTTACTTCGTAATGTGACGACCCGCATAAAAGCTACCTACCTACGATTAAGCATTATTCTTTGGCCCGCTACGGTTGTCTGGTTATTACAAATGGCCCGTCTTAAAAAAAGTTTCCCCACCACTGGTTTAAATCATTAAAAAAATGCCTCAAATTAACCGCTTTGAAACAACGAATCCCCGCAAATTTAAAAAACGCTGTAATTATCGGGATATGTATACTTAAAAGAAAAATGCGCTGTATATAAAAATACAGGTTGGTTTGCTGAGTGAACATTGGTTTCTAGTTTTACTTATTTCAACATATGTAAGTTGAAAAAAGAAACTGTGAGGTAATTTAAGTGAAACTCGAGTTAATACCAAGCGCGCGCCGTTATCGTTATTATAAAAGGGGTGGCGTGTTGGAATGGGCAGAGCCGTTATCCCCAGGTATCCGAAAAGCGCGCATCGCATCCATTGTGCGAAACGATCAAAAGTTTAATTAACCCGAGGGAGGCGGCGGCGGCGGAGGGAAGACGTCGGAGCGTCGGCGGAGGCGGACAGGTATATTAGAAGCAGCGTCGGTTGGAAGGAGATAAGGGTATCAGTATGAAATGTGGTGCGAGTCGGTTGGGAGACGTTAGTGGAATTTATCACTGCAATTTGATGGCGCTGCCCGCCCGTACCGGAGGATCCAACTGGGAGATGCCGCGCACTGCGGAATAAGCCATTCCGAAGATGAATGGCCCAAGAAATGGTAAACAGTGTAAAATTGCCGGGAGCGGGTTACGTATCTCCATTATGGCGGAGGAAAACGCCCCGGGAAACCGGGGACCGAACCCCACTGGAAACTGCCTAATGGCTCAGGGAACGCCGCTGCGAAAGAAATTTTCTTTACTTTAAAAGGAACATTAGCGATATTTTATTGATCTTACTTTCCTACGTTATATAACAAAACATTCAATAGCATCAACTAGTATTGGAATGCTTTTTAAGCAAAAATGTTGCATTGAGTATACAACAACGACAAACCACCGTGGGATAGTTTATATTATGATTTAGAGTAGGCGGCATATTTTCGTGCAGTTGTCCAGAATGCTAATTGAATAATGGAATAAATTTGAGGTTATGGTAAAGTATGTGTTAACAGTCAGTAGTGCCAATCTAATTTAAAATTTAAAGCCTACTCTAAATCATGTTTTAAATAATTACACGGTATTATAATCAGTCAGGATCTAAATTATCACCACCATTTAAAGACAATAGCTGCTTATCTAGTTCTAAAAAGGCCATTATATTTATGGTATAGATCCTGGGTCTCCAAACTATCTTCTTCGCGGGCCACAAATACGAATTGTATTTGTGGCCCGCGAAGAAGATAGTTTGGAGACCCAGGATCTACATAATAAAGTCGGCCAAGATCCGATTAATTTTATAAAATTATGAAAAATTTAAGGAACAATTGTTACAATTTTTCAAAATATGACATTTACAAAAAAAATTACAAACAATCGCGGGCCGGATTCATGCAAGTCGCGGGCCGGATATGGCCCGCGGGCCGTAGTTTGGAGACTACTGGTATAGATCATAGGTCAACCTTATTTTGCCCACCGCCCACTTTAAGAATTTTGTATATTTTTAGATTCCCCCATTTTTTTTAACTTACCTCCTGTGGAGAATCTGAAACAGCTGAAACATTGCCACGATTATATTTAAACATATAATAATATACGCCCCCTAATTGTCTCTAGGTTTTCTACTGCCCCTTTGAAAGTCTCAAACTTCTACAGGGGGGCGTTATCACCCACGTTGAGAACCTATGGTGTAGATCAATTGTTCCCAACCTTTTTCCTTGCTTTTAAAAATTGTAGTAACAGAGAAGAAAACAATAAACATATTGCCTAATAATAGTTCATAACAAAAATGACCATCAAACATATGTATGCAAACATTACTAAAACTAACCTGACAGCTTAATTTACAAAAACTTAATTGAATAAAACAAAACATCGCAGTTGAAGGAAAATAAAATACTTTTAATTTCAATGAATGCCAACTGGATCTTAGCTAAGCCTACGTTAAATTAGAAAAATCCTTTAACCCTCAAATGGTACCCATCAAAAAGTTACATCAATGGCATCCAGGGGTACAAGTGTGTCCCGAATTAAAAATCACCACAAAACCCAAATGAAATCTATTCAACAAGCAAAATTGGTGAACAAAATCCTGATTTATATTTATCGTGATCATACGTGGGCCGTTTTTTATTCAATCTCCAATTGACCATAAAAAAAACACAAGTTTTTTTTTTGTTTCTTTGGCCTCGGCTTTCGCCATACAGCCATCTACTATTGTATTGTTTTCTATTTTAATTTAACTTATTCTATACACACATATTTAAACCATTTGGACGCCACAATACATTCACACTACATCCATGGACCCGGATGGGATAATTTATTATTCATAAATTATTCCACCGGACGGGATTCGAACCCGCGACCTCTTGGTCTGTGGGCAGGGTCTCTACCCACTCGGCCACCGAGGCCCCAAAAACACAAGTTAATATAATACACTTTTGATGTATATAAACTTCTTTATTGTGCACTTGTATATTACAATTTGTTTATTTTTACAATTATATTTTGTATTTGTTCCTTGGCTATAATGGTGGTTTCTGGGTTATTGAATTTAGGAGAAATGTTGGGGTTTAGTACTAGACACATGTGATTAAGGATGTCATGGATGTGTGGGTTAGATGCGAATTTTTGGGACAGTGGGGTAAGTTGTTGTTAAATAGGCATTACTTCTGTTTTTCATACAATAAGGTATTGGAGGGGTTATTGGGATGTTGGATTTTGTGACGATTCTGAGGGCTGATCGTTCTGCAACTTTAATATTATTTATTGTTGAAGGATGAAGGTTGAGGAAGAGGATTGAAGCATATTCTAATAAGGGGCGGTAGATCATTTCGTACATGTGGACAGATGTTTTTGTCGTTATTCCTTTATTTTGAAAGGTTAACGATCTGAAATTCCGCGCCCTATTTGATTTTTTGTTTTCATGGTTCGGCAATGGAGTTTGAAGGATAGTTTGAGGTCGAAAGCGATGCCAACTTATTTACAAGCAGAGGATAGGTTGATTACAATGTTTGATATGTTTATGCTGAATGGAAGGTTAAGCGGTCTGTTACACTTTTGATTTTCTTGACTTTAATGATTTTAATACTAAAAATTGTGTACACTTATGGTTACTTTTCGACATAATCACCTTGAGGATTGAGGCATTTGTCGAACCTATTGAAAAGCTTTACAATATCTTCTGCATGAAATGTTGTGCCAGTGAATTTAAATGAGTCTTGGCGTTGTCTTAGAGCTTTCCATTATTTTGGAAGCGTTGCCCTCCTATCCGCTTTTTCAGTTTAAGGAATCATAAAAGTCACCCGGTATACAGTCCCGATCCAGCGCTCAGCGAATTCCATGTTTTCTGTTAACTCAAGAAGTGGCTAGGAGGTTCTGGTTCTGGTTTTTTGGGGAGTGCGCGTTTCTGCTCAGCACTTAGGCCTTATTAGGCCCATTGTGCTATCTCCCGTCGATTACTCAGTCTCAGCTCAGCCAGCCTACCTAGTTTAGGTAGTTTAGCAAAGCCAAGGTGGGTAGATCCCTTATGTAGGCCATTGTAGGTCATCTTTCACCCAGTAAGGAGCCTCTAGTTGATGAGAGTGCCGGGCAATCGCTGAGAATATGTCCGGCAGTCTCGTATTTCATTTTACACCCTCTGCAGGATGGAGAGTCAACTATCCCCATCTTGTATAGGTGCGTTTAGCCCGCAGTTACCAGTCAGTGCGGCAGTTATGCGCTTAAGGGTGGCTAGGAGGGCTGCACTTCCAAAAGCAAGTTCAATGAAATCACCAGCATTCAATTCCGACCTAACGCATAGCGATTTCCATGTTTTTCTCTAACTGAAGAAGTGGCTAGGAGGGCAGCGCTTCCAAAAACAAGTTCAGGGAAGTCATGGAAATCACCCGACATACAGTTACAACTTAGCGCCCAGTGACTCCCATGTTTTTCCTCAACTGAAGAAGTTGCTGGGAGGGCAGCGCTTGCAAAATAACGAGGAGCAAACATAACATGTTTTCCCTTAACTGAAGAAGTGGCTAGCAGGACAGCGCGTAATAACGAGGAGTTGCAAGACAAATTCAAGACTAATTTGATTTCATTACCGGCACCATTTTATGCAGAGGGTATTGGAAAGCTTGTCCATAAGTACGACAAATGCCTTGAGGCATTTGTCGTACTTAAAAGTGAATATGTAGAATGTTGTTCAACAATTATTTTATTACTAAAAGTTATGTGCATTTATGGTTCAGTGTACATAACTATAAGTAATACAATAATTGTTTGAACTAAACGGCCCTCCTATATCTAAGAGTAACAGAAGCTTTTATACGTTGTGGGGTATAAATATAGCCTTGCCACAGACCAAGGCAAAGCCTTATCTCAGGTCAAAATATAGTCCCATCACAAGTCGTCTTATTCTAAGTCAAAATATAGACTTATTACACGTCAAAAGGTAACATAGCCTAGTCGTAGATCAACATTTAGCTTTATTAAGAGTCAAAATACACTGTCAAAATGTACTTCAGTATCTAGCCCTGTCTTAGGTCAAAATATATTCACAGTTCGCTTTATCGTAGATCAAAATATAGACGTATTACAGGTTAAAATAATGCCTTGTTGCAGGTCAAAGTATAGATATGTAAGTAGTTAAATTCCTTTATCTTCACTGTTTTACTTTAATTCTAAATATACATTTCGGGCACGATCTACCCGTTTTGAATAGTTTAACGTATTTGACAATTAGTATTTATTTATTTACTAATTGTCAAATACGTTAAACTATCAAAAAGGGCACATCGTGTCTGAAATGTACATTTAGAACTAAAATAAAACAGTGAAGATAAATAATTTAACTACTTACATATCTATAACTAACACTTCACGTAACTCCAACAAGAATATCAGGTCAAAGTATATCCTAGTAGAAGATAAAAATGTATTAAGGGGAAAAATTCACTGACAAAATGTACTTTAACATATAGCCTGGTCTCAGGTCAAAATATAGCCTTGTCATAGTTCTAAATATAGCCTTATTTTAGGTCTAAAAATAGCCTTATCACAGGTTAAAGTATTGCCTTATGAGAAAAATTATCGGTTATCAGAAAAAATTTTCACACATAGCTGTACAGAAAGAATCTTTAAAGGCTTTTTCTGACAAAGCCGGATAATCATTTCTTACAATGAGCCAAAAGTCGAATAAAGAGTTATCTTTAATATCACTTAAATAACACACTTAATATGTTTAGGTTTCAAAATAATGTTTATTGTACTACAACAATTGTTTCACCACACAGTGGCTTCATCAGGTAGATGAATGATGAATCATTCATCTACCACACAGTGGCTTCATCAGGTAGATGAATGATGAATCATTCATCTACCTGATGAAGCCACTGTGTGGTGAAACAATTGTTGTAGTAGAATAAACATTATTTTGAAACCTAAACATATTAAGTGTGTTATTTAAGTGATATTATGGAGTTTCAACAACTAACAGCCTTAGCTATACAATATTATCTTTAATAATAGCATTAGAGCAGCAGGGCCGATCCTGGAAGGATCATAACAATTTGGCTCCGGAACCTCCGGCATCAGTGAAAGGATTTCAGCTCAGGGGATTTTCATCAAATTTTGTGGACCATAACGATTTGGCTCTGAACCCTCCGGCAGCAATGTAAGGATTTCAGCTAATGGGATATTCATCGAATGCTGTATTTGTATTTGGGTTCTACCCTGCAATATCTCGAAATTATTAACTTTTGTGCCGGTTTTGTCGGTGGAGCCAATTTTAGTAGGTCGCAGTTTATGCTTGAATATTTATACATTTAACTAATTGAATTATTTTTATTCAAATCCCTTATAATCATTTCCTGATAAAATTCTGCTGTGAGAAGCAAAATAATCGTACTCATTCATCTTTAAACAGTCCAAAAGTTGCACTATTTTTAAAAGAAAAATGTCTCGTATTAGAATCTTCATATGATTTAGATCTAGTTGCACCAAACCCTCTGAACTCGAGCTTAAAGTGACATTAGAACAATAGGAACTTCATCTTGAACTCGCATTCAGCTTGAGCCCAAGTCTAACGTTTTTAGTGCAAGTAAGCCTTATACATGCCAGCGTTGATCGACTTTAACGTCATTTATTTATTTATTTATTATTTATTTATTTATTTATTTACGGACATCGCCTATTTAACAATAATACATTACATTCGTTTACAAAAAGTATATAAATTTTAACTAAAAATATGTATTATACACACCAATTAAAAAATATATTACAAAAAAAATTAAATACAACTTAAATGAACACTACCAAAAGTACTAAACTAAAGAATACACCTAGACAAGTCAATAACCCGCAGACCACGCTTTAACAAATTAAAAGATAAGCAAAATATATGGAAATTTGAGTCGTAATTTAAAATGTTGCAATATTTCATCATCCTAACCATGGGATTGTGAATTCCATAGTTGGTACAATGAAACGGCAGACGAAATAAAAAAATAGTCCTAGTGGGCTTAGAGATAAGAAAATTGAAGTTAAGGATTAAGAGCAAATTACAAGAGTCAATTAAGCCGTTAATTAACTTAAATGCAAAACACAAGCCGTGCATAATTCGCCGACATTCAAGCGAGCTTATGTTTAAGAGCAATAGCATATTAGAATGGCTAAATGTAGTGCGAGAATGACCAAGCCTATAAGAAATTAATCTTAAAAATTTGCTCTGGACCATTTCAATTTTAGTTATTGACTTCTTGTAGAATTTAGTCCATATTGTTGAACCATACCCCAAATGTGAGCGTACAAGCGATATATATATAATAACTTTACAGTATATACATCGAACTCATATGAAAACCGTGTAATAGCTCCTAGTGACCTCAACGCTTTGGATATTATTCTATCAATATGGGAGCAAAACGTCAAACGCGAATCAAAAATTATACCTAAATCCTTAACTTCATTAGCACTGTTCAAACTTACTCCATTTATAAAATAAGAATAGTGTAACAATTTAACCCTGGTAAAAGAAATGGAAACACATTTGCTAATATTCAAGCTCAGTTTGTTATCAGAACACCACGTAGTGAAATTATTCAAATCATTTTGTAGTGTTATATTATCATATTAAAATATGAAAATAATTATAAGTCGTCTGCAAATAAAAGAAATTTACAATGTTTGAAGCAATTTCCTACATCATTAACAAAAAGTAAAAAAAGAATGGGCCCACAATGAGAACCTTGGGGGACACCCGAGGTTACATTTCTTACATCAGATACAAAATTATCAATTTTTATATATTGCTTTCGACCACATAAAGAACTTTGAAGCCATGTAAGCGCTAAATTATTAAATCTGAGACTAGAGAGTTTAGAAAGTAGGATATTATGGTTAACGCGATCAAACGCCTTGGACTTGGACATTTCTGGCATTGCTGTTGCTGTCGGTTTTGAATCTAAGTCAACATTTTGTTTAAAAAAATATTAGTATTGGTTCTTTGAAATAACAGAATCTACAAAGAAATCAGAAGACTACTTAGTAATATAACCGCTTTTTATTACTATTATAACAATCTTCACATAAATCACGAATACATATAGAAAACTACTTACTAACTAATATCTAGATTAGTGAGTAAATCTTGTTGGATGTGGACTCATTTAACCTTTAACAGTTTTTGACCCGTTTTTTACGACATGTCACATGGTTAGTTTGTGAAAAATAACGCTAATATTGCATGTGCCGTTAATAACGCGATTTTAGTTGGGCCCTCATACATGCATGACCGGTAATGGCGCTGGGAAAGCCGGATCGCGCGATCCATCTCCAGCTAAAAGGCATCAATTTAGCGAAGACGGCCCCGCGCTCTCCGGCTTAAGTGCATCGCTGCATAAATATAGTTATTGCGGTTTCAGGTGCGCGTAAATTTCGAGCGAACCCCCCATAAAAATAATAAAGTGCCCGCTAAGAGGGCGTCAGTGTAATCCGTAATGCATGTGTGGTGTTCAATGAAGTCGCACGAGGATGTCTGAAATATTTACACCGGCCGGGCCGGTGAACCCGACAACCAGGTCTCGAGGGGGAAAAAGCGGCCGGGCAAACCAAACCAGTCTTACTGGCTTTACAGCACACCTCGGTGAAAGAAAAGAAAAAAAAAACGGCTGAAAACTGAACTGATATTTTTTAACGCGCCGGGGCTGATCGATTGCGGTGTGCGAGAGGAAGGCCCACGTTGCGATTTTTTCGCGGCGGATTGGAAACGGGACATAAATTTCGCGCTCTGCCTTATTCATTTACTTGTAGCGCGTCTGGAGATTGCGTGCTATGGTATAAGTAATTGCCTCTGCGTTCCTCTCGATATTTTACACACACACACATTACCTGGTAGCTACGTACAAGTTTCATGTATGCACGGAGATTATTTATAAAGCCGTTTTATAATTTCAGTCCGCTCCAACCCCCCCTGACTAATTACAACCACCGCGGGTGTCTTACACGCGAAAATAAATCTCGGGCAAAGGGTGCACCTCCAAGCGGGAACTCGTAAATCTCTCTCAACGCTCCTCCCATACCTTACACAGATACTATTTTGCATGAATATAATTACGATTTCCTGAATATTCATATTAAATAATTTTATCAACATTTGTATAAATTCCGCCTTATGTCGCTTCTAATAATCAATTGCGTACAAATTTCAAAGAGAACAATTTAAATGTACATTAGATCATATAATATTCATTGTAAACATTAGATACAATAATATAAATAGAAATACAGGCTGATTAAATCAATTGTTTCAAACATCAATTGTAGGCAACCTAAAACTGTTAGTGTGTATTGGGTTGCCATTGTCAAATTCGTAATGTTTATTCCCTATTTATTCATTCAGTCAACGGAGTGCATTTATTTAAAGAACACGGGAAATACAATCGGCAATCTTAGCTTTTCTGAGCAATATATGTATGTGAAATAAATTTCAAAACTAACTTATAATTTATTAAAGTAAATTTAATGAGTAGGTGTATAAATTGTTTATTTTTATTAGTTGTTAAAGATAATTCATATAAATAAATCATAAGCATTCGGTATTCAGGTTGAGGCAAAAGTTTTTCTGCAAAAGCCCGACACGCAAGCGAATAAATTAAGCGTCGCGGATGAAAAAGTGTTAAAATTTATGCCGCCATTAATTTATCTTCACGCATACATTTCACCCGGCATAAAATATGCACGTGATAAATAACGAGGATAGCCGTTGCAATTAAACGTTCACGCAATTTCAGTTTTCCCTGAAATGCACGGCTCTCCTCGCATATTGCCAGAAATTTAAACATTTTAATTGAGATTCCACGAATAATCCGGTTGTTATTTTTTTTGTCATTCTCATTCTGCGGAACAGGTAATTTGAAACGGGCCGAATGGGGACCAGGGGGGTTGAATTTTTTGGACGACTAAGCGAAATTACTTTATGGCCCGTTATATCGGTGCGGGTATACGAAGGGTCCTCCGGCCCGGGGCCATATAAGACAGTTATCCTGGAAGTTGTGTCATTTTATAGCACCGCAAAATGATAGAATCGTAGACTTGCGGCGGCCTTATCTCCCAGTAATAACCAAGGGGGTTGGAGGAGGTTTCGAGCCGTAAAAGCTGAATTAAACTAATTCGCAAAAAATAAGGAACGATGAAAAACATGGGGATTATAAAAAGAAAAGTGTTACCACAGACAACTATGCAGTTAAACCTTTGAGAATGATCTGTAAAAATCGCGGAGCGACCAAACCAAATTTTTAGACAACAGAAAGATTTTTTTAAGTATACATATCCCAATTACAGCGTGTATACTTAAATCTTCGAATATTCGTAGTTTATTGAAAGAGTTCAATTTGAAGCTTTAAATGAGTGTTTTCCACTCCCAGGCTAAGCATGAAGTAAAATTTCGAGTTTAGAAAAGCCCCGCGACCCGAGACAAATTTTCTGGGCTTTTCTAAACTCGAAATTTTACTTCATGCTTAGTCTGGGAGTGGAAAACACTTGTTTAAAGCTTCAAATTGACTTTTTTTAAAACACAACAAATGTCAGAAAATCTACATTTTATGCTTGTTTACCTAAAATAAAAATTCCCTGTATAAGCAACTTTATTGAACTTAAAGTCTTTAAAGTATGTCCCAAATTCAGCCTATTTTCTATAAATCTTTAGAATCTTTCCTGGTTTTTTAAAAGTTTAATTTGAAGCCTTAAACAAGTGTTTTCCACTCCCAGACTAAGCATGAAGTAAAATTTCGAGTTTAGAAAAGCCCTGTGAAATTTTGTCGAGGGTCGCGCAGCGACCCGAGACAAATTTCCTGGGCTTTTCTAAACTCGAAATTTTACTTCATGCGCCACGAGTATAAAACACTAAAATATTGTGAAATTTATGTATATTTGAACTTCACTTGAAATCAGTGTTTTACACGCGTGGCGCATGAAGTAAAATTTCGAGTTTAGAAAAGCCCCGAAAATTTGTCGAGGGTCGCTGCGCGACCCTCGACAAATTTTCACGGGGCTTTTCTAAACTCGAAATTTTACTTCATGCTTAGCCTGGGACTGGACAACACTCGTTTAAAGCTTCAAATCGAACTCTTTTAATAAACTACGAGTAACCGAAGATTTAAGTATATACGCTGTAATTGGGATATGTATACTTAGAAGAAAAACTCACGGTAGTGTATCTCTCAATATTATATACAATGTTATTAATTAGACGTCCTCAGATTTTTCTATAAAATATATCTATCTCTCCAATTTACTCAAATCAATTAACTCAATCTCCAATTTACACAATTCAATCTCATGTCACTTGTACTACTTTTCCACTGAGCTCAATTGATAGATGTTATTATTTTATTTAAACATACAAGCCTCCTAGATACCAAAAACTGTCTCGCAATAAATCCTTGCTTCCATTTTTTGGCGTCCAAATAATTACCTCGCACAGACTGTCTGTACAATTCTCTGTGCTGTTATTTCTTGATGTGGTTATAAAAAACGAAAATTCCGAAAAAAACTCCCTCGTTTTTTATACCGCGTTAAGGCGTGAAGGTTTTATTGCTGGGGGTGCAATAAAGGCAAGGACAGCAAGGCTTGTCGGGTTCCTGGAAAAAAGGGGTGCCCGGCTTTGCGAAAAAAAAAAAAACGGACAATGACCGCCGAAAAAAATTGCCGCTACGTGCGGTCCTTTTGTGTATCGATATGCGGTCAGAATGTTTGACCTCGAAATGGCTGTTAAAACGGACCGTTTTGGGTAGGGTTGCGGGGCCAATGTTTTGGGGTGTGGGATGTACAAAACGGATTCAGTCTTTAAAATTATAGTTAACTATTTAGACGCGAAAAGTGAAGCACTCCCGCTTACACTGAAGAAAAATTAAAAGCAGTAATTAATTCCAATTGAATCGCAAAAGAAAAAAACAGAAAATGCAATCTAAGGAAGAAAAATCATGTTTTCCACGAGTAACATAAGAAATTGAATGTTTCAGAACTCTTTAATTCATCTCAAAAAAACTACGGAAACAAGTTGCACAGATTCATTCAACAACTTTGAACGTAAATGACCGGGGTTTCAATAAAAAAACGAACTATTTAAATATCAAATTTCAAGAACGGAAGAACGTCAGGTGACAAGTGTAGTGTGATACAGTTTACCGCGCATTTTATGGAATTTCCTACGCGTCTCAGCAACTTTAGTATCTGTGAGCTATAGAGTCGTGCATATTGTGGATTAAGTGCGCGTCTCGGCGAGCTTAGTATATGTAAGCTATAGAGTAAACTATAAAGCATCGTACTTCTTGTGGATTAAGTGCGCATCTCAGCAACCTTAGCATCTGCGTGCTATAGAGTCGTGCATATTGTAAATTAAGTGCATGTCTCAGCAAACTTAGTATCTGCGAGCTATAGTTTGAGCTATACAGTCGTGCATCTTGTGGATTAAGTGCGCGTCTTGGCGATCTTAGTATCTGTAAGCTATAGAGTAAACTATAGAGCATCGTACTTCTTGTGGATTAAGTGCGCATCTCAAAAACCTTAGAATCTGCGAGCAATAGAGTCGTGCATATTGTAGATTAAGTGTACGTCTCAGCAAACTTAGTATCTGCAAGCTATAGTTTGAGCTATAGAGTCGTGCATCTTGTGGATTAAGTGCGCGTCTCGGCGATCTTAGTATCTGTAAGCTATAGAGTAAACTATAAAGCATCGTACTTCTTGTGGATTAAGTGCGCATCTCAGCAACCGTGGCATCTGCGAGCTATAGAGTCATGCATATTGTAGTTTAAGTGCACGTCTCGGCAAACTTAGTATCTGCAAGCTATAGTTTGAGCTATAGACTCGTGCATCTTGTGGATTAAGTGCGCGTCTCGGCGATCTTAGTATCTGTAAGCTATAGAGTAAACTATAGAGCATCGTACTTCTTGTGGATTAAATACGCATCTCAGAAACCTTAGCAACTGCGAGCTATAGAGTCGTGCATATTGTAGATTAAGTGCATGTCTCAGCAAACTTAGTATCTGCAAGCTATAGTTTGAGTTATAGAGTCGTGCATCTTGGGGATTAAGTACGCGTCTCGGCGACCTTAGCAGCTGTGAGCTATAGAGTGAACCATAGCATCGTATTTCTTGTAGATTAAGTGCGCATCTTAGCAGCCTTAGCATCTCCGAGCTGTAGAGTCGTGCATATTGTAGATTAAGTGCATGTCTCAGCAACCTTAGTATACCACTATTTGTTTTTAGGTATTGCAGTTTCGGCAAAGCTAGCTTGTGATTACTAAACATAAAATGTTTTGCCGAAACTGCAATCACGTAAAAATAAATAGTGTTGTACAAACAAAGTAAAAACGTTTACCCGCGCCCTGTCTAGTAACCGCATCATACCACACTGTCATCTTAACAAGTATGATTGACATTACGTACACATGCACGTAATAGCTTTGACAAGTACATTACGTGCTGACAGCTGAACAGCTGATTGCTTACCGTACAACCAAATTACATTTCTTTGATGTACAGGGAGTTTTTCTTAAAAGTATACGTATTCCAAATTCAGCTTATTTTATTTAAATATTTAGTTATTCGTTCTTTTTTTTAGGAGTTCAATTTAAAGCTTTAAACAAGTGTTTTCCACTCCCAGACTAAGCATGAAGTAAAATTTCGAGTTTAGAAAAGCCCCGTGAAAATTTGTCTCGGGTCGCGCAGCGACCCGAGACAAATTTTCTGGGCTTTTCTAAACTCGAAATTTTACTTCATGCGCCACGCGTATAAAACATTAAAATATTGTGAACTCTATGTATATTTCAACCTCACTTGAAATCAGTGTTTTATACGCGTGGCGCATGAAGTAAAATTTCGAGTTTAGAAAAGCCCAGAAAATTTGTCTCGGGTCGCTGAGACAAAAATTTTCACGGGGCTTTTCTAAACTCGAAATTTTACTTCATGCTTAGTCTGGGAGTGGAAAACACTCGTTTAAAACTTCAAATTGTACTCTTTTAAAAAACAACGAATGTCGAAAAATGTACAGCTTTATTCCTTGTATATTGATCAAGTAGTAATTTAGTTTTCATCATTGTCATGGTACTATTAAAAATTATTACAATCATTAAGTTGTTCTTTCATGCTCATTGTTTATTGTGTTAGGGCGTAGGTAAAGTATCGTACGTTTCTCGAGTCGTATGGCAATTATATACTTGCGGAATACTGCACTCGCCGCTGCGCGGCTCGTGCGCAACATATCCTCTCATATGTAATATGCTGCATACCACTCTCGTTACGTAATATACTATTTTTTATTGATAAATTAACATGTTTAATGAAGTAGAAGCCTCCACAATTTATACCACATTTATTTTACTTTTATGGCTAGTTTGAATTACACGGTAATCAAATATTGCCGGAACACCGGTTAAGAACCACTGCTCTAAAAGTAAACTTAGTAGCTACAAAAATTCTAGTGGTAAACGATTTCGACTTGAAGCACCGAATATTATTCCAGACACATTTGGAACAGCCCTTGAGAAATCTGGAACCGTTCGTTTAAAACTGCAACAAAAAATCATCAGTTATCTGGAATCAATGAAGATCAGTTTTATTTAATAATAATAATAATAATAATAATAATAACCATTTATTTCCGACAGACATGATGTCTTACAAAGAAATATACAAACTTAAGTTAAATGCATATAGTATTCGTTAACATTTATTTCATCAACAATATTAAAGATATGCGCCTATATTAAAGAAAACGAGTGAGGGTAAAAACAATAAGAATTTAGACTAAAGTGTTGTGTAATGAACAAAACTGCAACAAAAAATCATGAGTTATCTGGAATTAATGAAGATCACTTTTATTTAGAGTAAAGTGTTGTGTAATAAACAAAACTGCAACAAAAAATCATCGCTAATCAATGAAGATCACGTTTATTTAGTGTTAAGTGTTGTGCAACAAACTGCCTACTGTGGTTACGCTAAGGAGAATCTAATTGGAATAAGTGAGTGTGTTTCCCACAACCTGTGATTTGTGCATTATTTATGTGAATGTGTATATCGTGGGTATTTGTGTGTTAAGTGCTACCACCTACAAGAACGAGGATTTAATGGTAATTGATATTTCAATTTGACGGTTCTTTTATCACTATTGCTTCGTATCAAAATGATGATAATTAAAAAAGACTAAGTTAAATCGAATGATGAGAGGCAACTTTCGAAATTTCACTCATTAACGTGTAACAGAGAAGCTGGATTAGATAACAAAACTAATCCATTCACTAAATTCTAGTTGGTTTCACCGTTTGAATTTAAGTCATTAGATAATGTTTTTTTTTTTCTTTAAGGAGTTAATCCACTATAGAATTTTCAAAGCGTCGATTATTTTTATTGTTATAAAAGATACTCTGAACTATCTAGGAATCTAGAATAGAAAAAAAACATTGTCTAATGACTTAAGACCAGTGATGGGGAAACTACGGCCCGCGGGCCAAGTCCGGCCCGCGAAAAGGTTTAATCCGACCCGTTTAAGAGTGCCCTCGTGAGAATGTTTGAACGCGTTCTTACTTCGTAATGTGACGACCCGCACAAAAACTACCTACCTACGATTAAGCATTATTCTTTGGCCCGCTACGATTGTCTGGTTATTACAAATGGCCCGTCTTAAAAAAAGTTTCCCCACCACTGCTTAAGACAATGTTTTTTTTTCCTCTAAGGAGTTACTCCACTATAGAATTTTCGAAACGTCGATTATTTTTATTGTCATAAATGATACTCTGAACTACCTAGAAATCTAGAATAGAGTGAACAAAGTTTTAAGTCGAATGATGAGAGGGAACTTTTAAAATTCCACTCATTACCGTGAAATAGGGAAGCTGGATTAGATAACAAACAAAAATCCATTCACATACAGAGAGTTTTATGTAACACCGCACATTTTCAATGTTCATTTTCGTATATTCTATTTATCAAACCAAAGCACGATTTGACACCTTTAATTTTTCAGGTTATGTGCAAATTGAGTTGCCTATATGACCATTACAAATTGTAGCCAATTAATCTCAATTAATGCCTCGACTTCTAAATACCGGGGGTTTTTTTTTCAAGTATACATGTCCCAATTATATGTCGTAAATTTTTAGACAATCGTTGCTTTTTAAAGAGTTCAATTTCAAACTTAAAGTCAGTGTGTTCCACTGCCAGACTAAGCATGAAGTAAAATTTCGAGTTTAGAAAAGCCTGAAAATTTGGTTTGGTCGCTCCGCGCTTCGCGCTACGCGACCGAACCAAATTTTCAGGCTTTTCTAAACTCGAAATTTTACTTCATGCTTAGCCTGGGAGTGGAAAACACTCGCTTAAGGCTTCAACATAAATTTATTTGATAAACCGAGCGTCGGAAAATATACAACGTATGCATATGGATACATAAAAGAAAAATTCTCGTTATGAAAATGTTTGGTGTTACATAAAACTCTCTGTATGTTTGAAAGCGTAAACGCCATCTAATGCCTATTAGTTTAAGTAGCATTGTCAATAGCTGGCAAACTAAACGTGTCCATATAGCAATTGTTCGTTCACAACAGGGATTTATTTTATAGAATATAAATATCAAGAATATGAATGAACGAGTACACAAATTAATATTCTTAAAAATCCATTCACTAAATTCTAGTTCAAGTTTCACCGTTTGAATTTGAATCATCATACGATTTTATCTACGACTGTAGAATTTTCAAAATGTAAATTTTTGTATTGTCTTAAAAGATACTCTGAACCATCTAGAATAAGGTGAAAAAAGTTTTATACCTGCTCAAAATCGTTTTCATTAAAGTTTCCAGCTTTTTCCCAAGCGCTTCGGATTGCTTGTAAACAACTACTCGAAACTTCAAACGCGATTTTCTCGAAGCCCTTTTTTTCAAAATGACAGCAGCATAACTTAAACAAGTTTTTTTTTCAATCCAAGTTTTTACTATTCTTTAAAAACAACATTCTGTGGGCAAATACGTACGGGATTTTCGATAAATTGAATTTTATATTTTATATCTACAAGGGCATTCCTTCTTTAAGTCAAAAATTAAACTTATAATTCAAATGATCACCAGTTATACAAAAATTAATATTTTATTTTTAAAAACAACATTCTGCGGGCAAATACGTACGGGATTTTCGATAAGTTGAATTTTATATTTTATATCTACAAAGGCATTCCTTCTTTAAGTCAAAAATTAAACTTTTTACTTCAAATGATCACCAGTTACACAAAACTTAATATTTTTCAAGTCCCGTACTTATTTCTGTAGCTACACATATGTTGATTAGGCATTTTTTAATATTTTTTTTCCAAATTTAATTTTGTAGTACTTATGCTGCGGGCTGCGGAGCGCCTCAAATTAAACCTAGCTCACGGGAACGGCTCCAGCTCCTCTATTTTATTACTTTATGTAATGAAAAAATAATTGTCAATACTTTAAGACATGGTTACCAACATTCTTCAATATTATTATTTTCTTACTTTTCCTTTCACAAAAAAATAAAACGTTTTATTAAGCGCTCTACAGTAGTGTAGCCCCTTAAACTATACCTACGCAGGGTAGGTCGAAAAAAGCGAATTTTCTAATAACCAAATCTGTAAAATTTGAGCGCCAATAATGTTTAGTAGTTTTTCTCATTTTTCTCCAAACTTCTGGCACTTTGTTCGAACTAAAAATATTTGTTTTGTTCAATAATTTTCCATTAATCAATTCGCTATTCTAATATTTACTTCGACACATTGGCGTACATAGCAGGGGGGAGGGGGGATTTAGGGGATCAATCCCCTTTCCACGAGTCTTGAAAAATTAGAAAATAGAATAAAAGAACAAGTCTTTTATTTTATTTTCTAATTTTTCAAGACTCGTGGAAAGGGGATTGATCCCCTAAATCCCCTCTCCCCCGTGCTATGTACGCCAATGTGTCGAAGTAAATATTAGAATAGCGAATTGATTAATGGAAAATTATTGAACAAAACAAATATTTTTAGTTCGAACAAAGTTCTATTCTATTATTAAATTAGTTTGTTGTTAAAATTAAATTTGTGAAAAAAGTGTTATACCTACCTAAAGAATAGTCACTTAATATAATAGCAGACTATTTATGATTTTCAACTTTTTATTTAACTCACTACAATTATTTCGCTACACTGTAGCTTCTTCAGGTGAAGAAATATAACATAATAAATAGTCTGCTATTATATTAAGTGATAATGGATTTTCAAAAAATAAGTGCTTTAACAATCAACGAGATAAAGAATAGTCGTTCGCTTAGTATTATTATTTATATTTGTAAGAGTTTCGGTGCATTTTTAAAGAATTTAATAAAATACACATTTTCACAAATATTAAAAGAAACCAAGTGTTATTTACATATGCTCGAAAGCGTAAAGGCCATCTAATGCCTAAACATTTCTGACTATATCAAGCAATATGTAAAAACTATTAAGAAATTCAATAGCTCACGCTATCTAATACTTTGTTATTGTTTTTATTTTATTTTTAAAATGCATCTAAGTGAATGATGGAACCACTTTTTGTACTTGTTTTTGCAGAACTTTAGAAAAATAAATGTTAGAAACTAAATATTAAGTCAAATCCTCCCCCTTCGCAAAAAGCTTTCTACGCTACTGTTTCCAAGCGACAAAAATGAAAAAAATATTCACGATACGTATTAAAGTAATAACGTTGATAAATCTTGGATGAAATACTACAGAAAACATTTTCAGAATTTATTACACTCGAGGAGATTTTACGGTGCAAATATTTTTCAGCGTTTTGCGCGCGCCGTTAAGTTTCCAATAATTCCTGGCCCCCTTCTCAAAAATAAATACTTTAAAAGCGTCGTTTATCAGCGCCTCGGCAAGGAACATGCATTGCGTGCACTGAACTCGGGCGAAAAAAAAATCAATTTAAGGGCGCGCAGTAGTTTTAAACTTTACGACTTTCATATCAGGAAAATTGCTGTTTGAAACTACATAAACTTATTATAAATTATTTCTGTTAGCGAGAAAAGTTATTACCAACTTAAAATGTCTTTAAAACAATGATTTATGATAATAGATGGTTAGTTATTTTATGATTGTAGAATGCTAGTTGTTGTGAGTTTAGTAGTCTTTGTAAGTTTAGTAGATTTAATGAATTCAGTGAAGTAAGTACAATAGAAGTTATTGAAATTCACGGACAATTAATATAATTTTATCAAATTGACGAGTAAAGCACTAATAACCTTTCTTCGAACTTTTATTTGAATTGCCAAATGTACATTTAAGAAAAAAATTATTGAATAAATGATGAATTTATTGATCTAGTTACGTGAAGATCAAATTAAATTGACGAATGAAACACTGATAACCTTTCTTCAGTGTTAATCCATTGATAATGGTCACTTTGTTGACTGCTGTGTGACCCTCGACAAATTTTCTACGCGGGGCTTTTCTAAACTCGAAATTTTACTTCTTGCTTAGTCTGGGAGTGGACACACTCGTTAAAGATAAGTTAATTAATTTTCACGGGGCTTTTCTAAACTCGAAATTTTAGTATTATGAAGTATTGTTGAACACAGGATTGCTAAAGTAGAATTAAAAATGTACTGCTAAACAAGAATATTTGATTCTTGTTTACCCCAGTATATATTTAATCCTGCTCTAGTAATCCTATATTAAATAACTCTAGGTACAAATATTATGCATCAAATTGAGGATGAAGAACAATTTAATTTATTTACTTTTTTTCAAGTATACATACCCTAATGCGTGTATAGTTTAACGTATCCGTTGTTTCTTAATTTGTTCAATTTGAAGCTACTAACGAGTGTTTCCACTCCCAGACTAAGCATGAAGTAAAATTTCGAGTTTAGAAAAGATTGAAAGTTTGGTTTGGTCGCTCCGCGAAGCGGAGCGACCAAACCAAACTTTCAGGCTTTTCTAAACTCGAAATTTTACTTCATGCGCCACGCGTATAAAACACTGAAGTGTTTTGAAGTATTGTTAAATATAGGATTGCTAGAGAAGGTATTTTTAATCCTTCTCTAGCAATCCTATATTTAACAATACTGCAAAACATTTCAAGAATATTTTATTTCTGGTTTAGCAATATATTTCTAATCCTGCTCTAGCAATAAAAATATATAGCTAAACAAGAATATATTATTCTTGTTTAGCAGTATATTTTTAATCCTGCTCTAGTAATCCAATATTTTTTAAATTGATTTAGAAGTATATTTTTAATTTTACAATAATTTAGTGTTTTATACGCGTGGCGCATGAAGTAAAATTTCGAGTTCGTTTTACGATTCCTGCTCTAGTAATCCTATATTTTTTAAATTGATTTAGAAGTATATTTTTAATTTTACAATAATTTAGTGTTTTATACGGGTGGCGCATGAAGTAAAATTTCGAGTTTAAAAGCCTGAAAATTTGGTTTGGTCGCGTAGCGCTACGCGCTACGCAACCAAACCAAATTTTAAGGCTTTTCTAAACTCGAAATTTTACTTCATGCTTAGTCTGGGAGTGGACACACTTGTTCGAAACTTCAAATTGAACTTTTGTAAACATAGCAATGGATTTCTAAAACTGTACAGTGGATGCATCGAAAAATGTACACTTAAACATAAGTATAAATGAAATTGTCAATACTTGGTTGCAGAATACTTCAAACGTTAAAAGTGCGATTTTTTTTGCAATCTAGTAGTAGCTGTTTCGATAAGTGTTTGATATATACTTTGTAATATAGTTAATGCTTGTTGCGCTACACTCTTGATGGAACCGGATATTCAAATTTGGCGAAGAAAAACACTTGTTATGTTCCATTATTTTATTTTCAGTTTCCTGACACCTGTTTGGATCTTTATAGATCATTATGATCTGTAAAAATCGAAACACGTGTCAGGAAACTGAAAATAAAATAATGGAACATAACAAGTGTTTTTCTTACCAAATTAGTCTTTGTAAGACATTAGTTGTGAATTGCGAAAAGAATTGCACTTTTAACATTTGATGTACACTTAAAATAAAAATTCCCTGTTTAACGTTTGTGTATTATTCATGAAAGATTAATTACCTTAGTAACATTTAATTAAAATTAGGTCAAAATAAAATTTAAATCATAAAAAATGATTTCCTCCTGATAATCTACCCGCAAACACCTCAGCCCAATTAAAACAAAGGCGCCAACCCAGAAATTACACTTCGCTACCATTTGCACATTAATAAAATCACGGAAATTAATAACACGCAATCCGAAGCACCATCATTAACTTTAAATCTAATTAAATCACCGAACAATGCGAACCCGAATTCTCACCTGCACTATAATTTCTCTTGATGGGCGAATTAAAATTTTAATTCTCACCTGCACTCTAATTTCTTTATAGACGAATTAAAATTTTCCGCCCGCGTGCACACCGCTCCAAATAAATCCCAGTCTCGTCGTTTTATTTTTATTTTAACGATCCTGAATTTGCATTGCGTTTGAATTGAATTAAGCGTTTTATCGCGACGAGTTGAATTATCATTGTTTCCACCGAATGAATAAAGCTCTGGCCGGGCGGCGTGTTCAAGAATCGTAAAACGGACGTAAATTGTTGTTGTTGCGACTGCAATAATAATAAAAAGAATCGAATGGTTGTTTTACTTTGTCTTGATGGCTTAATTAATTATTCGTCACGTTAAGTTATCTGTTTGTTGTTTGGTCGATAATTTATGTGGACGTTAAATGAGGTATAAAATGGCGATAACAATGTGTTGTTTTTACGGTGATTAATTTCTACAAATTTGACAGAAATAAAATGAAAAGCAAAACAAAAATAATTATTGTTTTTATAAATTGACTTAATGTTTATACTAGTTTGTTTATTTTGTCCTGAAGCCTTTGGTATTGGGAGTATTTTCCGTTGTACAGGGGTGTAGCTAATGTGTAGGGCTAATATGAAGCAATGGCGTAGCCAGGGGGGGGGGGGTATATGGCGGATTAATCTCCCCCCCCCCCTAAATTTATAAAATGTTAAATTTTTTTATGTAAAAGCGGTTCTGTAAAAGCAAAAACAATAATTCTGGATATTTAATTAAAACACTTTGTTTGTTTCACTAATTTAGTTTGGTTTAACTTTTTAAATCAGACAAGTGTTTTAATTAAATATCCAGAATTAGATTAAAAAATGTTTCACCACGGGTTAAGTGAGAAATTAATTTAACGCAAAAACAATATTTGTACCCCCCCCCCCCCTTAAATTTGTATAACCCCCTCCGAAATTTTTTCTGGCTACTGCCTTGATATGGAGGGCTAATGAGGATGGCTAATGTGGATTCCTAATGTGGAGTGCTAATGTGGAAGGCTCATATAGCGGGCTAATGTAGAGGGCTAATGTGGAGGGCTAATGTAGAGGGCTAATGTGGAGGGCTAATGTAGAGGGCTAATGTGGAAGGCTAAAGTGGAAGGCTAATGTGGAGGGCTAATGTGGACGGCTAATGTCTCCACATTAGCCGTCCACATTAGCCCTCACATTATGAATCCACATTAGCCATCCACATTAGCCTTCCATATCAAGGCCATAGCCAGACAAAAAAATCGGCTAATGTAATGTGGAAGGTTAATTGAAAGGCTTATGTGGAGGGCTAATGTGGAGGACGAATGAATGTTGCTAAAGTGAAGGGCAGACTGCTTTTCGAAATACGAAATTTTACTTCTTGCCCAATCAAGCAATGGAAACATTTCTTGTAAGTTACAAGTTTTTATCTGAACGCTTTATAAAAACAGCAAAATTACATTTTTCTCGTTTTATTTCAAATTATGATATTCTCATAAAATTTTTAACAGAAGAAAACATTCCTTTTTTAAACAGTGCAAAAACCTAAGAAAAAAAATACCATAAAAAAAAGTTAACCACTTTAGTAAATTACACACTTTCTTACGATTCCACTCTTTATTGGTTGACAATGCAACAATTGTTTCACCGCACAATGGCTGCATCATTCATCTGCCTGATGAAGCCACTATGTGATAAAACAATTGTTGCAGTGAAGTCTATAATAAGTTTATTATTTACTAATGGTTATATGGTTATGGTATGGGGTCGGTGGGTCGTGTGGCCTCTGGGCCTTTCGAAGTTACCTCGACCTAAAAGATCTTTTGTAACTATCCCTGACCTACTTGAGTCCCTCAATGTCTAGACTTCTTATGAAGTCTATTTACTTAAGTGTTGATATTTTTACCAAGTAACAGCCTCTGCGATACTTTTTAAGAAAAAGAAGTTTAGTTATTTTCGATTGGACGTCAAATAGCGATTTTATCTAAATTTTAATAATCAAAATATGAACAAATATTTTTGAAATTTTGTGTGGTTATTCAGAAAACAGTGATCGTTTAAAGTCTGTCAAAATCTATAAATACCCTACTAACGGTTTTTGAGATATTTTCAACAGAACGTCCGAGAAAAGTGATTTTATCTAAATATTGAATAGTTAGAATTTTAAACGATCGTAACTCAAAAACTTATTAAGCTATCTTCGTAAAATTGTTTGTGAATATTGAGAAAATACCGCATTTTAATATAATAACGCAGAAGCCTGAAATTAATTAATCGTCAGTTTTTGAGTTAAAATGGTGTCAGTTTATCTAATTTTTCGGGAAGTTATTATCAGAAAAAGAAGTTAACCAATTGGATATTGAGAAAATATTGCTCTATTAAATTATGTAAAAATCTAAAAATATCCCATTGACAGTTTTTGAGTTATTTTCATTTAAACTTGAACGTAAGAATTTCGTTATTTTATCCATTTTTTTGGAAAATTAACATCAGAAAAAATGTGAACCAATTGAGATATCTTCATGAAATTTTGTGTGGATATTGAGAAAATATTGCTCTATCAAATCATGTAAAATGCTAAAAATACCCCATTGATAGTTTTTGTGTTATTTTCATTTGAACGTGAGAATGGCGTCATTTTAGCAATTTTTGGGAAAGTTAATATAAAAAAAATCTTAACCAATTGGGATATCTTTATGAAATTTTGTGTAGATATTGAGAAAATATTGCTCTATCAAATTATGTAAAAAGGTAAACATACCCTATTGATAGTTTTTGAGCTATTTTTATTTGAACGTGAGAATGGCGTCATTTTATCCAATTTTTTGGGAAGTTAATATCAAAAAAACCTTAACCAATTGAGATATCTTTATGACATTTTGTATAACTTATGTGGTACTGCAAAAATATTATTTGTGACGAGCAGCATGGATTCTTTAAAAGCAGGTCTACGACGTCTAACTTATTATCTTACCAGATGTATTTGTTAAGGGCTTTGGAAAACGGCCATGGTGTTAATGCAGTTTATACTGATTTTTCCAAAGCTTTTGACCGTGTTAGCTATTCTGTTCTCTTAAATAAACTTGTGGGCCTTGGTTTCGGTGAAAATATTGTAATGTGGTTCGATAGTTACCTACGTGAGCGTAAACAGTTCGTTAAAATCGACAACTTTATTTCCAGTGCGATCAGTGTTACGTCTGGTGTACCACAGGGGTCACATTGTGGCTCTATTCTTTTCTTACTTTTTATTACCGACATTGGCAGTGTTATTAAAGAAAGTTAATTCTTGATGTTTGCTGATGATCTAAAACTATATAGAAAAATCGAACAATTCAGTGATCACAATATTTTACAATCAGACTTAAATAATTTATCAAATGTTCAAGTGTTCAAGAAATCATCTCCATCTTAATTTAAAAAAGTTTTTATCTATTTCTTTTAGTCGCCGTAAATGTATTAAATTTGAATATTCAATTAACAATTGTAAATTACATGGGGTTGATACGGTACGCGATTTAGGTGTAGTTTTTGACAGTCACTTGACCTGTGTTCCCCATTTTATAAATGTTACCAGTAAAGCTTATTGGACGCTAGGATTTATTAACAGATTTTCCAAACAGTTCTCTTTGGATACGTTTAGGACTCTGTATGTTAGTTTGGTAAGACCGCAGTTAAAATACTGCTCGGTTATCTGGTCTCCCAATTACAAAAACCATATTGAGTCAATTGAGAAAGTTTAAAATAAATTTCTATTGCTGGTTTCATTTAGAATGGGCATTGGTCGGGTGCAGTACAGTCGGTCGCATATCCTGACTACAATAAACTTAAAATCCCTACAATACCGAAGGGTAACACTGGATATGTGTTATGGATTTAAGCTGATAAATGGACTTGTGAATTCCAGTCATTTAGTTTCTTTATTGAATTTTAATTTCTTTTTAAATACAACTGTTCGTAACAGGCCATTGTTCAGGTTAAACTTCCACCACACAAATTATGGCAGTCATAGCCCGGTTTCACGCATAATGCGGTATTTCAACATACTGATGTTAAATCCAAATTTTATAACATTTTCGAACTCATATGATGTGTTTTAATGCCACTTATCTTTCATTGGTTTGGATGTTATTCTAAATTACTAACATTTCTGTTTAGTTAATTTATTAAGTGTTGAGCGCGATATTTATATATTGTAATTTTTATGTACCTATTTTTTGTAATGCTGTAAAAGGGAGAAATCCGTAAATAAATAAATAAATAATTATTGATAAAATCTTGCTCTATTAAATTATGCAAAAAGCTAAAAATACCCTAATAATAGTTTTTGGGTTATTTTCATTTGAACGTCAAATTAGTGCCATTTCATCAACATTTTGGGAAGTTAATATCAGAAAAATATATAATCAATTAAGATATCTTCGTAAAAATTTGTGCGGATATTGAGAAAATATTGTTTCATTAAATAATGGAAAAAGCTAAAAATTAACCATTGATGGTTTTTGAGTTATTTTCATTTAAACGTGAGAATGGCGTCATTTTATTCATTTTTTGGAAGTTAATATCAGAAAAAATGTTGACTTTAATACATTGTGTATGTATACTAAGAAAATATTGCTCTATTAAATTATGTAAAAAGCTAAAAATACCCCATTGAAAGTTTTTGAGTTCATTTCATTTGAACGTGAAAATGTTTTCATTTTTTGTTTTGGAAATTAATATCGAAAAAATGTTAACCAATAGAGATATATTCATGAAGTTTTCTGTAGATATGAATAAAATGTTTCTCTATTAAATAATGGAACAAATTGAAAATACCCCGTTTATAGTTTTTGAGTTATTTTTATTTGAACGTGAGAATGGTGTCATTTTATCCATTTAACGGAAATTTTTTGAAAATAATGTAAAAATTAGAAACCTGTCAAATGGAATTTGTTTTTGAAACTTTTTTCTCAATACGCAGAAAACTGATTTGATTTATCTTTACTAGATATTGTGTTTTTTTTGTACCTAATTGTTTAAACATGTTTCATCATGTAAGTACTAAATGATAAATTAGTTCAAGAGTTATCTGATTTTTAAGAAAATAGCTCCCCAATATTTTCAACGCTTATTTTCAAATAGGATGCGAAACCTAACAACACCTGCAAAACATGCCGACTAAATAATTGTTAGAGTTGGGCAGGATTCGAATCATTCAGGATTCGAATCCTGGATTCGAATACTTTTAGAGGATTCATAAGAGGCATTCGAATACTTTAGTTCAACTGGATTCGTGATCCGGATTCGTTACATTTTTTTAAGAGGATTCGTATTCAAATCCAAATGTAGGTGATTCGAATCCTTATAAAAGGATTCGATTATTTATTAAAGGATTCGAATATTAATAAAAGGATTCGAATACTTACAAACGGATTTGAATCGTCAGAAATAATTCGAATTAATTGTGAGGATTAACATGAAAAATGTCTTTTGTGTGTTTTTAAATTTCTCGTTAAATCACTGTTTTATACGCGTGGCGCATAAAGTAAAATTTCGAGTTTAGAAAAGCCCAGAAAATTTGTCTCGGGTCGCTGCGCGACCCTCGACAAATTTTCGCGGGGCTTTTCTAAACTCGAAATTTTACTTCATGCGCCACGCGTACAAAACACTGATTTGAAGTGAAGTTTAGAAACACACAAATACATCTTTAATCAGAGTAACAGGGAATCAGATATTTAGTCTGTTATCAACGATTGTCAGTGTTAATAATAAATAATTAGGTTTTGAATATTTTTGTTAAAACAACTGGTAACGATATTTATATATTAATGGTTGCAAAAAAATAATAAAATAAAATTTCTTCTTAAAGGATTTGTATTCTTGATTCGAAAGAACAGGATTCGAATCTTTGATTCGAATCATATTTATCTTTTACGAATCCTTTATTCGAGTATTCGTGATTTGAATTATATTAGGTGATTCGGATTCGTGATTTGAATCCTTTTTACGAGGATTCGTCCCAGTTCTGATAATTGTAGATCGTTAATTGTAATAATTTTTAATTGTATTATTGAGTTATGTGGAGTATTTAATCACAATAAAAAACATTTTTATTCCTTACTTCACTTTCATTTTTATTCGTTAGATGTATATTTCGAGTGCAAAGCACTCATTATCAATAACTAATGGTTACATTAGTTATTGATAATGAGTGCTTTGCACTCGAAATGTACATCTAACGAATAAAAATAAAAGTGAAGTAAGGAATAAAAGTGTTTTTTATTGTAATAATTTTAATAATTCACTTTTTCACGTAATGACGATTTTCCGTTAAAATTTAAATAAATGTATTAAAATATTATTTGCGTCATGCATAAAACAATTTTGTGTATTATTATAAATAATTAGGCGTTGAATGAATATTAATGAACGGTTTCAGTTTAATAATTTTTGACCAAGCAAAATTGAAATTTAATTCGAAGTTCTCATCATAAAAGCAATAAAATTGCTATTATTAATACATCGTTAATTAAAACTACACGATCGGGTTTAATAAAAAGCTTTTTTTAAATTTTAAATTTTTATGCGCAGTTAACATCGCTACGGACAAGCTTTTGCGACATTAATTGGCCCGGCATAATTTCCCTCCGTTTTTGTAATATAATAATATAATAAAATATGTAAATGTATGCGCACCCGGCTAGTCAGTGTGAGCGATTCTCTTTTCCTTTTCCTTTTCTGAATTCGATTCCGGTGTTTGTGTAAATAGTTTATGCGGCAATTCCTAAGGTAAGAAATGGAGCAATAATAATCTTCGGAATGAAAACGGTGCCCTTTGCGCCTCGCTCAGGTTTATAAACGCGCTATTCTGGTCTATAAACGGAACATAACATGGAGTGCCGGAGCGGTAAAATGGCGCCCGACCGGTCCCCGGAGACCCCGGGGATGCCGGAGGAGCCGACTAGGCACCCTCCGCCGTTCGATACCTTTATGCCGCTGCCTTTAGGGCTTGTACACACACACTCACACACACAAATAATATATATCTTTATGTGTTATATGCGTTTTTTATGTACATCGCGTATTGTTGTTTATGCAAATCCGTTTTTTAGGGTTTGTATTTGCTCACTCAGAGGTTACTGATTGCCAAACAAAAATTACGATAAAATCTTCAAACTATAAGTGTAAGCAAATTTTTTGAATTCTCAATAGTATTGAATTCGAAATATAATTATTATGCCTGGTTATACTATGTTTATGTTAAACTAACCACTCTTGATCTCACGATATAATTAAAAAGGTATTGTGTAACTAACTACACCAGTATATAATTTAGAATAAAAAAATAGTAAAAAAATATAAGGGGACAATATGATTAAAAGTGTAGATAAAGTGGGTGGCTGCATGTTGCACTGGGGGGTCACACGATCGCGAAATAATTTATTAGGGAGCAAATCGTGATAATTGAGTGAGATCGGTATCAAAGTCACGGAATAATGCGGAACTCGTACCCCCGGAGTGTAAGGGAAAACGGCCTTAAAAACAGGAGTCGATACAGAAGTCGAAAAAGCGGGTGTGTGCTCAGAGCACGAGAGTGTATACTATATATATAAAAGCCGAGTATTTGCTCCCATTGATTTTACGATCATTTTACTGGCAGTAAAAATCCAAGTTACGGCTTGTTTATGTTTACTACTGTTTAGTGGTAATAAATGTTGGATTTAGTTACAATGAGCCCAGACCTACTCCAACTCGGTTTCCGTTTGCCGAGTGCACAAGCGAGAGATGCTGCGGCTTCTGAGGCCGTTCCCATTCGCATCAATGTCAGTTTTATTGACGCGTTTGATGGCCTGTTTATTATTCCACCTTGTAAATTGGCCGGGATTATTATTTTACAGTCGTTTTATTATTTTATATTAAGCTATTCATTTTGTCGGCTCGCTTAATGGCGGCTCTAAACTTAATTTCATTACGCATTTAGAATATTATACGGCTTCATCAAAGGCGACACGTAAATACTGGCTTGGGCTCTTTGAACTGGGATTTGTTGTGTTGTGTTGTGTTTCCAGAGGGGGAAAACGACGCCCATATTTTCCATTTATCGGACACGAGCCGGTAAATCATCGGGACTAACTTACTGCCTTCGCGTGCTGCGATTCGTATGCAAAACTCCGGGATTTTTTCGTGTCGCATAAATCCTATAATTCTGATTAGCACTGTAAGAATTCCTAAATTTTTTACAAATTTCAAATCATGCATATAATATCAGAATATCATACAAATACATACAGGGAATTTTTCTTTCAACTATACATACAGGGCATTTTTCTTTCAAGTATGCACATCCTAATTATGTGCTGTAAATTTTCAGATGTTCCTTTTTTTGTTTAAAGTTCAATTTAAAGCATAAACGAGTGTTTTCCACTCCCAGACTAAGCATGAAGTAAAATTTCGAGTTTAGAAAAGCCTGAAAATTTGGTTTGGTCGCGTAGCGCAGAGCGACCAAACCAAATTTTCATGCTTTTCTAAACTTGAAATTTTACTTCATGCGCCACGCGTACTCAACACTAAAAACACTGAAATATTGTTAACAAGTGAACTTCTCTTAAAATCGATGTTTTATACGGGTGCGCATGAAGTAAAATTTCGAGTTTAGAAAAGCCTGACATTTTGGTTCGCCACGCGTACTCAACACTGAAATCACGGAAATATTGTGAACAAGTAAACTTCTCTTGAAATCGATGTTTTATACGCGTGGCGCATGAATTAAAATTTCGAGTTTAGAAAAGCCTGAAAATTTGGTTTGGTCGCTCCGCGCTTCGCGCTACGCGACCAAACCAAATTTTCAGGCTTTTCTAAACTCGAAATTTTACTTCATGCTTAGTCTAGGAGTGGAATCACTCGCTCGAAACTTTAAATTTAACACATTAGATAAAAACAACAAATACCTAAAAATGCATTCGTATCAGAATCCGTATACTTAAAAGAAAAATTCCCTGTACGGTCTGCCTTTCTTATTTTGTCGTTTAGGGGGTCAACGCTACCGTAACCCCAAGAAATTTGATGTTAATCTGATTCTCCGAATCTGGTCTCTGTTCATCTTAAATTATTAACTCGATCGCAGGGAGAAATGATAATTTCACACAAGCGTTTACTTACAGTGGATGAAGATAATTTGGGTTCATTGTCCAGCAACGGACTATATTTGCTGTCGCAAGTCGTAAAAGTTGTTATTGTTTTCAATGAAATAAAATTTTATTTCATTGAATTAACATGTATAACGAAGTAGAAGCCTCCACAGTTCATAATTTAGTTATTGTTTTCTTTGAATTATTTATGTTTGTTAAGAAAACCGATTGTAAATATTGGGAAAACAATGCTCTCTTAAATAATGCAAAAATTTGAGAATACTCCATAAACGGTTTTTGAGTTATTTTCAGTTGAACGTGAAAACAGAGTAATTTCATTGATATTTTGGGAAAACTAATACTAAAACAATCATATCTGACAATCCAGTTGTTATTTATTTATAATTTTTTGTGTGGATATTGAAAAATCATCGCTCTTTTGAATGATGTAAAAATCTAAAAATATACCAATAACGGTTTTTGAGTAATTTTCAGTTTAACGTGAAAATGCTGTTATTTCATTCACAGTAATGTTAAATAGGACAGTAATGTTAAATCAATTATAAATCAGAATCCTGTTGTAATTTCTTTATAAACTTTGTTGCAGATATTAAAAAAATATTGCTCTTTCAAATGATGCAAAAATGAAAAAACACACCATTACCGGTTTTACAGTTATTTTCAGTTGAACGCGAAAATTCTGTAATTTTATCCATATTTTGAGGACATTAATTTTAAAACAGTTATAACTTAAAACCCTGTTGTGATTTCTTCATGAATTTTTTTGCAGATATTGAGAAAACATGGCTCTTTTAAATGATATTATTTGGAAGCGGTATTTTAAATGCCAAACATAATTTTGCATTGAAATTCAGCAAGTAAATGGTAGTAATACGCACACAGGATCTGAAAGCTCTCGCATTAAAATTTGAATGTCAATATTTTTTTACCTGATTTTTTTGAGAGAATATTTCTTTCATATTTTGCTGGCGCCAGCTCTATCTTTTCCACCCAATTTGATTTACAAAAAAATATATCATTTTTTTGGGTTGTGGGGCTGACGCTAGCTCTAAGGAATCCGAATAGTGTAAAAAAAAATGAGCCTAATGAGGCCTAAGTGCAGTGCAGAAATGCGCAGTCCCCAAAGAACCAGAACCAGTGTAAATAAACTTGAAAAATCCAAACTCAGGGGGCTGGCATTAACCTAACCCCCCCGAGAGTTCAAACCCTCATAACTTTCTTGTCTAAATGGCGCTAGCTCTAATTTTTGTGGCGCGAGCTGGCGCATGCTAAGGCCCGTCTAGCGCAATAGTTTTATTCAAAAAAGGTAGAATTTCGGGGGGCTAAATTGACTGAGCCGTTATTTTCAGTTGAATGTGAAAATTGTGTAATTTTATCTATATTTTGGCGTTATTAATATTAAAAAAAATAATCGTAACTCGGAGTCCTAATTAGTTATCTTTATAAAATTTTGTGTGGAAATTAAGAAAACATTCCTCTTTCAAATAATGCAAAAATATAAAACAACCCCAATAACAGATTTTGAGTTATTTTCAGTTGAACGTGAAAATAGTGTTTTTCATCTATATTTTGTAAAAATTAGCATAAAAAAATTATAACTCACTATACTATCTTCATAACATTTTAGATACTAAGAAAACATTGCTCTTTCAAATTACCTAAAAATATAAAAATACCCCAAAATATGGATGTTATGGGGTCGGTGGGTCGTGTGGCCTCTGGGCCTTTCGAAGTTAGCTCGACCTAAAAAATAAAATATGGATGAAATTATTCCTTTTTTACGTTCAACTGAAAATAACTGAATAATCATTTATTTTCAGTTATACGTGAAAAAGGTATAATTTCATTCAAATTTTGGGGATATGAATAATAAAAAAAATCATAACTCACAATTCTCTTGAGGTATCTTCATAAAATTTTGTGTGGATACTGAAAAAACATTGCTCATTCCAATGACTCAACATCAAAAATTACCCCATTAACGGTTTTTCCATTATTTTTAGTTGAACGTGAAAATGGTGTGATTTCATTCATATTATGGGGAAATGAATAATAAAAAAAAATCTTAACTCAGATTCCTATTGAGTTACCTTCATTAAATTCTGTGTGGATACTGAAAAAACATAACTCTTTCAAGTACCGTTAAAATCTAAAAATACCCCATTAACGGTTTTTGTGTTATTTTCAGCTAAACGTGAAAATGGAGTAATTTCATCCATATTTTCGGAAATTAATATAAAACATATCGTAACTGAAAATCTTATTGAATTATCATCATAAAATGTTGTGTGGATACTGAGAAAACGCTGCTCTTTCAAATGACGTAAAAATCTAAAAATAACCCATTAACCGTTTTTGAGTAATTTTCAATTGAACGTAAAAAAGGTGTAATTTCATCCATGTTTAGGGTAGAATCATCTTAAAAAAATCATAACTCAGAATTCTATTGAGTTTTCTTCATTATATTTTGTGTGGATACTGAGAAAATATTGCTCTCTCAAATGACTCTAAAATCTAAAAATACCCCATTAATATTTTGTGTGTTATTTTCAGTTAAACGTAAAATGGTGTAATTTCATCCATATTTTTGGAAATTAATTTTTTTTTTTTGGTTTGTTTGGCATAGGTATTACCATTCAGCCACTAACGTTGATTTATAATATCTATTAACATATATTTCGACTGTTTGGACGTCGCAACACATTCACACACATCCATGGAACCGGAGACGAGTATTTTTCGTTAGAAATTTTTTTTTTAAATTAAAATAAGAAAAATCATAACTCAAAATATTATTGAATTATTTCTATAACATTTTGTGTAGATACTAAGAAAACACTGCTTATTCAAATAACATAATAATCTAAAAATACCCCATTATCCGTTTTTGAGTAATTTTCAGTTCAACGTGAAAAAGGTGTAATTTCATCCATATTTAGGGGAGAATCATCTTAAAAAAATCATAACTCAGAATCCTATTGAGTTTTATCATTAAATTTTGTGTGGATACTATAAAAACATTGCTCTTTCAAATGACGTTAAAATCTAAAAATACCCCATCAACGGTTTTTAAGTTATCTTAGTTGGACGTGAAAATGGTGTTATTTTATTTCATCAATATTTTGAGGAAATTAATAGTAAAAAAAATCATAACTCAGAATTGTATTGAGTTATCTTTATAAAATTTTGGTTAGGTATTGAGAGAAAATTGCTTTTTCAAATAATGCAAAAATCTTAAAATACCCTATCAACGGTTTTTGAGTTATTTTCAGTTAAACGTGAAAATGGTGTAATTTCAACCATATGTTGGAGACATTCGAATTAAAAAAAATTATAACTCAAAATCTCATTGAGTTATCTTTATAAAATTTTGTGTGGATATTGAGAAAACATTGCTCTTTCAAATAATGTAAAATTCTCAAAATACCCTAATAGCGGTTTTTGAGTTATTTTTAGTTGAACGTCAAAATGGTGTAATTTTACCCATATTTTGGGGACATTTATGTTAAAAAAAAATACAACTCAAAATAAAATTGAGTTATTTTTATAAAATTTTGTGTAGATATTGAGAAAACATTGCTCTTTTAAATAATGCAAAAATATCAAAATACCCCATTAACAGATTTTGGTGTAATTTCAACCATATTTTGAAGACATTTGAATCAAAAAAAAATTATAACTCAAAATATCATTGAGTTATCAATATAACATTTTGTGTGGGTATTGAGAAAACATTGCTCTTTTAAATAATGCAAAAATCTCAAAATACCCTATTAACGGTTTTTGAGTTATTTTCAGCTAAACGTGAACATGGTGTAATTTTACTCATATTTTGGGGACATTTATATTAAAAAAAAATTATAACTTAAAATCCAATTGAGTTATTTTTATAAAATTCTGTGTGAATATTGAGAAGACATTGCTCTTTTAAATGATGCTAAAATCTAAAAACACCACATCAAAGGTTTTTGAGTTATTTTTAGTTGAACGTAAAAATGGTGTAATTTCACCCATATTTTGGGGATATTTATATTAAAAAAAATCATAACTCAAAATCCGATTGAGTTATCGTTATAAAATTTTATGTAGATACTGAGAACACATTGTTCTTTTAAATGATGTAAAAATCTAAAATTACCCCATTAACGGTTTTTGTGTTATTTTCAGTTGAACGTGAAAATGCTGTAATTTCATTAATACTTTAGAAAGGATAATTAATGTTAACTTTGGATCCTTCTGGGTTATCTTAATGAAATTTTGTGTGAATATTGAAAAAGCATTGCTCTTTCCGATGATGTAAAAAAAATTGCTCTTTCAAATGATGAAAATCTGAAAATACCCCATTAACAGTTTTTGAGTTATTTTCAGTTAAACGTGAAAATGGTGTAATTTCACCCATATTTTAGGGACAATTATAATAATAAAATATTATAACTCAAAATCCAATTGAGTTATCTTTATAAAATTTTATGTGGATATTGAGAAAACATTGCTCTTTTAAATAATGCAAAAATCTAAAAATACCTCATCAACGCGTTTTGGGTTATTTTTAGTTAAACGTGAACATGGTGTAATTTCATTAATATTTTGGGGAAATTAATAGTATAAAAACATCATAATTCAGAACCCTATTGAGTTATCTTCATAAAATTGTGTGTGGATGTTGCGAAAACATTGCTCTTTCAATTAATTCAAAAATCTCAAAATACCCCATTAACAGTTTTTAAGTTATTTTCAGTTAAACGTGAAAATTGTGTAATTTACCCATATTTTGGGGACATTTATATTTAAAAAAAAAATTATAACTCAAATTACAATTGAGTTTTCTTTATAAAACTTGATGTGGATACTGAGAAAACAATGTTCTTTTAAATGATGTAAAAATCTAAAATTACCCCATTAACGGTTTTTGAGTTATTTTCAGTTGAACGTAAAAATGCTGTCATTTTATCAATACTTCAGGATATTTAATGTTCATTAAATCGTAACTTGAGATCCTACTGAGTTATCTTCATGAAATATTGTGTGGATATTGAAAAAGCATTGCTCTTTCCGATGATGTAAAAATCTAAAAATACCCCATCAACAGTTTTTGAGTTATTTTCAATTAAACGTGAAAATGGTGTAATTTCACCCATATTTTGGCGGACATTTATATTTAAAAAAAATATATAACTTAAAATCAAATTGAGTTTTCTTTATAAAATTTTGTGTTTATACTGAGAAAACATTGTTCTTTTAAATGATGTAATAATCTAAAATTACCCCATTAACGGTTTTTGAGTTATTTTCAATTGAACGTGAAAATGCTGTAATATCATCAATACTTTAGGATAATTAATGTTAATTAAATCGTAACTTGGGATGGTACTGGGTTATCTTCATGAAATTTTGTGTGAATATTGAAAAAGCATTGCTCTTTCCGATGATGTAAAAATCTAAAAATACCCCATCAATAGTTTTTGAATTATTTTCAACCGAACGTCAAAAGCCCCGGAAATAAAGACTGTTTAAAAATCTGAAAATATCTCGTAAACAGTTTTTAAATTATTTTCAACCGAACGTCAAAATGGAGATAAAGACTATTTAAAATGGTGTAAAATCATACTTTTATCTCCACGTAACCCTAGTTTTAATTCAATTTTCATTAATCGAACATAATCCCGCTGTATTCCAGTCGGGTCCGGATGAAGTGCTGTTGGAGGGAGGGGAAAAGGGCGGCGGGGCTGCGAGAGTAATGGGGTGGTCGATAAAAACGGCGCATTAAAGATTCTGCGTGGTGCCTTTCGCGATGTCGTCGTCAGCGGCGATTTAAAATGATCTTTTGGTGCACTGACCCGTAATTGGGCCCTGCCAACAACGGAGAAAAAAAAAAACGAGACCCGAATTTAAGTAGAAAAAGCCCGCAATTTGCGCCGAAACGGCCAATTTATGAACATTAATGCGCGCGTAATTGAACGCGAAAATATATAAATTGATCGCCACTAAAGATGCATAATTCGATCAGGAACTCGGTTGTTATGAGAGCCACAATTATTTTTTCAGTACAGGGCGAATGAATATTTAATGCGGAGAGAAAAAAATTGTGTTCGATCATTTTAATCACCATTAAATTTGAATTTAATTTTATATACAGTTTTTTTCTTTTGGTTTTTCTTTAAAACATACATTTACATTATGCTGTCAATTTTCAGACATTCGTCGATTTTATAAAAGCAATCAATTTAAAGTTTCCAACGAGTGTTTCATTGGATCGCCCAAATTAAGCATGAAGTAAAATTTCGAGTTTAGAAAAGCCTGAAAATTTGGAGTTCATGGAAATTAATAAAAGAAAATACACGGGACATCTTCTCAACGACCAAACGGACTTAACAAATTCGTTCCTCTTAAATATTATTTTTTTATTTTATATATATATATATAGATATACATATATTTTTCTATGTTATTATATAGCAAAGATGCTAAATAAAGATTATTATTATTATTATAAACATTGTATATATACCTGATCCGACAAATTTTATTTATCATTTCTTCGCTTGAAGAAGCCATAGTGTGGGAAACAACTGCACAATATATATGTAAAAGTTTAAATTGTTTTATTTATATAAAACCTGAAAATTTGGTTTGGTCGCGTTACATTGTAACGATAATGCGATAGAAGGATGATGATTAAAAATGTTTATTCTCTAAAATATTAGAAGTAATGAATTCTATTTTTTTTTGGAGAATTTTACGAAACTTTATCACATACATAATATATCAAGGATAAGCGTATCAGGAAAGGTGGATATTACAAGCATTTTCAATTTGCTAAAAGGTGGCCCAGTGGTTGTTTTTGCCCGGTGTTCATTAGAAATGAGGGGAGGGCGAGGCAAATAAAGCCACATTTCACCAACGAAAACACAGTAAACAGCCACATTAAAACAAGAGTTGCTGAATTGACTTTCCCGGCGATATTATCGGCATTCAACTTGTAGCTCACAACATTCACGAGTCGATAGATATTTTTAACAAAGATTGCATTTCCCAATAAGATAATATCTTTAATCAGCAATGATGTTTACTAAAAGTTTATCATAAAAAGAAACATAATTAGAGTAATGCTCATTTCATTCAACTAGGCCAGAAATCAGAACACATTTGTGCTCATAGATAAGCTAATTGTCAAAACAATATATTATTCCAGTTTTTCGTTCATGTATAAAAATATGTCAACTGACATGAAAGTCAAAAGTCATAAGCTGTCACTTGTTTAACTTATAAAAAGTGAATTATAGTAACACAATGGCATCATTTTTTAGGACACTCATTTAATTAATTCACACAGATAAACTTCACAGAGATAGAAATTGATTCGCATCTCTTTGAATTTCTCGGCTAGTTAAATGAAACGTGCTATAGAACATATTACATTAGACATAAGAATGAATAAAATTAACAATATTTATTTGTAGAATGCTTTAAACCTTTTATTTTATATTACATATCATAAGTATAAATAAAATGACCAATATTTGGTTGTAGAATACTTCAAACATGTTTTCTACATTACATTACCCAAAAGGCAATCAAACCTGATAATATTCGTATCGCATACAGGGAATTTTTGTTTTAAGTATAGAAATGCATACGCTTTTATTAAAGAATTCAATTTGAAGCTTTAAACGAGTGTTTTTCACTCCCAGACTAAGCATGAAGTAAAATTTCGAGTTTAGAAAAGCCCCGTGAAAATTTGTCGAGGGTCGCGCAGCGACCCGAGACAAATTTTCTGGGCTTTTCTAAACTCGAAATTTTACTTCATGCGCCACGCGTATAAAACACAGATTTTAAGTAAAGTTCGAATGTCCATAAATTTCACAATATTTTAGTGTTTTATACGCGTGGCGCATGAAGTGAAATTTCGAGTTTAGAAAAGCCCAGAAAATTTGTCTCGGGTCACTGCGCGACCCTCGACAAATTTTCACTGGGCTTTTCTAAACTCGAAATTTTACTTCATGCTTAGTCTAGGAGTGGAAAACACTCGTTTAAAAGTTCAAATTGAACTTAAAAAAACAAGGAAAATCTAAAGATATACAAAAAATAGGCTGACAACGTTCGTCGTTTTTTAAAAGAGTTTAAGGCTCTAAACGAGTGTTTTCCAGTCCCAGACTAAGCATGAAGTAAAATTTCGAGTTTTGAAAAGCCCCGTGAAAATTTGTTGAGGGTCGCGCAGCGACCCGAAACAAATTTTCACGGGGCTTTTCTAAACTCGAAATTTTATTTCATGCGCCACGCGTATAAAAAACAGATTTCAAGTAAAGTTCAAATATTCATAAATTTCACAACATTTTAGTGTTTTATACGCGTGGCGCATAAAGTAAAATTTCGAGTTTAGAAAAGCCCAGAAAATTTGTCTCGGGTCGCTGCGCGACCCTCGACAAATTTTCACTGGGCTTTTCTAAACTCGAAATTTTACTTCATGCTTAGTCTGGGAGTGGAATAAAATCGTTTAGAAGTTCAACTGAACTTTAAAAACAACAAGGAATATCTCAAGATTTACAGAATATAGGCTGACAACATTCGTCGTTTTTTAAAAGATTTTAAGGCTCTAAAGAACACTCCTTTAGAGCCTTAAACTCTTTTAAAAAACGACGAATGTTGTCAGCCTATTTTCTGTAAATCTTTAGATATTCCTTGTTTTTTTTTTTTTTAAAGTTTAATTTGAAGCTTTTAACGAGTGTTTTCCACTCCCAGACTAAGCATGAAGTAAAATTTCGCGTTTAGAAAAGCCCAGTGAAAATATATCGAGGGTCGCGCAACTCGAAATTTTACTTCATGCGACACGCGTATAAAACACTAAAATATTGTGAAATTTATGAATATTCGAACTTTACTTGAAATCTGTGTTTTATACGCGTGGCGCATGAAGTAAAATTTCGAGTTTAGAAAAGCCCAGAAAATTTGCCTCGGGTCGCTGCGCGACCCGAGACAAATTTTCACGGGGCTTTTCTAAACTCGAAATTTTACTTCATGCTTAGTCTGGGAGTGAAAAACACTCGTTCAAAGCTTCAAATTGAATTCTTTAAAAAAAGCGTATGCATTTGTATACTTAAAACAAAAATTCGCTGTATGTGATACGAATATAATCAGGTTTGATTGCCTTTTGGGTAATGTAACGTAAAACATTATTAATTAAGACACATCGTTTGCATTTTACACAAAAAACATTTTCGTAATTTTGTATATTAGAGTTAAATTATTTCAAATATCACTCATAGTTGCTAAATAATTTATACAAAACATTCCCCACAATCTCATTACAAAATTACCATACTACATTAATGTACACGAGCAATCAGAATGTAACTTTCATTGACTGACTTGACTGCACTTGCAATATAATTTATCTAGCGATCGTGTCTGGTATCCTTGTTACACCTCCATTTTTTTTACCGTTTAGCGTACGTTCTAAACGCAAGAGCAATAACTTGTTTATGCGATAATTTACACTTAATAACAATACAACATTTACGACGGGTAAAACAAAACACCGGCTAATAACAAAATGCATAATGACGCGATAAATCCGTCGAGGTGTGAATAAAAAGGTCGCTGCATGCAACAAGTGAACGCATTCTGTGAGTGTTGTTAATAAATGGCAATACTCTTCAAATGTTATGATTGTTATGTGTATAAATAAAGGGCAACACTCTTCAAATGTTATGATTAAGATGTAGAAAGTATAGTGTGGGGTGAAATTGTTTGAATTTAGCGCTCTTCGTTTTAGCGCATGCGTTATTTAACTATAATGTGGAGGTAAATTCAAAATATACGAATATTGTAAATAATTCTGGACATTTAATTAAAACACTTGATTTGTTTCACTAATTTATATATTCTCCGACTACTTTCAACTATTGGTCACCTTCAAGGAAGAATGTACAAAAAATATCTAAGCAACAATATACATATACGAATATATATATAATAATAATATATAAAGATATTTTTTATTTATTTATTTACGGAATCTCCAGTTTACAATAGATTAATACATATACATCTTAATACAATAAATTGACTAAACAAAAACAAAATCTAAATATGCCAAACAAAATTTAAACTTATAACCCTACCGAAATATTTTATTTCAAAATATTTGGCATATTGATCCCAAATATAATAGTTATTGTGTGTAAATATTGTTTTTTTTTTTTAATTTGGATCGATGATCTTGGCATAGACTCTCGCCACAGCTGTTATGTATTTATTATTATTATTTTTTATAAACTTTTATTGACAATTAGGAGGAGTTGATAGGTTGTTGATATGTTTTTATATTATTACTAGCTGGCCCTCACTAGCTAGTAATAATATAAAAAAATGCCACGGCATTTAGGTTTCCACGTACAGGAGTGGGCCCATGGAAGGTTTACAATAGAGTTATGAGGAGTTAGTAAATTACCGTTGAATCATTTTTATATTTTGAATTTTGTGTCATAAATATGTTATAAGTATTGGGAGTAGCATTATATAGAATATTTATTATTGATGTATATACATTGTTGCTTAGATATTTTTTGTTCATTCCTCCTTGAAGATGACCAATGGTCGAAACTAATCGGAGAAAATATAAATTAGTGAAACAAACCAAGTGTTTTAATTAAATATCCAGAATTAGATTCGAAAATGTTTTACCACGGGTATTGTAGAAAATAAAGAATATTATTATTATTATTATTATTATTATTAAGTGAGAAATCAATTAAACATAATATTGTAAATGGTATTACTCTGCAAATATTGTCATAACTGAATCGTTTATATCAGAAACTCGCCAATCCTCTCATTTCCAAAAAACTAATGAATAACTTCATATGCCGTCGCTTGACGGGTTTCTGCAATTAACACATTATTTAGCTACAAATTTAATATATTTAAATGTTCGAATCTAGAGGACTTTAAGCACTTAATGATATGCATTCGTTCAAATAGTAATAAACTAAAACCATTAATTATCTGTCGTTTTGGCGCTTAACGGGTTTCTGAAATAAATGATTCAACTATGTTTAAAGTATATCGTGAGTTTAAATAGTTTGAAATTCACGCTGTTGGATTTAGCACATGCGTTCAATTTTAACGTGGCGGTAAAATCAAACAAATTGGTTTACTATGAGTGATTTTTAAAGTGTATGAAAAATAAAATGATGGCAATGCATTCAATTTGAAACTACTAACGAGTGTTTTACTCCCAAATTAAGCATGAAGTAAAATTTCGAATTTATAAAAGCCTGAAAATTTGGTTTGGTCGCTATGCATGAAAATAGAAAAAAAAATCTACTTCGTTTTCCTTATAAGTATACATATTCTGATATATACGCTGTAAATTTTCAGTCATTCGTTGCTTCTGAAAAGCGTCCAGTTTGAAGTCTTTAACGAGTGTTTCGACTCCCAGGCTAAGCATGAAGTAAAATTTCGAGTTTAGAAAAGCCTGAAAATTTGGTTTGGTCGCTCCGCGCTTCGCGCTACGCGACCAAACCAAATTTTCAGGCTTTTCTAAACTCGAAATTTTACTTCATCCGCCACCCGTATAAAATTTGATAACTTTTTATTTTTAAAGTGTCAAGTTACATTACGGTTTTTTACCGGTATTTTGGTGATTTTTTTTTATTACGCAAAACACTTAATCGTATTTTACTATAATTACTACAATATGATCAAAAATGGATTGATGAGTAATATTTTTCTTTAATTTAAATAAATCTTTTTGTTGGAAGTTAATGCATGCGATTTTTGACGCTGCGTTAGGCCAAGTAAATATGATGCTTTTTAACGAATAATATTAAGTAGCTAATTTTTATGTGTCATTGAACTTTACATTAAATTAGTGGTTAATACGCGTGGCGCATGAAGTAAAATTTCGAGTTTAGAAAAGCCTGAAAATTTGGTATGGTCGCTCCGCTCCGCGGAGCGACCAAACCAAATTTTCTTTTCTAAACTCGAAGTTTTACTTCATGCTTAGCCTGGGATTGAAAACACTCGTTAAAAGCTTCATACTAGACACTTTTCAGTAACAAGGAATGACTGAAAATTTACAGCGTATACATTAGAATATGTATACTGAAAAGAAAAATGCATACAAAGACTTAGCGGATCGACAAAACCAAATTTTTAGGCTTTTCTAAACTCGAAATTTTACTTCTTGTTTAATCAAGGATGGAAAACCCTTTTTAAAAGTAAAACATTAAATACTATTTTTTTATATATATTTCATGTATAATGATTTTTCACCTCTGAAAACCACGATAAAGTGATTTATCGGTAATTTCTCAGTAAACTGTTCTTAATTCACTTATTTACCGAAATACCGATAACCAATTTTATGAAGATTAATCGGTATAGACATAATTTATAACAACAACAAATCTTTATTATCAGAGGATACAAAATAAATAAATACATTTTGCTGTACAATAAATAAATACATTTAAATTTCTCCTGATAACTGGCTATTGACCAGAGCCCTTTCCGCCGTATAATTTTTTTTTTTATTATAGAAAATTTGCAGAAAATCTTCGCTGTTAGTCAAAGATAAAGAATTTTTGTAACATTTTAATAATAAGAATAATTATATCTTCAACAAGTTTCTCATCTTTCACGTGGTGAAACATATTTAACTATGATTTAATAAAGAAAACACTTGGTTAAATTTCACTAATATTTTGGTTTTTTATTCCAACTAGTTTCGACTTTGAGTCATTCTCAAGGAGTACGAGAAGAATAATTATAGTTTATTTGCGGTTATATCCTCTTTATAATACTAATACATTTAATATAATAAAAAAATTCTTTTAAATACCTAACCACAGGAAATATATAATTAAATATTGTAAAATATCACACATTTAGAAACAGACACTTTAATTTATGATTAATTAATGTTAAGTAAAAAACTCATGATTTCATAAATCGCAATTTCATAAAGATTACGGTGCAGAAATAATTTTTATTAATGTTTTTTTTTTTTATATAAATATAGAAAATACTCTCAATAAACAAATTAATTTGGATAACTTTCAGAAAATCTTTGATATTAGTCAACAATAGAGAATTTCTCTTACATTTTTTTTAATTGTCTGAACACAGGAAATAATTTATTAAATAAAAATAACCAAGTGTTTAAATTAAGATTTAATTTAAATCATCCAGTATTATTAAATATTGTTAAATCGCACACATTTATAAACAGACCCTAATTCATGTATAATTAATGTTAAGTATAAAACTTATAATTAATTTGTTTATTGAGCGTATTTTCTATATTTCCAAAAAAAAAAACGCCAATTAAAATTATTTCTACACCAAACCAAATTTTCATGCTTTTCAAAATGAGATAAATTGGTGTAAAAATAATTTTCATTGACGTTTTTTTCTTTTTGGAAATATAGAAAATACGCTTAATAAACAAATAAACTCGAATAACTTCCAGAACATTTTCGCTAGTGGCCAAGGATAGTAAATTTCTCTAATTTTTTTGTTATAATTAACGCCAATGAAAATTATTTCTACACCAAACCAAATTTTCAGGCTTTTCAAAATGAGACTAATTTTCAAAATGAGAACATTTTCTGGAAGCTATCTGACGCTTCCAGAAAATTTTCGCTGTTGATCAAGGATAATCAATTTTTGTTAATCTTTTGTTATAATTAACGCCAATGTACATTATTTCTACACCAAACCAAATTTTCAGGCTTTTCAAAATAAGTCAAATTGGTGTATAAATAATTTTCATTGACGTTTTTTTTTTTTTTGGAAATATATAAAATACGCTCAATAAACAAATTAATTCGGATAACTTCCAGAAATTCTTCGCTATTGGTCAAGGATAATAAATTTCTGTTTTTTTTTATAATTACATGAACACACTAAATAATTTATTAAATATTGTAAAATTTCACACAGTTATAAAACAGACATTAATTTATGAATAATTAATCTTAAGTATAAAACTTATGAGTTGATAAAGATCAATTATGCGTTCGTATCCGGTAATTAAATCATTAGCAAGGATACTTAACGAAGATAAAGTAAATCTCGGTTTGACATTAATTAAACAGAAATGCGTAGGAAAAACCATTTTTGCGGAATATTTCCTTATCAGATCGGCAAACATTAATTAACGTCCTACGCATGTCTTACTGAAACTTAATAACACTTAATTTCCCATTTAACCAAAAAAACTTAAAATAATGAACTAAATTATATAAAAAACCACAACTTTAACCAGGATGTAAAAATCTTAAGAACATCAAAAAAAAAAAATTAAACCTACTAGAAAATTTGAAATGATTAAATACTAAACTTCCGGACTTCTCCTCAACAAGCAATTAGAATTATCCATCTCCTCCCCACTAGTGAAAATGTTCTTCCCACCAAAGTAGTTTGTATATAGATAAAAAGTCATAAGAAATCTATACATTTTGTAACTCTCTTCATCTGAAGAAGCAATACATTTGCGAAACAATTGTAGTGAATAAACATTCCAGTTTTGAAAAATCAACGAGTTTTTTCTTTAAAATAAGTTAAGCAAATTATATAGAATATGGAACTTGTTTGTAGTTCACTAGCTTATTACTTACAATATAGATTAAGCAACGAAAATAGCAGATAGTATTAAAGCTGTTGTTGCACAATTTTTAGAAAAAAATATATTCAAAATCAAGGAGTTTCTTGACTAAGCATGATGTAAATATTTGCCGTTTTAAAAAAAACACTCCTTGATTGAGCATGAAGTAAATATTTGGAGTTTAGAAAAGCTTGAAAATTTGGATTGGTCCCTCCGCGAAGCGGAATTTTCAGGCTTTTTTAAACTCTTAATATTTACTTCATGCGCCAGGCGTATTCAACGCTAATTTTAAACACACAAATCATCTCAAATCACAATAATTTTAAATAAAATAGAAACTGAAATTATAAAAATATTGTTACAATTTTGAAAGTTTATTTTAGAGTGCCTTTCGGAACTCAATAATTATTGGAAAGAAAACAATTATAATGATTGAAATTACGCAAAGGTGTGATTATGAAGTTGGGACGTTGGCAAGGTTCATTCAACTTTCTCAACCTTTCTTTCAACCTTCTTAACTTCATAATCAGAATAGCGACCAATCCAAATTTTCAAGATTTTCTAAATTACAAATAATTACTTCATGCGCCAGACATCATATTGAATGAATCACAATAATTTTAAACAAAATATAGACTGAAATTATACAAATATTGTAACAATTTCGAAAGTCTACTTTTCTTTGCTTTTAGGAGCTCAACAATTATTGGAAGGAAAAAATTGATAATGGATGAAATGACGCAAAGGTGTGATTATGAAGTTGGGACGTTGACAAGGTTCATTTAAATTTCTCAACCTTATAATCAGCGTAACGACCATTCCAAATTTTTAGAATTTCGAAAGTCTATTTTTGAATGCCTTTAGGAACTAAACAATTATTGGAAAGAAAAAATTGATATAGTTTAAAGTACGTAGAAGGTGTGATAATGAAGTTGACAAGGTTGAAAGCAAAAAAAGCTTAATAATTCCATAATTTGTTTTTATCAACCTTCTCAATTTCATAATCACACCTAAAATTCCTTTAAATTCACCATAATCAAACTTTTTTCTCAATTCAAAAAAAATCCACACCGATTTCACTCTTACCCAACATGCCCATTAGCTGAAAATTCCGAAGACGTGTTAGCGTCAATTAAACTCAACCCATGCATCATATCGTGGTTATTCAATACGTTGCGCAATAAATTAGATGGCTGGTTCCTTGCGCGCTAATCGAAAATAGAAAAAAAAAGGAAAAGATGGATGACTGCCGATAAGAGCCTTTTTCCCATCACGCACTTTACAACTCGTATCAACTCAACTCTCTTCTACAACCTTGGAACGTTTGTTACATCACAGATGTGCCAGTGAGTGCGATGATGGATCTGTCTGTGTGATTATAAACAGACACAACATTCCTCTGATTGTAGACGATAGTCCTGTAATGTCTAGTGTTAGTCGCGTTATTTATCAAGGAATGTGGTTCGACAGATATTTATTAATATATAAGCATTCAAATTCTGTATAATTAACTAAAACACTTGGTTTGTTTAACTGATTTATATTTTCTCCGACTAGTTTCGACGATTATTCATCTTCAAGGGGAATTCCTCCTTGAAGATGACCAATGGGGAAACTAGTCGGAGAAAATATAAAATAGTAAACAAACCAAGTGTTTTAATTAAAAATATAGAATTAGATTAAAAAAATGTTTTACTACGGGTTAAGTGAGAAATGAATTAAACATATAAACATTCAATTCCTAAATTCAAAATCTATAATATGATTAAAACATGAATTGTAGTTTAACTGATATTTATTAGTATGTAAACATTCAATTCTCCAATTTGAAATCTATAATATGATGAAAATATTTATGAAAAGTTTAAAAATTGTAATTTCCCTTTTGCTTACCTCTTAAATTCACATTATGAATTGCCATTAGCAACAAAGCCATTTTAGCTAAAAAGTTCAAAAACCAAAAACCAAGTAACGATCGACGTTACTTTTCTGTCAAAAATGTATATGTTACGGTAAACCTGATAGATCGGGTTTGTATTAATAATTCCCGGTTATTGTTAATACAAACCAAATAAATAGGTTAAAGTGATGAAATTTCATGAATTAATCACATGAACCGGCAAGTATTGAAACTTCCCAATAATTATTGGTAAATGTAATAATTTTCTCAACAGAGAATGAAGACAGTACCATGTGACTACTGGCAAGTGGGGGAAGTATTTTATGCGATATGGAAGTAGGTTAGTCACATTAATTGCAAATGGCGTGCACACATAATTGGAGGTAAACAGGAAGATGTTGAGATGTTTTAAGGCTCTCTAGTAGTTCTTTATCTTGACACCCGTTGAGGTTAGGTTAGGTTAGGTTAGGTTAGTTAGGTTAGGTTAGGTTAGGTTATGCTAGGTTAGGTTAGGTTTAGAAATAGAAATAACGGATATAAAAATAAATTTAAGAGAATGTGCTCGCAAGAACTCACATTTAGGTGGCCAAGGGTTTCACTATTGTAACTGTGCGGGCGATTGCAACTCAAATCGCTGTAAATGTAGAAAGTCGAAGTTGCTTTTCAATTCCAAGTGCCACAAAAGCCTTTGTTGCAAAAATAATTAGTTTATGATTATTTTAAATATAGGAACATAAAAATAGGTTCTTTTATTTAAAGCCTGTTATTTTCTTGTTCATTTTTGTTTATTTATTGTTAAAGATATTAAATAATATTTGACGTTATTTAGTTTGTTAAGTTGTCGTTTATTTTGTTAATTATGCCAGAATAAAACTAAATGATAATATAAATGATGTATTAAATTCACTTGGTTTTACTAGGAATTATTATTAATTACCGGTAAGTGTAATAATATAAGTATTATTAATCACATGTGCCAAACGACGCGATTTGTATTAATAATTTCCGGGAATTATTAATACAAACCGATTTATCACATTTACCGTAACATAAACATAAATTAATCAATTTTCAAGATTTCTTAAATGTACAAGTGTATTGGAGCTGATTTTTTTAGTAAATTCAAATTTGCAATAAATATTTTTTGTTACATTGAATTTGTTGGATATTTTTCCATCAATGTCAATTTTTGTAATCATTTCAAGTTAAAATAATCGAAAACAGAAAATTAATCCAAATTTGCAGGCTTTTCTAAACTCCAAATATTTACTTCATGCTTAATCAGGGAGTAGAAACCCCTCGCTTATAAACATATCAATTTATGAAACGGCGATTTGTGCAACAGCCCTGTAAAAACTATCTGATAATTTTGTTGCTTCATCCATATTGCAAGCAATAAGCTTCCATCCAAATTTTCAGGTTTTTCTAAACTTGAAATGTTTACTTCATGCTTAATGAATAAATGAAATCGCCTGCTAAAAAAATCTTTAAACACTATAATAAAAATGCCTTTGTTCGTCAATAAACATCCTGGTGTATTAAATTCCATATATGATCAAATTAAGTAACATTGAAATATCAATACTTATTCCTTCGATATCCTGGATGTTTCAGGGGTGTCGATCAAATAGTTTTATTTTATTTTCTCATCATTTAAAATCAAGATTTTGTAGTGATGATATTTTATTTTTGTCTTAGGTGTCTTAGGGCTATTGTTCAGTAATCTTTCTTTATTTTCTCTTTTATTAAATAATATATAGTTTATATATCTTGGATGCTCTAAGGCAGAGTCTTTTTTTATATTCTCTTGATTTATTTTGGGTGTGTCGAAAACGACGGATAGATTTAAAGGGATGCAATTTAAATTACCAACAAGACATAATAATGAACATAATCCGTCATAAGCAAAGCTATACTGAAGAGAGATAAATCTCGAAACGAGTCTATAGATGGCCTAAGACATTAGCTTTAATCCAAGTCCTTTCACTTCTAATTTTTTTATTATTTCTCCCTTCTTTTTTTTTTGTTTTTGGTTTGTTTGTTTGGCATAGGTTCTAGCCATTCAGCCACTAACGATGATTGTATTAATTTAACATATATTTGGACGTCACGACACATTCACACCACACCCAGGGACACGACGAGAAATTATTTTTTAAATAAAGTCTCCCCGTGCACGGGAATCGAACCCGAGTTTGTGGCTCGCCGAGCGATTCAGCCCGACGACGTTACCGCTCGGCGACCACCTGCCCCTCCTTTCATTTTTAATTTGTATTTGTTAGTTGGTTTGAAGAGAATTTTACCTAAACGTTACGTATACTTTAATAGAGTTGTAACAAATCAAATTATATAAGATTTTAAATATTTCATTGTATATTTCAATATTCGGAAATGTATTTGCACGGGAGGTAGTTGTTTCAATGAATATTTATCGTCTTAAGTTGTCTTATTAATTAAGACATTGTTTGCATTTTCTCGAATAACATTTTCGTAATTTTATATATTATGTAAAGAATCCTATCTACATTTTTTTAAATAATTTCAAAAGAGATTTAATAAAATGTTCTATAATTGATATCGAACTTCTAATATAATATTGGGGTACAGCATTCATGTCATAATATGAATTTTCATGAAGAGTTTCGAATTTACAAACTGGCAACGTATGTTTTTGTTACTACACGCAAACCTTAGTGTCGCTAGGGTATTAACATCTCCTTAATTTAATTTTTATTTAGTAAGTTGAAGACTGTGGTGTTATTTTCCTGGTTAGATTTTAGAAAATATTTTCTAATGGATGCCTTCGACATCGATTTTGGTTTACAAATTAATACTATATGTAGCTGACCTTCATTAAAGTGCATGTCAGTTAGCTATTGATAATGGGTACTTAGTACCCGAAATGTACATCTAGCAAAAAAGAAAAATAAAAGTGAAGAAAGGAATATAACTGTGTTTAATTAAGTGAAAGTGCATGTCCGTTGATTTTGATTCATCATATATATCAATAGATTTTTTTGGTGTCTCGTTGAACCGTTTTAAAAGACTTTCTTTAAGATCGATTAACTCCTCTTAGGGTCCTTTATATAATTATTTATTTGGTCCTCTTTTATTAGATGTAACTTCTGTCTCTGACTGTAGTCATTTGTACATTGTTTTGTTTGTTTTGTATTGTTTTGTGATTATTGTGTATATATTGTTGTATTTTAATGGTCTCCCGTAATAAAGAATATGTAATATATAATATTGATTTTGTTACTAGTGCTGAAAATATCTTGTTGTATGAGTATTTTCGAATCGTTCAAAATTAACAACACGTTTTATTCATTAGTGTATTGTAGGAAAATCAGTCGATACTAGCCGTGTGGTCTTTAATTAAAGTTACAACAATGATGACACACCTGGGGGAGTGTCGCTGCTGTCTGTCTGCCTCGCTATTTCCGATTGTCCCGTTTCCAATTATAAGTGATTAATTCCTTTGTACTTGTAGAAATATGACCTGCTTTATCTTTGACTAATCAGCGCATTTGAAATAGACTTGTATACAGGATGTCTGATTTTTCATTATCTAGCTTATACTCGGGGTTGTTATGTTTAAAACACTTTGTTTTAAAACAGTGTTTTAAACATATTTAAAAACAGCCGTCGTCGTGTTTTAAACGGTTTTGTTTTAAACTTGTTTTAAATCTTACATTTGATTGAAACATGTTTTAAACGTTATATTTGTTTAACACATGTTTTAAATTTGTTTAAAACGTTTTCTTTGATATATTAAATTTGCTAAATTATATTTTATATTACTATATTAGGATTTTTTGTTTACATTTTTAAATTTTAACTAAATTGTTAAAGATATTTCAAATTACATTATTAAACTCAACATTTTATTACAATAAAATATCACAACTGTGTGTGCATAAATGTGATTTTTAAATACAGGGAATTTTTCTTTCAGGTATACCTATGCATACACTGTAAATTTTACGACATTCGTTGCTTTTTTTAAAGATTTCAATTTGAATCTTTAAACGAGGGTCTTCCACTCCCAGACTAAGCATGAAGTAAAATTTCGAGTTTAGAAAAGCCTGAAAATTTGGATTGGCCGCGTAGCGAAGCGGAGCGGCCAATTCAAATTAGGCTTTTCTAAACTCGAAATTTTACTTCATGCGCCACACGTATAAAACACTGAAATATCGTAAAGTTTAAAATATACGGCTTCGGCAATCTAATATGTAGATGTGAAAAAAACGTGAGTTAAATTCTGCACTGAACAAATTGTTTAAAACAGTGATTATAGGCAACCCAATAACTCTAACGTATATTAGGTTGCCAATAATTGTTGTTGTATGTGTGTGTTTCTTCAACTTCACTGTAAATCAGTGTTTTTAAGCGTGGCGCATGAAGTAAAATTTCGAGTTTAGAAAAGCCTAATTTGGATTGGCCGCTCCGCTTCGCTACGCGGCCAATCCAAATTCTTAGGCTTTTCTAAACTCGAAATTTTACTTCATGCTTAGTCTGGGAGTGGAAAACACTCGTTTAAAGCCCAAAATTAACCGCTTCGAAACAACGAATTCCCGCTAATTTAAAAAACGCGGTAATTATCGGATTATGTATACTCAAAAGGAAAATGCCCTGTATGTTCACGTTTTAAAAGTGTTTTAGACATGTTTTAAACACTTTTCAGACATTTTTTTAATTGTTAATGTTTAAAACGCTGTTTCAATAAAAAAAAAACACGTATTGTTAAAAAAACTGTTTGTTTTAATTAAAATGAAGTTTTTTTTTTAACAATCATGCTTATACCCCACATAAAAAGACTGCTACGCTACGCGATCAAACCAAATTTTAAGGCTTTTCTAAACTTGAAATTTTACTTCATGCTTAGTCTAAGAGTGAAGTCGAAACTATCGAAAATTTAACGCTGTTATAAAAGCGACGAATGCCTGAAAATTTACAGCGTATACATTATGTATATTTGAAAGAAAAATTCCCAGTGCGCAATACAATAAGTCATTCATAGAAATCATAAAAAGAAGTGCAGAATTTTTAGTAAAATTAACTTTTAAAGTTTGCTCGCCCGTTAATTGATTAACTAATAGTCACACAAATAAACTTCATAGAGAATAAAATATCTGTCCAGATGTCCGAATTTCTCGCTCAGTTAAATCCAATGGGGTCTATTCCATTAAATGATTGGCATAGGTTTAGGCAGTTTTCGTAAATTGGAAGCATTTTTAATATTCAGAAATACGATCTGTGAAGCAACGTCCAGTTTGTCTAACGTATACCTTGAGACAATCCAACAAATATACGCCAGAACTCTTGGTTTTACCAGATTAGTCTTTTGAATTTTTGATCAATTTATTGAGTGAAAATATAAACATTTTGTTATTTAAATATTTTGATTATTACTTTTAACAAAGTATTTTTAAGTGTATTACCAACTTCACAATATTTCAGTGATTAATACGCGTGGCGCATGAAGTAAAATTTCGAGTTTAGAAAAGCCTGAAAATTTGGTTTGGCCGCTCCGCTTCGCGAAGCGACCAAACCAAATTTTCGGGCTTTTCTAAACTCGAAATTTTACTTCATGCTTAGTCTGGGAGTGGAAACACTCTTTCGAAACTTCAAATTGAACGCTGTTACAAAAGCGAGGAATGCCTGAAAATTTACAGCGTATACATTATGTACATTTAAAAGAAAAACTCCCAGTATGTAATACAATAAGTCATTCATAGAAATCATAAAAAGAAATGCAGAATTTTCAGTAAAATTAACTTTTAAAATGATCTCTATAATTGCTCGCCCGTTAATGGGTTGAATAATTGGAATAGTCACGCAAATTACCTTCACAGACAAATGTAACAATTTGGGTCAAATTATCATTCATTTATACTTATGTTTGAACGGTAACGTGACCGCCAGTCTAAGGTGTCAAATTGTTTGGAGGGAATGGCAAAGCTATACTGATGAGAGATAAATTTCGAAACGCGTCTATAGATAGATTTGACCCAAATTGTTACATTTGTTTTTTGATATAGTCTTTGTAAGACTAACTTGTTGTAGATTGCGAAAGGAATCGCACTTTTAATGTTTAAAGTATTCTGCAACCAAGAATTGGCAATTTCATTTATACTAAATAAAATATCTATCCAGATGTCCGAATTCCTCGCCTAGGTAAATGAATGAGCTCCATTCGATTAAATGATTAGCATAGGTTGGAGAAGTTTTCTTAAATTAAAATCATTTTTGATGTTTAGAAATACGATGTGGGAAGCTACGTCCAGTTTGCCCAACGTAAACCTTAGGGCAATCCCTAAATTCTAACAAATGTACGCCAGAGCTCTTGGTTTTATCAGATTTGTCTTTGGAATCATTGATAAATTAATTGAGTGAATTGTTTGTCCTAAAGCACTGGTCTCCAAACTACGGCCCGCGGGCCAAATCCGGCCCGCGACTTGCATGAATCCGGCCCGCGATTGTTTGTATTTTTTTTTGTACATGTCATATTTTGAAATATTGTAATAATTGTTCCTTAAATTTTTTAATCGGATCTTGGCCGACTTTATTATGTAGAATTGTATTTGTGGCCCGCGAAGAAGATAGTTTGGAGACCCAGGTCCTAAAGGAAGGAATTAAATTAGGAGATTTGAGATTTTTGCTGATGGCAATCGAAGGGGGACTGTTAAATGTTAATGAGCATTTTTTTTTTGTTTGACAGATGAGCCAGTGTCGCTTAACGTCCCTGCACTGCGGTCTTTGTGGTCCTTTTGTGCGCCTAATGAGCAATGTAGTTATACCTACATATATTGAAATTGAATTAGTTAATTGTTTATATTATTTGCAAAATATTAAAACAAAATCAAATTAATAGCGACTTTCTGCATGTGTTGTGTGTATGCGTTTAATATTAATTCTAAATAAGCCAATTTTGCTGCAACCTGATTTGGCGGTTAACACACAGTATGTTAGTTACTTTTCTACTGAAATAATTACACTCAAGAGCTTTCATGAAAGCTCAAAAATATTGATATATAAATAATAGAAATATTACTATAATATATAAAAATTACAATGTTTGTTAGATTTAATTAGTTTTTAATTTGAAATATGCATATTGGAACTATTACCATCATTCAATTTGAAAAATAATATATCATGAAACAGAGCTGGGATGAATCCTCGTAAAAATGATTCGAATCACGAATCCGAATCACCTAATATGATTCGAATCACGAATACTCGAATAAAGGATTCATAAGAGATAAATATGATTCGAATCCTGTTTTTTCGAATCACGAATACAAATCTATTTAAAATAAATTTGATTTTATTATGTTATGCAACCATTATTATATAAATATCGTTACCAGAAAGTTTTTACAAAAATAGTCAAAACCTAATTATTTATTATTAACACTGAACACTCTGATTAACGTATTTGTGTGTTTCTGAACTTCACTTCAAATCACTGTTGTGTACGCGTGGCGCATGAAGTAAAATTTCGAGTTTAGAAAAGCCCGAAAATTTGTCTCGGGTCGCTGCGCGACCCTCGACAAATTTTCACGGGGCTTTTCTAAACTCGAAATTTTACTTCATGCTTAGTCTGGGAGTGGAAACACTCGTTCAAAACTTCAAATTAAACTCTTCTATAACATCGACGTATGCCTGAAAATTATGTAAATAAAAAAATCACTGAATATCATTAATACCGGGAAAGTCAGAGAAAAGTCATGAAATTATATTCAAATTGACCAAAAACTAACAAAGAAGCCAATGAAAACAATTTAACAAAACGGGGGTTCTCTCCAACTTCATCTTTTTTTCTGAAACGAAATGATTGGAAAGATAATATTTTAATCCTTCTACTTCTTTTGTAATAAAAAAATTATCATCAACATTTATGACGGGTAGTAAGTAATTTATTTTTCGTAATTGGGGCGGTAGAATAAAAAAGGTTGGGAAGTTTACTTCTAAGCAGATCGATCTGCATCTTATCCAGTACGGGAATACTAAATAGTTTTTTTTTTTTATTATTTTGACCTTCAGTTTGATTTTAGATTGATTAAAGCTATATTTTGACAAGAGGGTATTTTGACATGCGATAAAGTTTTATTTTGACCTGCAACAAGGCAATATTTTGACATGCGATGTGAGTAAAATTTCGAATTTAGAAAAGCCTGAAAATTTGGATTGGTTGCGTAGCAAAGCGAAGCGACCAATCCAAATTTTTAGCCTTTTCTAAACTCGAAATTTTACCTCATGCGATGTAAGTCAAATTTCCAGTTTAAAAAAGCCTGATAATTTGGATTTGTCGCATAGCTCCCAACCTTTTTTATTCTACCGGCCCCTTTACGAAAAATAAATTACTTACTGCCCGTCATAAATGTTGATGATACATTTTTTATTACAAAAGAAGTAGAAGGATTAAAATATTATCTTTCCAATCATTTCGTTTCAGAGAAAAGTTGAAAACACTGTTTTAAAGTGAAGTTCAAAATATATTCAACTTGATTTAATGTTTAATCTCACATTCATTACTTTTACAAATGTTCAATGCGTCTAACCAAATCTTACTTTTTAAAAGTTTGAGCGATATGGTTTCGGATTTGTAGGTATACTTAAAATAAAAATCCTTTTATAACATCTGCTGATTTTTAAGATGTTATTTTATTGGTAATTGTGCAAATATGCATAGTCAACAAAGCATTTGTTTTCATGTCATAGAACGGAAGACGTAATGAATTGTATGCTGTAACTGATAATTTCAACAGCAACTGTTCCTAGAAATTTGTTCTAAGCGATGTGTTTGTTATAAGCAACATCAATGATTTTTTGTATACAGAGAGTTTTATGTAACACCGAACATTTTCATAACGAGATTTTTTTTAAGTATCCATATGCATTCGGTTTATTAAAAGAATTTAATTTGAAGCTTTAAGCGAGTGTTTTCCACTCCCAGGCTAAGCATGAAGTAAAATTTCGAGTTTAGAAAAGCCTGAAAATTTGGTTTGGTCGCGTAGCGCGAAGCGCGGAGCGGCCAAACCAAATTTTCAGGCTTTTCTAAACTCGAAATTTTACTTCAAGCGCCACCGGTACAAAACACTGACATATTACGAAGTTTAAAACACGCCGCTAAACTTTACATTGTATCAGTGGTTTGTACCGGTGGCGCATGAAGTAAAATTTCGAGTTTAGAAAAGCCTGAAAATTTGGTTTGGCCGCTCCGCGCTTCGCGACCAAACCAAATTTTCAGGCTTTTCTAAACTCGAAATTTTACTTCATGCTTAGCCTGGGAGTAGAAAACACTCGCTTAACGCTTCATATTGAATTCTTCTAATAAACCGAGCATCCGAAAATGTGCAACGTATGTATATGGATACTTCAAAGAAAAATTCTCGTTATGAAAATGTTCGGTGTTACATAAAACTCTCTGTATGTTATTCTACGGACCGACTATTTTGTTCTTTATATCCGATTTCACATTTTAGCGTCGTTATAAATGATTTTGACTGTATTTAAAATATCCGAATATTCAAGTACTTGAATAATTAAAATATTTGAATAATTAGAATATTTTATAATGTTTTGGAACGAATATTCGAATACTTCAATTTTAAAAATTGCCAGCCTTAATTATTACTATGATACTTTTAATTAAACTTTCTTGCTCGAGTCCCTCTTTGGTGTGATTCAGATGTGCAAAGTGTTATATTAAAAGGCTAAGGAAAAAAATCTTGATTCAGGAAAATGTCGGAAAAAGTTTACATTTCAGATTGTGGCTACCATGTCAGTTATACTTCAAATAATATTAAATAATATTTAAAAAACTAGACTATTATTATCTTTAAAAACATTTTCAGTCATTTAATGTTCTTATCAAAGACTTCAGTTTAAAGTTTCGAACGCGCGTTTCCACTCCCAGACTAAGCATGAAGTAAAATTTCGAGTTTAGAAAAGCCCCGTGAAAATTTGTCGAGGGTCGCGCAGCGACCCGAGACAAATTTTCTGGGCTTTTCTAAACTCGAAATTTTACTTCATGCGCCACGCGTATAAAACAGTGATTTAACGAGAAATTTAAAATACACAAAAGACATTTTTCATGTTAATCCTCACAATTAATTCGAATTATTTTTGACGATTCAAATCCTTATGTATTCGAATCGTTTTGATAGTATTCGAATCCTTTTATAAACATTCGAATCACCCACATTTGGATTCGAATACGAATCCTCTTAAAAAAATGTAACGAATCCGGATCACGAATCCCGTTGAACGAAAGTATTCGAATGCCTCTTTTGAATCCTCCAAAAGGATTCGAATCCTGCCCAGCTCTCTCATGAACATACAACTCTATTTTTTCACTGCGCTTTGTTTTTGTTTATAAAACAAAATCCGACATAAAACATAGCGACGGCAACCTTCAGCAGTTTTACCATTTTTAATCGCCAGAAGTGTTTGCGTTTCGAAACCGAACTGATAAAACAGGCGATTTTTCAATTTCGGTGTGACTAACGACTCCGCCGGCGGTTTCTAATCGCGACCAAAACCGACGGCTAATCTCCAGAAGGCCGATAAATCACACTTGCTATATCTCAACCACGCTCAATTGTTTCATTCATAAAAATCGGACTATCGCCGTCGGAGCAATCGCAACGCACGAAGTCAACTCGTACAATCAAACTGATTATGTACGAACACTTTCTACAGACCGCGTTATCAGCGTTTTATTTATTTTTAATCGAAGGTTTAAAGGTAAAAGTCATTAAGTGCGCTGAGTATTAATTAATTTTAACCTTAAACCGGCGATTTTTGTTTATTATCATGCTCACTCTCAAGTAACTACAGGTTGTTGCACTAAAATACGCTGAATCATGTGGAAATCGACTTACCGAAGAGTTTAAGTTTGTTTTTTTTTTGATTAATTTAAAACGGAATATAGTGTAATTTTGTGTGCTTGTTTCAGCGCGTCCGCCGGCGGCATTTTCGTGTATTTCTCGGGTGGTGGGGATCGCGGCGCGGCACAAGATGGCCGTCGACGTGTTCGCGCGTGTTCCTCGGTGCCGGCGCGGCGTCCTCGCGGCGGTTCTTCCCCGGAGATGGCGCTCCAGGACCTGGGGGACGGCTCCGTGGGGCCCACGTGGATGACCATGGTGAGTGGAAAACGTGTGCGCTTTTCCGGGCGCCGTGCCCGCCGCGTCCCGGCCACGCCCTGCGAGGCCCGTCTTCGCAGGACGCGCGCGGCGGCCATTAAACCCTTGGCCCCGGTGCATTCTGGGTAAAAAAAGGAGGGCACGAGCATCTCCCGTCCTTTTCGCAGCGCCCGTACGGGTACGGCAAATGTCGAATTCGAATTCTTTGTTTGCGCCTTTTTTTAACGTTAAATTCGCGCTTTAAAAATTTAGGAACGACCCTGGGACGTGCGATAATAAAACAAAGCAATGTTTTCTTAATAAACGATAAGAAAAACTACGGTTTTATCGGGTTTTTAACTTGTTTTCCTTAGGTTTCTTTACCTGGAAGTAAAAAAATAAGCAAACATGTTTTTTCTAGTAACACTTTTCTGTTCTTCATACGCTGGTAAAAAAAAGTAATTCGCAGAAAACGAATAAAACACTGATGAACAACATTTTTTTTAATGCATTTTAACTGCTGATAAAAACTGAGCCACACGGCTCTGTTTTTATCAGCAGTTAAAATGCATTAAATAAAATGTTGTTCATCAGTGTTTTATTCGATTTCTGCGAATTACTTTTTTTACCAGCGTATGAAGAACTAAAACAATAGAACAAAAAGCGGCGTTAATATGAGCGGTAGCAGAAAAAAACAACTCGTTTACCCTTTTTGCTATATTCTATCGTTTTTTCTCTATTTGAGCGTTTTTTATACTTCTATCCTGAAAATATTCATCTTGAACGTTTTTTTATTCAAAATTGGATTAAAGTATCGCGTTTTGTTTTACTTTATTTCCATCATTATTAGAAACAGTAGCTCACACTGTTTCTAATAATGATATGAATAAAGTAAAAAAAAAAACACGATGTTTTTATCCAATTTTGAATGAAGAACGATTATTTTCTTTTAGAAAACAATTGTTTATATCTTTGATTTGGTTGGTTAAAGATGAGCATTTGTTTCAAACCATTGTTTTGTTTAAGTTCAATTTCGGCTGGAGATCTAAACAAATAACAACTTAATTAAAAACACTTAGCTGTGTTTTATCACTTTTATTTAAAAATGGTAAAACAAAGTTGTTTTAATTAAATTGTTATAAAGATGTACCACAATCTTTATAACAATTTAATTAAAACAACTTTGTTTTACCATTATTAAATAAAAGTGGTGAAACAAAGCTAAGTGTTTTTTAATTAAATTGTTAATTGTTTAGATCTCCAGCCGGAGTTGAACTTAAACAAAACAATAATAATAATAATAATAATAATAATGCTTTATTTCTCAACAGAATTACTTCCAATTGCAGAGAAATGTATAATGATATCTAAAATATAGTGTAACTATTACTAATAATAATACATATAAAGAAAACATGGAAAATTTGGAGTGTATAAATCTTGAAGTATGAATATAAACCGTTCTCAAAATATTTCGCTGTTACCATACTTTTCAAAGTCCGGTTTATCGATGAAAAGACAAGTAATTTTAAAAAAAGGTATATGGTTGTAATCAGAATTATAAGGTCTATAAAAGTTGTAAAATAAAAAAAATCGAATTCCATTTAAAAAAATTCAAGATGGCGTCCGTATGTGAAAATCCTGAGAATCATTTTTGATTTTTTCACGCCAAATTGTTCAAGAAAATATCCCATTTAGAAATTCCAATTTTGGTGGTTCTGTTTTTAGCCGTTTTCACGTGAGAGCCGTGTTTCCATACTTAAGGCCTTCAACTTACTCTAAACCGTTGCAAAATTTCAGGACATTCCGATAAACCGTTCTCAAAATATTTCGCTGTTTCCATACTTTTCAAAGTCCGGTTTAACGATGAAAAGACAAGTATTTTTAAAACAAGGTATATAATTGTAATCAGAATTATAAGGTCTATAAAAGTTGTAAAATAAAAAAAATCGAATTCCATTTAAAAAAATTCAAGATGGCGGCCGTATGTGAAAATCCTGAGAATCATTTTTGATTTTTTCACGCCAAATTGTTCAAGAAAATATCCCATTTAGAAATCCCAATTTTGGTGGTTCTGTTTTTAGCCGTTTTCACGTGAGAGTCGTGTTTCCATACTTTGTAGCGACCCTGTATATAAGGTTGTGCGCTATAGATAATTACTTATAAAAATGCATTCCTGATTAGCAGGGGCGTTACATTGAATATATCAAGATTTGGGTTATTATTGCAATTTCGAATGATTCGAACTAAAGGAGAGTAATAAAGAGCATTTGTTCTTTAAAACAAATGCTCATCTCTAATTTAATTATTTGTACAGTGCCTACCTTCTAATTCATAAATAATCCGCTAACTTATATATAATTTAAATAAAATTAAATTCAGTATGAGCATTTCTATAAAAATAGGAGTATTCGTAATTTCGCGATCTCTATTTTACAGCATTTTGTATAATATAACGCGTTAAATTCTTGAAAAATTTCACGACATTCTTTGTACTTTAAAAAATATTTTAATTTGAATTTTTAGACGAGGGTTTTCCACTCCCAGACTAAGCATGAAGTAAAATTTCGAGTTTAGAAAAGCCTGAAAATTTGGATTGGCCGCGTAGCGAAGCGGAGCGGCCAATCCAAATTAGGCTTTTCTAAACTCGAAATTTTACTTTATGCGCCACACGTATGAAACACTGAAGTATCGCAAAGTTTAAAATATGCGGCTTTAGCAATCCAATATGTAGATGTGATTAAAACTTGAGTCAAATTCTGCGCTGAAGAAATTGTTTAAAACAGTGATTATAGGCAACCGATTACCTCTAACGTATATTAGGTTGCCTATAATTGTGGTTGTATGTGTATGTTTTTTGAACTTCGCTGTAAATCAGCGTTTTTAATCGTGGCGCATGAAGTAAAATTTCGAGTTTAGAAAAGCCTAATTTGGATTGGCCGCTCCGCTTCGCTACGCGGCCAATCCAAATTCTTAGGCTTTTCTAAACTCGAAATTTTACTTCATGCTTAGTCTGGGAGTGGAAAACACTCGTTAAAAGCCTCAAATTAACCGCTTTTAAACAACGAATTCCCGCAAATTCAAAAAACGCTGTAATTATGGGAATATGTATACTCAAAAGAAAAATGCCCTGTATGTTCGGTTTTAAAAACGTTTTAAACGTATTTTAAACACGTTTTAAACATGTTTTTAATTGTTAATGTTTTAAACGCTGTTTTAATGGAAAAAAATACGTTTTATTAAAAACAATCTTAATAACAATTTAATTAAAACAACTTTGTTTTACCAATTTTAAATAAAAGTGGTGAAACAACACTTAGCTTTGTTTCACCACTTTTATTTAAAATTGGTAAAACAAAGTTGTTTTAATTAAATTGTTATAAAGATTGTTTTTAATAAAACGTATTTTTTTCCATTAAAACAGCGTTTAAAACATTAACAATTAAAGTTTTTAATTAAATTGTTAATTGTTGAGATCTTCAGCCGGAGTTGAACTTAAACAAAACAATGGTTTTAAACAAATGCCCATCTCTAATTTAATTATTTGAACAGTGCCTAACTTCTAATTCATAAATAATCCGCTAACTTATATATAATTTAAATAAAATTAAATTCAGTATGAGCATTTTTATAAAGATAGGAGTATTCGTAATTTCGCGATCTCTATTTTACAGCATTTTGTATAATATAACGCGTTAAATTCTTGAAAAATTTCACGACATTCTTTGTACTTTAAAAATATTTTAATTTGAATTTTTAGACGAGGGTTTTCCACTCCCAGACTAAGGATGAAGTAAAATTTCGAGTTTAGAAAAGCCTGAAAATTTGGATTGGCCGCGTAGCGAAGCGGAGCGGCCAATCCAAATTAGGCTTTTCTAAACTCGAAATTTTACTTCATGCGCCACACGTATAAAACACTGAAATATCGCAAAGTTTGAAATATGCGGCTTTAGCAATCCAATATGTAGATGTGAATTAAACTTGAGTCAAATTCTGCGCTAAAGAAATTGTTTAAAACAGTGATTATAGGCAACCCAATAACTGTAACGTATATTAAGTTGCCTATAATCGTTGTTGTATGTGTATATTTTTTGAACTTCGCTGTAAATCAGTGTTTTTAATCGTGGCGCATGAAGTAAAATTTCGAGTTTAGAAAAGCCTAATTTGGATTGGCCGCTCCGCTTCGCTACGCGGCCAATCCAAATTCTTAGGCTTTTCTAAACTCGAAATTTTACTTCATGCTTAGTCTGGGAGTGGAAAACACTCGTTAAAAACCTCAAATTAACCGCTTTTAAACAACGAATTCCCGCAAATTCAAAAAACGCTGTAATTATGGGAATATGTATACTCAAAAGAAAAATGCCCTGTATGTTCGGTTTTAAAAACGTTTTAAATGTATTTTAAACACGTTTTAAACATGTTTTTAATTGTTAATGTTTTAAACGCTGTTTTAATGGAAAAAAATACGTTTTATTAAAAACAATCCTTATAACAATTTAATTAATACAACTTTGTTTTACCAATTTTAAATAAAAGTGGTGAAACAAAGCTAAGTGTTTTTTAATTAAATTGTTAATTGTTTAGATCTCCAGCCGGAGTTGAACTTGATCAAAACAATGGTTTTAAACAAATGCTCATCTCTAATTTAATTATTTGTACAGTGCCTAACTTCTAATTCATAAATAATCCGCTAACTTATATATAATTTAAATAAAATTAAATTCAGTATGAGCATTTTTATAAAGATAGGAGTATTCGTAATTTCGCGATCTCTATTTTACAGCATTTTGTATAATATAACGCGTAAAATTCTTGAAAATCTTCACGACATTCGTTGTACTTTAAAAAGATTTTAATTTGAATTTTTAGACGAGGGTTTTCCACTCCAAGACTAAGCATGAAGTAAAATTTCGAGTTTAGAAAAGCCTGAAAATTTGGATTGGCCGCGTAGCGACGCGGAGCGGCCAATCCAAATTAGGCTTTTCTAAACTCGAAATTTTACTTCATGCGCCACACGTATAAAACACTGAAATATCGCAAAGTTTGAAATATGCGGCTTTAGCAATCCAATATGTAGATATGAATTAAACTTGAGTCAAATTCTGCGCTAAAGAAATTGTTTAAAACAGTGATTATAGGCAACCCAATAACTGTGACGTATATTACGTTGCCTATAATCGTTGTTCTATGTGTATGTTTTTTGAACTTCGCTGTAAATCAGTGTTTTTAAGCGTGGCGCATGAAGTAAAATTTCGAGTTTAGAAAAGCCTAATTTGGATTGGCCGCTCCGCTTCGCTACGCGGCCAATCCAAATTCTTAGGCTTTTCTAAACTCGAAATTTTACTTCATGCTTAGTCTGGGAGTGGAAAACACTCGTTAAAAGCCTCAAATTAACCGCTTTTAAACAAATTCCCGCAAATTCAAAAAACGCTGTAAATATGGAAATATGTATACTCAAAAGAAAAATGTTCTGTAGGTTCTGTTTTAAAAACGTTTTAAATGTGTTTTAACCACGTTTTAAACATGTTTTTAATTGTTTAAACGCTGTTTTAATGGAAAAAAATACTTAATTGTTGTTGAGTTGCGTGAAGATGGTTTTAATTAAAATGTGCATTTGGTACTCCAAATAAATAAGTGAAGAAAAGATACAAGTATTTCATTAATGGAAAAAATACGTTTTATTAAAATAAAAAACTGTTTGTTTTAATTAAAATGCAAAAAAAAACGTTTTTTTTAACAACGCTGATTCATTGCAAGGCCGTTGCTAAAAATGATATTCGAGGGGGAATATAAAAATTTGGGGGGACTTTACTGGTAAAAGTATCGTTTATGGTCTTTCAGGGCCACTTTTACATAAAAAAATTTATATTTTGAAAATTTCGGGGGGAAGGGGGTTGAATATCCTTTCCCCTGGCTACAGTCTTGATTCATTGTAAACTTATTTGTTGAAAATGGCTTGGATGTGAATAAATAACCATTTCATTAACAAATCTTACAAAATTTTCTGATGTACGAAAACATTAATCAATTTCTTGATGATCAAAATTCGCAATTGAAATATCAAGGATCTATTTTACCCATGACATAAAATAAAACAGATTTCAGCTATAAATACATTTCAAAACGTAACGAATTTGGCAGCAAATAAATAATTCATCCCGGCGAACTGGAGAATTTCGTGAGATTTACGATTCCAGTTTCTGGCTTATTTTCGTCGATAATTAATTTTATACGTAACATTTTCCACAAATTGGGATTGAAGTTATGCGAAGAATCGATTATCTCATTTTAAACTAATGCATTTAGACATACGAATTAAAGTTAAGCAGGCAATCACCATATGGATTTTGTTTTTTAAAATCGTATTATATTTGTGTTATTTATTTGTAAAGCTACTTACAATAACAAATAAGCTTGTATAAATAAATATTTTGAGAGTGGTACAGATAAATAAATACATTTTAAATTACTTTTATTGCGAACGATTTCTAAGAAAAATCCTTTAAAATAAATTAGTTATTTATGACTGTAATTTCAATTTCAGAAGTTAGTTATTTTTATAAAACTCAAAACTACTAACTAGTGTTTCCACTCCCAGACTAAGCATGAAGTAAAATTTTAAGTTTAGAAAAGCCGGAAAATTTGGATTTGCCGGGGCGCGCGAGCGAAGCGAGTCGAGCCCCGGCAAATCCAAATTTTCAGGCTTTTCTAAACTCGAAATTTTACTTCATGCGCCACGCGTATAAAACATTGACTTATTATATATGCATTTTTTTTAACTTTGTAACCGTCATTAAATTATTCTTTTTCTTTTCTTCCAAAACTGTAATTAGAGTTAGAATTACTTTACTTATTAAGAATTATTGTACTTGACAAGTGTAAAGCTTTTATTTGCTCTTAACACACAATAAAGATTATTATTCCTGTCAGTATTATTTATCTTAGGTAACATTCTTTCAGAAATATTAACCAGAACTCTGTTTAATTGCAACTAGTCATAAATTTATAAAATTCGTTATTTTTATAGAATGTAAAGCTACTAACAAGCGTTTCCACTCCCAGGCTAAGCATGAAGTAAAATTTAGAGTTTAGAAAAGCCTGAAAATTTGGTTTGGTCGTGTAGCGCGTAGCGCGACGCGGCCAAATCAAATTTTCAGGCTTTTCTAAACTCGAAATTTTACTTCATGCGCCACACATATAAAACACTGATTTCAATTGAAGTTCAAAATATGCTGCTATAACAGTAATCTTAAGATGTATGTTTTGAATTTTACTTAAGATCAGTGTTTCATACGGGTGGCGCATGAAGTAAAATTTCGAGTTTAGAAAAGCCTAAAAATTTGGGTTGGTCGCGTAGCGCTACGCGCTACACGACCAAAACAAATTTTTAGGCTTTTCTAAACTCGAAATTTTACTTCATGCTTAGTCTGGGAGTGGAAACACTTGTTAGTATCTTTAATTTTTTTTAAAATAACGAATTTTATAAATTCATGACTTATTGTAATTAAACAAAGTTCTAGTTAATATTTTTGAAAAATGTTGCCTAACATAAATAATACTGACAGGAATAATTTAATGAGGGTTTCAAAATTACCAAAATTCACCTTTTACCAAAACACCGAATGTTGATAAATTTGTATCGTATGTATCGGGATATGTATATTTAAACAAAAAACATGTTCCGTATTAACAAAATATTCGAATTATATGATACACAAAGTGCTAAATATTATATTATATTATAAATAATAATTAAAAAGAAAAAAAATGTGTTAAATTCATCAAAGGTTTTTGATGAATTAAACACAATTTTGCGAAACAAATGTTTTTCGTTTCTTTAATACAATTACGTAATCTTATATTTTATCTTAGTGCCAAATATTACATTATGTTTAGTTATAAATAGAGAAAAAGAAACGCTTAAGAATAATAATAATACAAAATAGTTTGTAAATAAAACACTTTTTTACTCTGTTTAACCACTGTATTTTGCACTTAATTTCTGACTATAGTTTCGACTTTCTAGTAGTCATCGAAGTCACTTTAAGTTTGATAATGACTACTAGATTGTCGGAACTATAGTCACAAATTAAGTCCAAAATACAGTGGTTAAACAAAGTAAAAAGTGTTTTATTTACAAATGTGTTTCAGATATACCACAATGTGAACGCCTACAACACAAAACAGTTAATAAGTTGTTTATTTGCACAGTCAGTTTAAATACAGAATAAATACAAAATAAAATATAATAGCAAAGGAGCAACAAAAGCAACAATTTGGAATTGTTTCACAAAATTATGTTTAGAAGAAGAAAGAAATCTTCATTTCTGAGCTGGCTACAAAAGAAATATAATTCATATAATACAATACATTTTGATTTTATATTTTTTCCACTCGGATACTGGCTATCGACCAGTAGTCTTTCAGCCTAATTATGTTTATTTATATCTGAAATTTCTAAAAACCACTTCAATCAACAATGAGATGTTAATAAGAATTCAAAAATATTAAACAGCATACAAAAATACACCATTAAATGCTGACAATATTTAAATTAAATGTATCTTATCAATGAAATGGTAAACAGCAACACTTTGCTGTTGTTAAATTATGCTAACGTTTTTAAAACCAACAATTATTTTCACTTTTGTTTTAAACAAAGTGCGTCGTTATGATGTAATGTGCGGTGTCTTAAAAAGGCATTATTAATAATTTTCACATTTGATTAACATTTTACATGCGCGAGCTTTTTATTCATTGAAATATTATCTTAATTATAAATGAAATTGCCAATTCTTAGTTGCAGAATACTTCAAACATTAAAAGTGCGATTCTTTTCGCAATCTACAACAAGTTAGTCTTACAAAGACTATATCAAACACTCATTGAAACAACTACTTCCCGGGCTAATACCCCGACGATATAGTCTTTGTAAGACTAACTTGTTGTAGATTGCGAAAAGAATCGCACTTTCTTAATTGTTACATTGACCTTTCTATGATTTTTATCTACAAATAAATGTTATTATTAGAAGACAATAGACAGAAAGTATATGAAACATTAAGAGTGCGATTCTTTTCGCAGTCTGCAACAAGTTAGTCTTACAAAGACTATTACAAACACTCATCGAAACAACTACTTCCCGAGCTAATACCCCGACGGACATTGAATTATACAACAAGTGTTTGCTGTTACATATAGTAACCTACTGCAAATGCAACAATTTGGGTCAAATGATTCAAGCCATCTATAGACGCGTTTCGAGATTTAACTCTCATCAGTATAACTTTGCCATTCCCTCTAAACAATTTGACACCTTAGACTGGCGGTTACGTTACGAAAGTATTTGTTTAGGAATTATATTTATTTCAATAACTAATCGTAAATTTTGTCTATTTTTGAAATGTTGAGAATTTTCCGAAAAAATTCGATGTTTTCATAGGGTATCTCTGTAACCTAATGAGATAGAAAGAAGTTGATATACACATCGTGATCTCTTTTTTTGAGATATTAATAATGGCGTTGACAGATCATGGCTAACTTGATTAGTTTGGAAGATATCAGACGTTTTTCAATTGTTGGCTATTTTAATATTTGTCTTTATCTTAAAAACTATAAGATATACAAAAAAACAGTTAAATAACTTTTTATGTAGTTTTTACTGTAAAATGCGGTGGCGTACTTATTTTTTTATTCAGACTTTTAATTTCCAAGTTATAATACAAAGTTGCATTTTTTTAATGGAACACCCTATATATTTTTATGTCATGGAATAGCACATTAAATTAGCTTTATATTTATATATAAAATTGAGTTTTTTTGTTTTTATTTTTTTATTGAAAAATGGTGCGGTTTTAATGATGAAAAATTAATTTCAATAACTGTTTATAACAATTGTAATATTAGTTATTACAAAATTCAATTTATTGTATAATAAATCTATGTTTCATAAGCTTTACAATAAGTATTTTATAGAGTTTGTAGGTCAAATGCAACCGACGGTATGAATATTTATATAAAAGCAATTTTTCGAATTTTCGCACTTATACGTATTTTTTTTTTAAATGTAACGTTTAAAATTTTAAAAATAATTTTTTTAAAAAATAGTTTCGGTCTTTTATTTTTGTCAGGTTTAAAATTTGTTGATAAAAATTTTCAAAAATTGTTTCGTTCTTTTAATTTTGTCATAGAATCTATATAAAAATTACAGAAAAGAAAATACAGGTATGAATATTTATATGAGAGCAATTTTTCGATTTTTCGCACTTCTACATATTTTTTAATTTTAAAAAATAAGTAATAGTGAGAAAAATCGAAAAACTGCTCTCATATAAATATTCATACCTGTATTTTCTTTCTTGTATTTTTTTTATAGATTCTATGACAAAATTAAAAGAACTAAACAATTTAAAAAAATATTTAAGATGTAACATTTAAAATTTTGAAGATCAACATTTTTAAAAATTGTTTCGAACTTTTATTTTTTTCATAGAATCTATAAACAAAATTACAGAAAAATTATTAACTGTAAACAGTTAGTGATATTTTTAATTAATCTCATCCCGCTTGACATGGAATTGGTCTTTTAAGTATGTATTTTGGTTATATTATAAATTGCTGGTCAAGTCCATAAAATAATCGTATTGAATTGTTGTTAATAATCTCAACAACTATGCTTTTTCAAAAGTCTAATGATTGGTGTTCTTTTAGTGGACTTTTTGCAAGGTCAAGATTACTATTAAACATAAAAGCTTTTTTTAAAAAGCAAAGTGCTATTGATAATTTGTATGGTGTGCACCTGAAAATGACTATCCCAAACAACACTTCTATTACACCTTGAAACTGCATTTAGCACACAATACCTTAAAAAAGCCACCCCATTACAATTTCCGCAAATAATCCCGCCCAAGGACGCTTGTTTGCGCATTTTTTGCATCTACCTTTTTTGCTTTAAAAAATGAGGGAATTTTTATTACCCACCGTAAAAAGATTATTTCTAGCGGCAATAAACCTTTAATTACCTGTTTGCACTTTTTTACGACCGTGCTCCGATTGTGTTTTTTTGCGTGGCCCTTTTTTGCGCTACCTGAGCCCTCACCTTGAGGAGCCAAATTGCAGCCCTTTTGTTGCGCGCGGGAAAGGGTCCGTCCGGTCCATCGGAATTCGCACGGTTGTGCAAAAGTAATTTTTTTTTGTCGGACGCGAGCCCAATTTACAGGAATTCTGAGAAGGATTGTTTGTTTGCTCCACAAGCTAAAAAACTTGTACATTACAAAAATGTCAATATGAAAGAGTGTATTTTAAAAACAAAAAACGTTTCTTCAGTTGAACTAACTCAAAGTCGAGTAATATTCAACAGCGAGTTTCTCTTTTAAGTATACATATCCTTGTTATATGCTGTAAATCTTCAGATATTCGTTGTTTTTTTCATAGAGTATTATAAATTGAAACTTTAAACTAGGGTTGTCCATTCCCATATTAAGCATGAAGTAAAATTTCGAGTTTAGAAAACCCTTAACATTTGGTTTGGTTAGTTTAGCTTAGTTTCATTTCACTTGAAATCAGTGTTCTATGCAAATTCTTCAGCAAAAACAAATCTCCACAAAAAACCGTTTTCTGTTTTTTTTTTTGTGTGGTCAGTGTAAAAGTTCGAGTTGCTTGGAACAAATCGATACGAAAACGAGGACAAAAAGGGTTCGGTGATGAACATCCCAACCCTTTCGTTCACTTGTTTCTCTACCCTTAGCGAGCATTTCGAAATAGAAGCGACTGGGGAGTATTTATCACAGGGAGACTCGCCCCACGCACAAAATCCACCCTCTTAATTTACGACTCACTGACGATATAAATTTCGGATTAATACATCCACCATTGATAGTGCAATCAATGTACCCTTCAAATATGGGCGGACATTCAGATATTTATGAATATAAGATTGTAAAATGGATATTGTATTTATTTACGAGAAATGGAAAATCAATGGGGTTGAAGAATTGTATTTTTGTGATATAAACGTTTGCCAAATAGATATTGACACAGTTACAATTAAGTAAAGGAAATTTGATGGGAATAAAGAATTGTAATTTTTTGGGGTAGATTAAAGTTATGAGCCAAATATTGGGAGTAAAACGCAATAAACGAAAGACGCGAGATTATTACCGTATTTAAAATTAAAATAATTTATTGGTTCAAGTGAATTTCAATTAAAAAACTTAATTCTGGATATTTCATTAAAACACTTGGTTTGTTTCACTGATTAAAATTAGTGAAACAAATCAAGTGTCTTTCTTAAATATCCAGAATTAGATTTAAAAATGTTTCACTACGAGTTACGTGAGGAATTAATTAAATACTTATTTTAAGTATACATATCCCAATTACAGTTTATATGCTGTAAATCTTAAGATATTCATTGTTTTAAAAAAGAATAATATGATGCTATAAACGAGTGTTTTCCACTCCCAGACAAAGCATGAAGTAAAATTTCGAGTTTAGAAAAGCCTGAAAATTTGGTTTGGTTGCGTAGCGCGAAGCGCGGAGCGACCAAACAAATTTTCAGGCTTTTCTAAACTCGAAATTTTACTTCATGCGCCACGCGTACAAAACACTGATTTTAAGTGAAGTTTAAAATATATACATTTCACAGCATTTCGTTGTTTAATACGCGTGGCGCATGAAGTAAAATTTAGAGTTTAGAAAAGCCTGAAAATTTGGTTTTGTCGCTCCGCGCTTCGCGCTACGCGACCAAACCAAATTTTCAGGCTTTTCTAAACTCGAAATTTTACTTCATGCTTTGTCAGGGAGTGGAAACACTCGTTTATAGCATCAAACTGAGTTCTTTAAAAATACAAATATTTTCATCGCAAATTCTAATTTTGTAAGGGTATGGAAAAAATCCAGATATTGAGATATTTATTTTTAATTTTTTTAAAATTCTACAAATAATCACAGATAATCTTACTAATATTAGAAACCATGTGTGCTATTTATTTTACCAAGACAAAAATATTTCATCAATTTATTCCACCTCGAACGTTTTCACACAATTGGTAAACCCACTAAAATTAATCTTTGAGCGTTTCTGCTAAGCACATTTTTATCCTGATAAAATATTTATACGTCAAATTAAAGCTCTTTTAATTCTAAATCACTTCATTTTTAAATAAATAAAATCGATTAAGTACTTTATGAAATAGAACACTCTAAATGGAATAAGTGAAAAAATGATTGATTGGCTTTTTCGAATAAAACATTGATATCGCGCTAAATTTTTAAAACAAGTACACATTTTTTTAGGGAATGCATTTAGAATTAAATCAGCAATAAATGTATGTTAATTTAGTTTTACTATCTTGAAAATTGTGTTTGTGGTGTACGCTTAAACTGAAAATTTTATTTTGTAGAAAGTTTTCAGTGATTAAAATTATGCTGAAATTTTGTGAAATATTTTTTTATGCTTTTATAAACTAGAAATTTTAGTCCACGTGCCACGCGTATTAAACACTAAAAACACTAAAATATTGTGAACGCGTTAACTTCACATGAAATCAGTGTCTTATACGCGTGGCGCATGAAGTAAAATTTCGAGTTTAGAAAAGCCTGAAAATTTGGTTTGGTCGCTCCGCGCTTCGCGCTACGCAACCAAACCAAATTTTCAGACTTTTCTAAACTCGAAATTTTACTTCATGCTTATCCTGGTAGTGGAAAACACTTGTTCAAAGCTTCAAACAAAACAAAAAACAATGCATATCTGCAGTATATAAAATTACGATTATTCGTGTAAAATGCAAACAATGCGTCTTAATTTTACATAATTAGTCGTAATTTTGTATATTATGCTTTAAGTGTGCAAACTATAAGAGGCTTATTTTCTAAAATTCAAATAGTCTTGAATTTGAATTATTCTTGTATATCTACAGATTTACAGCATATAGTCGGGATATTCGATATTTGTTTTTGAGTTTCGTGAAGAGTATAATCATAAATAATTAACACTGTTGTATCCTTTCTTCACACTTTATTTTCTAATGGTTAGATATATATTTCAAGTGCTAAGCACTCATTTTCAATAACAACTGTCGGGATATGTATACTTAAAAAAAACTCACTATATAAATCGTTAGTTTCAACAAATTCTAATAATTTACATCATGAAATGAGCAGTAAATCAACAAAATGGTCACCAGAACAAAACACGTGTATTTTATTGGCTCTCATCAAGTGCCGTAAAAGTCGCACTGTTGTATGAAAATGCAAAGTGATTCCCCCAACACACACGCACACATGCACAAATTTAAAATTCAAAATCGTGAAAATATGAATATGATAATGCGCTGTGAGCTAGAGATAACGTACGGCCAAAACAAAGCCGTAGCGGATCCGTGAAACCGGTTCACCGAAAAATAACTAATGTGTGTGTGCACTTGTTTTTTTGTTTTCATTAATTCCTGCTCTTTCTCTTTTTATTTTCGTTTCTTTAATTTCCAACGTGAGTCCGTGATTTATGTCCGCGCGAGCTCAAGAACAAAACAGGAAAAAATGTGAAAGTGGAAAAGTACAGTTTCGGGCCTTGAGACCAGTTTTTTTTTTCGGTTTATAATTTTTGTTGTTAATTATTTCTTTACGCGTTTTACATGTGAATGCATAGTTTTGGGTGAAATACGAGTTTTTACAAGTGATGACAAGCACTTGAATATAAAATCATAAATTTTATAGAATTTTTTTTTATTGTGTTATCAGCAGAAAGCTTTCTTTGGCTTGATTGAGTTACTTGAAGATAATTATAACTTTGATTAAAACGCTTACAAGCTTTCTTCAACACTTTATTTTGTTTTACAGAAAGAATATGCATTTTTCATATAAATTATGCATAGAACAGTAAATCTGTCGTATAACTCAAATATTCATTATATACACAATGAAAAAACTGTTTTTATTCCTTACTTCACTTTTATTTTTATGTGTTAGATGTACATTTCGAGTGCTAAGCACTCATTATCAATTGATAATGAGTGCTTAGCACTCGAAATGTACATCTAACACATAAAAATAAAAGTGAAGTAAGGAATAAAAACAGTTTTTTCATTGTGATTAAATACTCCACATAACTCAAATCAAACAATTAGTGATTCAAATTAATATCGACTTTCTGCAAAAAGTTTGTCTCCAAATATTCATTGAAACAACTACTTCTCGAGCTAATACCCCGACAGATATTGAATTATACAATGAATATTTGCGTTACGCAAATATTCATTGTATAATTCAATATCTGTCGGGGTATTAGCTCGAGAAGTAGTTGTTTCAATGAATATTTGGAGACAAACTTTTTGCAGAAAGTCGATATTAATTTTAATTCGTTTTTATATTTTATAAATATTCTGCAACCTATTGACAAACTCAATTTATCTTTATGATAAATTATCTTTATGTGAATTAGTGATTCATTATATAATTCAAAATCTGTCGGGGTATTAGCTCGAGAAGTAGCTGTTTGAATAAATATTTAGAGACTTATCTCAATGAGACTAAATGTTTGCAGAAAGTCGATATTAATCTTTATTTTACTTTGTTTTGTAAAATAAGTTCGTTATTGATAATGAGCACTTTGTGTCTCGAAATGTACATCTAACGATACAAATAAAAAGTGAAGTAAGGAATTACAGTATTTTTTAGTGTAATAATCACTTCACGTAAACTCAAAAACATACATTTATTGTAAAATAAAGTGTTGAAGAAAGGTTCTAACTGTTTTAATCAAATAAAGCTGTACACTTCTTAATACAAAATGTTACTTAATAGTTAACATACTAAAATAACATTTAAAATATATAAGACACAAATGGGACACATGAGCACAGACCTATTTACTGACGAAATTACTGGAATTACACTTTGGTTTATTTACGAGTGTGTTGAATAAATTTTATTCTGTAATTAATTATTAACTTAAAAACTTTTAGTAAATAACACACTTGGTTAAGATTTCACTGTTTATTGATTGACACTGCAACAATTGTTTCGCCACACAGTGGCTTCATCAGGCAGATGAATAATGAATTATTATTATATTATTATTATTAATTGTAATTAAAGATGTAGTATTTGGTTTCGGAATTAACATTGGAAAATCAGAAGGATTACACAAATCATATAAAAGTTAAATCGTTTTTTGGTCTCCTGTAAAATTTGATATTTTCGACTAATCAGGTTTCGGAAGTACTTGATCGATATAAAAGTTTTTTATATACAGGGAGTTTTTCTTTTAAGTATGCATAGCCCAATTACAGTGTGTGTGTGCTGTAAATCTTCAGATTTTTATTGTTTTTTAATAAGAATTCAAGTTAATGCTATAAACAAGTGTTTTCCACTACCAGACAAAGCATGAAGTAAAATTTCGAGTTTAGAAAAGCCTGAAAATTTGGTTTGGTCGCTCCGCGAAGCGAAGCGGCCAAACCAAATTTTCAGGCTTTTCTAACCTCGAAATTTTACTTCATGCGCCACGCGTACAAGACACTGATTTCATGTGAAGTTACGTGTTTACAATAATTCAGTAGTTTCAGTGTTTAATACGCGTGGGCACATGGAGTAAAATTTATAGTTTAGACAAGTCTGAAATAAAAATATTTCACAAAATTTCGGCATATTTTTAATCACTGAAAACTTTCGACAGGATAAAATGTTAACTTTTAGCGTACACCACAAACACAATTTTCAAGATAGTAATATGAAATTAACATAAATTTAATGCTGATTTAGTTTTTAATACATTCCCTAAAAGAAGTTGCACTTGTTTTAAAAATTTAGCGTGATATCAATGTTTTATTCGAAGAAGCAAATAAATCATTTTTTCACTTATTCCATTTATTTGTATAAGACATATGTTTCACATGTATTACAATTGTCAAAGGAGAAGAAACACACCTATATAAAATACTTAATATAAACATAAAATACCATAAATTAAAATTACAACTAAAATTATTCACATATTTGAGGAGCTTACTTATAGTATGTCATTAAAAGTGTCATGCAGAAAATCGCTTACTGAGTAATACGCCTTTTTAATTAGTAGTCGTTTTATTTAGAGCGTTCTATTTCATAAAGAACTTAATCAATTTAATTTATTTAAAAATTCGGTGATTTAGAATTAAAAGAGCTCTAATGTGATGTATAAATATTCGATCAGAATAAAAAAATGTGCTTAGCAGGAACGCTCAAAGATTATTTTAGTAGATTTATCAATTCTGTGAAAACTTTCGAAGTGGAATAAGGTGATCAAATATTTTTTTCTTGGTAAAATAAGTAGCGCGCATTGTTTCTAATATTAGTAAGAGTATCTATGATTATTTGTAGAATTTTAAAAAAATAAAAAAACAAATCTCAAAATCTAGATTTTTTCTATACCAACCAAGCCCCTACGAAAAATGCCAATTTGCAATGAAATTTTTTATTTTTTAAAAAATCTAGAAAAAAATTGAGATGTTTTTCCTAATGCCAGAAATAGCTTGAACAGATTATTTCTTGTGAATTAAAAATATTTCCACAAAATTTCAACAAAAAATGCGAGTTTATCAATAATTTATTTAGTATTCTTGAAAGTGGACAAAGTTGAATAAATATTTTTTTCTTGAGGAAATAAGTCCCTAAAATTGTTTCTAATGTTAGTAAGAGTATCTGTGATTTTTTAGGAATTATTTTAAAAATCAAAAAAATTTAGCGAAAATTTGGATTTTTTCCATACCCACCCCTTACAAAAATTACAAATTTTCGATGAGAATTTTTGTTTTTTAAAAAATCTGAAATAAATCGCACATATTCTACTTGGTATTAGAAGTAAATTGGGGCAATTTTTTTCGAAAAGAAAAAAATATTTCATAAAATTTTAGCATATTTTTAGCAATTGAAAACTCTTAGTTTCATAAAATTTCAACTTTTCGCATACACCACAAACACAATTTATAAGAAAGTGAAACGTAATTAGCCGAGTTTTAAAGCTTTTTTATTTCTTAATACACTCTCTTGAAGAAGTTTTATTTCTTTTGAAAATTTGGTTTCACACTTGTATTTTGTTGGAAAATGCAAAAAAAGAGATTTTTTTCAATTATTCTATTTAAAGGGTTTTATTTTATAAAGTACTTAACCGATTTAATTTATTCAAAAAGTGGGTGATGTGGAATGAACAGAGCTTTAATTTGATGTATAAATATTTCGTCAGGCTAAAAAATGTGCTTAGCACAAGCGTTCAAAGATACATTTTAGTGGCTTTATCAATTCTCTGTAAACATTTATTTATTTATTTATTTATTAACGGAATCTCCATTTTATTACATAAGTGTACATATACATATTGTAATATATGACAAAAATAACAAAAAACATAAAAATCATATAAAGAATTACATTGATTACAACCGACTAAATTATTACTGAACAAAAATAACAAAAACCATATAAAAAGTTACATTGATTACAGCCACCTAAATTATTACTGAACTAAAGATCTAACAGTCAATGACATTGGATAGCCTAATACGACGTAACTGGACCTTAAACTGATGAATTGATGGTGTAAATAAAACAAAGTTGGGATTACTGCTAATACCAATTTAAAGTGGAATAAGTTAATGAAATATTTTTTTCTTAGTAAAATGAATAGCACGCATTGTTTCTAATATTAGTAAGAGTATCTGTGATTTAAAAAAAAAAAATATCTCAAAATCTGGATTTTTCCAAATAAAAATTAGAATGATAGCTTTTTTTTAAATCTAAAAAAATCACAGACATTCTCCTTGATATTCGAAGTAGCTTTAGCTAATTGTTTTTGCAAAAAAAATATTCCACAAAATTTCAATATATTTTTATTAATTGAAAACTCTTAACTTCATAAATATCAAATTTTAGCATATACCACCAACATAATTTTTAAGATAGTAAAACGTTATTAGCATAATTTTAAAGCTTTTTATATTTCTTATTAGACTCCCTTGAAAAAAGTTTTATTTCTTTTGAAAATTTAGTTTAAGATCAGTATTTTATTTGAAAAAGGAAATATATTGATTTTTTCACTTATTATATTTAAAATTCTATTTCATAAGGTGCTTAACCGATTTAATTTATTCAAAATTCAATGTAGAATTAATGGAGCTTTAATTTGATGTACAAATTTTTTCTCAGGCTAAAAAAATGTGCTTAGCACAAGCGCACAAAAATACCTTTTAGTGGGTTTATTAATTCTGTGAAAACGTTCAAAGTGAAATAAGTTGATGAAATATTTTTTTCCTATTAAAATATATAGTACGCATTGTTTCTTAATATTGGTAAGAGTATTACCATTTTGTAAAATTAAAAAAAAATTAAGAAAAAACTGGATTCAAATATTAAAATAAAAATATTTTTAAATGAATTTTTGATAAGAAGTCTAGATAAGTATCGTATGTTCAATTAAAAAAACCTCCAGAGTGCCTTGAAAAATATTGTAGGTTGGTAACTCTGAAATTATGTATTATAATAACCTGTCTGACGTATTGTATGTCAATTTCTAAGGCGTGCAACCAACTTATATATTAAAAAAGATACAATCATGGTCCTCTAGAGGTTTTTTTTTATTAAACATATGATGTAATACAGTATGTTCAATAAAAAAAACCTCTAGAGTGCTATGATTTTATCTTTTTATAAATTTATTTTACATGACAAACAGTAGAAACACCCAAATAATCAAAGAACCTAAGAAAAATAAATCCCAAATCTGGTTGGCCAATAAAAAAGAATCGAATATATATGATATCGTATGTTGAATAAAATAAAACCTCTAGAGTGCTATGGATTATATTGTAGGTTGGCAACTCTGAAATTATACATTATAATTATTATGTCTGACGTTTTATATGACAATTCGTAATGCGTGTAATTACGAATTGTCATATAAAACGTCAGACATAATAATTATAATGTATAGTTTCAGAGTTGCCAACCTACAATATAATCCATAGCACTCTAGAGGTTTTATTTTATTGAACATACGATATCATATATATTCGATTCTTTTTTATTGGCCAACCAGATTTGGGATTTATTTTTCTTAGGTTCTTTGATTATTTGGGTGTCTCTACTGTTTGTCATGCAATGAAATTGATACATGAATGCTATGTTGCAATTGATTAATTATTTGACAGAAAAGCGGTAATAAAATGTCGAAAGTGATGTTCCGCCACTTAATTAATCTTTATGATAGAATTAGCCTATTATAAAGATTAATTTAGTGGCGGAACATCACTTTCGGCATTTTATTACCGCTTTTCTGTCAAAAAATCATGACAGCCACGTGGAAAACATAACCTCAAATTTATTTTGAAGGTAAAAGTCAGAATTACAATCAGAGTATTCAACCAAATATTCAACATGATAAAAAAAATTACCAGATCTAGTTAGCCAATAATGAAAAAACGCATATACAATTACGTATTTTAATGTCCAGTCTTTTAATAACACGTAAAATCGTGCTTGCTCTAGTTTATTATTTTCATTTTAAACGTGATTTCCTCAACCTTAAACGCACGATAAACGAAAGAGATGCATTTGAATAACAATTACTTATGTGGTAATTTGCCACCGGCTGACATGCCAGTGCATTTTCCGAAGAGTAATTGCACGTCGGCAAAATGGCCGCCTGGCAGTAATTGGCCTCCAATTTTCGTCTGTACCGACAGAAAACCGCGCTTTGCTATAAATTAGTTCGGCTTTTCAGACTACATTAAAGACAAAATATGCTAATGCGTAACAAGATCCACATATATTTTTATTTCACCGTTAGAACGTGTTATTTTGACATACAGGGAATTTTTCTTTTAGGTATGCATATTCCAATATGTGCGCTTCATTTTTCGATTAATTTGCTTCTAACGAGTATTGTCCACTCCCAGATTAAGCATGAAGTAAAATTTCGAGTTTAGAAAAGCCTGAAAATTTGGTTTGGTCGCGTAGCGCGTAGCGCTACGCGGCCAAACCAAATTTTCAGGCTTTTCTAAACTCGAAATTTTACTTCATGTGCCACGCGTATAAAACACTAAAATATTGTGAACTTTATGTATATTTGAATCTTACTTGGAATCAGTGTTTTATATGCGTGGCGCATGAAGTAAAATTTCGAGTTTAGAAAAGCCCAGAAAATTTGTCTCGGGTCGCTGCGCGACCCTCGACAAATTTTCACGGGGCTTTTCTAAACTCGAAATTTTACTTCATGCTTAGTCTGGGAGTGGAAAACACTCGTTTAAAGCTTCAAATTGAACTCATTTAAAAAAAAACAAAAAATGTCAGAAAATGTACAGCTTAGGCGTATGTTTACCCTGAAGAAATTATTTTCTTCAACTCTTTAGATATTCGTTGTTTTTTTTTTAAGAGTTAAGTTTGAAGCTATAAACCAGTGTTTTCCACTCCCAGACTGAGCATGAAGTAAAATTTCGAGTTTAGAAAAGCTCCGTGAAAATTTGTCTGGGCTTTTCTAAACTCGAAATTTTACTTCATGCGCTACGCGTATAAAACCCTAAAATATTGTGAAGTTTAAAACATGCTTCCCAATCAGTATGCTTAAGCAGTATTTTTGAACTTCAGTGTTTTAGTGTTTTATACGCCTAAAAGATCAAATTAAAATTACTTGGATGTGAATAAACACTGATTCGCAAAAACTATTAATTTATCTAGTATGATGACAAAATTGATCGCGTCTTACGCTGAAAATAGAAATTAATAAACGATAAATTATCGCTAATTAGTTGTAGATATTACAAACGAGCGTTTATTCCAAGTATCGATGAATTATGATGAGGTTAAGGTTCTGACATATTACACACTATTATTGATACGTACATCGTTAATTATTTATAGACGTAAAACGCGGCTTGTTAGAAACTCTGGAGATAAGTAATTCATTATACGTTGTTTTTAATTAACGAGAATCGAGGAATTGCGATTGATGTAATTTGTAAACAAAGATGAAATTAATTTGGAGAGTGAGAAGAGTTTTATGTGAAGTTATTGAGAAGAAAAACGCGTGGTATTGTTTCATAAATTAAGAAGACTTTTACTTTGATAGTGAAAAGAGTTTTAAATCCTACAACATATTATGAAATGATTTTTAAATCTTGGAGGCGTTCATTTCGTGGTACATTTTCAATTTGATATAAAGAAAACACTTAACTTTTTTATACCACTTTTATTTAATACTGGATGATTTAAATTAAATTTAAATTAAAACACTTGGTTTGTTTCGCTTATTTATATTTTCTCCGACTAGTTTCGACCATTGGTCATCTTCAAGGAGGAACATTCCTCCTTGAAGATGACCAATGGTCGAAACTAGTCGGAGAAAATATATATAAGTGAAACAAACCAAGTGTTTTAATTTAAATTTAAATTAAATCATCCAGTATTAGATTCAAAAATGTTTCACCACGGGTTAAGTGAGAAATTAATTAAAGCTACACTTTTATTTATATATATTTATAAAAGTAGTCTAAAAAAGTTAAGTATTATGAAATCTGTAGTTTTGAGGAAGAACCAGTTAAGTCACTTTTTGGTCAAATTGAGTTAAGTGCGGACTTTGAGACAAATTCATTTATATTTTCATATTCTTACCTCCAAAGAATGTTATCTGACATAGGTTTCGCGTAATTTGAACAAAATCTAACCAGTGAAGTGTCATTTTTGAGGAAAAACCAGTTATGTAACATATTTTGGAAAAAAAAGCGTTATGTTTCATTTAGATGCCCGTTAAATTATTAGCAAAATTTTTTACAAGTTATCAATGAATTTAATGCTTTTTTATGAAATATAAATAATATGAGATAAATATTTGCAGCTATTTTAAGGTACTTAAGAAATTGACTTTTAAAACTTCAAACGCAAATAACTCGAAATAATGCAAAAGTGACTGAACTGTTTTTTCCTGAAAGCTACAGAAATGTTCTAGAAAAATTGCCAAAATTTTGATAAAAATGTTGTTCTAGATGATTTTAGTCTCTAATTCATTTAAAGATTTTTATCTTTAAATGAATTAGAGACTAAAATCATCTAGAACAACATTTTTATCAACATTTTGGCAATTTTTCATGTGGTCAAATTGAATTTGTCAATTTATACAAATTATAATTTTTTATATTGAATGAAATTTGATTCTTTTTACTTAATTAAAGACAAATAAAGCTTTAGGTAAGTTTTGCAAGGCAGTGTTTGAAAAAGAGCATACTGCTTTAGCAGTATATAATTTAACACAATTTCAGTGTTTTATACGCGTGGCGCATGAAGTAAAATTTCAAGTTTAGAAAAGCCTGAAAATTTGGTTAGGCCGCTCCGCGCTTCGCGCTACGCGACCAAACCAAATTTTCAGGCTTTTCTAAACTCGAAATTTTACTTCATGCTTAGTCTGGGAGTGGAAACACTCGTTAGAATCTTCAAATTGAACGTTTTTTTAAAAAACAACGAATAACTTAAAATTTACTTATATATAGAGTTATGTATACTTTAAAGAAAAAGTATATTAGCTGTTTCTTTCAATCCCAGACACCAAAGCCTATAGATATTTGTTTGTAATTAAGTTATAAATTCTTGAATCTTGGAGACGTTCACTTCGTGTTACATTTTCAATTTGATGTAAAAAAAATTCACTTTTACTTACTTAGTTTGACAATAATTACAGTGTAATTCAAACTAGTCACAAAAGTAAAATAAAAGTGTTTTATACCACTTTTATATTACTTTTGTGACTAGTTTAAATCACACGGTAATCATTGTCAAACTAAGTAAGAAAAAGTAAAATTAAAGAGGTATAAAAAAGTTAAGTGTTTTCTTTATATAAAATTGAAAATGTACTCGTGGTAAATTTTCAATTTGATATAAAGAAAACACTTAACTTTTTTTAACGTCTCCAAGAGTTTTCTTTATATTAAGTTATAAATAGTTAAATTATTTCCTTATAAATATCAGCATTAGTATTCATTCTTGTTTGAGTTGGGTATAGTAAAATATCCATCGGGGCGCTTCTAACTGTCTAAAGTGGAAACCAGTTTAAAGTAGTTCTTCAAGTTTGCACTCAGTGATTAAATCTCGTGCGCCTCCGTGCATATACTTGTGTATATATATAAAATGGAGGAACTCGAGGGCAACTTTGGCATTCGGGAGGAAGTTGAATTTACATTCCTCGCGAGGAATTACATTCCCTCGGCGTTCGCAGAAGTGCACCCCTTGCTTCGTCCCCCTTCCTCTTTCTCGAAGGAAAACCATCCATTCGGAGTTCCATCAAATACGCATTAATATTCACCCTTAGTACCGATTTCAATGAATTCAAAGCGTAAAATCAATATTTGGAGAAGCTGTGGACACAGAAAAACGTTTTGTATTATTGAAAAAAATATATATATTGCGGTTACAAGAGAGATTTGGATTTAACTGAATCGTAATAATTAGATATCAATTCTTCAAAATAATGTTGATATATAATAATAATAATAATCCATTTATTGTCCAACAGGAAACATTTCCCAATTACAAGACAAAAACAAAACATAAGCCTGGTACATATAAAAATATAATAATAAATTAAATTAGAATAAATTCTGTAACAATAAAATTACTTATTAAATGTAGAAGACGTTTCCTGTGAATATAAAAACAATTTTTTAGTAAGAATAATTAATTCACAGTTGGCTCCAAGTTACAGAGTAACATTTTTAGATAATCGTAAAAGATGTCACTACAATGCGAAATTGTATTAAAACAATTACAAATAATACTAACAGGAGATTTTAATCCCACGTTAGTCCGATGCGCAAATACATGAAATGTTGGTTTCTGCCTGCTGGAAAAAGAAGGAATATGCAGTCCGAGTTTAGCTAAGAAATCATATATAAAAAAAAGTATTACAATTTTTGATTGATTGTTCATGTGAGACAGAAAATCATTGTTAAACTGTTTACATTCATAAAGATTCAAAATCGAAATTTAAAAAAAAATTGAGCATTTATTCTGCTTCTTTAGGTAAAGTAAGTTTACGAAACAACTGTCGTGAATAAATACTCAATTTTTGTTTTAATCTCGATTTTAAATTAGTTCAATAACACCTAATTGCCTTATCAATTAACCAATAATAATATTTATCAAGCTTTTCGTCCTCTTCAGGGAGGACGATAAGCTTGATATTTCGCTTAGTATTAAAAATACCAACAAATTTTTGTACAAAGTGTGTTTCAGGGAGGACGGAAAGATATTTTGCTTAGTATTAAAAATTCGAAAAAAAGTTTTAGATACAAACTGCATGAAATCACGTTCATCACAAAATAAAATTATTTTCGCATACACAGGATGTCCCGTAATTCCTGGACACCATTCAACTTTGTTATTTTAAATAGAACGACACCCCATATAATATTGGTTTTTCGCATTTCTTGTTAAAAATAAATGCCACTTTGTTGATACATTTGGACTAAGAGTACCATTTCGGAGTTATTTGCCATTTTTGAAAAAAAATTGTTTGCGGATTTCGGTTAGACCGATTCATAAACACACAATATTGAAAGCACCGGTTTACTCTTTCCAAGGTGTAGCTACAATTTTGAATCAAAATTGAATTTTTGCAGATGTACATAATTATTGTCTTAGTCTTGTCATGGGGCCATACCACACATATTAAACGTATATTTGGGCTTCAACGAAAATGTATACGAGCCCTACTCCAATTACATTTTCGCCAAGACATTAAAAATAAATTTAAAAACTTAAACATCTGAACAGTTCCGTCATTATATATTTTATGGTGCCTGCTATTTGTGAAAACGAATCTACATATGTACACAATTACAAAGGAACATCACAGTTATAATACAAGAATTTCTGACAACGTTAAGATAAAATATACTCGTATTTAGAGAACAAGGAATAGTGAAAATTATTACGCTCCACTATTTTACAACAAATTGCCAAATCATATAAAATCTTTAACCATAAAAATGTTTAAATCACAAGTGTTAATGACTTTCTGAACGGTGACTTGTTAATATAAACATATGTATAATATTAGTAATTTTATTATATATTTAATTTTTGTCTTGTGTTTCGTAAAAATACTATTATGCGCTGATCATGTAAAAAATGTCTGTGCTTCTATGTCTTGTAATTACCTGATTTTATACTATTACATGTATGTTTTGACGTGTGTACAGCTATGCTTTTAACACTAAATAAATTGAAATTGAAATTGAGTCGCCCAGATGCAAAACCTGCCATTTGAGGTTTTGATATCCCTGGATGCTACTCGTCTAAGGCTACAATTTTAAAAATAAATGGACCTTCAAAACCTATCCTAAACCTTTTAAAATTAAGTTTGAAAAATCCTGTCGATTGCAAAATCTGCTACATTTATCGGTTGCAAAAGCTGGCATATTTTTTCATTTGCAAAACCTACCAACGTTCAACTTTGTTTTACATATTTTTTTTGTTCTATTCCTATGCCTATTCGATACAACGCTCATTCGACATATTTTAATTTACTTGAAAGACATCTTTCACTATGTTCTCATTAATCACTTAGTGAAATATGATTAAATAAAGGATGTTTTTGTTTAGAGGTATAGAACTTCTTTTTCAAATAAAACACATAAAAATCAATAAAATAACTGATTGTTTTGGCTTTAATAGGTAATCAATGTAATAGCATTTCATGTTCAAAAATAATTTTTGCATGTGACCACCGCGATTCCGTCTCAGATGAACCATTCTATTGGTTCAATTTTACATAACTGTTTCCAGTGTGGTCGGGCTAATCTCTCCAATTACGCGCTGAATGTTGACTTCTAAGTTTTTAATCGTTGCTGGTTGATCAGCATAGACCAGTCATTTGACGTAGCCCTACAAAAAGTAGTCCAATGGGATCAAATCACATGTATTGATAATGAAGGTTTAAATTAAATTACACTTGGTTTGTTTCACAATTTTTTACTTTACTATTTACTCGACTAGTTTCGCGTTTTACAGCATTATCAGGAGTGAAATCAAATCACATGATTTAGAAGCTAATTAACAGGCCCATGTCTCGAAATAATTTGATCACAACACTTCTCTCCCAACAATGTGAGGGTTTTACGCGTGGTGTGGCAAGTTCTGTTAAAACCACTTAGTTCTCAACAAATTTGCATTGACGTTAGGGATCAAAAAACTTCAAATCATTGACCTGTAGCACTCGCCATTGACAGTAACATTGAGTCTGTCTTCATTTTTGAAAAATTAGGGGCCAATGATGCCTTCGGCAGTCAATCCACACCACGCAGTAAAACAATGTTGCGTATTCACCAGTCTATTCAGCCAAAAATGAGACTCATCACTTAAAATTATTTGGCGGTTAAATCAATAAATGGGCGAAATGCTCTATAAGTTTGGGGCACAGCACGCGCATTTTGGAAATAGATTTTCACAATTTGTAATCGTTGCTCGACTGTGAGCTTTGGCATGATAATTTGCCAAAGCTTACTGAACAAAATTCCCACCAACAGCTTTTCATTCTGACATTGATTTAACAGATATCCATGATTAAAGTTTTATACCTCTACAAAAAACACCCTTTATATATGAATGTATGATTTTTATTTGAATTAATATTCATACATACAGAGAGTTTTATATAACACCGAACATTCACATAAAATACGATTTGACACCTTTAATTTTTAGGTTATGTGTAAATTGGGTTACCTATATGACCATTAAAAATTGTAGCTAATCAATTGCAATTAATGCCTCTACTTGTACATAAAGGGAGTTCTCTTTTCAAGTATACATGTCCCAATCACAGCGCATATGCCGTAAATCTTTAGATACTCGTTTTTTTTTAGAGTTCAATTTTAAACTTAAAATGAGTGTGTTCCACTCCCAGACTAAGCATGAAGTAAAATTTCGAGTTTAGAAAAGCCTGAAAATTTGGATTGGTCGCGTAGCGCGAAGCGCGGAGCGGCCAAACCAAATTTTCAGGCTTTTCTAAACTCGAAATTTTACTTCATGCGCCACCGGTACAAAACACTGACATACTACGAAGTTTAAATCACACCGCTAAACTTTACATTGCATCAGTGTTTTATACCAGTGGCGCATGAAGTAAAATTTCGAGTTTACGCGACCAAACCAAATTTTCAGGCTTTTCTAAACTCGAAATTTTACTTCATGCTTAGCCTGGGAGTGGAAAACATTGGTTAAAAGCTTCAAATTACATTATTTTAATAAACCGAGCGTCGGCAAATGTACAACGTATGCTAATGTACACTTAAACGAAAAATTCTCGTGTTCGGTGTTACATAAAACTCTCTGTATATACTTGACGCTGCGAAATCAGTTTGTGTTATCTTACCGCAAGTTTGTTAAAAAGTGTATGGCTGGTTTTTTATTTGGGCGATTCAATTTTTTACATTTGTTTAATACGTAATTGACTAGAATACAAATATACTATCTAAATGTATGCAGTAATTATTGTTTTACATAATGTTTATTTGGTATTAAGCGTTAGTTGCTTTGATTGATCACAGATAGGAAAAAGATGCATCCTCTCCAACACCTATTATTTTTACAAAGGCAGGTAGTCTAATTATCCATAATGAAGACAAATTATGAAGTTAATAACAGATGAGCGCGGATTTCCTGTCGAGCTCGATTTAATTAGAGCCGGTTTTCTTCCCTGAGCGAGCCAAAATCGATTTCCACGATTTACACAATCCATCTAGGAAACGAGTGTATATTTGTGTGTGTGTGTGTGTGTGTGTGTGTGTGTGTGTGTGTGTGTATATGGTTGGCTTCCTTCCTCGTGCGTTCCGTCTACTCCTTCCTCGGCGGGCTGATTATGCAGTCTATAAAGAACACCTATAAAAAGGCAATAATTGTTTACGTGCTGTAGCACCAAGTCAGACATCTGCACGAGCCGGGCGAAGCAATGAGAGCCTCTCGACCTTACGGGAACTTTACGGCTAATAAAAAGCCGCTTTACGACATTTTAACGCGCCGTTACCACTTTTACTAACTACTAACAAGCCTCATTACGATACTGCGATGGGTGCTTTACGTAGCAGATATTGTTACCAACCCCGTCGTCTCCTTCGTATAGATTGCATTTCGCCGCCCGACCGTGCACAGATGGAAGATACTGAGTAAATAGAGAAAGGGACCCTTATTTCCTTACACCCTTGCTTTTGCTTGCCTTTTTATTTATGGGATTAGATAAGATTATACGCAGGGTATAGAATCTGCAGATTTTAATTTTACTATCCAACACGATATAATTTTCTATAATATCCATTCAATATGATTTAAAAAAGATCTTTTTTAAATCATAGTTAAATATGATGAATTAATTTCTCACTTAATCCGTGGTGAAATATATTTAATTAATACGCTTTGATTAAAACACTTGGTTTGTTTCACTGATTTTTTATTTTTACTAGGAGTAGTAAAATCAGTGAAACAAACCAAGTGTTTTAATCAAAGCGTATAGTTAAATATGTTTCACCACGTGAAAGATGAAAAACTTGTTTAAGATCCATTCAATGGTTTGTTATTGATAATGAGCACCTTGTGTCTAGAAATGTGCATCTAACTATATAAATAAAAAGTGAAGTAGGGAATAACAGTCTTTTTATGTGTAATATACACTTTGAGTTTACAAAACTTACAGTCCATTCAATATTCTGAAAGTACAAACAACACATAAATCTAGTCATTGATAAATTTCTGTGAGTTACATGAAAATGATAATAACTTGAAATAAAACACTTTTATATCGGACACTATTTTCTCATTAATCACCTGGTAAAACATATTTAATAATATATTGGTTTGTAAATTAAATTCACTTGGTTTTGTCTCACTTATATATATAATTTATTTTCTACTGGCTGTGTCTTAATGCCATTATCAAGAATGATGTACAATTTTTTTTTTTTTTTAAGGGAGTAGCTAATCCTCATGGATAGCTTCTGTTATCCCATTCACCGGTGGGAAGGATAACAGTAGGTTATGTTAGACTCTTACTGACTAAAACCCCCTTTAGTAAATCAAATTCAGATTGAATTTTAACTACTATGTAGTGATGTTGAAGTGTTTGATGACTTTGGGGAAAGAATAACTATTTCTGTTATACTCAGAAAGAGTAGCATATCTTGGTGCCGAGTGGGAGGAGTATAAATTTTAAAGGAAAATCAGAAACAGTTCTGAATAATTAAAAAAAAAAATTAATTGGTAACGTCCAGTTGTAGTGGCCGTTTTTTTTCTTGTTCTGAAGTTTTCAGGAACTTCAAGGTTATCCTCTAAGAGGGTGACGTCGAATTTAGAGGAATGTGCAATTGCCAATTGGCGGATAAAATCCTGTAGTTTCGGCACTTTCGTTTCGTTTCGGATTTGATCGTTACTGACGAACCACAGAGAAGATGTACAAATGGATTTGTTTGGGAATATATACAGTTTTGAGTTTTATTGGGTAATAAGGGCATTTAATATCGGGGAATTCCAAAGGTCTTTGTTGTCGTTATTCACATTTTTACTCGCCCTTACCACTAGGACAGCGTTTTTTTTTTACGGTTTTTCAGAATTTTTATTTTTGGGAAATTTAATACATGCTATCTTGCGGTTTCTTGCAACTTGTTTATAGATTCATAAACTATAACAAATGAATTTTAATTCTTTTCAATCGTCCGGCTAAACCTCTAAATCTGGCCTCAAATAAGGCCGTGTCCGCCGTGTTTTTCCTCATGGCCGGAAAGATTTTTTCGATTCTGTGATTTGAAACGTAAAATGAAGTAGTAGTCATTCATCTGTATTAAATTATCTGGAGTTTGAACCACCGACAATAAAAAATCTCGATAAATAACAAAATGGAGGCCATTGGAAAAAAAGTGGTTGCTTTTTGCCCCCCTTTTTCTGACTTTAAGGCTCTATGAAAAATATCAAATGTTAATATATTTGAATGACGGTGGTTCAAACTCCAGAGGAAAATGTGGACAACCGAACACTAAAAGCTCAAGTCAATCCGTTTCATAGTTTGAAAAGAAAGTTTCCAGCCAGCGAAAAAAAAGTGGTTTCGAGAAAAACGCGTTTAAAGTTTTGGCACAAGTTTTAACTATTTTTGGAGATTTTTGGCTTTAGTCAGCTATGCCAGCTCCGTACACTAGGCCCTCCTCTTCCTCTAAAAACTGGGTTTGAATGATTTACTCCTGCCAGTGTTGTTGGATGGCCTTATGAGTTGCTGGAGTCAGGCAAAATTCGTCCCACATCTCGCGCTCCGCGTCGGTCCGCACCGGAAAGCCTTGGCTTGCAGGCCGATATGGATTCCCAGTGTCTCTATCGTCTTAAAAACTGCCGAGTATCCGTCGTTGAAAATGCTGGTAGCTATGAAAGACGCGATAGCGACGGTTTTTGCACCACAGTTGAGGTGCTTCGAAGCCAGCTTCCAGACACAAGCATTCAAACTTTCGTTTGAGTTCTGCGTATTTCCACCCAGCCACCAACTCAGAATTGTTTACTTCAACAAGCAAAAATCTAACTAACGAATTCGCCTATTGTAAAACGGCTTTCGGACATGAAACTAGATACTATCAAGTATCAATACATGCAAAAAAAAAATCAATTTTTTAAAACTTCCGAATGGTAATACCCCCTTAAGGCTTTTGAAATTCCTAAACCCTCCCGATAATTAAGCGTTAATCCTTTATTACCTGTATGCAGAATTTTCAAAGGGTTTGACGAAAAGTGGTGATTAGATGTGATACAGTGTTTAGATAAACCGGTGGTTTGTTTTTTATTATCTATGTTTTTTTTGTGCTCTTTTAACCTGATATCAAAAGACCTGCCTGTTTGTTCTATGTACACTGCATCACAATCATCACATTTTAATTCATAAATACCATTTTTCTTCAATTTGTAATTTTCAGTTTTATTTTATTGTTAACTAAATCAAAAATACTCTAAAAGGAAAGAATAATAACATAATTTTGACTAACACAAATAATTTAGGAAAATTAATAGTTAAAACACTGAAATATTGTGATTTTTAAAATATACTGCTAAAGCAGTATAATTTTTGAACTTCACATTGAATCAGTGTTTTATACCCGTGGCGCATGAAGTAAAATTTCGAGTTTAGAAAAGCCTGATAATTTGGTTTGGTCGCTCCGCGCTTCGCGCTACGCGACCAAACCAAATTTTCAGGCTTTTCTAAACTCGAAATTTTACTTCACGCTTAGTCTGGGAGTGGAAACACTCGTTAGAAGCATCAAATTGTGCGCTATTAAAAACACCACGAATGCCTGAACATTCACAGAGTATGCATTAGGATATGTATATTTTAAATTATGTGAATTTAAGGACCTTTTGTTCAATTCGCACTGAATTTTTGAATACTGAAACCTATTAGGTTGCGCCGGTTCATCCGCTCAAAGATTCTGCAATTTTGAGAAAAGAAAAATACCGACGAAGATATCTTTGATCTCCCGCAAATAATATTCATATATGCACATGTTTACTATCCGCATTGTACAACAAACTAGAATGTTCGAGGCATAAATTTACACAAATTTCGTCGCATGCTAAAAATATACTCGTCATCACAGACAATCATAGCCAGACAAAAAAATTAAAAGCAAGTAAAATATATTTATTTTGTGTTTGTTTTTGCCGCTCATAAATACAAAATTGAAAAAGTTAATCTTTTTCCATAATCCCCTAGATTAGCATGAGCTCTTTAGTTACACATACCGGGAGTTTGTCTTTAAAGTATACGTATTCCAAATTCAGCTTAATTTCTTCAAATCTTCAGTTATTTGTTGTGTTTTTTAAAGAGTTTAATTTGAAGCTTTAAACGATTGTTATCCACTCCCAGACTAAGCATGAAGTAAAATTTCGAGTTTAGAAAAGCCCCGGGAAAATTTGTCGAGGGTCGCGCAGCGACCCGAGACAAATTTTCTGGGCTTTTCTAAACTCGAAATTTTACTTCATGCGCCACGCGTATAAAACATAGATATCAAGTGAAGTTCGAATATTAACAAATTTTACAGTATTTTAGTGTTTTATACGCGTGGCGCATGAAGTAAAATTTCGAGTTTAGAAAAGCCTAGAAAATTTGTCTCGGGTCGCTGCGCGACCCTCGACAAATTTTCACGGGGCTTTTCTAAACTCGAAATTTTACTTCATGCTTAGTCTGGGAGTGGGAAACACTCGTTTAAAGCTTCAAATTAAACTTATAAAACAACAAGGAATATCTAAAGATTTACAGAAAATCGGCTGAATTTGGAGTACGTATAAATAAAATAAAATTATGCTAAGTCGACTGACTAACTAAGTTTTATAAAGGAATATATAGTGAATTTTTCTTTTAGGTAAACACATGCATAAGCTGTAAATTCGTTGTTTTTTGAAAACGTTCAATTTGAAGCTTTGAACGAGTGTTTTCCACTCCCAGACTAAGCATGAAGTGAAATTTCGAGTTTAGAAAAGCCCCGTGAAAATTTGTCGAGGGTTGCGCAGCGACCCGAGACAAATTTTCTAGGCTTTTCTAAACTCGAAATTTTACTTCATGCGCCACGCGTATACAACACAGATTTCAAGTGAAGTTCAAATAAAGACAAATTTCACAATATTTTAGTTTTTTATACGCGTGGCGCATGAAGTAAAATTTCGAGTTTAGAAAAGCCCAGAAAATTTGTCTCGGGTCGCTGCGCGACCCTCGACAAATTTTCACGGGGCTTTTCTAAACTCGAAATTTTACTTCATGCTTAGCCTGGGAGTAGGAAACACTTGTTTAAAACTTCAAATTAAACTTAAACGAAAACAAGGAAAATCTAAAGATTTAGAGAAAATAGGCTGAATTTGGAATACGCATAAATAAAACAAAATCATGCTAAGTCTATTAAATAAGTTTTATAATAATAATAATAATAATTTATTGGTGCTATTATAATACAAGTATGTTTACACAGGTCAAATTAAATAGAAAGTAAAATATATATACATAGATAAATTGTTATAATAATATATTAAGGTAATCAAAAGTTGTCATCCAAGAATTGTTCCCAGGAGTAATAGGCTTTTTTACAAAGTAATAGTTTTATATTTCTTTTGAATGCGACAATGGGTAAGCATCGGATTGCAGCAGGGAGTTTGTTGTAGAATTTGAGCGACCAGTAGTTAACACCGTCTCTCGATTTATTAAGTCTACGAAAAGTACACATGAGATTTTCTTTGTGTCGGGTATCATATCCGTGAATATTAGCCGCAGAGGTGTAATTGTCCATATTTTTCCTGATAAACAATAAACATTGAAAAATGTACAGGCATGGTAATGTAAGTATATTCATTTTTATGAATACATGCTTACAGTCATCCCTGTAATTTACACTGCCTAATATTCTAACTGTACGTCTTTGGAGTGCAAAGAGCCTATGTCTACACGCCGAGTGCCCCCAAGTAATCAAGCAGTAAGACAATAGTGATTGGCATGTGGCAAAATATGAAGTTCTGAGAACAAACGGTTGTACAGAGTTTGCTAGATTCCTTAACAGAAATATATTTTTGCTCAGTTTACTAGCAATGTAGTTACCATGCTCGTTCTAAGTAAGCAGTGGATCGATTTGAACTCCAAGGAATCGAATTGATTGAGCGAGTTGATGTTTGTCGTTTCGGAGACAAAAGCACATGTGACCTGTCTTCTCAGCATTTAAATGTAGCCGATTTAAAAGCAACCAATTTCTACATGATTCCTGTTCATTTATACTGATCTCCACAACCCTGTCAGAGAAATTGCCTGATGTAAAGAATGTTGTGTCATCGGCATAGAGAATCACATCACTTTCCTTGACATTAGTAGGAAGATCGTTAATGAAAATGAGGAATAGAAGTGGCCCAAGGATTGAACCTTGGGGTACACCGTGCTTCAGAGACAGAGATGTAGAGACCTGAGATCCCACTCTTACAATCTGCGATCTGTTGGTTAGGTATGATGCTATGAGATCACGAGCACCTGAACAAAAACCATAAGAAACTAGTTTAGAAATTAATATTTCATGATTGACAGTGTCAAATGCTTTGCTCATATCTATAAAGGTAGCCAATGCGTACTCCTTATTCTCAAAACATTCAATTATTTTGCCAATTAGGGTATTTACAGCATCACATGTTGAAACACCCTTACGGAAGCCGTACTGTTCATTGCAGAAAAGCTCATTGCTCACAAAGTAGTCATATATTTGGTAGAAAATAATTTTCTCGAAAATTTTAGAGAAAACAGGTAGTATAGAAAAAGGACGATAGTTGTTCGGATCGTCCATTTCCCCCTTGTTATGAATTGGTATAACAACTGCCATCTTAAGTACGTCAGGAAATAAATTTGAAGTAATACAGTTATTAAGTATTACAGTAAGAGGACCTAATATTACTTCCTTGCAAGATCTGATAACTTCAGTAGAGAATCCATCAAAATCTTTTGACCTACTGATTTTTAGGCTTTCTGTTGCATTTCGTACATCGCTTGTTGATATTTTTTTGAAGCAAAAATCTGCCTGCAATGACAGTACCGCATCCTTTGGGTTGACACAATTCGTAAAACTACTTACAATTTTTTCAACTTGTTGTACAAATGATAAGTTAAAATGTTCCGCAGAAATGTTAACGGAACTTGTTTTATTTTTTCTGTTCGTGCTATGTGTATTTATAATTTGCCACATGGCCTTACACTTGGATTTGCTTTTAGTGATGAAATTATCATTCGCTCTTATTTTCGACAATTTAACTTCTTTATTATACACATGCCTATACTTTTTAAATGATTTTATTGTTTCAGTTGTTCGACAAGAAACACTAATATCTTTTAGAAGCTGTAATTTATTTCGCATATCTATTAGGTTTTTGGTGTACCAGTGTATATTATTTATTTTGGAAATATCATTCTTTAACTCTTTCAGAGGGAAAGCTTGGATAAAACAATTTTTGAAAACCGTGATAAAATTTTCTAATTGCTTGGAGGGAGTATCGCAAAAATTCCAAACAATATCATCCAGCATCTGATAAAGTATAAATTTACCAGATTCAGTAATTGGCCTAATGATTTTTTTTGTAATTAGCTATGGAATATTATTACAGTCCAAGTTTCCTATGATACCTATATGATCTGATAATGAATTGTTTAAGGCATAGTATTATTTATTTATTTATTTATTTATTTATTTATGTTGATTAACATTAATAAACACATTATCAAGAGTATTGTTTAAACGAGTAGGGAAAAATACACATTTATTTAAGCCATATGAGTTTAGTAAATCACAGATCGTTGAAGCATTAATTTATTAAAGTTGTAAAAAGATGTTTGTTCAATTTATTAATTTCTAAATATTACTTAGTCCGAAGTGGTCAAGGAAACTTTAATCAGGGTAACCAATCGATAACAAGATTGTGTCAACTCGTTTCATGTTATTATCTCTCGTCAGATTAGTTTTCAGAGCGTTTTTATTCAAATACAACTTTCAATCAAAAGCTGCTCACAATCAGCAAAACTTTCACCAACAAACAATAAAACACTACAATCAGCAAAAGCTCATCGATCCACCAGAGTATCAATTAAAAACCGCAATCTTGCCGGATCTCACGCGCACTTTTTCATTTTATTCACATATTTATTATCAGTCCGCTTTTCTGCCCAGGCGGGCAATTGTTCGAAGGAGGGCATTAAATCAGCGCAAGTTGCGATCGGTGCGCGCCCCCCGTCCCAATGGCGGTTTGTTATTAAAGTTGGGCCCCGTAAATCAAAATCGCTCACATTCACAGATTTATCGAGCCAATCGGTTGCCGGCTAATTTATGCGTCTGCCGCGACCGTATTTATCGCCTCATTGTGAATGCGTTTCGCAATTTACGAACTACGGGCCGCAAGTAAATTTTATCAATATCGGAGAGAGAGAGATTTAATATTGCGATTCGTGTGGACTACATGCAAAAATAATGATGAGAAAAAAATGCGCAATCTTATTATTAAATCTGTAACGTTGAAGATACAACAGAGAGGTAGTTTGTAACAGATTTAAATATGAAAGAAGACAATGGGAATTAGAACTACAGAATCTAAAATCAATCAATGGGATCGTTCATCAAAGATAACAGTTGGGAGTTTACTGCCAACTGTTGGGGAATTCTCTGATGACCGGACTGTTAATCGTGAACATGTTAGGGCAGCGGTTGCTTTTTTGCAATCGTGCTATTTAGACCGAGGTTATGGATGTGCGAAAATATGTATTTAATAAAATCTATTATGAAATTACTAGACGGTCCGAGAACTGACCCCGAGCAGTCCGTCCCGCTGCACAATTAAAACGTGCGGCCTCCACGTGGTCCACCATATCCTCAATTATCCTTCTAATCACATCCTTTTCAACAATTCTTTTCCCTAATTCCTTTCCATTGAACCTTTTCCTTTAAAAATCCACGTGTATTTCCTATTTCCTATCCCTTAAGGAGGGCAGAGGGCGCAGCAATGGCTGTTTAACTCTGTCCAGATTTTAACCTACACTTAAGACCTAGATTTAAGATTTCATTACTCATCCCTTCATCCACTCATTTATTTATTCATACAATCGATAGTCCAATAAACTCAAAAAAATTATTATTATTATTTCATAATTACTGTGACTGGTCAACAGAACTTTATTAAATTAAAACACTTATTTGTTCCTTTCTTCACTTATTTTATTTTACTTGTTAGAAAATAACAATCAAATCCAGTTTCTAGATTTATTAATTATTAAAAATACAGATACAAAAACAATAAACTTTAATATATATCGCAAACCAACACACACATACAACTACATTCACTCTTCATCAACAACGCCCATCAGGCATAAACTTGCAGCATTCAATAGTATGATTTATAACGCAATAAACTTACCGATTTCAAAAGAAAACAGACAAAACGAATTAAAATTCATTAAAAACATTGCAACTTCATTAGGATATAAAAGGAACATAATTGAAAAACTCATTAATAGGCATATGAAAAGACATTCGATTAAAAATACCACAAAGCTGAATACCTCAAAAGAAACCAGCGACATTAAGAATAACAAATTTGTTAAATTCATTTTCAACCCTCTAGTTCACCACCAAATCAACAAAATATTCAAAAAATTCAAATTAACAACTGCTAACTACAGCAACACAAAATTAAACATATTATTAAACAAAAAATCGAATAACAGGGATAATTTAAATAAATCAGGAATTTACATGATAGAATGTAACAATTGTGAAAAAGTTTATATAGGTCAGACTCAACGGAATTTATCAAAAAGATTCAAAGAACACACGTATCATATAAAAAATAGAAACCCCGAAAAATCCGCGATAGCATACCATAATTATGAAACCGGCCATCAATTCCCAATAAAAAATGTAAAATTACTCAAAGAATCAAACAGTTATCGATTAAATATGTTGGAATCAATAGAAATGTATAAAAACAAAAACAAACTACTTAATTTTGACCTGAGTCCCTTAGATAATCCTCTTTTAACCCTCCTTTCGGAAAATTGTAAATCACCGACACTCATTAACACCAATCCACCCCAAACAGGTAACCGACATAATTAGATTAAGGTTTTTCCACTAATCCTCAAACCATATATAAACGATTGTAAATTAGTTTTAAGGCATTCTGTTATTGAAAATGAGTACGTAGTACTCGAAATGTACATCTAACAAGTAAAATAAAATAAGTGAAGAAAGGAACAAATAAGTGTTTTAATTTAAGTTTACAACTTCACATAACTCGAAACCAATTACTAAATAAGAACTTTATTAGCTAAGGCCATTAATTACGCAAAGAAGAAGAAGAAGAAGAAATTACTAACCGTAAGGAGATTCGTGAAGTACTGTAAGGTCAGAAAATAATAGTGTTTGTGTAAATAGAGTATTGTTTGTGTAAATGAGTATTTAACTAATTATATTCAGCAATTGAACTAAATTTTCTCTGTCATCAAATAAAATAAGGGCAGGTGGTGGCCGAGCGGTAACGTCGCCGGGCTGTATCGCTCGGCGAGCCACAAATTCGGGTTCGATTCCCGTGCACGGCGAGACTTTATTTAAAAATAATTTCTCGTCGTGACCCTGGGTGTGGTATGAATGGGAGTGTTTGTCCGTATGAAACAATAGCATACTACAAATTGTAATCCTAACAATTAATACAAATATAAATAAAAGATGTTGGCTAATGGGCAAGTTCCCAAGGCCAGGCAAAAGCCAAAACAAAAAAAAAAAAAAATAAAGTGTAATTGGACATTATTCATCGATACATGTATTTAATATACAGCTAAAACAAAAACAAACAACACACAAAATCAAAATGGCCGAACTATCGATCATCAGATACCAACATACATCACAAACAAAATCCAAACATGTTGAATGTTGAACATTTTGATAAAAGAGACAAATAACTCTGATTTATGAAGCAGAAAACAATATAAATCAGTAAATTCTGCTTACTGTCACTGTAACGCTCTGGGTCTTTCGCGTTTTCGAACATTTTCTGTGAGCACTGTCAATATCATTAGGCCCGTTCATTATAATGTTCAACATTCAACATGTTTGGATTTGTTTGTGATGCATGTTGGTATCCGATAACCGGTACTTGGCCATTTTGAAAACTTTAACCCGTCAACACCAATCGGTCTATTTTGTATGATTGCAAGTTCCCCAACAGTTTACAGTTAACTCCCAACTGCTGTCTTTGATGAACAGGGCCATTATCGGTTTGCATTCTTGAACGCGCTAAAAATGTGGTTTCGCTAGTGCGACTGTCTAGTCGCAACGCGATCCTAAGGGCGGTTTCATACATAACGATATTGTCTTTGTCGGTATCGTTGAGGGTGTCGTTGTGTATCCAAAATGCATTGGTTTAAATTGGGCAATTTCACACAACCAGCGACCTGACTTCGATATCGGTGAGCGTTACAATTGTCGCTGTGCACGTTCGACTGGCGAGTTGAATCAATTATCGCTCCGATTCTACTCGCAATTTAACTAAATGCGCCTCTTCACATACACCGACATTGATTAAAAAACTATGATAATATTTAATTCGCAGACACGAAGCAAAGTTAAGCGCGCCGGCGCATCCAAATTCAAGGTTAAGCTTCGTTTGTGCGACTGAACGCAGCGACTGAACGCTGCTCAATTTGTAGTCATATTTTTAATATTTAATTCACAGGCACGAAGCAAAGCTAAGCGTATTAGTATCAAACCATTGATAATGGACACTTCGTGTCCGAAATGTACATTTGGTTACAAAATAAAGTATTGAAGAAAGGTTCTAAGAGTTTTTTAATCAAAGTATAATTATCTTCAAGTAACTCAATCAATCCAAATACACCGACATTGTCGTTTCGGCGTTCGCATATATCGCACTGACTTTAAAAATAGCATTTCGACGACAAAGATACATTATCGTTGTGTGGCAAAATATCATCCGACGACAACGACAATATCGTTATGTGTGAAACCACGCTAACGAAATTCGCTTGTGTGCAACTAAGGCTCAGTTGCACCAAACACTTGGAAATGATTAGGCTCTGAACCTGAGTTCGCTAGTGCGACTGTCTTGTCGCAACACGATTCTAAGGGCGGTTTCATACACAACGATATGATCGTTGTTAGTATCGTCGAGGGTGTCGTTGTTTCTCAAAAATGCATTGGTTCAAATGGGGTGGTTTCACACAATCAGCGATCCGACTTCTTCTAGTCGCATTAATTCAACGATGACTACAAATTAAGCAGCGTTCAGTCGCTGCGTTCATTCGCACAAACGAAACTTAACCTTAAATTTGGATGCGTTGGCGCGCTTAGCTTTGCTTCATGCCTGCGAATTAAATATTAAAAAGGTGACTACAAATTGAGCAGCGTTCAGTCGCACAAACGAAGCTCAACCCTAAATTTGAAGGCTCCGGCGCGTTTAACTTCGCTTCGTGCCTGCGAATTAAATATTAAAAAGATTACTACAAATTGAGCAGCGTTCAGTCGCACAAACGAAACTTGACCTCTAATTTGGATGCGTCGGCGCGATTAGCTTTGCTTCGTGTCTGCAAATTTTCCAACTTTACAAAACTCAAACTTTAGATCTAGGCCTTTATAAAAACAATTAAAGGCTAAAGATAGGAAAATGTATGTTTAAATGAAAACATCCCTAATTAAATATTAAAAATCTGACTACAAATTGAGCAGCGTTCAGTCGCTGCGTTCAGTCGCACAAACGAAACTTAACATTAAATTTGGATGCGCCGGAAGGATCCGGCGCGTTTCGTGCCTGCGAATTAAATATTAAAAAGATTACTACAAATTGAGCAGCGTTCAGTCGCTGCGTTCAGTCGCTCAAACGAAACTTGACCTCTAATTTGGATGCGCCGGCGCGATTAGCTTTGCTTCGTGTCTGCAAATTTTCCAACTTTACAAAACTCAAACTTTAGATCTAGGCCTTTATAAAAACAATTAAAGCCTAAAGATAAGAAAATGTATGTTTAAATGAAAACATCCCTGTATGTTTACTTAACATTTTTGTAAGTAATGCAGGTTTGTGTAAATACAAATGTATATGGGAATTTTTCTTTTGAGTATACATATGCATACGCTATTTTGTAAAGAGTTTAGTTCAATACTTTAAACGGGTGTTATCCACTCCCAGATTAAGCATGGAGGAAAATTTCGAGTTTAGAAAAGCCTAAACCAAAACAAACAAAATTTTTAGGCTTTTCTAAACGCGAAATTTCACTCCATGAGCCACGCGTATTAAAAACTGATAGCACTGAAATATTGTGAAGACGTAAACTTCACATGAAATCAGTGTCTTGTACGCGTGGCGTATGAAGTAACATTTTGAGTTTAGGAAAGCCTAAAAATATTTTATCAACTTATTCTACTTTTAACGTTTTCACAGAATGAATAAACCCACTAAAATGAATCTTTGAGCGCTCGTGCTATGCACATTTTTTTATCCTGATAAACAATTTATACATCAAATTAAAGCTCATTTGGTTCTAAATCACTTAATTTTTAAATAAATTAGATCGATAAGTACTTTATGAAATAGAACGATCTAAATGGAATAAGTGAAAAAAATTATTTATTTGCTTTTTTGAATAAAACATTGATGTCAAGCTAAATTTTTAAAACAAGTAAAACTTGTTTTTTGGAAATGTATTTAGAATTAAATCAGCAATAAATTTATGTTAACTTTGTTTCACTATCTTGAAAATTGTGTTTGTGGTATACGCTAAAAGTCAACATTTTATTCTGTTAAACGTTTTCAGTGATTAAAAATATGTTAAAATTTTCTGAAATATTTTTTCTTAGCGAAAAATGTACCTCAATTTACTCCTAATATTAAATAGAATATGTGTAATTTATTTCAGATTTTTTGAAAAATCTAAATTTTTCATCGAAAATTTGTAATTTTTGTAAGGAAAAAATCCAGATTTTGAGACAATTTTTTTTATTTTTTAAAAATTCTACAAAAAATCTCAAAAACTCTTACTAATATTAGAAACAATGTGTGCTATTTATTTTACGAAGAAAAAAACATTTCATCAACTTATACCACTTTGAACGTTTTCACAGAATTGATAAGCCCACTAAAACGAATCTTTGAGCGCTCGTGCTAAGCACATTTTTTTATTCTGATAAAATATTTATACAAAGAATTAAAGCTCATTTAATTCTAAATTACTTCATGTTTAAATAAATGAAATCGGTTAAGTACTTTATGAAAAAAAAAAACGCTCTAAATGGAATAAGTGTAAAAAATAATTTATTTGCTTTTTTGCATATAACATTGATGTCAAGCTAAATTTTTAAAACAAGTATAAGTTTTTTTAAGTAATGTATTTAGAATTAAATAAGCATAAAATTTATGTTTATTTCGTTTCACTATCTTGAAAATTGTGTTTGTGGTATACGCTAAAAGTTGAAATTTTATTTTGTTGAAAGTTTTCAGTGATTAAAAATATGCTAAAATTTTGTGCAATGATTTTTTCTTTGCGTTAAAAATTACCTCAATTTACTTCTAATATCAAATAAAATATGTGTGATTTATTTCAGATTTTTTAAAAAACTAAAATTTTCATCGAAAATTTGTAATTTTTGTAGGTAAGGAAAAAATCCAGATTTTGAGACAATTTTTTTAATTCTTTTAAAATTCTACAAAAAATCACAGACACTCTTACTAATATTGGATACAATGTGTGCTATTTATTTAACCAAGAAAAAAAAAATTTCATCAACTTATTCCACTTTGAACGTTTTCACAGAATTGATAAACCCACTAAAATGAATCTTTGAGCGCTCGTGCTAAGCACATTTTTTCATCCTGATAAAATATTTATGCATCAAATTGAAGCTCTTTTAATTCTAAATCACCTTATTTTTAAATAAATTAAATCGATTCAGAACTTATGAAATAGAACGCTCTAAATAGAATACCCGAAATAATATGATTTATTTGCTTTTTCGAATAAAACATTGAACTGTAGCTATATTTTTAAAACAAGTGAATTTTTTGCAGGGAATGTATTTAGAATTAAATGAGCAATAAATTGATGTTAATTTCTTTTCGATATCTTAAAAATTAAGCGTATGTCGTCCATTTTAAATGTGGTCATTTGGTCTCCACCACTCTGTAATGATCTGATAACTTCCGATTGGCGCAAAATTAGCTACAATACATTGTTTATTTCTTAAAAAAATGATTACCGCATCCAGTAACAACTTTTAAAAAATCGTTTCATGCAGCACGTGTCGCGGAACTAGTATGGTCTGAATGTTTTAAAACATCTATGTCTCTTCAAATATTTGCTTTATTATTCTATAATTTAATAGTTGAGGCCGTTACTTGGTGAAATTCCAAATTAACACTTATAGTAAATAACACACTTGGTTAAGATTTCACTATTTATTGATTGACATTGCAACAATTGTTTTGCCTCACAGTGGCTTCATCAGGCAGATGAATAATGATTCATTATTCTTATGCCTGATGAAGCCACTCTGTCTTGAAACAATTGTTGCAGTGTCAATCAATAAACAGTGAAATCTTAACCAAGTGTGTTATGTACTAAAAGTGTCTTTATTATTCTGTTATAATTAATAATGATAAACTTAATAAAAGACTAACACTTTCTTCACTAATGAACACGTAGTGTTCGAAATGTACATTTAGCGTAAATAAATGTTTTTAGTGAAGAACGTGTCTTTTATTAAGTTTAATATATTCAACTCTTCACGTAACTCAAACCAAATATATATAATTAATAATATTTCTATAATTGGTAAAACTTAAGCAGCGGCCTTAGGTAATATTTTTATTTTTATGAAGGTGGCGATCAACGTGTTAAACTTCTCTTAGTAGTAACTACGACAATAATGTGACATCCTTCACTAACAAACAAGAAAGAGATGCAGTACAACTTAAAGCCATTAAGTACATAGTAATTGAATGGTAGATGCTTCAATACAAGGTATACCCCATGTTTCCTATGTAGACATTCTCAATTTTATTGAATTTCTTCGCATTATATGAATGTGTGCGATTCGATAATGGCATATGGTGTACCCCAGGTTTCCCATTTGGGGCAGTAAAACTGATTTATCTGCGCAAACAATCCACAACTCAAGCACCTCGACACATTTACGGCAAAGAAATCATTACCTTATAATACTCTCCCACCAGCACAGATAATCACCCAGATTACCTTTATGGCCTTGCGACATTCAGACCGACCGAAAATTGCCCATAAAACCGTCCAACCCAACAACGAAAATGGCCCCCATCACTCACACCTCGGCGTCCCGAAAACATCTCCATTTAAATTTCGAGAAAGCCATCTTACTTTTTGCGGGTACCTAAGAAGTCACACCAGCAAAAGGCCGGCCCTTTCAGAAAAGGGAGCGCTCTCTCACCTCCAGCCCTCCCTTCATTTTATACCTCACGCTGCGAACGGCGCTTTCTTCTTTTGTGTGTGAATCGAAATTCATGAAATGACTTACTGTACTTGGACGAGTAAGGCATAAATTTTAATGTTGTTTTTTTTTTTTGGTGACCCAGGGGCCATTAAAAGTCGCATGGAAAACGCGTCGGTATGAAAGGAGACGCGGAGAATTTATTGTCCCCTTCTTATGCTTCACCTTTTTTTTTTATTTCGGGCTTCTTGAACTCGGAATGTGAGCGTTTTGTTGATTCCGAGCGTGAAATCAAATGTGCTTGAAATGTATAGGGTTGCACGGGATTTATAACTTCATTAAAAAATATTCAAATGTTGTTACAATGGGTTTTAAATATAAATGAAAATGCTAATCTTTTGTATTGTGAAGTAATGAAATACAAAAAAATCTATATGATTCATTTTTTCCCTGGGACAATTCCCAGTCTACCAGTTTTAAAGAACTTGTTTTATAGTTGATTATAATAAATAAAAAAACTGTAGTTTTCACTCATTTCAGTAAAATTATTAAAGTTTAATTTTAAATTGGAGTTGCTGGATTTTAATTCTTTCACAACAGTACGTGAGAATTTTTATTGGTGAGGCTGCAGAGATAAACACACAGGAAATGTATCTTTTAAGTATACATATCCGGAATCAGCGTATGCATTTTGCATTCGTTGTTTTTTTGAATGAGTTCGTTTTGAAGTTACTAACGAGTGTTTCCACTCCCAGACTAAGCATGAAGTAAAATTTCGAGTTCAGAAAAGCCTGAAAATTTGGTTTGGTCGCGTAGCGCGAAGCGCGGAGCGGCCAAACCAAATTTTCAGGCTTTTCTAAACTCGAAATTTTACTTCATGCGCCACGCGTATTAAACACTGAAATATTGTGCGATTCAATTTATTTTTGTTTAGCAGTATATTTTTAATACGGCTTGCGCAGTATATTTTTACTACTGATTTAGCAGTATATTTTAAATTTTACTAAAAATCAGTGTTGTATACGCGTGGCGCATAAAGTAAAATTTCGAGTTTAGAAAAGCCTGAAAATTTGGTTTGGTCGCTCCGCGCTTCGCGCTACGCAACCAAACCAAATTTTCAGGCTTTTCTAAACTCGAAATTTTACTTCATGCTTAGTCTGGGAGTGGAGATACTCGTTAGAAGCTTTAATTTGAATTTTATTAATTCAACGAATTCCTGCAAATTATAACAATAAAATAATAATTTTCAGTGAACTTTGAGCAACTGTCAATCGCTAAGCGTCAATAAATTTAAAGCTACTAACGAGTGTTTTCACTCCCAGACTAAGCATGAAGTAAAATTTCGAGTTTAGAAAAGCCTGAAAATTTGGTTTGGTCGCGTAGCGCGAAGCGCGGAGCGACCGAACCAAATTTTCAGGCTTTTTCTAAACTCGAAATTTTACTTCATGCGCCACGCGTATTAAACACTGAAATATTGTGCAATTCAATTTATTTTTGTTTAGCAGTATATTTTTAATTTTGCTTGCGCGGTATATTTTTAACACTGATTTAGCAGTATATTTTAAATTTAACTTGAAATCAGTGTTTTATACGCGTGGCGCATAAAATAAAATTTCGAGTTTAGAAATGCCTGAAAATTTGGTTTGGCCGCGTAGCGCTCCGCGCTACGCGACCAAACCAAATTTTCAGGCTTTTCTAAACTCGAAATTTTACTTCATGCTTAGTCTGGGAGTTTAAACACTCGTTTGAAGCTTTAAATTGAATTTTATTAAAGCAACGAATTCCTGCAAATTAAAACAATAAAACAATAATTTTCAGTGAACTTTGAGCAACTGTCAATCACTAAGAGTCAATTTAAAGCTACTGACGAGTGTTTCCACTCCCAGACTAAGCATGAAGTAAAATTTCGAGTTTAGATAAGCCTGAAAATTTGGTTTGGTCGCGTAGCGCGAAGCGCGGAGCGACCAAACCAAATTTTCAGGCTTTTCTAAACTCGAAATTTTACTTCATGCGCCACGCGTATTAAACACTGAAATATTGTGCAATTCAATTTATTCTTGTTTAGCAGTATATTTTTAATTCTGCTTCCGCAGTATATTTTTACACTGTTATAGTAGTATATTTTAAATTTCACTTGAAATCAGTGTTTTTTTATACGCGTGGCGCATGAAGCAAAATTTCGAGTTTAGTGAAACCTAAAAAATTGGTTTGCTCGAATAAATATTCTTACGTGTAAATAATACCGCTGATATGCCTCATATTATTGTAAACAACTTTTAAGTAAAATCAATTATTATTATTTTCAGTATCATATGCTTTAATTGAAATAAAAATGGTGATGAAGTAGTGAAATTATCATTTATTACATAAGCCGCAGTGCCTTCTGATTACCGCAACTAAAATGTCCGCCGGGCACGAATTACTGGACGAATCGTAAAATTGGGCTCGAAATTAAATTACAAGCCCGAAGTCGCTGTAAAATCCATCCGGCGAGAAAACTGTGTAATTTACAAATTATCCACCCAGACAAGGAGATGGCCGCTTTGCTCCGAGAGATAAGCACCGTGCTTAATGTAAAAGCACATAAGAGTACACACTTTTCGATATTACACAAGACTTTTATATAAGTGTATTATACTGCTTTTAATTTTTATAAAATTATAAATATGCAGGCGCGATATATTATTATTATAGGATTACGCATTTAAATAAGTGCTTGAAATTATTAGTAATTATAAATTAATATTTATATATGAGTCGCCTATTTCCTAAAACATAAATCCATTGTTTTTAAATAGATTTAGGGGTGTTTGGAAAAAGGCGACTCCTGTATCAAAAAACTAGATCAATAAAAATTAACGAAACGCTCGGAGATTTTAACAAAAATTATGAAATTGCTAAGAAATCTATAAACTTTGTTTTAACGCTAGAAAAAATAAAATTGTTCGAAATTACAGTTATTCAAAGATCATTATAAATATACAGGAAATTTTTATTTTAAGTATGCGTTGCTTGTTTTTGTTTGGTTAAATAGATGCATGCTAGCGCGATATCTCATCCGGCATATATATTTTTTTTTTTTTTGGGTTTGGCTTTTGCCTGGCCTTAGTTATATAACTATTAGCCAACATCAATGTTTATTTTAACTATCTTTCAGTTTGTAACTAATACTAGTATATAAATTTAACAGATATTTGGACGTCACAACACATTCGCACCACACCCAGGGTCACGACGAGAAATTATTTTTAAATAAAATCTCGCCGTGCACGGGAATCGAACCCGAATTGTGGCTCGCCGAGCGATACAGCCCGGCGACGTTACCGCTCGGCCACCACCTGCCCATCCGGCATATAAACTCCCAATTGTATTATTGGAATGTATCTCCAACAGAAATTGATTTAAAATAAAAACAATTCTGGTACTGGAGAATTTCTCTAAATTAGTAAAATTAAAGTTTATTATGTTAGGGTGGTTATGATGGTGATGATTGTTAAGTAAAATTAAAGTTTAATATGTTAGGGTGATTGTGATGATGATAGATGTTAGGTAATATGCAATGAGTTTGATGTTAAAATATGTATCTTAGCTTTAACTTTGAACTATTTTACATCTTTTGATTGTTTGACTGTAGCTGGTAAGTTATTATAACATTTGATTCCTGAAACAAATATACTGTTTTTTAAGATATCGGTAGAATTTTGTTGGATGATAAGATTACTTTTTCTGCGTGTACTGTGATCGCGCAACTGTTTGCTGTTTTTTATTTCAATATTTGAGTTATCGCTGTTTATGATTTTATGTATAGCTATACATCTTTCTAAGTTTATTTTGTTGGTTATAGTTAATTCAGGTCTAAGTTCATACAGTTGTTTTGTAGGTGTGTATTTTATAAAAGTTAATTTAAAGCTTCTAACGGGTGTTTTCACTCCCATTTTAAGCATGAAGTAAAATTTCGAGTTTAGAAAAGCCCAACCCAACCAAATTTTCAGGCTTTTCTAAACTATAAATTTTACGCGCCACGCGTATAAAACAGTGACATTTTGTGCAATTTAATATATTCTTATTTAATATACTACTTTTTATTTCTACTTTGGCAGTATATTTTTAACACTGATTTAGCAGTATATTTTTTACTTTTTTAATATTTCAGTGTTTTATACGCGTGGCGCATGAAAAGTGAAAAATATACTGCTAAATCAGTGTTAAAAATATACTGCCAAAGTAGAAATAAAAATATACTACTAAATAAGAATATATTAAATTGCACAAAATGTCACTGTTTTATACGCGTGGCGCATGAAGTAAAATTTCGAGTTTAGAAAAGCCCCGTGAAAATTTGTCTCGGGTCGCTGCGCGACCCTCGACAAATTTTCTACGCGGGGCTTTTCTAAACTCGAAATTTTACTTCATGCTTAGTCTGGGAGTGGAAACACTCGATATAAACTTTAAATTGAACGATTTTATAAAATCAGCGAATGTCTGAAAATGTGCAACGTTACTTCTCGATTTGTATACTTAAAGGAAAAATTCCCTGTATGTCTAACGCCCATGCTTTCTTATCTTAGTCATTTAAATTTTCCTTTTTTTTGCAGGAATTGAAACTGGCTTGGTAAAAAGAAATAGCTGATCTCACTTTCAGGGTAAGTTAAATTTTATTTATACTCGCTAAATATTCGTAAACGGAACATAGGCAATTAGCATGGGAAAGACGCTTTTTGCAGATTGCTGCTACCTATTTTAACTTGATAACTATAAACATTATTTGAGACTTTTAAATTGTGCTTAGAACGAGCGCTCAAAATCAAATTTTAGGGTGTTAAAGTGTTTTATTTTATTAAATTTTAGGGTGTTTATTAGTTTTTTGTCGATTTTAAAAGTCGAGAAAAGTCGACGAATTATTTTTGTCTTAAAGAAATAAATAGCTCACATTATTTCTCATACTAGTAAGAGTTTCAGTGATTTTTTTCGGATTTTTGTAAAAATAATTTTTTTTGTATAGAAATCTTGATTTTCTCTGTGCGATCCCTTGCAAATTTTGAGATTTTTAAATAAAAATTTTATTTTTTATAAAAATCTGAAAAAAATCTCAGTTATTCTCCTTGATATTAGAAATCACTTGAATTATTATTTTTTCCTATAAAATATATTATTTAAAAAAAATAGCTTTTTACCGACATTTTAAAACTGTTTAAAACCAATGTGACTACAATTAAGTATCCATGACAAGCACAACTTTTAAGATACAAATACTTAATTAACATTTATTTTAAGCCTATTCTGTTCGTCAAAACATCGTCAGAAAACAAATATCATTTATTTTGTAAATTTAGCTTTAATTGCAGTTTTTACTCGAAATCGACAACTTGTCGATTTTTTATTTATTGTGTTTAAAGTGCTACATTTCATAAAGTATTTAACTTATTTACTTAACTCAAAAAGTGAGCAATCCGCGATTAGTCGAGCTTTTATTCGATGTATAAATATGTTTCAGACTTAAAAATTGTGGTTAGAACGAGCGCTCAAAATAACATTTAGTGGGTTTGTTAATTTTCCGTCAATTTTAAAAGTTGAGAAAAGTCAAAGAAATATTTAACAGTTTTTTGTCTCTCCTCAATATTTGATAAAACTGGACTTGGCTGGTTATTGCATTGGACCCCTCAATTATTTATTGCTATATTAGTTATAACATGATTTGTAGTAAACCACTTGTGAAAATAATCAAAAATAAATAGTAAAGAAAACCTTTACTGGTATAATGTTTACATCTTTACTAGCTGCAACTAATTGCTACCCCCTCTTTTCGTCCTGTTTTTCTTCTCTTCAAAGAAATATAATAATAGTTCTGTATTGTGGAGGCTTCTACTTCGTTATACATGTTAATTACACAATGAAACACTTTTAACTTTGTTTGTATAACACGTTTTATTTAATGTGACTGCAGTTTCGACAAATTTAGCTTGTCATTATCAAACATGTTTGATAATGACAAGCTAAATTTGTCGAAACTGCAGTCACATTAAATAAAACGTGTTATACAAACAAAGTTAAAAGTGTTTCATTGTATAATAATAGTGTTTATTTCCCCAATATTACCGGGAAAGTTAAGAAAGAAAACAAAGTATGAAAACAGTTCTATAATAAAATTAAGCAGTTAATTAGCAGTAATTTTGCAACTAGATACTACAATACTTAAATTACAAACAAATAATTACACACATAATTTTAATAAAAAAAAAAACAATTCTTATAAAAATAATATACATATTAATATTAAATAAATAAATATAATAATGATTTAATAAAGGAAACACTTGGTTAAATTTCACTAATATTTTGGTTTTTTACTCCAACTAGTTTCGACTTTGAGAAGGACTCAAGTAGATTCCTTGAGAATGACTCAAAATCGAAACAAGTGGGAATAACAAACCAAAATATTAGTGAAATTTAACCAAGTGTTTTCTTGCTTAAATCATAGTTAAATATGTTTCACCACGTGAAAGATGAGAAACTTGTTCAAGATGTAAATATAATAAATGTATTTTTTTGGAATGTTCTTTTCTGGGCTATCAACCATAAGTCTTTCTGCCTATCTGCAATTATTTTCTTGTCCATATTGTTCCTCTTCTTTACTTTTTTCTCTTCTTTATTGTTTGCTGCTTATTATTTTCCCCTCATTATGTTTTCCCAATCTTGATTTTCGCATAAAAACTGCTAAACTCGTCAACAACCTGCAGCATAAATGAGATAAAATTACACATTAGCATTTCACCGTCATGATGAAATCGAAGTACACACACACACAGACTATATAATTATTCTTCGGATAATACACGGAGTGGATCCAGTCTAGGTAGCCGCATAATTACAACTGGGTGGTTCCGCCAGTCTGCATTCATTAATTTTCGACTAATTAATATGATTTATAAGACTGTAAGCTTGCGTATGCCTACTGAATCTATAATGAATAAATAATTAATTTCGGCGCGGATGCACGCGTGAATTTCAATTGTTTTTCGCTAAAAAAAAAATAACGTTATCAATTATTCATTGATGTGTGAAAATTCGCGTTTCTGTATCGGTCGTTAAACTTTTGTTTGTTTTTTTAATTTTATTTTAGTTTATTCTTTGCTTTTATTTTAGTAATTTTTAGTTAGCAATTATTGAAAAGTACGAAATAATATGAATTATAATATATAAAATTAGGAAAATACTGCGAATTCGTATAAACAATAGACAAACAATAAATCTTAATAAATAAGATTCATGTTTAAGTTACGTTATTTTGCTTCTTCAATTATACATACTTTTAAGTTACATATCCCGATGTATTCGCTGTAAATTTTAAAGCATTAAAACTTTTTGAAAAGCCAATTTTAAAGCTCCTAACGAGTGTTTCCACTCCCAGACTAAGCATGAAGTAAAATTTCGAGTTTAGAAAAGCCCCGTGAAAATTTGTCGAGGGTCGCGTAGCGACCCGAGACAAATTTTCTGGGCTTTTCTAAACTCGAAATTTTACTTCATGCGCCACGCGTATAAAATACTATAATATTGTGAAATTCATGTATATGTGAACTTTACTTTAAATTAGTGTTTTATACGCGTGGCGCAATTTTCACGGGGCTTTTCTAAACTCGAAATTTTACTTCATGCTTAGCCTGGACGTGGAAAACACTCATTTGATTTTCACGGGGCTTTTCTAAACTCGTAATTTTACTACATGCTTAATCTGGGAGCGAAGAACACTCGTTTTGATTTGATTTCATAAACAGCAATTGTCCAAAAATAACCTTTGGAGAAAATCGAAAAAAACTGTTTAACTTGATAACGTGTTACAACTTCTATTTATACAATTGATAACCGTTACTAACGAGTGTTTCCACTCCCAGGCTAAGCATGAAGTAAAATTTCGAGTTTAGAAAAGCCCCGTAAAAATTTGTCGAGGGTCGCGCAGCGACCCTAGACAATTTTTCTGGGGTTTTCTAAACTCGAAATTTTACTTCATGCGCCACGCGTATAAAACACTAATTTCAAGTGAAGTTCACATATACATAAACTTCACAATATTTTAGTGATTTATACGCGTGGCGCATGAAGTAAAATTTCGAGTTTAGAAAAGCCCTGTGAAAATTTGTCGAGGGTCGCGAAGCGATCCCAGACAAATTTTCTGGACTTTTCTAAACTCGAAATTTTACTTCATGCGCCACGCGTATAAATCACTAAAATATTGTGAAGTTTATGTATATGTGAACTTCACTTGAAATTAGTGTTTTATACGCGTGGCGCATGAAGTAAAATTTCGAGTTTAGAAAACCCCAGAAAAATTGTCTAGGGTCGCTGCGCGACCCTCGACAAATTTTTACGGGGCTTTTCTAAACTCGAAATTTTACTTCATGCTTAGCCTGGGAGTGGAAAACACTCATTTAATTTTCACGGGGCTTTTCTAAACTCGAAATTTTACTTCATGCTTAATCTGGGAGTGGAGAACACTCTTTTTGATTTGATTTCATAAACAGCATTTGTCCAAAAATGACCTTTGGGGAAAATAAAAAAAAAGTGTTTAACTTGATAACCGTTACAACTTTTATTTATACAATTGATAACCGTTACTAACGAGTGTTTCCACTGCCAGACTAAGTATGAAGTAACATTTTGAGTTTAGAAAAGCAAGAATTTTCTGGGCTTTTCTAAACTCGAAATGTTACTTCATGCGCCACAAGTATAAAATACTAAAATATTGTGAAATTTATGTATATGTAAACTTCACTTAAAATTAGTGTTTTATACGCTTGGCGCATGAAGTAAAATTTTGAGTTTAGAAAAGCCCAGAAAATTTGTCTCGGGTCGCTGCGCGACCCTCGACAAATGTTCACGGGGCTTTTCTAAACTCGAAATTTGACTTCATGCTTAATCTGGGAGTGGAGAACACTCGTTTGAAGTTTCAACTTGAACTCTTTTAAGAAACAACGAATATCGGAAAATTTACGGCGCATGCAAATGTATACTTAAAAAAAAAATCCCTGTGTAGATATATATCATGGCTATATATAGAGACTGGGCTGCAGCTCTGCATCATATACGCAATTATATACTTAATCGAACATTGAATGGAAATATTAATTCCCCTGGCAGATGCTGAACGGTTTCGTTTCACATCAAAGGTCGTTTATATTTATTACGACACATTTTATTAAAAATAGTGAGGTGTACTGAAAATACGATGGGTTGGAATCGTCAGACGGGTATTTTTATATACAACCATCTGTAGAAAAAAAAATCATGTGAGACTAATCTAATGATAGGAGTTATTTACCTAACTTCTAACTAATGGGTAGGTAAATAAATATTGGGTATTTACCCAGTATTTTCCCGAGCGATATTTACCTACCCGAAAATTCGGACCTCCAACATTTTTGACTGCCGTAGGTGATTATGCAGCCAATATAAGAGCCGCTTTTCGATTGTTAACTAAAAAAACTCTATTATATTGTGCATTATTTGTGATATTTTTTATAGTATCTTAAACACTAGCCATAAATGTTTAGACAGAATCGCTGCTCATTATGTTATTGTAAAGTAAATAAAATAGGTGAGCAATACAGCTTTTGCTCACCTAATTCATTTACTTTGTAATGAAATATTGAGCTATAATTCTGTCAAAACTTTTATGGTTAGATATTTGGTGGTGGAGGCGGTTATTTTGTGAAACAATTTAATTAAATAACACTTTTAACTTTTTTGTATTTACTTTTTTATTTTTTACGGTGACTAGTTTCGATTCTTCAGTGAGCCATTCTCAAACCAAGTACTTAAAATTAACATTGAGGTCCTTATATATACTTAAAAATTTATGAATTAGGTAAAAACGCGTCAAAGAGAGGAGTGTACATCAGTTCAGCCTGGTCGTTTATTAGCGAAATTCCCGGATTGAGTTTGGCTTTGTGAATTTCTAATGACTCAAGAAGGTTCATTTTATGGCCGTTTTCAGTGAAATGTAAAACCGAAAGTACATCTTTACCAAAAGTATGCTCATCTATTAAGTGATTTATGGTTAGAGTTACAGATACTGTAAAAACTATCAGAAACTGTCATATTGTCCAAGCATTATTACTTTTGTTCACGACAATCTTATATTATATGCATTATTTAATTGTCTGAGCAGCATAAATGGTGTGCATTTAACACTCAAGTACATTTAACACGGGATTTGCGTAATACATGTGTTTTTTTAACACGAATATAAATAATTGCCTAGTTAGATTTTTTGGCGCTATGCAGTAACAGCGCTGTGCTAGTCAAATCAGGTTCTTTTGTCTTACATTTGACCATGGTGATGATGACGTCGTCGACGCCATTTTGTTGAAGTACGAAGTAACACGTCAACATCTCCGCGGTTCTCGCTACTTTAACCCGCATAAAACGCGTTTGTTTTTATTTTATTATTTGCAAAACACTTAGTTGTATTTTACTAACGCGTTTGTAAACATAAATCATTCTCAAATCGGTTAAACTTTATTCTCAAATCTTCTATCCGGCGCGAGTGTTTTTTTAAAGCGAAACAAACGTTAATACCGTGAAAACTCCATCCAAACGGAAAAGTTCGTTTTTCGTACAAAGAGCGTGCTGCTATGTAACTTAGACGAAAGGGTAGACTGTGTGCAATGGCGTATTTGGGAATTTAGGCTATGGTGGGGGCCTGGGACTTATATGTATAGTAATATATCTTTCATTTTAGTAAATATGTATATATTAACTTAATGTGTAGCCAACATTTTACAATAATATTTTAACACGTCTATTCTTTTGCCACCATAGATTAACTAAAACTCTCTGTAAATCGATTTCATGCTGTCACTGACTGCGCCACTGACTGTGAGAGTATTATTTATTGTTAAACAATTGAAGCGTTGATTTCATAAACAGCAATTGTCCAAAAATGACCTTTGGAGAAAATTGAAAAAAACTGTTGAACTTGATAACCGTTACAACTTCTATTTATACAATTATTTTTTAAATTATCATAGATAACTGATAGTGTTAAGTGACTAATCATTTGAACTGCTGTTATCTTTGTTCTCTACTTCTGGCTGTCCATATCCATTGCTGCACCTATTCAAAAATGATGTGGACTTATGCTGATTTTGCCAAATGAGCTAGACTTTAAAGCGGTGTAACTTTGTACATGTGTGGTTTTTAAATTAACTACTTTCACCAACGGATAGCTTGCAAAATGCTCTACCAGATGCCGCTAAAATGTCGATTTTTACAATTTTGGATATATGCTGTTTATAAAATCAACGCCTTCTACTTTAACACAAATATAAAAAATCGTGTTGATGTTTGTTAAAGTGGAACTAACCCTATTACACATTCAAATCATAGTACTGCAATCTGTCATCATTTAGCTGTCAAATTATTATAAAACAAAACCGACCATTAAGAATGACGCGTATTCGATAAATATATATAATAAATGTTGTGTTATATATTGTTGTTGTCGTAAACAAAGTATAGTGTAAAACTCGCATATAATGGCTATTAATCACTCGAACGACTTGCTCCACTCGCCTTCGGCTCGTTCCGCAAACCTTGTTCTCGTGATTAATAGGTATCATTAAATGCTCGTTGTACAATATACTATTTAACCACTCTATTTACTTAACTTGTAACTAGTTTTAACTAGTCTTTATTCAATATGTATTAAACTTGTATATTCGATACTTGTTCTGCTATGATGAAAGTTTCATTAAGAAAATAATCGCAATGGATCGATAGACGTGTCAGGCAACTGAATAAATAAATATGGAACAAAACAAGTATCTTCTTTAAGGCAATTTTTGATTATACTTATGTTTGAAAATAACTACTAGATAGTTTTATTTAAAAAAATAAATCGATTTTGTAGAAGAAATCTCCGCTCTTTAAAATGTAATTCTTGGGCATTCTTCAGAAAAACTCTATACATTTTGAAGGCGCTAAATAAGGTTAGACGAAATAAATATTTGTAAAATCGAATGTTTTGTGTTACAGCCGTTTAATTTGTGATATTTTAACCTAGTATAATTAAAATATCACAAATTAAACGGTTGTAACACAAAACAGTCGATTTTACAAATATTTATTTCGTCTAACCTAATTTAGCGCCTTCAAAATTCATAGAGTTTTTTGAAGAATGCCCAAGAATTACATTTTAAAGAGCGGAGATTTCTTCTACAAAATCGATTTTTTTGTTTTGGCATAGTGTATGGATGTGATTTAAAAAAGAAAACACTTAGTTAAATTTCACTAATATTTTAGATCATACTTAAATATGTTTCACTACGTAAAAGAAACAAACCTTGTTCAAGATGTGTATGGATGTTTTAAATAGGTCCCAATTCAAGCACTTGAAGGAGTTTGCTCCCATTGCTCCATGATAGCATAGCATAGCAGCATTGAACTGGTTCAACTCTTAATTCGAATTCAAAGTGACATTAGATCAATATTAACTGTTATTTTGAACTTGAGTTTAGCGTAAACTTGATTTCAACGTTTTAAGTGCAACTTAGCCTAAGTTAAAAATATAATTTAACAATCCCATTGCTCCATAATAGCTATTAGCATAGCATAGCAGTATTGAATTATTTCAACTCTCAATTCGAATTCAAAGTAACATAGGAACAATATTAACTGTCATTTTGAACTTGAATTTAGCTTAAACTCGATTTTAATGTTTAAGGTGCAACTTAGCCTAAGTTAAAAATATAATTTAACAATCCCACTGCTCCATGATAGCTATTAGCATAGCATAGCAGCATTACATTGTACACTCTATGGTGATATTTTTCTTTTTTATAAATCTATTGTGTATAAAAGGGGGTTCCCGTCAATAAATATTATTATTATTATTATTAACCTGGTTCAACTCTCAACTCGAATTCAAAGTGACATTAGAACAATATTAGCTGTCATTTTGAACTTGAGTTTAGCGTAAACTCGATTTCTACGTTTTAAGTGCAACTTAGTCTAAGTTAAAAATATAATTTCACAATCCTACTGCTCCATGATAGCTGTTAGCATATTATAGCAGCATTGAACTGGTTCAACTCTCAACTCGAATTCAAAGTGACATTAGAATAATATTAACTGCCATTTTGAACTTGAGTTAAGTGTAAACTCCATTTCAACGTTTTAAGTACAACTTAGCCTAAGTTAAAAATATAATTTAACAATCCCATTGCTCTATGATAGCTATTAGCATAGCATAGCAGCATTTAATTGGTTCAACTTTCAACTCGAATTCAAAGTGACATTAAAACAATATTAATTGTAATTTTGAACTTAGTTTAGCGTAAATTCGATTTCAACTTTTTAAGTGCAACTTAGCCTAACTTAAAAATATAATTTAACAATTACACAATTATAACTTTGTTATTAAATATGCAATTATAATATTGATGTAGGTTTGAATTAAATTACACTTGGTTTGTTTCACAATTTTCTCTTTACTATTTACTCGACTAGTTTTGCGTTTTACAGCATTATCAGGAGTGAAATTGTGAAACAAAGCAAGTGTAATTTAATTCAAACCTTCATCAATATTTAAAAACGTTTCATCAAGTGATAAGTGTAAAAATTATTCAAGAAATGCAATTATAATTTTAAGCGTTTTATTATTAAAATATTAAAGGAATATTCTAAGCAGGAAAAAAAGCGAATGTGTAATAACATTTCTCCTAAGTGTTTACTTTATATCTATTTGCTTAATTTTTGCATGAAAAACAATCTTGATAGTTAAACTGCACGTAAAAACTTACTACAAAAAAACCTCAAGTTACCATTTAAACACCAATACAATTGCGCAAATACACCGAAAGTAGGCGCATTTAAGTGTTATTCCGGTTGCTAATGGGCCTTTTACAGCGGACGGTTATTGTTTAGATAAAAATTCACCGGCGCGTAATTGAATTAAGGCGAGAACTGCCTTTTTATCGGCGATTTCATAAGCGGAATTAATTGAGGGCTTTAAAAACAGGCGAGAGAGAGCGGCGTAAAGTCGTAAAGTATTTAGTTTAAAGTTATTCCGGGGGTAACCTTATCGTTCGAGGCTCATTCTACAAGCCGTTCCGTGCGGCGAAACGGCTCCTTATTGACCATAAAACTCCCATTGTATTGATTGTAAATGTTTTTTAGGGCCCGCCGCCGGTAAGCGCTCGTACTTTTGCTATGCGCTCAGAGGGCGCGCTGCTATGACCCTTTGTAGCACAGACACAAACCTGATATTTGAAAGAAATGTATACACATAACACCGCATTTTTAGTTTAATAATAGAAAATTAGTAGACGATTTTTAATATTTTCTTAAATAATAAAATAAAATATATTGTTTCGTTTCGAAATTTTTAAAAATCTATCAATAATTCAATGTTCCTTTAAAGCACAGAAACAAACCTAATATTTTTAAAATAAACATATATACTTAAAAACTAGCCACAGACACAAACCTGATATTCGAAATAAATGTATACACATATAAACACGTTTTTAGTTTATTAAAAGAAATTAGTAGACTATTTTTAATATTTTTAAAAATAATAAAATAAAATATATTGTTTCTTTTCGAAATTTTTACGAATCTATCAATAATTCTATGTTCCTTTACAGCACAGAAATAAACCTAATATATTTAAAATACTTAGAAACTAACTACCAGCTGATTTTGAGATTTTTAGTAAAAAATAAATAATGTTGTTTAATTTTAAAAATCATTCTGGATATTTAGTTAAAACACTTGGTTTGTTTCACTAATTCAAGTAGCAAGAATTAGTGAAACAAACCAAGTGTTTTAATTAAACATCCAAAATTAGTTTAAAAATGTTTCACCCCGCGTTAAATGAAAAATTAATTAAACATTACTAGCCTTACACCTAAAGCTACAAAAGGCAAAACAATTAAAAATACTAATTCTATGAAAAATACTATAGCCCTTTATAGTTAGCTGAGAAATAAACCTAAATTTAAAAATGTATACAGAGTGTTTATCTTTTAAGTATACATAGCCTAATTTACAGCGTATATTCTGTATATCTTCAGATATTGGTTGTTGTTTTAAAAAAAATTAATTTGAAGCTTTAAACGAGTGTTTTCCACTCCCAGACTAAGCATGAAGTAAAATTTCAGGCTTTTCTAAACTCGAAATTTTACTTCATGCGTCACGCGTATGAAACACTGATTTCTAATTAAGTTTAAAATATACTGCTTAAGCATTATTCTAAAGCAGTATATATAGAACTTACCGTTAATCAATGTTTTATACGCGTGGCGCATGAAGTAAAATTTCGAGTTTAGAAAAGCCCAGAAAATTTGTCTCGGGTCGCTGCGCGACCCTCGACAAATTTTCACGGGGCTTTTCTAAACTCGAAATTTTACTTCATGCTTAATCTGGGAGTGGAAAACACTCGTTTAAGGCTTGAACTCTTTTAAAGCAAAATTTATTTTTTTTTGCAAATTATGAAACAAAATCTCACTGAAATATTCAAAACTTACACCAAATTTTTATTTTGAGTTTGAGTTGAGCTGTAATTTTACTTCTGGGCGATGAATTTAATTTCTGTTTGTTGGATCTTAAATTTTGATCAATTCTACATAAATTACCAGAATTTTAAGGTTTTGAAGAGAAGTTTCAATTTTTTACAAATTATCAAACAAAATCCCATTGAAATATTGAACAATTCACACTAAATTCTTATTTTAAATAGCTTTAATTCCATTTTTGGGTAATTAATGTAATTTCTGTTTATTGTGTCTTAGATTTTGATCAATTTTACATAAATTACCTAAATTTTAAGATTTGAAAGCAACATTACGATTTTTTACAAATTATCAAACAAAATCCCATTGAAATATTCATCAATTCACACTAAATTTTTATTTTGAATAGCTGTAATTCCACTTTTGGGTGATGAATTTAATTTCTGTTCATTGTGTCTTAGATTTTGATCGGTTCTACATAAATTACCAACATTTTAAAGTTTTAAAGCAACATTTAAATTTTTCACAAATTATCAAACAAAATCTCAATGAAGTATTCAACATTTTACACCGAATTCTTATTCTGAGTAGCTGTAATTCCACTTCAGGGTGATGAATTTATTTTCTGTTTATTGTATCTTACGTTTTGATCAATTCTACATGAATTGCTAAAATTTTAAGGTGTTATAGGCCAATTTCAATTTTTTACAAATTATCAAACAAAATCCCACTGAAATGTTTAACATTTCAGACCAAATTTATATTTTGAGTAGCTGTAATTCCACTGCTGGGTGCTGCATTTAATTTCAGTTTATTGTACTTAACATTTTAATCAATTCTACATAATTTACAAACATTTTATGCTTTTAAAGAAAAAAATCGATTTTTTACAAATTATCAAATAAAATCCTACAAAAGTATTCAACAGTTCACACCAAATTCTTGTTTTGAATAGCTGTAGTTCCACTTCTGGGTGATGAATTTAATTTCTGTTCGTTGTTTCTTAGATTTTGATTAATTCTACATAATTAACCAATATTTTGAAACTGTATGTTATAAATTCGATTTTTTCTTACAAATTATCAAACAAAATCCCAATGAACTATTCAATATTTCACAGCAAATTCTTATTTTGAGTAGCTGTAATTCCACTTCTGGGCGATGAATTTAATTTCTGTTTGTTGTATCTTAAATTTGAAACAATTCTACATAATTTACCAAAGGTCAAAGCTTTTAAAGAAAAAAATTAATTATTTATAAATTATCAAACAAAATCCTACAAAAATATTCAACAATTTACACCGAATTCTCTTTTTGAATAGCTGTAATTCCACTTTTGGCTGATGAATTTAATTTCTGTTTACTGTGTCTTAGATTTTGATCAATTTTACATAATTAACCGAGATTTTGAAGCTGTATGTTCAAAATTCGATTTTTTTTACTAATTATCAAACAAAATCTCAATGAAGTATTTAACATTTCACACCAAATTCTTAATTTGAGTAGCTGTAATTCCACTTCTGGGCGATGAATTTAATTTCTGTTCGTTGGATCTTAAATGTTGATCAATTCTACATAAATTACCAACATTTTAAGGTTTTAAAGAAAAATTTCAATTTTTTACAAATTATCAAACAAAATCCCATTGAAATATTCAACAATTTACACTAAATTCTTATTTTGAATAGCTGTAATTCCATTTTTGGGTAATTAATGTGATTTCTGTTCGTTGTGTCGTAGATTTTGATCAATTTTACATAAATTACCTAAATTTTAAGATTTGACAGCAACTTTACAATTTTTTACAAATTATCAAACAAAATCCCATTGAAATATTCAACAATTCACACTAAATTTTTATTTTGAATAGCTGTAATTTCACTTTTGGGTGATGAATTTAATTTCTGTTCATTGTGTCTTAGATTTTGATCGATTCTACATAAATTACCAAAATCTTAAGGTTTTAAAGCAACATTTCAATTTTTCACAAATTATCAAACAAAATATCACGGAAGTCAACTATTAATGATTTCGATAGCTAACGCCAAACACACCAAATTCATAAATTACCAAAATCTTAAGGTTTTAAAGCAACATTTCAATTTTTCACAAATTATCAAACAAAATCTCAAGGAAATCAACTATTAATGATTTCGATAGCTAACGCCATCTAATGCTTCATAGTGGCATCGTCTCAAGGAAGTATTCAACATTTTGCACCGAATTCTTATTTTGAGTAGCTGGAATTCCAGTTCTGGGTAATGAATTTAATTTCTGTTTATTGTATCTTAAATTTTAATCAATTCTGCATAAATTACAAAAGTTTTAATTTTTTATAGCAAATTTTCAATTATTTACAAGTGTTCAAACAAAATCGGACTAAAATATTCAACATTTTACACTAAATTCTTATTTTGAAAAGCTGTACTTCCACTTCTGGGTAATGGATATAATTTTTGTTCATAGTGTCTAAGATTTTGATCAATTTTACATAAATAACCGAGATTTTAAAGCTGTAAGGGAAAAATTAGATTTTTTTACAAATTATCAAACAAAATCTCACTGAAGTATTCAACATTTCACAGACACACATTTCTTAATTTGAGTAGTTGTAATTCTACTTCTGGGCGATAATTTTAATTTCTGTTTATCGTATCTTAAATTTTGATCAATTTTACATAATTTACCAACATTTTCAGCTTTTAAAGAAACATTTCAATTTTTTACTAATTATCAAACAAAATCCTACAAAAATATTCAACAGTTTACACCAAATTCTTATTTTGAATAGCTGTAATTCCACTTCTAGGTAATGAATATAATTTCTGTTTATTATGTCTTAAATTTTGATCAATTTTATATAAATAACAAAAATGTTGAAGCTGTAAGTGAAATTTAATTTCTGTTTCTTGCATCCTAAAGTTTGATCAATTCTACATAATTAACCAAAATTTAAAGGTTTTAAAGTTACATTTCAATTTTTTACGAATTATCAAACAAAATCCTACAAAAATATTCAACAGTTCACACCAAATTCTTATTTTGAATAGCTGTAATTCCACTTCTAGGTAATGGATATAATTTCTGTTGATTGTGTTGATCAATTTTACATAAATATTGGGGATTTTTGAGCTGTAAGGTAAAAATGAGATTTTTTACAAATTATTAAACAAAATCCCAATGAAGTATTCAACATTTCACACCAAATTCTTATTTGGAGTAGCTGTAATTCCACTTCTGCGCGATGAATTTAATTTCTGTTTCTTGCATCTTTAATTTTGATCAATTCTACATAATTAACCAAAATTTAAAGCTTTTAAAGTAACATTTCAATTTTTTACGACTTATTAAACAAAATCCTACAAAAATATTCAACACACACCATTTCTTATTTTGAATAGCTGTAATTCCACTTCTGGGTAATGGATATAATTTCTGTTGATTGTGTTGATCAATTTTACATAAATAATCGGGATTTTTGAGCTGTAAGGTAAAAATGAGATTTTTTACAAATTATCAAACAAAATCTCAATAAAGTATTCAACATTTCACACCAAATTTTTATTTTGAGTAGCTGTAATTTCACTTCTAGGCAATGAGTTTAATTTCTGTTTATTCTATCTTAAATTTTGATTAATTCTTCATAATTTACCAACATTTCAAGCTTTTGAAAACAAATTTCAATTTTTTACAAATTATCAAACAAAATCCTACAAAAATATTCAACAGTTCACACCACATTCTTATTTTAAATAGCTGTAATTCCACTTCTGGGTGAATAATTAAATTTCTATTTGTTGTGTCTTAGATTTTGATCAATTTTACATAAATAACTGAGATTTTGAAGCTGTTAAAGTAAATTTTAATTTTTTTACACACTATCGAACAAAATCTCACTGAAATATTTAACATTTCACACCAAATTCTTTCTTAAAGTAGCCATAGTTCCAATTCAGGGTGGAAAATTTAAATTTTTGTTGATTGTATCTTAAACTTTGATCATTCTTAATAAATTACCAACAATATTTCATAAGTTTTCATTTTTGGGGGTTGTAATTTCAAGAGACAAGACATTCTATTAACCCATTAACGGCCGAGCAGTGCTAGAGTTATCTGTAAAAGTTGAATTTAAGTTAAATTCTGCACTTTTTTATGATTTTTATGAATGACTTATTGTATAACATACTGTAAATTTTTCTTTTAAATATACATAATGTATACGCTGTAAACTTTCAGGCATTCGTCGATTTTATATATTGATATTTATATAAATATGAAGTTTAGAACGAGTGTTTCCATTCCCAGACTAAGCATGAAGTAAAATTTCGAGTTTAGAAAAGCCCCGCGTAGAAAATTTGTCGAGGGTCGCGCAGCGACCCGAGACAAATTTTCACGGGGCTTTTCTAAACTCGAAATTTTACTTCATGCGCCACGCGTATAAAACACTGAAATATTGTGAAGTTAGAAATACACTGAAATTCGTTTTGTTTAATGAATAAGCGGAATATTTAAATAACAAAATATTTATCTATTTCTTCATGCATTTTTAAGTCAGGTCGAATAATATAACGTATCAAATTAAGTTATTTAGTAATTTAATTAAAAAAAAATATATAATGTTGCGTGTATGCATCAATGGCGCTTAATGGGTTAATATCGATTATTTTTACATAAAACGTAAAGTAGTTACGTATTTCATTTTTCATTTCATTTATTTAATTTATTATTATTAATGTTTCTTTACTTGCGCAACAGAATACAATCTTATTGCACATTGTTTTTTTTTCAATATGTTTCAGGTAGAGTCTTAACTCGGTTTGTAAATATTGGATCTGTCTTTATCAGCTATAATATGTAGTATCTGAACAGACTTGTTTTCTTTAATAGCTTTAAAAGTGGACCAAGCAAGTTCATATTGTATAAAATACTTTTCTTTGAAGTATACATACCCTGATGCATGTAAATGTTGTGGCATTTGTTTTTTTTTATAGTTTAATTTGAAAGTGTTTCCACTCCCAGGTTAAGCATGAAGTAAAATTTCGAGTTTAGAAAAGCCTGAAAATTTGGATTGGCCGCGTAGCGAAGCGGAGCGGCCAAACCAAATTTTCAGGCTTTTCTAAACTCGAAATTTTACTTCATGCGCCACGCGTATAAAACACGATTTAAAGTGAAGTTAAAAATATACTGATCACATGTTCAATTATTTTACAAATGATTATATGGAATATGTGATAGCATACTTATCCCATTAAGCGCCATTGATGCGTACAGGCAACATTATTAATTTTTTGTTCAGTAAATTACTAAATAAGTTAATTTGATATATTATATTGTTTGACCTGACTTGAAAATGTATAAAGAAAAAGGTAAATATTTTGTTATTTAATTATTTCGAGTATTACTTGTTTAAAAAAAATAATGTCAGTGTATTTCTTCATAATATTTCAGTGTTTTATACGCGTGGCGCATGAAGTAAAATTTCGAGTTTAGAAAAGCCTGAAAATTTGGTTTGGCCGCTTCGCGCTACGCGGCCAAACCAAATTTTCAGGCTTTTCTAAACTCGAAATTTTACTTCATGCTTAGTCTAGGAATGGAAACTCATTCTAAACTTCATATTGCACGTTTTTATATAAAATCGACGAATGACTGAAAATATACAACGTATAAATTATGTATATTTCAAAAGAAAAATTCACAGTATGTAATACAATAATAATTCATAGAAATCATAAAAAAGAAGTCCAGAATTTTACCTAAAATCAACTTTTAGAGTTACCTCTATAATTGCTTGGCCGTTAATGGGTTAAAAGGAATCCCTGTATGTCAATATTTAACAAAAGTCACAAATTATAAATAATTATTACTATTTTAAACAAAATCATCAAAACCAACATACATCAAAAACATTTAGAAAAAGTTGAAAGTTGTGAAAATTATTACAAATTGACAAAAATGTAAAAATTTATCAAGTGAACAAAAATGTGAAATTCAATAAAATTGAATATAACAAAGTAAATGGTCCGCTGTATATACATATGTATGCATATATGCATATATGTATTAATATGCATATATGTATTAATAAATAAATAAAGTAAAAGCCTCCACTGTTCATAAAAATGTAAAATTCCAAACAAGTCATTGATTAGTCTAATTTAACCTAAATGTTAAAACTATCTTTAACAGATAAAGCGGATTTAGAGAGCAATACTCTGGATCCGCTTCTGCAACCCGATTCAATTCCAGAACCGTAAAAACCGAATAAACAAACAAATAATAAAGAGCGGTCGTAAAATGTTTTATTACGCCCGGCACGCGCCTACACCGTAAAAGCGGTCGCATCGGCGGTAGGTGACGTTTATGGACCTTCAAGTGCCACTAAAATCAACTTTAACAACCATATTTTACCGTGACTTTCTACATATTGGAACCGGCCCGCCTATTCAACATATAAAAATCTACATTTTACGACCTCATCATCATCTCGAACCAGCAACACCCTAAACGGCTTCATTTCACTTGAATTTTACGACCCTTCACTCAACTCAACACGTAAAACTCAATTTTATTAACAAAACAATGCTTCAATTAAACGCACATTTATTTATTTAATCAGAATTACAAATTCCGCTATACAAAATCCTCTTATTAAAGAAACAAGAAACTTTTTATCAATAAAAAACGTTTTACATAAAGACAATTAATCATGAAGAAAAATTGAGTTTCTTAATACTTTGCAGAATATTTACAAAATATAAAAACGAATTAAAATTAATATCGACTTTATGCAAAATGTTTGTCCAAATATTCATTGAAACAACTACTTCTCGAGCTAATACCCCAACAGATATTGAATTATACAATGAATATTTGAGTTACACGACAGCACTGCTGTTCTATGCATAATTTATTGCAAAATGCAACATCAGGTCAAATTCTTCTCTAACCAAACTAAATGAAACAAAAGGAAATTGAAATAAATTGAAAAAATTACAGGGAATGAATTTTAATTGTCTTAAAAACGTTTTAACTTTGTTTGTATAACACAGTTTATTTTTATGTGTAATACAAACAAAGTTAAAACGTTTTTTTATTAATAAATTAACATGTATAACGAAGTAGAAGCCTCCACAATACAACCTTTAAACAAGAAACTCATCCATCTACGAGCCCTAAAACATAAATGTTTTGACATAAACTATTATTCTAAAAAAATAAATATTTTGATTCTGCAATGAATCGGTATAAATTGTATGGCACGGCAAAAATGCACGCCACAAAAGCTGGATACACATTGCAATTTTGTGGCTAAAATTTTATAGAACAACAGTCGTATGTTACCAATAACTGTTGGTTTCTCTTGTAGTGGTAAAAGTTGGACATTGCGAAATATGCTTCAATCGGCATATTTCGTAATGTGTGCCATAAATTATTGTTGAGTGCGTGAATGATTGGTAGGACAGAATTGAATTGTAACCTGTACGTGTAAGACCGAGAATAAAAAGTGAAATGGTAATTTAAAGTGTTTCGTCTTTGATAAATATACCTAAAACACTAATTAACTTTACATAAAACTTTACATAAAACTTTACATAAAACACTACATCCAACTTTTACCAGTACACTCTGTTTACTTATGTCCAACTTCCAATTATAAGATTAAAGTGACAAATGATCAATGATTCGCGAAGCGGAGCGATGAAACCAAATTTGCAGGCTTTTTCCAAACTCGAAATTTTATTTCATGCGCGACGCATATAAAATACTGATTTCAAGTAAAGCCGAAAATATATACTGCTAAAATGTGCTGAATCAGTATTTACCGAGCTACAGCGAAAATGTGCAAAAATTACTCTTTTATGAACATTTTATAAATAATAAGACAGGCCGACAAATATTTTTTTAGTGTCTGGAATGTTAGATCTTATTAAAGGTATTTTAGTACCTCTGATTTCAAAAATGCTATCACTTTGAAAGTTTTGAAAATACAACATAATTTTCGTCATTTTTCAAAGATTGATTTAGATTCAATGGAAAATTGGCGTGTGAGGAACTTTATGTTTGTTGAAGAAATCAGCGAGATCATAAGACCTTTAGTTCCCCTAGAGCGAATCTTTCTATTGCCTGTACATATCAAGCTAGGCACTTTTTTTGATCAGCGAGATCGAAAGACCTTAAGTTCTCCTAAAGAGAACTTTTCTACTGCCCGTACATATCGAACTAGGCACTTTTTAAAATCATAAAAGTGTGCTTTCAGTATACAGAGAGTTTTATGTAACACCGAACATTTTCATTAAGAGAATTTTTTTTTAAATATACATATGTATACGTCGGACATTTTCCGACGTTCGGTTTATTAAAAGAATTTAATTTGAAGCTTAAAACAAGTGTTTTCCACTCCTAGGCTAAGCATGAAGTAAAATTTCGAGTTTAGAAAAGCCTGAAAATTTGGTTTGGTCGCGTAGCGCGAAGCGCGGAGCGGCCAAACCAAATTTTCAGGCTTTTCTAAACTCGAAATTTTACTTCATGCTCCACCGGTGCACAACACTGATTCAATGTAAAGTTTAGCAGTGCGTTTTAAACTTCGTAATATGTCAGTGTTTTTTACCGGTGGCGCATGAAGTAAAATTTCGAGTTTAGAAAAGCCTGAAAATTTGGTTTGGCCGCTCCGCGCTTCGCGCTACGCGGCCAAACCAAATTTTCAGGCTTTTCTAAACTCGAAATTTTACTTCATGCTTAGCCTGGGAGTGGAAAACACTCGTTTAAAGCTTCAAACTAAATTATTTTGACAAAGCGAGCGTCGGAAAATGTACGACGTATGCATATGTATACTTAAAAGAAAAATTCTCTTGATGAAAATGTTCGGTGTTACATAAAACTCTCTTTAAAAGTGCGATTCTTTTCGCAATCTACAACAAGTTAGTCTTACAAAGACTATATCAAACACTCATTGAAACAACTACTTCCCCGGCCAATACCCCGACGGACATTGAATTATACAACAAGTGTTTGCTGTTACATACAGTAATCTACTGCAAATTTAACAATTTGGGTCAAATTATTCAGGCCATCTATAGACGCGTTTCAAAATTTATCTCTCATCAGTATAGCTTTGCCATTCCCTCTAAACAATGATATAGTCTTTGTAAGACTAACTTGTTGTAGATTGCGAAAAGAATCGCACTTTTAATGTTTGAAGTATTTTGCAACCAAGAATTGGCAATTTCATTTATACTTATGTTTGAACGGTAACGTGACCGCCAGTCTAAGGTGTCAAATTGTTTAGAGGGAATGGCAAAGCTATACTGATAAGAGATAAATCTCGAAACGCGTCTATAGATGGCCTGAATAATTTGACCCAAATTGTTACATTTGCAGTAGGTTGCTGTATGTAACAGCAAACACTTGTTGTATAATTCAATGTCCGTCGGGGTATTAGCCCGGGAAGTAGTTGTTTCAATGAGTGTTTAATATAGTCTTTGTAAGACTAACTTGTTGTAGATTGCGAAAAGAATCGCACTTTTAATGTTTGAAGTATTCTGCAACCAAGAATTGGCAATTTCATTTATACTTATAAAACTCTCTGTATATTTCGTACATTTTCCGTAATTACCAATGAAAAACCGAAAGCAGGCATTTTTGTTGGTCCTTAGATAAGAGTTCATGAATTATACAAATTATCTGGAATCCATGATCAAAATTTAGTGTGATGCCTCATCCTTTTTCGTCCTAGTAATAAAAAATATTCTTGGCAGAAAATTCTTTAAGTGTTCAGTGACTAATTTGTTTCATCGATAACTTTTTCCTCTCTCTTTTTAAATATCTAATAATATTCGTATAATATAATAATAAAAAATTCCGTAGTTTGGTTTTTCCATAGATCCATGGATTTAGCTTAAAATGGTGGTTAATACATATCACTAATATCAAAATTGTTGAGACCTTCACTACGTGGTATTCCATTTTAAATTATAAAAAGAAACGTATTGTTGTCTTTAACATCGATTGATTTTAATCGTAGAACCATAGCATGTCAATCACTTGAAAATTACACTAAAATGTCGAAACTTGAGTTGAGTTGAGTTGAGTAGTGCTCAATGAAAAATATTGTTTTTATTTATAAATGTTATATCTTAGAAATTTGAGCTCTTAGGCCAAAACTAATGCCATTTTTTGATTCAGGGCATCAAATTCATATGAAATCAGCAATAAATACCCCGGCACTAAAACTACGGTTGGTCTGTGTAGTAATAAAAGTGGAAGAAATTTATATATGTACAGAGAGTTTTATGTAATACCGAACATTTTCATAACGATACATTTTCTTTTAACTGTTCACTGTGGAGGCTTCTACTTCGTTATTTGTGTAAATTTTCTTTTAAGTATATATATGCATACGTTGTACATTTTCCGACGCTCGGTTTATCAAAAGGATTTAATTTAACGCTATAAACGACTGTTTTCCACTCCCAGACTAAGCATGAAGTAAAATTTCGAGTTTAGAAAAGCCTGAAAATTTGGTTTGGTCGCGTAGCGCGAAGCGCGGAGCGACCAAACCAAATTTTCAGGCTTTTCTAAACTCGAAATTTTACTTCATGCGCCACCGGTACAAAACACTGAATTAATGTAAAGTTTAGCGGTGTGTTTTATACTTCGTAATATGTCAGTGTCTTGTATCGGTGGCGCATGAAGTAAAATTTCGAGTTTAGAAAAGCATGGAAATTTGGTTTGGCCGCTCCGCGCTACGCGACCAAACCAAATTTTCAGGCTTTTCTAAACTCGAAATTTTACTTCATGCTTAGTCTGGGAGTGGAACACACTTGTTTTAAGTTTTAAATTGAACTCTTTTAAAAAAACAACGATTATCTAAAGATTTACTGCATATAATTGGGACATGTATACTTGAAAGATAAACTCCCTGTATGTACAAGTTGAGGCATTAGTTGCGATTGCTTGGCTACAATTTGTAATGGTCATGTAGGCAAGCCAGTTTACACTTAACTTAAAAATAATAGGTGTCAAATTGTATTGAATGAAAATGTTCGGTGTTACATAAAACTCTCTGTATGTATATTAATTTAAATAAAAATCACTTGGTTTGTTTCACAAAATATTTGATATATTCCAACTAGTTTCGGTTTCTAGAAATTATCAAGGAATGTGTAGAACAAGTTTAGCTTATGCAACTTATCTATTCACTATCTCTCTATTAACTATTTTTTTATCGTAAATCCTATTTGGTATCATGCTTTCCTTAACCCCTCTACAGACAACCTGGCCTGGAGGCCGGAATTAGTATGTAGAGGCCATGATCGGGTATGTGTGTTGCTCGTTTGGACAGTTTGAGCAGAGTGCGAGCTCTAGTGGGTTTGGCGATTGTCCGACAGAAAGCGCCACTTTGGCGTTGTGTGCGGGTATCCGTGGGGTTTTAGGTGGGGTAGGGGCGACGCGCGGAGGAGCACTTAGGGAGCACGTTTTGCCTGCGCGTAGCTCATAGTGGGCGCCCAGACTGTGACGAATCCAATTGCTATTGGTGCTTTCATGATCCCTTCCATTATGCTATTGTTACCGTCTCGCTTTTTTGCCCGCATACCAGCGCTCTCGCTCCCACGCGTTGCCCGCAATGGGATTACGAGGGTTTTATCAAAATTTCGCATTGCACTAGAACACTGAATTTTGCGTTAAAAGGTTCACATTTTCCAAAAAAATTGTGGTCAAAACTAATAATGTTTAGTTAATTAAAATTGAACGGGTTGGGTTAATGACCCTCGGATCGATTAATGATTTATTGGGGGTTGCGGTTGAGTAAAAGATTTTTTTATTGGGGTCTTAAGGGCGTAACGAATGGTGAATGGTGTTTCTCCTCATAATTGACAATACAGGTAGCAACAGTCACTTCTGTTAATGATCTGACTATTGTTGCCGCGTGCTCGAGTGTTGTGGTGGGGGGGCCATTATTAGAAAGAGAGGGGTAGTTGGAAAGAGGAGGATGGTGAATGGGCCGGGATGTGTGGGCTGGAGCAGACTCCGGTGAGCTCCAGTGGGTCCCGATCCGCGATCTAACTAGTAAGTGCGTGCATTCCGGACTGAGCTTCCGCGCAGTGTGTTCCGTGCGAATATACCCGCAAACTACTACAACAGCCCGTTTTGTTTTTTTATTGCCCACTTTTATTGCTATTAGCGTCGTAACAATAATCATTCTATTAACTATTAAAGCGCAATTTTATCTCCTCATATCATTACCGATAAAAACCTCCCGCGGGCGTCTTTTAATTTAATTCCCGAATCATGTGCGACTTTGACAAGGACTTAGTTTAAAGTTTGTTGCGGAACGAAAACCCAATAGTGGAGGAAACAGTGAGGGGCGCATAAGTGTGAAACTTTTCGAAAGTTTTATTTTATTTGGAAGTGACATTGCGTGTTCGCGCGCGGAAAATTTCGATTGTTGAAGTGTTTGGAAAAAGCCGCCAAAATTAACGCCATAATGAACTCTTATTTTGAGCAAGGTGGGTTCTACGGTAGCCACCATCACCAGAGTGCCAGCTCGGTGGCTGGTGCTCACCACCACGACCAGAGCGCGGCGGCGGCCTACAGGCCCTTCCCCTTGAGTCTAGGTATGTCACCCTACGCCTCCTCACAGCACCACCACCACCACTCACTACACCAAGCCAGACCGCCCCAGGACTCCCCATACGATGCCTCCGTCGCGGCCGCTTGTAAACTCTACTCCTCATCCACAGAAAGCCAGCAGAATTCAGTAAACTACAGCACAACGAACACGAAACCGGATTGTTCAAAAGGCAACTCAGACCAGAATGGTTACGCCTCGGTGGTGGCCGCCGCCGCCGTAAAAGACGTCTGGCAGAGCGCTAGCTCTGGGGGCGGCGCGAGCCTCTCCAACAGCTTATCAGGCCCAGTAAGACCGTCCGCTTGCACGCCAGACTCAAGGGTCGGATACGGCTCTTCCGTGGGCCTCGTCGGCGGCGATCCGGCCTCGAGCCCCGGAGCAGCGGGAGGCGGACGCACCTCGAACACGCTCACCTCGTGGAATAACCCCTGCTCCCTCAACTCATCTTCATCGCAACCAGTCGGAACCCAACTCCACCAACAGTCCAACCACACATTCTACCCATGGATGGCAATAGCAGGTCAGTAAACAAAAAAAACAAGTGTATTATTAAAAAAAGAACAACATACTTACAATTAGTACACAAGTGCGTGTAAAATCAAGCAACCCCGCTTGAACCGGATTTCGCTCCCTCTCACTCGCTCTCGCGCGCTCCATCCCATTTTCTCACTGGGCCACGAGGGTCGATCAGCTGTTCGAGTAGCCTATTTCGGTTGTCTAGACGGCCCGCGGAGGAGAGTTAAATTAATAACAACTAGATTTACTCCGTGTGTGTGGGCGAGAGAGCGTAATTTTTTTTAAGCGGGAGATTTATGCGGCCCAGAAACTTTCTCATTAGTCGCGAGCTGTCTGAAAAAAATAAAAAATATTAATAATAGCCCCGGACAGACGTTGATAACATGTGTCCCGCTACGCAGCGGTCGCCTAAAACTATTTGGCTGACAGCGCAACCATTACCGCGCTATTTATTTCCAACCGAACACCTCGGACTGCTTTCAAACAATAAATGCAATTACTCGTTTTAAAAAGTAAAAAGTTGCACGCGCAAGTGTAAAAAAATTAGAGCGAAAAACGTCGATTTGTTTGGTTCCTGGAATGGCTCGTAAAAGATCCACACAAAAAAGTATTGGTTAAAATAATTTTAAACAAAAAATGAATATGTTGGTTCCCTGGAAGATCCACAAAAAAGTGTGTAATGAAAAAATCGAAAGCGCGTAATAAATCATTTAGATATAAAAAGCAAAAACGCAATTGCCAAAAACACAACTGCATTCGAAATAATGATGCTTGTTCTTGTATATTCTACAAAAAATACCGTTTATTCCTGGAACTGCTATGAAATAATATATGGAAAAATCAGTAATACAAAAAAGTACAGAAAAGTACAAAAAGTATAAAATTAAATAAAATCTTGTACTCTGTGTATTTTCTATGAAGAATCAAAATTTGTCAGTTAATCGAAAAAAAATACAATAAAATAAGAAAGAAACCATTCAATATTTTTTGTCATACTTTATTACTTACCGTAAAATCTTGACTCCTGGAACTGCCATGAATTATATGTAAAAATAATTAATACTAAAAAAGTACAAAGTATAGATACAGTAGTAAATTAAATAAAATCTTGTTCTCTGTCTATTTTAAATGAAAAAATTAAATTCTTTATGTAATCGAAAATAAAACGTCCAATAAAATAAGAAAGATAACATTCAACAATCTTGTTCATACTTTATTAATAACCGTAAAATCTTGACTCCTGGAAATGTCATGAAATATATGTAAAAATAATAAATACCAAAAAAGTACAAAATATAGATACAGTACAAAATTGAATAAAATCTTGTACTCCGTCTATTTCATATGAAAAAATTAAATTCTTTATATAATCGAAAATAAAACGTTCAATAAAATAAGAAAGAAAACATTCAACAATCTTGTTTATAATTTATTAATAACCGTAAAATCTTGTCTCCTGGCCCTGTCATAAAATATATGTAAAAATAATTAATACCAAAAAAGTACAAAATATAGATACAGTAGAAAATTAAATAAAATCTTGTACTCTGTCTATTTTAAATAAAAAAATAAATTCTTTATATAATCGAAAATAAAACGTTCAATAAAATAAGAAAGAAAACATTCAACAATCTTGTTTATAATTTATTAATAACCGTAAAATCTTGACTCCTGGAACTGTCATGAAATATATGTAAAAATAATTAATACCAAAAAAGTACAAAATATAGATACAGTAGAAAATTAAAACAAATCTTGTACTCTGTCTATTTTAAATAAAAAAAATAAATTCTTTATATAATGGAAAATAAAATGTTCAATAAAATAAGAAAGAAAACATTCAACAATCTTGTTTATACTTTATTAATAACCGCAAAATCTTGACTCCAGGAACTGTCATGTAAAAATCATTAATACAAAAACGTACAAAAATATAGACAGAATACATAATTAAACAAAATCTGTACTCTATCTATAGATTTAAAATTCTTAATATAATTGAAAAGAAAATGTTCAATAAAAAAAAGGAAGAAAACATTCAATGACCTTGTTTGTACTTTATTAATAACCATAAAATCTTGACTTCTGGACTGCCCAGAAATATATTTGTGAAAATCATTATTTCAAGAAAAGTATAAAAATATAGACTGAGTACAAAACCAAATAAAATCTTGTATCTGTCTATGTTATATAAAAAACAGAAATGTTTCATATAATTGAAAAGAAAATGTTTAATAAAATAAGAAAACATTCAATAATCTTGTTCATACTTACTTAATTGTTGTTGAGTTGCGTGAAGATGGTTTTAAATTAATGAAACACTTGTATCTTTTCTTCACTTATTTATTTGGAGTACCAAATGCACATTTCGATCACGATGTGATCATTATCAATGGTTGACAAATATGTGTATTTGTCAACCATTGATTATGATCACATCGTGATCGAAATGTGCATTTGGTACTTCAAATAAATAAGTGAAGAAAAGATACAAGTGTTTCATTAATTTGTTCATACTTCATTAATTACCATAAAATCTTGACTTCTGGGACTGCCATGAAATATATGTAAAAGTACAAAGAAAAGTACAAAAATACAGACAGAGTACAAAATCAAATAATATCTTGTACTCTGTTTATATTATATGACAAAATTAAATTGTTCATTTAAGTGAAAATTAAATATTCAATAAAATTTAAAAAAATAAAACATTTAACGATTATACACACAAGTGTATAATACGCATGCTTGATTTTACTCAAAATATTTGGAAACAATTACTCAAACTACTTGTTTTTTATGTAGCTTCATTTTTTGAGGACTAAATGTTAAATAAAGTGAGTATGAAACTTGAGATTTTACGGTATATTAAAAACCCCATATTTTTATTTAATGTTAATAATATTAATACATAAATAAAGTTATTTATTAATATTATTATTATTAAATAAAAATATGCGTTGTTAATATACCGTAAAATCTCGAGTTTCATTCTCACTTTCTTTCACATTTAGTCCTCAAAAAATTAAGCTACAAAAAAAACACGTACTTTGAGTAATTTTGTCCAAATAGACAAAAAGCCATTAAAAAGTAACAAGTATAAACTTAAAATAAGACACTTGTAAATTAGTTTGAGTAATTTTTTCCAAATAGACATAAATACCATTACAGAATAACAAGTATAAACTTAAAATAAGATTCTAGTAAATGCAGTCAGACATTTTACATGTATTGCAGTTGTCAAGTATATAAGTAAATGTAGAGTATAATATAATTAAGTATAAATATATATAAACTGCTAAAAATATGTATTAAACAAGTTTAGAACATTACAAGAGGATAGAAACAGAAAAACGTTTTCAGAAAGTGTTTTTTTAAGTATACATAAATGTCCCGATTTGTTTTCTTTAAATTTTCAGGCATTCGTTGTTTTTGGATAGCGTTTTAAACTTTAAAAGAGTGTTTCCAATCCCTGAGTAAGCATGAAGTAAAATTTCGAGTTAAGAAAAACCTGAAAATTTGGTTTGGTCGCTCCGCTTCGCGGAGCGACCAAACCAAATTTTCAGGTTTTTCTTAACTCGAAATTTTACTTCATGCGCCACGCGTAGAAATCACTGATTTAATATGAAGTTGAAAATATACTCCTAAAACAGTGTGCTAAAGCTATATATTATGTATATAATTATTATTTAATAATATTTTATAAAGCAGAAAATATGATCAATTATTTTAATTCGCGTTGAAGAAAATTGGATGAACTAAATTCCATATTTTAAAACAACTTTAAAATATGAAATTCTGGTACGATTTTGATTCAATTCAATTCAATTAATTAATTTCCAGAAAGAACAATCATTACATTCATAGGTTGGTCAAAATACATATAATAATTTAGGTAAAACCTTCCTGACTATGTTGTATTTATAAAACTTATTGTCTAAGCACAATCCTTGATTAAGCGTCAAGAAAAATGTCATTTCATGCGCCAGGCGTACAAAACACTAAATTATAGGTAAAGTTTTAAATGTACTAACTTCACAATATTTCAGTGTTTTATACGCGTGGCGCATGAAGTAAAATTTCGAGTTTAGAAAAGCCTGAAAATTTGGTTTGGCCGCTCTGCGCTTCGCGCTACGCGACCAAACCAAATTTTCAGGCTTTTCTAAACTCGAAATTTTACTTCATGCTTAGTCTGGGAGTGGAAACACTCGTTTCAAGTTCCATAAATTAATATTTGAAAATCTCAATAAGATACAATTATTTGTAAAAAAAAGCGAGATTAATCTAATTTGATACATACAACATTAATACATCTTTATTAAAAAAATATATCTAATTTAATAAATGCATTATTATCGTTAACTTTGGCTATCGACCGGAGGTCCTTCCGCCTTTGATATACATTTTTTATTTTTATTTACAAACCGAAAATCAATCTAATTTTATATATATTTTTTATGTTATTTACAAACCGATTTCATGAGTATTTTATTATATGAATATAACATAACACTGAATTTAAACTTTGTTTAAATTTTTTTTTATAAAAACACTTGGTTATTGTTTCACTATTTGTTTTTATTATTATTATTCTTCTATCTATTATTCTTCTTGTAATAACTTTGAAAATGGTCGTCTGACCGAAACTAGTTAGTTTTTCAAAAATATAAACAAATAGTGAAACAATAACCAAGTGTTTCTATAAAAAAAAATTAAACAAAGTTTAAATTCAATGTTTAAAAAATGTTTTACCAAGTGATGAATGAGTCTACAATTAAAAATTGTATTGTTAGTTGGTTTGAAGAGAATTTGATCTAAACGTTACATATACTTTAATAGAGCGTTGTAACAAATCAAATTAAATAAGATTTTAAATATTTCATTGTATAATTCTATATCCGGAGGTGTATTTGCACGGGAAGTAGTTGTTTCAATGGATATTTATCGTCTTAAATTGTCTTATTAATTAAGACACTGTTTACATTTTCACGAATAGTTTTTTCGTAATTTTATATATTATGTCTACAATTAAAAGTTTGAATATAACAATAGTACTACTATCTCATCTTTCTTGGAAAAGAGAGAAATACATTATAATAAAATATAATTTATAAATATGTTTACAATAATTTTTTACTTCTCTCTCTTGCAAGGGCTATCGACCATAGGTCTTTCTGCCCTTAACAATAATATATTTCCAAAAACACTTAAATCCATTTGAAAAAAAATGATTTACGGATTTTTAGAAATACGCGACTCATATGTCTTTATTTTCAACTGTCAAAATTTATACAAAGTGAAAATTGCATCAGCTTAAATAATAATCAATTAATCAATCATTATTAACTATTGACTTAACACACATTCATGATTTAATTTGTTTACGCACGTGGAGTTCGAGTACCTATTTTAGTATTTGTTGATACTTTTTGGAGTAAATTTAATGGGTAATTGAAGGTCAGTATAATTTATACTCTGCTTGTGCACTCTGTTTATTTTCGTTAGAAAAGGTGCACCGTTTACTTTATGTAAAGCTAGCTTTTGATCTTTGAATTACTATTGTTGAAATTTTATTTAAAATTGTTCAATGTGTAAATTTGTTGGCAAAAAACTTGCCTTTTTTGGGTTATTCAGAGCTACATTCTTAAGCTGTCGTTTGCTTTTTGCTTTAGGAATCATTCAGTTTTTGAAAAATGTGATGCTTAATTGTTCAGATTGAATGATTTATTAAATTTAATACGCAACACATTCCTTTGAAAATGGTCTAACAAACCGAAACTAGTCGGAATAAAGATTTAATTGTGAAACAATACCAAGTGCCTTTCCTTTAATTAACTTTACATAGTGTAATATGTTTCACCAAGTGCAAGATGAGAAATTAATTCAAGAAATTAATTTAATACGCAAAGTGAATTAGCAGCGAACTTGGACTTAAAATTTAAGCGTTAAAAACGCTTAAATTTTAAGTCCAAGTTCGTTGATTTTTCACATTGCGTATTAATTTTAATAAATCAATCAATTTGAACAATTAATAACCATCACCTTTTTGCAATTGAACTTTGTTTCATGAAAATGTTAATTTTTATGTCTTGTACTTTAGTCTTGTATGTACTTTTGTTAGTTTTAGAATCACGAACTGTTGTCTCGTTTTGTATATGGATCCCGTTGAATAAATAAATAAATAAAAAATACTCTTAATTTAAACTTTTAAATTAATTGATACGTGCCATTTGGACAGAAAATAATATTTCATATTATTTAATTTTATTAATGTTTTCCTTAATTTTTGATTAAGTTCAGTTAAAATTGTTAAACACTGTTCTAACTAAAACTAAAAAAAAGGTAATGTGATGTACATTACTTTTTTTTAGTTTTAGTTAAAACAGTGTTTAATAATTTTAACTGAACTTAATAAAAAATTACAGAAAACATCAATAAAATTAAATAATATGAAATATTATTTTCTGTCCAAATGGCACGTATCAATTAATTTAAACCAAGAAATAAAGAAAGATTTGTAATAAACAAATGTAGCGAAACGGGCCTAATGAGGCCTAAGTGCAGTGCAGAAATGCGCACTCTGCAAAGAACCAGAACCAGAACAGTAGACAAATGTAAACATTCATTTTTACAGAAATCACCTCATTTTAGTGGAATAAATTTGTACAATTTATTTCCTCAATAAAAGAGATTAATCAACATGAGACAGTAAACTTGCTTTTTTATGGTTATAAAATTTTATTTAAATTGATTGATGTTATAATAATATAGAATAAATATAAAAAATAACACTTGGATTGTTTTACTATTTGTTAAGCTGGAATAATTTCGCTCTTTATGACGGTATCGGGATATCCTAATAATAGGTTATAATAATAAAGGATAAATCAAAAAACACTTAGTTTGTTTCACTTTTTGATAAGCTCAACTAATTTCAAGGGCTAAGCCGAAACATGTATAGAAAATAAAATTTTTAAAATAATATCAAGAAGTACATTTCTTTCTCTCCACTACTCCAATTAGTTAAATAAACACTTGATATAATGGACAACACACACACTAATTCAACTAATTTCGATATCCTAAAAATAACGTAAAAAGCGAAATTAGTTGAGTAAATATAAACGAAAAATAGTGAAACAAATCAAGTGTTATTTTTGATTTATTCTTTATTATTATTAGTTCAAAATGTTTCACCAATTTATAAGTGAGAAAGTTATTCACGATATATTGATTGATGTGTAAAATATGGACAGATTGATATGTAAAATGTGGATAGATTAATTGATTGATGTCTATTATTCAGACGTAAAACTTGCCTTTTTAGTCATTAAATGAAGTGTTTATTGTGTAAAATAAATTAATTCATGATTTTATTGTGGGTAAAACCTGTTTGGTTCCTTTGACCCTAATTAGCATAAAGGGGGAATTTGATTTACAACCAGTATATGTACTTAATTTATTTTGTTTGCTGTTTGTTTTGGCAAACATTCAATTAAATAAATACTTACAAAAAATAAGATTTGCAGTGTTCAACAATTAAAGTGAAACTCTCTCATTTTTAACTATGTTGATTTAACCATAATATATATTTTTGTTATTGATATGTTTCATTTATGTATTATTGTAAAAGTTGAAACGTAAATAAATAAAATAAATAAATAAATAAATAAATATAAAATTACGATAATGTTCGTCTAAACTGCAAACAATGAGTCTTAATTAATAAGTATTGAAGATAATATATAAAATTACGAAAAAACTATTCGTGAAAATGCAAACAGTGTCTTAATTAATAAGACAATTTAAGACGATAAATATCCATTGAAACAACTACTTCCCATGCAAATACACCTCCGGATATTGAATTATACAATGAAATATTTAAAATCTTATTTAATTTGATTTACTATAAGAAGCGTAAGCTTATTCTCTCGAATTCAAATAGTTATGAATTTTAATTTATCTTGTTTAAGTATTAAAGGTTTCAAACTTGAATAAAAGCTTGAATGGTTTGTTCACTTAATAATTAAGTGAACAAATAAACTGTTTTTATTCAATTTTAAAACCTTTAATATTTCAAAAATGTTTCACCTATAGTAAAGTGAGGAAATAATTAAATACTTAATTAATAAGACCAATAAGTCAATAAATATTATATCGGACACTTTTTTCTCATTAATCACTTGGTAAAACATTTTAAAATATAATGGTTTGTAAATTAAATTCACTTGGTTTTGTTTCACTTATATGTATTTTATTTTCTACTAGTTTCGGCTTAATGCCATGGCATTAAGCCGAATCTAGTAGAAAATAAAATACATATAAGTGAAACAAAACCAAGTGAATTTAATTTACAAACCATTATACAATAAATATTAATTGAAACAACTACTTTCTGTGTAAATACACCGCCGGATATTTAATTATAAAATAAAGTATTTAACACAAAAAATACTGTTATTCCTTACTTTACTTTTTATTTGTATCGTTAGATCTACATTTCGGGACACAAGGTGCTCATTATCAATAACAAAAAAAAATTTAAAATCTTATTTGATTTGTTACATCGCTGTATGATAATATAATGAAACATTTAAATCAAATTCTCTTCAAACCTACTAACAAATTAAAATTTAAAGTGAAAGAAGTAATTACAAGAAAATAAAATAAAAATAAAAGCGATTTAAAGAAAGCGTGCAGTAATTCTCTTAAATTCATATATATATATATATATTATTCATTTGCTATAGTGCTACTATTGTTTATTTCTTTTATTTTTACTTTAATTAGTTACTTTAAACTTGTGTTTGATTTATATTATGTATATTCACACCCCACTTGTTATATTTTTGTGAACATTATTGTTGCGTTAAAGTTCTATATATATGTATACACTATTGTAAAAGGTGAAACCGTTAAATAAATAAATAAATTCAAATAGTTTTGAATTTGAACCATTCTTATGTTGATTTTATTTGTAAAAGCATTATAAAGTACCATCATGTATCCGCCTTGTTAATTAAATTTTTTTTCTTTTTGTTTAGCTTTACTCTGGCCATAGTTGCTTTGACTATTGGCCAACATCAATTATTTATTTTTAACTTATGTTATTTAATTTATAACTTTGTTTTAAGTTGTATTAACATATATTGGACGGCACAATACATTCACACCACACCCAGGGACACGACGAGTTATTATTTTTAAATAACAACTCCCCGTGCACGGGAATCGAACCCGGTCTGTGGCTCGCCGAGCGATTTACCGTCCGGCGACGTTACCGCTCGGTCACCACCTGCCCAATTAAATATTTAAAAAATAAGGTTTCAGCAAAACGCAAATCAACAAACAAAGAAAAGATAATAGCAGACTATTTATGATTTTCAACTTTTTATTTAACTCACTACAATTGTTTCGCTACACTGTAGCTTCTTCAGGTGAAGAAATATAAAAATCATAAATAGTCTGCTATTATATTAAGTGATAATGGATTTTCAAAAAATAAGTGCCTTAACAATCAACGAGGAAGAAAAGATAGGTGGGATTTGTGGTAAATTTTCAATATTGAGAAGAAGAAAACACCTAACTTTTACATAAAAAGGTGGTTTCTTTATCTCAAATATAATTAATTGTTATTCTTTATAAGAATAGAATAGAAAGTTGTGACAACCTTTTTTTTCGTTTTTATGCTGTTCCTTGTAAAAAGGCCCTTTCGCATTATTAAATCTACTTTTTTCAGCACAAAAGATGTGTTTGAGATGTCAATTTCACATTGAATGGTTTTTACAGCAGCTGTTAATTCCGAACGTTATTGATATTCCATCTCCATATAACAATTTAAAATAAGAATAATTCCAATTCAAACATATTTGAATTCGAGAAAATAAGCTTACGCTTCTTATAGTTTGCACACTTTAAACATAACACATAAGTTATGAACTGTGGAGGCTTCTACTTCGTTATACATGTTAATTCAATGAAATAAAACACTTTAACAAAACAAAACATTGTAATCTTAGTAAATCCGGTATATATAAACTTGTTTGTCCCGATTGTGAAGGAGTATACATTGGTCAATCTGGTCGTAATTTTAGCACTCGGCTCAAAGAACATCAGCGCTCTTTTCGGCTTAATCAAATAGAAAAATCAAATTTCGCCAAACATCTAATCGATGAAAATCATTCTTTTGGCGAGGATGTACTTAAGATCATCCATTATGCCGAAAAGGGCCGAAAAATGAACCTCCTAGAATCCCTGGAGATACAGAATGCCCGCGCTAATCCGGGAATCCCCCTAATTAACGACCAGGTCGATCTAGTGTATACCTCCATTTTTAATGCTATTTTGTAAATAACCATTTTGTGTATATATACCTGTACCATACCGTAATTTAAGTTACTCTGTTTAATAATGGCAAGTTGAATGCCGAAACTGCAGTCACGAAAATAAAAATAGTGTGTTATACAAACAAAGTTAAAGTGTTTTATTTCATAATACATAAGATTACAAAAATGTTTTTCGTCTAAAATGCAACCAATGTGTCTTAATTAAAAAGACACATAATTAATAATATCTTAATATTTATACTTGTATATTTTGTTAAACTCCATTAATGAACTTTTTTAATTGGCGACTGTTAGCTTGTTCTAAAACTGTTAGTCAATTTCAACAATAATTTTCTAGGATTTACATGCCTATTTTGGTACATTTTCTTTGTTTATTCATCACTTATAACATACAATAACCAAAATGCTATTTTCGGTTAATCCATAAAAGAATTTTTCTATTAGCGACTATTTGTGGGTATTTAATGCTTGCTCTAAACATATTATTATATCTTTAATTAATTTCTCACTTAACCCGTGGTGAAACATTTTTGAATATAATACTGGATATTTAATTAAAACACTTGGTTTGTTTCACTAATTTAAATTAGTGAAACAAACCAAGTGTTTTAATTAAATATCCAGTATCATATTATTATTATTAATATCTTTATTTTTTAAAATAACTATACAAAATATAGAACATACTTATTAATAAAATAGTGTCAAAAATAAATATTTACTTATAACTACAATACTGACAAAGTGAAACAAAATACATATGTATACAATAACCTAGCAGTCTTCGTTGTTTCTTTTTAAAGCTCAATTTGAAACTCCAAACGAGTGTTTTCCACTCCCAGACTAAGCATGAAGTAAAATTTCGAGTTTAGAAAAGCCCCGTGAAAATTTGTCGAGGGTCGCGCAGCGACCCGAGACAAATTTTCTGGGCTTTTCTAAACTCGAAATTTTACTTCATGCGCCACGCGTATAAAACACCAAATCACCGTGAAATTTATGTATATTTGAACCTCGCTTGAAATCAGTGTTTTATACGCGTGGCGCATGAAGTAAAATTTCGAGTTTAGAAAAGCCCAGAAAATTTGTCTCGGGTCGCTGCGCGACCCTCGACAAATTTTCACGGGGCTTTTCCAAACTCGAAATTTTACTTCATGCTTAGTGTGGGAGTGGAAAACACTCGTTTAAAGTTTCAAATTAAACTCTTTTAAAAAACAACGTGTATCTAAAGATTTTAAAAGATAAGCTGAATTTGCTGTACATTTTCGGATATCCGTTGTTTTTTTAACAATTTCAATTTGAAGTTGTAAACGAGTGTTTTCCACTCCCAGGCTAAGCATGAAGTAAAATTTCGAGTTTAGAAAAGCCCCGTGAAAATTTGTCGAGGGTCGCGCAGCGACCCGAGACAAATTTTCTGGGCTTTTCTAAACTCGAAATTTTACTTCATGCGCCACGCGTATAAAACACTGATTTCAAGCGAGGTTCAAATATACATAAATTTCACGGTGATTTAGTGTTTTACACGCCTGGCGCATGAAGTAAAATTTCGAGTTTAGAAAAGCCCAGAAAATTTGTCTCGGGTCGCTGCGCGACCCGAGACAAATTTTCACGGGGCTTTTCTAAACTCGAAATTTTACTTCATGCTTAGTCTGGGAGTGGAAAACACTCGTTTAAAGTGTCAAATTAAACTCTTTTAAAAAACAACGTATATCTAAAGATTTAAAAAAAAAGCTGAATTTGCTGTACATTTTCGGATATCCGTTGTTTTTTTAACAATTTCAATTTGAAGTTGTAAACGAGTGTTTTCCATTCCCAGGCTAAGCATGAAGTTAAATTTCGAGTTTAGAAAAGCCCCGTGAAAATTTGTCGAGGGTCGCGCAGCGACCCGAGACAAATTTTCTGGGCTTTTCTAAACTCGAAATTTTACTTCATGCGCCACGTGTCTAAAAGACTGATTCAAAGTGAAGTTCAAATAAATCTGTCACCACTTATCACGATATTTCAGTGGATTATACGCGTGGCGCATAAAGAAAAATTTCGAATTTAGAAAATTTGGAGTTGGAAATAAATTATATTGTATGAATTATTGTTGAAATTGATTAATAAGTTAAATCAAGCATAAAATACCTACAAATAGTCGCTAATAAAAAGCTATTTTTATGGATTAACCAAAAATAATATTTTTGAAACCACCTTTTCACGCTTTTCTAAATTCGAAATTTTACTTCATGCTTAATCAAAGATTTGAAACACTCGTTAGTAGCTCAAAACACATACTCATCGGGATATGTGCTTGAAATGCAAAAGAAAAATTCCCTGTATGTAGCTATAAACATATTGTAACAATTATTTTAATTAATGAAAATACTAGTAAATAAATAATTATTTAAATTAAACGTCGATTAAAAGTAATGAAACTGGCTCCCTGGTGACTTAATTAAAGCCACCTTTTAAACGGTAAATTACATAAATATTGATACGGAGTTTTATACGAAAACAAAACTAATGCAATTAATTAAAGTCGGCGTGCGTAAAAATTCTTCTGTAATTAGGAAACCGTGAAATGATGTCAGATTCGTTATAAATCACAGGAAAGGAAATTAGCTCGGTGTAGAAAATGAAAAATACTTTATACAGAAACTCAGTTGCACATTAATTAATTATCGTCGTCGTCGGCGTTGTTTTATCTTCAGATTTTTAATCGCGACTACGGCTGAAAAATTTCTAATTTCCTTATGTTGAAATTTGTAATAGGAAAGAAAACATGGTTGAAAAATAAAAATTTATTAACAAACCTTTAAAAGAGTAACTTCCATTCAAAATGCATCGCCGCTTAAAGCACTAGTGCTGTAAAGTAGAGTTTTGCGCATAATAAAAAAAATTTCTAATTTCCTTATGTTGAAATTTGTAATACGAAAGAAAACATGGTTGAAAAGTAAAAATTTATTAAAAAAACCTTTAAAAGCGTAACTTCCATTCAAAATGCATCGCTGGTTAAAGCACTAGTGCTGTAAAGTAGAGTTTTGCGCATAATAATTACTGTCGTACATACAAAAATGAATAAATCAATATAATTGTTGAGATATTTTATTCTTTTCTAGAAAATTGATTTGATGATGTTTTACAAAACTCATTCGCACATTAATTAATTATCTTCGTCGCCAACGTTGTTTCATCATTTTAGATTTTTAATCGCGACGACGCAGTGGTCTGAAACCGATCAAATTACGACAAAACCCAACAGTTTTTTTTTTTACTATGTGAGATATCAATTTGAAATTCGGTATGCTTATACTGAAAACAAATTGTTGATACAGAAACATCAGTTGCATATCCGGTTTCACTGGAAATAATATCCGTTTTGAAAATGTAAATGAATCTAAAATTTGTAATTTGTAAAACATGGTTGAAAATAAAAATGTATTAATAAACGTTTAAATCGTAATTCCCATTTAAAATGCATTGCTGCTTAAAGCACTAGTGCTCTGAAGTAGAGTTTCGCGCATGATAATCAGTGTGATACTTACAAAAATAAGCGAATCAATATAATTGTTGAGGTATTTTATTCCTTTCTAGAAAATTGATTTGATGATGTTTCACGAATCAATTCGGATGCACCGGCATCGTTATTATTATAATGAAATGTAATTTCGATCGAGAAAGTGGGTCATTTATTTCGGGGCCCCGTCATCGGTTGGATCGATGGCCGAACGCACGACGAAGGGCCGGCGGTAATTACTTCGTCGTCGTCGTCGGCGGCGGGCGATAAAAATGTGACGGCGTTAGCAGCTTCCCTGCAGTTTCCTGCGGGGGCGGCCGCCGCCCCCCTCCCCGGAGCCGGGGGGTTGCACTGTCCCCATGTCCGGATGAGCGGTGACGTATTACCGCGCGGACGGTGCAGTTACACCCCCTTTGTGTTCCGCCGTCGGGGCCCCTGCAGCAAAGGGCCCTTTTGTACGAACCGTCCGAAAAACGTTCGCCCGGGTATCAAGGTGTTTGGATTTATGGGGTCACGTCGTTTTTGGATTATATCTGGTTACGCTTGATCTACTGCTATTGTTGATTTTTAATTCCACATCATTGCTATCACACAATTTTAGTGATCTAATAATAAACGTAAATTTCGCTGTTTTTGAAAGACACAACAACCACAAACTAATAATAATTATCAGGTATCAAAGTGACTAGATAACGTAATTATGAACTAGAATTGGATTCCGTTAATAAAGCAAAGTTATTTTTAACACAATAAAACACTTTTAACTTTGTTTGTATAACACAATTTATTTGTATGTGACTGCAGTTTCGGCAAATTCAGCTTGCCATTATCAAACATGAACACTTCATGTTTGATAATGGCAAGCTGAATTTGCCGAAACTGCAGTCACATAAAAATAAATTGTGTTATACAAACAAAGTTAAAATTGTTTTATTGTGTTAAATTAACATGTATAACGAAGTAGAAGCCTCCACAATTCAAAAAAGTTATTTTTATTGATGTATGTATTAACATTTTTGAGGTGTGTTTGAACAAACTCGATAATTTTTTTAGGGCCTATGTAAAACATAAATGAGGAGTTTTTGTATAGAAAGTCTAAAGCCTAGCTATACTAATGAGATATAAATCTCGAAACGCGTCTGTAGATGGCTTAAGACAATTAATATTCATTCCCTGTAATTTTTTTAATTTATTTAAATTTCCTGTTGATTCTTTTAGTTTGGTGAGGGAATAATTTGACCTGATATTGCATTTTGCATATAAATTATGCATAGAACAGTAAATCTGTCGTTCATTGTATAATTCAATATCTGTCGGGGTATTAGCTCGAGAAGTAATTGTTTCGATAAATATTTGTTATTGATAATGAGCACCTTGTGTCTCGAAATGTACATCTAACATAAAAATAAAAAGTGAAGTAAGGAATAACAGTCTTTCTATTTGTGATTAATCACTTCACGTAAACTCGAAACAATACAGTTAAATATTTGAAGACTTGTCTCAATGAGAAAAAAAATAATATCGACTTTCTGCAAAAATTTAGCAGAAAGTCGATATTAATTTTAATTCGTTTTTATATTTTGTAAATATTCTGCAAACTGTTGACAAACTCAATTTTTCTTTGAAACCACTAAATCTAACGATTAGAAATAAAATTACAGAAGTTGAAAGTTTACTAAAATACATAATTTTTTTTAGGGCCTATGTAAAACATATATGAGGAGTGTTAGAACAAAAGGTAACATTTCCACTTTTTGACTTGTTGCTTTTCTTTGCAGAATCGTACGTAAATTTATAAACTACCCATTGTGACTCGGTTTTTCTATGGAAATTATTACTATTTGATTCGCCAAGTTTAACCAAAATGTGTAGTTTATAAATTTACGTACGATTCTGCAAAAAAGCAACAAGCCAAAAAGTAGAAATATTACCTTTTGTTCGAACACTCCTCATTTATGTTTTACATAGGCCCTAAAAATATGTATTTTAGTAAACTTTCAACTTCTGTAAGTTTATTTCTAATAGTAAGATTTAGTGTTTTTAAACGATTTTTTTTATATAATTTTTGTGATTTCATTAAATTCCCCGATATCTTTATTTTGTTTAAGGTAAGAAAATTCAAATCTTCTGTATTTAAGTTTTTTAATTTAATTAACCCATTACATTCTTTGATATTAGCTTTAACATTATGCTACTTTCCGATTGAAATTGCTTCTGTTTCTTCCATAATTCGGTTTCTAAGGTCTTCTAAATTTACTGGCTTTGTACTCTAAACAACATTTTTTAGGTGTCCCCACATAAAATAATCTAACGGTGATAAATCTGGTGAACGTGCTGGCCCTTCAATAGCACCTTTTCTTCATATTCACCTGTTTTCAAATATTTCATCTAAATAATTTCCAACACGTAGATCATAATGTGGCGCAGCACCATCTTGCTAAACCCAAATTGTGTTATAATTTTCACCAAGACCATTTCGTATTGCAGGAATAATTTTATTTAGGATTAATTCTAAATGTTTATGTCCGTTTAAATTGCCGTCTATAATAAATGGACCAAAAACAGCCGCCCCGACAATACCGGCCCAGACGCTTAGTTTCAAAGGTTTTTGCGTATTATGTTGACGCATCCATCTGGGATTGGTGTCAGTCCAGTATCTGCTGTTATGACGGTTAATATTTCCATTTAGCATAAAAGTAGCTTCATCAGAAAATAGAATGTTATTTATAATACTAGGTTCGGTGCTTACTCTACGTTTGATATCTTCGCAAAATTCTAATCGACGATTATAATCATCTTCTAACAATTCTTGAACCAAATGTATTTTAAAAGGATAGAAATTATTAATTTAAATCTTCTGCATTGAAATAATTACTACCTCTCTTTTTTCTTTTATAACCTTACGTTTCTTAAATTTAATTAACCCATCAAGCGCATTTTTGTTATCGAATTACTAAATAAATTAATTTGATACATCATATTATTTGACCTGACTTGAGAATGTGTAAAAAAAAATGTAAATATTTGACTATTAAAATATTTGACTCAAACCCATTCAAAAAATGTTTTTGATGTATTTTTAACTTCACAATAATTCAGTGTTTGATACGCGTGGCGCATAAAGTAACATTTCGAGTTTAGAAAAGCCCCGTGAAAATTTGTCTCGGGTCGCTGCGCGACCCTCGACAAATTTTCTACGCGGGGCTTTTCTAAACTCGAAATGTTACTTCATGCTTAGTCTGGGAGTGGAAAACACTCGTTCGAAACTTAAAATTGAACGCTTTTATAAAATCGACGAAAGCTCAAAAATGTACAGCATACATAATATGTATTTTTAAAAGAAAATGTCTATTAACAGAAAAAAATCTATGTAAAACAAAAATTAGCTGTAGATTCGCATTGTGTAACTAATTCTTGTCTTACGAAACATTTTTTCATATCAGTTTAACCTTTAAGAATGATCTGTCAAGACCGAAACACGTGTCAAGAAACTGAAAATAAAATCATGGAACAAAACAAGTTTTCTTCACCAAACCTGAATGTTTTTTTCTTTTAAAGTATCAAATTAAATAAGATTTGAAATATTTCATTGTATAATTCAATATCCGGAGGTGTATTTGCACGGGAAGTAGTTGTTTCAATGGATATTTATCGTCTTAAATTGTCTTATTAATTAAGACACTGTTTGCATTTTCACGAATAGTTTTTTCGTAATTTTATATATTATGTTTAAAGTATCTAATTTTTAATTATGAACGGTGGAGGCTTCTACTTCGTTATACATGTTAATTCAAAAAATAAAACAATTTCTTGAATTAATTTCTCATCTGGCACTTGGTGAAACATATTAGAATATGTAAAGTTATTTAAATAAAAAACACTTGGTATTGTTTCACAAATTAAAGCTTTATTCCAACTAGTTTCGGTTTGTTAGACCATTTTCAAAGGAATGTGTAAAACACTTTAACTTTGTTTGTATAACACAATATTTTTTATTTTCGTGACTGCAGTTTCGGCAAATCAACTTGCCATAATTTTTAATACTTTTGAAATATTCTACCACCAAATATTAGAATATCTTTTCGTATCTCTTTAATGTTTAAATTCCTGTGTTTTTAACCGATACAACAAACACACTGTATATTGTTTCGATTCATTAATTCGCTGCGTTAATTAATAATTCAAAACACAGTCCTTTCCTGTGTCTACGTTCTTCATGTGTGATCCGAATGAATCCGAGATCGTGATCCGTGATAAAAAGCAACAAATTAAACGCGAAAAAAAAAAAGCGAAACCGAATGAGTAATCAAAGTACCAATAAAATCTCCAAATGGGCTATAAAAGCTATCAACAACAACTTTCACTGCTTGGTAGTTTATTAATTATTAAAATCGTGTTAATAAGACATTAATACATTTTTATGAGGGGATTTATTTAATATTTTATAGGTTATATAATTCTTAATGTATTAAAAAAAAAATACAATTCATTTGATATTTAATATATTTTCGAAAAGCGTTCGATATGAAATTTCTAACTAGTGTCGCGATTTAATTAATATTCTATAGTTTTTTTTATCAATTCCTAATGTATTAAAAAACAATTTATTTGATATTTAATGCATTTTGGAAAATCGTTCGACATAAAATTTCTAACAAGTGTCAGGATTTAATCAATATTTTATAGTTTTAACAATTCTTAATGTATTAAAAGAAAACAATTTATTTAATTTTTAATACATTTTTAAAAAGCGTTCGATATGAAATTTCTAACAAGTATACGGATTTATTCTATATTTTATACTGTTTTTTTTGAAATTCTTAATGTGTTAAAAAGAATACAGTTTATTTGAATTTTAATAAATTTTTAAGAAAAGCGTGCAATATGCAATATTTCTAACAAATGTCTCCTCTCCTCGAATTGGCATCAATTTTCCGATATTTGTTGTTTTTGAAAATTATTTGAAGCTATTAACGAGTGTGTCCACTCCCAGACTAAGCATGAAGTAAAATTTCGAGTTTAGAAAAGCCTGAAAATTTGGTTTGGGAGCGTAGCGCGAAGCGCGGAGCGACCAAACCAAATTTTCAGGCTTTTCTAAACTCGAAATTTTACTTCATGCGCCACGCGTATAAAACACTGATTTCAACTGTTATTCAAAATGTAATTCTCATATATGTATGATTTTTATTTCACATTGTCGGAATTTGTTCAATATTTTATAGTTTTTTGAAAATCCTAATGTATAAAAAAACACTTGTAAATAAAACACTTTAAAAAACAATTTATTTGATATTTAATACATTTTTAAAAGTGTTCGATATGAAATTTCTAACGAGTGTCCGGATTTATTCTACATTTTATAGTTTTTTTTTTAAATTCCTAATGTGTTGAAAAGAATACATTTTATTTGAATTTTAATACATTTTTAAGAAAAGTGTGCAATGTGAAATTTCTAGCGAATGTCTCCTCTCCTTGAATAAGCATCAATTTTCCGACATTCGTTGTTTTTGAAAATTATTTGAAGCGTTTAACGAGTGTGTCCACTCACAGACTAAGCATGAAGTAAAATTTCGAGTTTAGAAAAGCCTGAAAATTTGGTTTGGTTGCGTAGCGCGAAGCGCGGAGCGACCAAACCAAATTTTCAGGCTTTTCTAAACTCGAAATTTTACTTCATGCGCCACGCGTATAAAACACTGATTTCAACTGTTATTAAAAATATAATACACATAAATGTATGATTTTAATTCACATTGTCGGAATTTGTTTAATATTTTATGTTTTTTTTTAAATCTTAATGTATGAAAAACAATTTATTTGATATTTAATACATTTTTGTAAAGCGTTCGATATGAAATTTTTAACGAGTGTCTAGATTATCCATATTTGATAGTATTTTTTTAAATTCCTTATGTGTTAAAAAAAATACAACTTATTTTAATTTTGATATATTTTTAAGAAAAGCGTGCAATATGAAATTTCTAACAAAGGAGACATCCTTGAATAAGCATCAATTTTTCGACATCCGTTGTTTTTGAAAATAATTTGTAGCTTTTAACGAGTGTGTCCACTCCTAGACTAAGCATGAAGTAAAATTTCGATTTAATTTATATTCCACTCAGCTTGATTTTTGTTTCTTTGATCTCACGTTAATAAATTTTACAAATATTTATTTCCCACGAATTTTCCGCATTTAAAATTCGAACAGTTTTAAACTACAGGGAATTTTTCGTTCAAGTATACACATGCAACCGCTGTCAATGTTCCAACTTTCTTTGTTTTTTTTAAAGAGTTCAATTTTAAAGCTTTAAACGAGTGTTTTCCACTCTCAGACGAAGCATGAAGTAAAATTTCGAGTTTAGAAAAGCCTGAAAATTTGGTTTGGTCGCGTAGCGCGAAGCGCGGAGCGACCAAACCAAATTTTCAGGCTTTTCTAAACTCCAAATTTTACTTCATGCGCCGCGCATACAAGACATTGATTTCAATCGAAGTTGACTTGTTCACAATATTTCAGCGTTTTGAGTGTTTAATACGCGTGGCGCATGAAGTAAAATTTCGAGTTTAGAAAAGCCTGAAAATTTGGTTTGGCCGCTCCGCGCTTCGCGCTACGCGACCAAACCAAATTTTCAGGCTTTTCTAAACTCGAAATTTTACTTCATGCTTCGTCTGGGAGTGGAAAACACTCGTTTTAAGCTTTATATTGAACTCTTTATAAAAAACTACAAATGTTGGAACATTTGCAGCGTCTGCATATGTATACTTAAAAGAAAAATCCCCTGTAAGTATTTATTGATTGATATTAATTACCCACTTTTTTAAAAATATATTTTAGTGTCCGTCGGGGCATTAGCTTGGGAAATAGTTGTTTCAATGAGTCTTTGTAAGACTAACTTGTTGGAGATTGCAAAAAGAATCGCAGGTTTAATGTTTAAAAAATATTTTGTTCCGCCTATTTTTGCGTGATTCTTCCTAATTTCGTTGTTATCAAAAATGTATTTTGTTCGAATTTTACGGGTTCAAAATTCAAACAGTTATAAACTATTTATTCATTGATATTAATTATTTAACCCCCTATTTTGTAAATTATTTTGTTCCACTTCTTTTTGCGTGTTTCTCTCTAATTTCTTTGTTATAAAAAAATATTTTTCTCAAATTTTGCGCGTTCAAAATTTAAACAGTTTTAAACTATTTAATGATTAATAATAATTATTGAACTCACGTTTTTTTTTTAAATTATTATCATTCAATTTCTTTTCGCGTGTTTCTCTCAACTTCATCGTTATAAAAAGAAAATCATTTAGTTTATTTCTTAATTGATGATGAATGATTTAGTCATTAACTGTGAGGGATTAATTTATTCAGGACTCGTGAATGTATAAAATTCTTACTTAATGAATATGTAGATGTGGAAACTTCTCGAATGATTTAAGCATCTAATAATGTGACATTAATTGGTTATTTTTGATCGATTGCGATTGACGCTATAATAAATTCCGAGATTTTGCTCGGATGAAACAAAATTACTAAAATCATTTTCAAAATGTGTTTACCTTGGGATGAAACAAATATTTAAACTTAAATTAATTGCCAAATAAAGCACTAATAACCATTTGTGTTTAAAATGTAAATATGGAAGTAAAATAAAAGTTTGAAGGTTTTAGAGCTTTATTTATCAAATGATGACCTTAGAAGCTAAGGGATATAAGTGCATATTTTATAAAATTGGAGTTATAAGTGTGGAGATGGGTTTTTAGATACATTCCATCATTTGTTGGCAACTGGATATTTCTGATATGAGTAAATAAAAGGTAATTCTAATTTAATATAAGACATTGCGTACAAATTTTCCTTAGTAACAGGATTACAGGATTCCAAAATAGTGGCGGCAGCAGGTTTTTTTGTCTCGTTAACTTGTTTCTCATTGATCACTTGGTAAAACATTTCTATTAATATATAGGTATTTGATTGAAATTCACTTGGTTTGTTTTACTAATAAATTGTTTTATTTTCAACTAGTTTCGGCTTAATGCCATTTTCAAGAATGTCTCTCCTGAAAAGAGACGTGTTCAAAACATCCGCACAATTTTTACTCTCTTTTCTAAACTTTCAATTTTTTTTCCCCAAATCTATTTGTATGCACTTGTATCCCTTGGCTTCTAGGGTGCTCAAATAAGTTAGATCTTCACATAATTCATTCAATCAATTTAAAGCAAGTATCACGCAACAAATTATGCATCCAACAGCCCTAGGAATGCATTAATTGATAATATTAATACATATTGTAGATTGATAGATGTTTTTGGTGTAAGCTTACAATGTTTCAAGCGTAATTGTAAAAATGTGCTTGAATGTAGTACGTAGTGTTATAGTATGTATGATTCCATGTATGCATACTTGTATTTGTATATAAATTTAGTTTTAGTCGTTATTCACATTGTTTGTGTGATTTTGTGCGATTATTTCGATTTGTTAAAAGACTATTGTTATTTTATTATGTAATGGCCCACCGTTAAAATAAATAAATAAATAAATAAAATTAACTCAAATAAAACACTTAATGATATTCGAATAGTTAAAAATCATTGTTGTATTTAAGTAATCATAAATTTTTTAAAATTAAATGCTTTAACTATCTACGATTTGAAACTAAATATAGAAATTCGTCGGCTTACCTGTAACACCTTCTAACTCAAGTTTAGGCTAGTTTGCTTTTTTTACGGAAATAATTGTATTAAATTACAAAAGAAAATATACAACACTAAAATATTTTGTTCATTATAACTAAAAAACATTGAAATGATATTGCATAAAAGAAATCTAAAAACCAGTATTTGAAAAAAGTGGCAGCCGCAGGTTTTTTGAGCACCCGATTAAAATATCCACACAGTCTCTCTGATAAATGCTCAAGCAAAAAAAATGTAAAGAGCGGACATTTGTTGTACAAAATTAATTATTTTGTTTTAGCAAAGTGGGCTTTGAAAACAAAACCAATATTTTAAAGAAAATATTTACAATTCGCGTACCATTAACCCATTAACGACCGAGCAATTATAGAGTTCACTTTTATATAAATAAAACAATTTAAACACTTTCAAATATATATTGTAATAACGCTACAATTGTTTCGCCACACTGTGGCTTCTTCAGGCGAAGAAATGATGAGTTAGAATTATAGAGTTAACCCTAAATGTAGATTTTAGGTAACATCCTACACTTTTTTTATGATTTCTACGAATGACTTATTGTATTACACACTGTAAATATTTCTTTTAAATATACATAATGTATACGCTGTAAATGTAAGGCATTCGTCGATTTTGTATAAAAATGTAGAGTATGAAGTTTAGAACGAGTTTTTCCACTCCCAGACTAAGCATGAAGTAAAATTTCGAGTTTAGAAAAGCCTCGCGTAGACAAATTTTCACGGGGCTTTTCTAAACTCGAAATTTTACTTCATGCGCCACGCGTATAAAACACTGAAATATTCTGAAGTTAGAGACACACTGAAAACATTTTTCTTAAATGAGTAATAATCTAGATATTCAAATAACAAAATATTTACGTTATTCTTCATTAACCCATTAACGGCCGAGCAATTATAAAGTTAACACTAAATGTAGATTTTAGGTAAAATCCTACACTTTTTTTATGATTTCTACGAATGACTTATTGTATTACATACTGTAAATGTTTCTTTTAAATATACATAATGTATACGCTGTAAATGTAAAGCATTCGTCGATTTTGTATAAACATGTGGAGTATGAAGTTTAGAACGAGTATTTCCACTCCCAGACTAAGCATGAAGTAAAATTTCGAGTTTAGAAAAGCCCCGCGTAGAAAATTTGTCGAGTAATAATCGAGATATTCAAAGAACAAAATATTTACGTTATTCTTCATCCATTTTCAAGTCAAGTCAAATAATATAATATATCAAATTAACTTATTTCTTATTTTAACTAACATAAAATTTATAATGTTGCGTATGTGCATCAATAGCGCCTAATGGGTTAAACACACTATTTTCAATGTAAATTGCATATTGTAATAGAAAAACTGCAAAATATTATAGCTGCTTAAATGCATAAGAGTTAGTACATACAAGTACGTACTAATTATTGATTTAAAAGAAATAATCAAAATTATGTCAACAAAAGTAGATAGATGGGTGGCAAAAATAGTGTGGATGTTTTGATAGAGTCCCGTTTTTGTTGTCTCTCCTGAAAAGTTTTGTTTCTCATACTTAGAAGGATTTACAGGTATGCAGACGAAAGTATTCTTTATTTTTTCTTCTTTTAGTGGATATTAGGTTGCATACAATCATCATCTTATGCAAGACCTCTTTCTTTCTCTCTTTATCGCCTCATCTCTCTGTCTATCTCTTTCTCCCTTTTTCCCTATCTCTCTTTATCATTATCTATTTAATAAAGAATGGCATTCATAACGGGATTCGAGCAAAGACGAAAACACTTTTTCAGGTAAAAGTCGTTTAATGGATCAATAAAATAAATACATCTATTTGAAAAATATCATAACAATCGCTTTAACTGAATAACACTAATATTTATAAAAAAAATAACTAAACTTAATGCACTTGCAAATAAAACACTTTTTACTTTCTTTAACCACTGCATTTTACACTTAATTTGTGACCATAGTTTCGACTATCTAGTAGTTATTATCAAACTAAAAGTAAATAAAAATTACATGTTACAAACTATTTATACGGCTTCGAAGAGAGGATAGATAGTCGAAACTATAGTCACAAATTAAGTCCAAAATACAGTGGTTAAACAAAGTAAAAAGTGTTTTATTTGCAAGTGCATTAAGTTTAGTTATTTTTTTATAAACATTAGTGTTAATTATTTTTTTAATTTTAATTTACTTTATTGACGGCTTATCACCATTTTACAACAATACAATATAAATTTAATTCATGATACTTAATGATATAAAAAAACAAATAGAAATAGATACAAATGTAGGCAGTGAACAAAAAAGAAATACATAACAATACATTCATATGAATCTAAGTCTACAAAAAATAATAAGAATACATTACATTATAAACAGACGTATGTATACATCAGTATTTAATAATAATTTTTTGAATTTATTAAATGTGTTACCAAAGATACAAATGTTTCTACTATCACATATTTTGTTCCAATATCGACACATTCTAGAAAGTGGTTCATTGTTCCCATAATTTGATTTTTTAATTCTAAAAGTTAGTTTGGATCTAGTTTTGGTAGGGATACTAAAATTAATCATGTTAAGAAGCTCAACACAATCGCATAAACCATTTACTATTTTGTATAAGAGACATAAATCCTAATATATCCTTCTTTCATGGAGTGATTTTAAATTGAAAAGTGCTAACATTTGTGATCTGCTGTAATTAACGCGAGATATGCCTAGAGTGATAGAAATATTTGATAAAAATTTGTTTTGTACTCTTTCAATGCTGTTCACAGAATTTTTATAATATGGCGACCAAATATTCGACGCATATTCTAGTTTAGATCTTACTAATGACAAATACAATGTTCGTTTAGTGTTAATAGAAAATTTGTAGCCAAAACGTTTTATAAATCCAAGTGATTGTAGAGCTAAATTTGTAATATGGTTTATGTGATTCATAAATGTGAGCTTCGTATCAAAAATCACTCCAAGATCTCTAACGGAACCAACACGAGATAGAATACAGTTATTTAGGATATAATTATGTAGTATAGGGTTCTTACTTCTGCAAAATGACATGACTGAACATTTGCTATAGTTTAATGAAAGATCGTTGTCTGCACACCATTCACTTAAGTGATTAATATCTTGTTGCAGAAAATGTATATCGTCAATTGAAGAAACAGTTCGAAAATGTTTAAAATCATCAGCAAAATGCAAGAACTTACTATTTTTGATATAACTACCTATATCATTAATGAACAACAAAAATAGGATTGGTCCACAGTGCGATCCCTGAAGGACACCAGATGATACTTTTATTGTTCGTGATATAAAGTTTTTTATTTTAACAAATTGTGTTCGTTCCGTCAGAAAGCTCGAAAGCCAATTTAAAACTGCAGTTCCAAAGCCATAATTCCCCAAATTTACTCAACAAAATTGCATGCGATATACGGTCGAAGGCTTTTGATTTAGTTATAGCGATTGATATGATATTTTTCAAATAGATGTATTGTTGTCACAAAACAACAAAACATGTAAACTTAATGCCTTCATTTTACTCCTGCGATTAGTGCCAATCTTGTTGTTTTGTACACTGCGTAATAATATTTATTTAATTTCAAACATCATCCAGATAATGATTTTAAAAAAATGTTCGTTAATAAGGCGTTTTTATTTTCAAGCGCAAGTTCATTGATAAGGAGGACCATTAAAAGATAAAAACAAAATAACTTTCCTCTTACGATTTCCTGTCTGAAAAGATTAGGTGGTACACCCGATACACGGTGATTCACATGTGCGTTTTAAATAAATTAAATAAACAATTATAATTTTTGCACATAATTCCAATGCGTTAGCAAATAATACAGAAGTATTGTGTAAGTATGTTTCATACAATATAAATAAATAATATTTTGTAATCAGTAACAAACAGAAAAAACTATAAACAAATAATACATGTATTGTTAGTAAGCGTTGGTAAAAACAACCTTTATTATTTTTAATTGATTTCTCACTTAACCCGTGGTGAAACATTTTTGAATCTAATATTGGATGATTTAAATTAAATATAAATTAAAACACTTGGTTTGTTTCACTTAATTATATTTTCTCCGACTAGTTTCGACCATTGGTCATCTTCAAGGAGGAATGTACAAAAAATATCTAAACAATATATATACAAAATCAAACTATCATAAAACTTCAAGTAATAAGGGCGGTCGTTATAGGAGAGTTCCAAAGCTCTTCCATATTGTTTACAATCGGTTTTCCCCGCGTTAACATTTATTATTTTAACTCTTGAACTATGAGTATTTAATTTGACCAAAAAAGTACTAATAACCTTTCTTCACACGTTTATTTGAATTACCAAATGTACAGTTGCGACAGAAAAAAAACCAGTACAGCAGGGTGCTTTCGCCACTTCTAAAATATCGTATTTTTTTTCTTGTAATACAAACTTGTCATGTACAGGTTAACAACATTTATTTTCTTGGCCAACAAGACGGTGCTTTTGTTGACATGCAGTTCATTAGCAATGTCTCTAATGATAATACTATCTCTAAACAGGTCGTTATTATCGCTTTTTGCGTTTCGGTCAGTTGAGGCATGTCCATTTTCCATACCAAGCAACCCCTTACAAAAATGCGAATTTTTAATGTTAGAAATAGCTTGAGTAGATTATCTCTTGTGAAAATAAATGTTCAACAAAAACGCGAAGCGGAACGATCAAACTAAATTTAGAGGTTTTTCTAAACTCGAAATTTTACTTCATGCGCCACGCGCATTTGACACTGAAAACACTGAAATATTGTAAACAAAAGAACATTAGTTGAAATCAGTGTTTCGTACGCGTGGCGCATGAAGTAAAATTTCGAGTTTAGAAAAGCCTGAAAGTTTGGCTTGGCCGCTCCGCTTCGCGGAGCGACCAAACCAAACTTTCAGGCTTTTCTAAACTCGAAATTTTACTTCATGCTTAATCTAGGAGTGAAAAACACTCGTTTAAAGCTTTCACTTACACCAGTGGTGGGGAAACTTTTTTTAAGACGGGCCATTTGTTATAATCAGACAATCGTAGCGGGCCAAAGAATAATGCTTAATCGTAGGTAGGTAGTTTTTATGCGGGTCGTCACATTACGAAGTAAGAACGCGTTCAAACATTCTCACGACGGCACTCTTAAACGGGCCGGATTAAACCTTTCCGCGGGCCGGACTTGGCCCGCGGGCCGTAGTTTCCCCATCACTGACTTACACTGTTTAAAAAAAGTGTATGCATATCTATATTTAAAAGAAACCTTCTTTGTATGGTATTATATATATTATGGTTATATGTATTATATATTGTGTCTGGATAATTTTTGTTTAATAATCGTTTAAACTGTTCAAAAATTATGTCATACTTTTTGGCCAATTAAATTACGCGTAGTAATAAATCATTTAATAAAGCTTGTACAGCCTTGAATACCAATGCAAATTAAAGAGAATTTATTGCCGAGAGCATGTGAATGAATAATAAAAAATCTATCAAACCTACAAATTTACTTTTCCTGTTGAATAAATTATGTTTTTTTTTAAATTTATTTCTCAATCGCATGAACCACATTACTATTAAAGTAATATGAAAAAAATATACACAAACGTTCGGTGTAAGGAATAATTACATGCTTTCTAATAAATTTGCAAAATAGTGATTATAATCAAAATATGTATTAAGTATTATCGCCAACATAATAAAAAGTGATTAAAATCAAAATATAATACCTAATATATTGATTATAACCATTTTTTATTATTTTAGCGATAATACTTAATACAAATTTTGATTATAATCATTTTTTTGCTAATTTGTTAGAAACCATTTAATTATTCTTTATAGCGAGCATTTGTGTATATGTTTCCTCTTTAATAATCAATTTTGCTTTAGGCAATATTGACGGATATTAAATATTATTTCTTGAATTCTGAAGGCGTTTACTTCGTGGTATATTTTTCTTATAGAGAGGAATAAATTCTTTTATAATTTGTATTTTATATTTAGTGGCTACTTAGTGTCTGCACACAAATCGTTAAACTACTTGTTACTTGTTATTGAAAATGAGTACTTAGCACTTGAAATATATATCTAACCATTAAAAAATAAAGTGTGAAGAAAGGATACAACAGTGTTAATTATTTACGTTAAACTAGGTTTAATACAAATGAAATTAGTTACTAATTTATAAATAAATAAACTTAAGGGTTATTCAATTAGCGCACTAGAACTTTCAAATGAGACCAAATATTAAGTACATGTAAAAATCGATTATTCATTACTTCATTTTGACGAACAATCGGTGGCATTATGAATGTCCTTTTCGACTTTGTCGGACAGAATCGTCGGCATAGCCAAGGGGGAGGAATTAAATATTGAAAAGGGTATCGAAAACTAGCATTTTCTGTTGAAATTCTAATATATTAAAATATTTTTTACTCAAGAAATAATGTGCTTAAGTTATTTCTAACATTAAAACGAACATTTAAAATTTATTTTTAAAAAAATTAAAAATTTCATCGCAAATTAGCATATTTTGTAAGGAAAACATGGGACCCCATCAAAACATCTACACTATAGTTGCCACCCGTAATGCTGGTCTTCTACAGGGAGTTTTTCTTTAAAGTATACGTTTTCCAAATTAAGCTTATTGTCTTTAAATCTTTAGATATTCGTTGTTTTTTTTTAAGAGTTCAATTTGTAGCTTTAAGCGAGAGTTTTCCACTCCCAGACTAAGCATGAAGTAAAATTTCGAGTTTAGAAAAGCCCCGTGAAAATTTGTCGAGGGTCGCGCAGCGACCCGAGACAAATTTTCTGGGCTTTTCTAAACTCGAAATTTTACGCCATGCGCCACGCGTAAAAAAACTGATTTCAAGTGAGGTTTAAATATACATAAATTTCACTATATTTGTGTTTCATACGCCTGGCGCATGAAGTAAAATTTCGGGTTTAGAAATTTTACTTCATGCTTAGTCTGGCAGCGGAAAACACTCGTTTAAAGCTTTAAATTGAAGTCTTTTAAAAACACATGAATATCTAAAGATTTTAAGAAAATAAGTTGAATTTGGAATATGTATACTTTAAAGAAAAACTCGCTGTAGCTACTTTTTCGACATAGTTTTGATAATTTGTTTTAAATAAAAAATTAAAGTACCTACTCGTATGTACTGACTTTTAGAAATTTGAATAACGGTAATATTTTACAGTTTCTCTATTAAAATATGTAATTTACATTAAAAAGAGTGTGTTTAATGATTCGCGAATTGTAAATAATTTCATTAAAACTAATAGTGTTAGTTTTGATTCGAAAGCCCGATTTGCTAAAACAAACAAACAACAATTTTATACAAGTAATCCCCGCTCTTTAAAATTTCTTTCAGGGAGACTGTGTGGATGTTTTGATCGGGTGCTGAAAAAAAACCGGATGTATACTTATTTTAGAGTTATTAAAATAATTCCAAAAACTCCACTAATATTCTAATTAATATTAAAAACAATTTTAACTATTATTTCCCCTAGAAAAAATTATTTATTCAACTTTATCCAATGTTAAATATGAATTCTAAAATATTGAGAAACTATTAGAGGTGTAAATCGAAGAGTGAAAGGTCTCAACTCACATACACAATTTTGTATTGAAGAGTAACTGATACACGTGTGTTCTCTACAAATGTTTTTATTCTACTACTTTATTATAACTATAGTAACAATAATGTCATCCCGAATCGACCGCATATTTGATCACTTTTAACAGAAACTCGCTTTTGTAGTTGAAATTTTAGTGAAATATTTTTTGTTCACAAGAAATAATCTGCTTAAGCTATTTCCAACATAAAAAAAACATCGCAATTTATTTCCGGATTTTTTAAAAAATTTAAATTTTATCGCAAATTCCCACTTTTTTGTAAGGAATAATAGTATGGAAAAAAATCGGATTTTTACTCAATTTTTATGGTTTTTAAAATAATTCCTAAAAATTCACAGATACTTTAACATTAGAAATAAATTCTTATTTTTTCAAGAAACATTTTTTATTCAACTTTGTTCAATTTCAAGAATTCTAAAATATTGATAAACTTGCATATTTTTGTTGAAATTTTAGTGAAATATATTTTTTCACCAGAAATAATCAGCTCAAGCTATTTCTAACATCAGAAAGAACATCTCCAATTTTTTCCAGATTTTTTTAAAAAATAAACATTTTCATCGCAAATTCAATTTTTTGTAAGTGTAATAATAATAATAATCGTTTATTTCTCAGCAGAATAAATTCTATTTACAGAGAAAAATACAGATTTTTTTAAATATACTAAAAATATACTAAATAGGGTAGGTGGGTATGGAAAAATTCCAGATTTTCACTCGATTTTTTTGATTTTAAAATTATTTAAAAAAAAAATCACAGATACTCTTAGTAGCATTAGAAACAACTTTTAGCCACCTATGTACTTGAGAAAAATAATTTATTCACCTTTGTCCGATTTTAAGAATTCTAAAATATTGATAAACTCGCATTTTTTGTTAAAATTTTCGTGAAATATTTTTTTCCATAAGAAATAATCTGCTCGAGCTATTTCTAACATCAGGAAGAACATCTCAATTTTTACCGAATTTCTTGAAAAATAAAAATTTTCATCGCAAATTTGATTTTTTGGAAAAATCTAGATTTTCACTCGATTTTTTTGATTTTTAAAATAATTTAAACAAATTACAGATACTCTTAGTAACATGTTATTAAGAGTATCTGTAATTTTTTTAAATTATTTTAAAAATCAAAAAAATCGAGTGAAAATCTAGATTTTTCCAAAAAAATCAAATTTGCGATGAAAATTTTTATTTTTCAAGAAATTCGGAAAAAATTGAGATGTTCTTCCTGATGTTAGAAATGTTACTAAGAGTATCACAGAAACAATGTTAGCTACTTATTTCCTCATGAAAAAATAATTTATTCAACTTTGTCCAATTTTAAGAATTCTAAAATATTGATAAACTCGCATTTTTTGTTGAAATTTTAGTGAAATATTTTCTTTCACTAAAAATAATCTGCTCAAGCTATTTCTAACATCAGGAAGAACATACCAAATTTTTTCCAGATTTTTTAAAAAATAAAAATGATTCTCGCAAATTCGATTTTTTGAATGAAAAAATTCCAGATTTTTTTATTTTTAAAATAATTCCGAAAAAATCACAGATACTCTTAGTAATATTAGAAACACTTTTAACTACTTATTTCTTTAATAAAAAAAATAATTATTCAACTTTGTCCAATTTTAAGAATTCCAAAAATATTAATAAACCAGCATTTATGGTTGAAATTTTAGTGAAATATTTTTTATCGTAAGAAATAATCAGCTCAAGCTATTTCTAATATCAGGAAGAACATCTCAAATTTTTTCCATATTTTTTAAAAAATAAAAATGATCCTCGCAAATTCGATTTTTTGAATGAAAAAATTCCAGATTTCCACTCGATTTTTTCTGATTTTTAAAATAATTCCAAATAAGTCACAGATACTCTTAGTAACATTAGATACAATTTTAGCCACTTATTTTTTTTTAAATTAATTATTCAACTTTGTCCAATTTTAAGAACTCTAAAATATTAATAAACTCGCATTTTTTGTTGAAATTTCAGTGAAATATTTTTTTTGCAAGAACTAATCTGCTCAAGCTATTTCTAACATCACGAAGAACATCTCGTATTTTTTCCATATTTTTTAAAAAATAAAAAAAAACTTGTTGCAAATTTGCATTTTTGGTATGGAAAAAATTCAGATTTTCACTCATTTTTTTAAATTTTTAAAATAATTCGAAAAAATTCACAGATACTCTATTAAATATTAGAGACAATTTTAGCCACTTATTTCATCAAGAAAAAAAAATATTTATTCAACTTTGTCCAATTTTAAGAATTCTAAATATTGATAAACTAGCATTTTTTGTTGAAATTTTAGTGGAATATTTTTTTGCAAGAACTAATCTGCTCAAGCTATTTCTAAAATCACGAAGAACATCTCGTATTTTTTTCCATATTTTTAAAAAATAAAAAAAATTGTTGCAAATTTGCATTTTTGGTATGGAAAAAATTCAGATTTTCACTCATTTTTTTAAATTTTTAAAAAAAATCGAAAAAATTCACAGATACTCTATTAAATATTAGAGACAATTTTAGCCACTTATTTCATCAAGAAAAGAAATATTTATTCAACTTTGTCCAATTTTAAGAATTCTAAATATTGATAAACTAGCATTTTTTGTTGAAATTTTAGTGGAATATTTTTTTGCAAGAACTAATCTGCTCAAGCTATTTCTAACATCACGAAGAACATCTCGTATTTTTTTCCATATTTTTAAAAAATAAAAAAAATGTTGCAAGTTTGCATTTTTGGTATGGAAAAAATTCAGATTTTCACTCATTTTTTTAAATTTTTAAAATAATTTGAAAAAATTCACAGATACTCTATTAAATATTAGAGACAATTTTAGCCACTTATTTTATCAAGAAAAAAATTATTTATTCAACTTTGTCCAATTTTAAGAATTTTAAATATTGATAAACTAGCATTTTTTGTTGAAATTTTAGTGGAATATTTGGGGCCTCGGTGGCCGAGACCCTGCCCATAGACCAAGAGGTCGCGGGTTCGAATCCCGTGAATCCCGAAGAATTTATGAGTAATAAATTATTCCATCCGGGTCCATGGATGTAGTGTGAATGAATTGTGGCGTTCAAACGAATCAAATACGTGGAATTAGTTAATTAATTAATTAAAAAATAATACAATGGCAGATGGCTGTATGGCGAAAGCCGAGGCCAATGAAACAAACAAACAAAAAAAAGTGGAATATTTTTTTCCGCAAGAAATAATCAGCTCAAGCTATTTCTAACATCAGTAAGAACATCTCAAATTTTTTCCATATTTTTTAAAAAATAAAAAAATTTATCGCAAATTTGCATATTTTGTAGTATGCAAAAAATTCAGATTTTCACTTAATTTTTTCAGTTTATTAATAATTCCAAAAAATTCACAGATACTTTATTTAACATTAGAAACAATTTTAGCTTATTTCCCCCAAGAAATACAATATTTATTTAGGTTAAAAAGTAGTAGATAAAAATCATGTTTATTATAAATATACGGATTACTTATTCGTATCATGATATATCAAATAATAATAATGATTATTGCAATATGTATAGCGTCTAGACATTTCAGGTGTGACCAATTATGTTGAAAATCATGTGTGGTCTTTAATTATCCATCTGTTTGCTTACAACGCTTAGTACATTAGCTTTGCTAAGTGGATTAACCCGTGTTCCGACAAACAGTCTTGAGTTTACATTCGAACACTCGAGATAACCCATGTTACAAAATCCATAATCAATACATTGAAGAAAATTCCTCCATATGTTTATGTTTTAATCAACGAAACAACAAATCTCTAACTGTTGCATAAACTTAACAATAGTAAATTTTGAAATTGCGAAATAACCTTAGATTTTGATCTTTTTTTGTTTATCTTTTTATCTTTATTTAATTTACAAAAGCGTTTTTTAGAGCTTTATTAAATTTTCAGGTCTTTTTTGATAATGGCATTATGTCGAAACCAATAGAAAAATAAAATGACTGTAAATAAAACAAACCCAAGTGGATTTAATTTACAAAACCAATAAATTAACACTTTTTTAAAGGCGACTAATTTGAAGCTTTAAACGAGTGTTTTCCACTCCCAGGTTAAGCATGAAGTAAAATTTCGAGTTTAGAAAAGCCTGAAAATTTGGTTTGGTCGCGTAGCGCGAAGCGCGGAGCGGCCAAACCAAATTTTCAGGCTTTTCTAAACTCGAAATTTTACTTCATGCGCCACCCGTATAAAACCCTGATGTATCAGGAGATTAAAAATATTCTTGTTTAGCAGTATATTTTTTGTAATTCTGCCGTAGCAATTGTTTTTAATTCTGCTTTAGTAGTTTATTATTAATACTGATTTATTAGTACATTTTTAAATTTCATAATATTTCAATGCTTTATACGCGTGGCGCATGAAGTAAAATTTCGAGTTTAGAAAACCCTGAAAATTTGGTTTGGTCGTTCCGCGCTTCGCGCTACGCGACTAAACCAAATTTTCAGGCTTTTCTAAACTCGAAATTTTACTTCATGCGCCACCCGTATAAAACCCTGATGTATCAGGAAATTAAAAGTATTCTTGTTTAGCAGTATATTTTTTGTAATTCTGCCGTAGCAATTGTTTTTAATTTTGCTTTAGTAGTTTATTATTAATACTGATTTATTAGTACATTTTTAAATTTCATTATATTTCAATGCTTTATACGCGTGGCGCATGAAGTAAAATTTCGAGTTTAGAAAACCCTGAAAATTTG